>OW121741.1:50311959-51044869 GCA_933228675.1 Stomorhina lunata | reverse complement strand
TCTGTTCTAGTTCTGTTCTAGTTCTGTTCTAGTTCTGTTCTAGTTCTGTTCTAGTTCTGTTCTAGTTCTGTTCTAGTTCTGTTCTAGTTCTGTTCTAGTTCTGTTCTAGTTCTGTTCTAGTTCTGTTCTAGTTCTGTTCTAGTTCTGTTCTAGTTCTGTTCTAGTTCTGTTCTAGTTCTGTTCTAGTTCTGTTCTAGTTCTGTTCTAGTTCTGTTCTAGTTCTGTTCTAGTTCTGTTCTAGTTCTGTTCTAGTTCTGTTCTAGTTCTGTTCTAGTTCTGTTCTAGTTCTGTTCTAGTTCTGTTCTAGTTCTGTTCTAGTTCTGTTCTAGTTCTGTTCTAGTTCTGTTCTAGTTCTGTTCTAGTTCTGTTCTAGTTCTGTTCTAGTTCTGTTCTAGTTCTGTTCTAGTTCTGTTCTAGTTCTGTTCTAGTTCTGTTCTAGTTCTGTTCTAGTTCTGTTCTAGTTCTGTTCTAGTTCTGTTCTAGTTCTGTTCTAGTTCTGTTCTAGTTCTGTTCTAGTTCTGTTCTAGTTCTGTTCTAGTTCTGTTCTAGTTCTGTTCTAGTTCTGTTCTAGTTCTGTTCTAGTTCTGTTCTAGTTCTGTTCTAGTTCTGTTCTAGTTCTGTTCTAGTTCTGTTCTAGTTCTGTTCTAGTTCTGTTCTAGTTCTGTTCTAGTTCTGTTCTAGTTCTGTTCTAGTTCTGTTCTAGTTCTGTTCTAGTTCTGTTCTAGTTCTGTTCTAGTTCTGTTCTAGTTCTGTTCTAGTTCTGTTCTAGTTCTGTTCTAGTTCTGTTCTAGTTCTGTTCTAGTTCTGTTCTAGTTCTGTTCTAGTTCTGTTCTAGTTCTGTTCTAGTTCTGTTCTAGTTCTGTTCTAGTTCTGTTCTAGTTCTGTTCTAGTTCTGTTCTAGTTCTGTTCTAGTTCTGTTCTAGTTCTGTTCTAGTTCTGTTCTAGTTCTGTTCTAGTTCTGTTCTAGTTCTGTTCTAGTTCTGTTCTAGTTCTGTTCTAGTTCTGTTCTAGTTCTGTTCTAGTTCTGTTCTAGTTCTGTTCTAGTTCTGTTCTAGTTCTGTTCTAGTTCTGTTCTAGTTCTGTTCTAGTTCTGTTCTAGTTCTGTTCTAGTTCTGTTCTAGTTCTGTTCTAGTTCTGTTCTAGTTCTGTTCTAGTTCTGTTCTAGTTCTGTTCTAGTTCTGTTCTAGTTCTGTTCTAGTTCTGTTCTAGTTCTGTTCTAGTTCTGTTCTAGTTCTGTTCTAGTTCTGTTCTAGTTCTGTTCTAGTTCTGTTCTAGTTCTGTTCTAGTTCTGTTCTAGTTCTGTTCTAGTTCTGTTCTAGTTCTGTTCTAGTTCTGTTCTAGTTCTGTTCTAGTTCTGTTCTAGTTCTGTTCTAGTTCTGTTCTAGTTCTGTTCTAGTTCTGTTCTAGTTCTGTTCTAGTTCTGTTCTAGTTCTGTTCTAGTTCTGTTCTAGTTCTGTTCTAGTTCTGTTCTAGTTCTGTTCTAGTTCTGTTCTAGTTCTGTTCTAGTTCTGTTCTAGTTCTGTTCTAGTTCTGTTCTAGTTCTGTTCTAGTTCTGTTCTAGTTCTGTTCTAGTTCTGTTCTAGTTCTGTTCTAGTTCTGTTCTAGTTCTGTTCTAGTTCTGTTCTAGTTCTGTTCTAGTTCTGTTCTAGTTCTGTTCTAGTTCTGTTCTAGTTCTGTTCTAGTTCTGTTCTAGTTCTGTTCTAGTTCTGTTCTAGTTCTGTTCTAGTTCTGTTCTAGTTCTGTTCTAGTTCTGTTCTAGTTCTGTTCTAGTTCTGTTCTAGTTCTGTTCTAGTTCTGTTCTAGTTCTGTTCTAGTTCTGTTCTAGTTCTGTTCTAGTTCTGTTCTAGTTCTGTTCTAGTTCTGTTCTAGTTCTGTTCTAGTTCTGTTCTAGTTCTGTTCTAGTTCTGTTCTAGTTCTGTTCTAGTTCTGTTCTAGTTCTGTTCTAGTTCTGTTCTAGTTCTGTTCTAGTTCTGTTCTAGTTCTGTTCTAGTTCTGTTCTAGTTCTGTTCTAGTTCTGTTCTAGTTCTGTTCTAGTTCTGTTCTAGTTCTGTTCTAGTTCTGTTCTAGTTCTGTTCTAGTTCTGTTCTAGTTCTGTTCTAGTTCTGTTCTAGTTCTGTTCTAGTTCGTTCTGTTCTAGTTCTGTTCTAGTTCTGTTCTAGTTCTGTTCTAGTTCTGTTCTAGTTCTGTTCTAGTTCTGTTCTAGTTCTGTTCTAGTTCTGTTCTAGTTCTGTTCTAGTTCTGTTCTAGTTCTGTTCTAGTTCTGTTCTAGTTCTGTTCTAGTTCTGTTCTAGTTCTGTTCTAGTTCTGTTCTAGTTCTGTTCTAGTTCTGTTCTAGTTCTGTTCTAGTTCTGTTCTAGTTCTGTTCTAGTTCTGTTCTAGTTCTGTTCTAGTTCTGTTCTAGTTCTGTTCTAGTTCTGTTCTAGTTCTGTTCTAGTTCTGTTCTAGTTCTGTTCTAGTTCTGTTCTAGTTCTGTTCTAGTTCTGTTCTAGTTCTGTTCTAGTTCTGTTCTAGTTCTGTTCTAGTTCTGTTCTAGTTCTGTTCTAGTTCTGTTCTAGTTCTGTTCTAGTTCTGTTCTAGTTCTGTTCTAGTTCTGTTCTAGTTCTGTTCTAGTTCTGTTCTAGTTCTGTTCTAGTTCTGTTCTAGTTCTGTTCTAGTTCTGTTCTAGTTCTGTTCTAGTTCTGTTCTAGTTCTGTTCTAGTTCTGTTCTAGTTCTGTTCTAGTTCTGTTCTAGTTCTGTTCTAGTTCTGTTCTAGTTCTGTTCTAGTTCTGTTCTAGTTCTGTTCTAGTTCTGTTCTAGTTCTGTTCTAGTTCTGTTCTAGTTCTGTTCTAGTTCTGTTCTAGTTCTGTTCTAGTTCTGTTCTAGTTCTGTTCTAGTTCTGTTCTAGTTCTGTTCTAGTTCTGTTCTAGTTCTGTTCTAGTTCTGTTCTAGTTCTGTTCTAGTTCTGTTCTAGTTCTGTTCTAGTTCTGTTCTAGTTCTGTTCTAGTTCTGTTCTAGTTCTGTTCTAGTTCTGTTCTAGTTCTGTTCTAGTTCTGTTCTAGTTCTGTTCTAGTTCTGTTCTAGTTCTGTTCTAGTTCTGTTCTAGTTCTGTTCTAGTTCTGTTCTAGTTCTGTTCTAGTTCTGTTCTAGTTCTGTTCTAGTTCTGTTCTAGTTCTGTTCTAGTTCTGTTCTAGTTCTGTTCTAGTTCTGTTCTAGTTCTGTTCTAGTTCTGTTCTAGTTCTGTTCTAGTTCTGTTCTAGTTCTGTTCTAGTTCTGTTCTAGTTCTGTTCTAGTTCTGTTCTAGTTCTGTTCTAGTTCTGTTCTAGTTCTGTTCTAGTTCTGTTCTAGTTCTGTTCTAGTTCTGTTCTAGTTCTGTTCTAGTTCTGTTCTAGTTCTGTTCTAGTTCTGTTCTAGTTCTGTTCTAGTTCTGTTCTAGTTCTGTTCTAGTTCTGTTCTAGTTCTGTTCTAGTTCTGTTCTAGTTCTGTTCTAGTTCTGTTCTAGTTCTGTTCTAGTTCTGTTCTAGTTCTGTTCTAGTTCTGTTCTAGTTCTGTTCTAGTTCTGTTCTAGTTCTGTTCTAGTTCTGTTCTAGTTCTGTTCTAGTTCTGTTCTAGTTCTGTTCTAGTTCTGTTCTAGTTCTGTTCTAGTTCTGTTCTAGTTCTGTTCTAGTTCTGTTCTAGTTCTGTTCTAGTTCTGTTCTAGTTCTGTTCTAGTTCTGTTCTAGTTCTGTTCTAGTTCTGTTCTAGTTCTGTTCTAGTTCTGTTCTAGTTCTGTTCTAGTTCTGTTCTAGTTCTGTTCTAGTTCTGTTCTAGTTCTGTTCTAGTTCTGTTCTAGTTCTGTTCTAGTTCTGTTCTAGTTCTGTTCTAGTTCTGTTCTAGTTCTGTTCTAGTTCTGTTCTAGTTCTGTTCTAGTTCTGTTCTAGTTCTGTTCTAGTTCTGTTCTAGTTCTGTTCCAGTTCTGTTCCAGTTCTGTTCCAGTTCTGTTCCAGTTCTGTTCTAGTTCTGTTCTAGTTCTGTTCTAGTTCTGTTCTAGTTCTGTTCTAGTTCTGTTCTAGTTCTGTTCTAGTTCTGTTCTAGTTCTGTTCTAGTTCTGTTCTAGTTCTGTTCTAGTTCTGTTCTAGTTCTGTTCTAGTTCTGTTCTAGTTCTGTTCTAGTTCTGTTCTAGTTCTGTTCTAGTTCTGTTCTAGTTCTGTTCTAGTTCTGTTCTAGTTCTGTTCTAGTTCTGTTCTAGTTCTGTTCTAGTTCTGTTCTAGTTCTGTTCTAGTTCTGTTCTAGTTCTGTTCTAGTTCTGTTCTAGTTCTGTTCTAGTTCTGTTCTAGTTCTGTTCTAGTTCTGTTCTAGTTCTGTTCTAGTTCTGTTCTAGTTCTGTTCTAGTTCTGTTCTAGTTCTGTTCTAGTTCTGTTCTAGTTCTGTTCTAGTTCTGTTCTAGTTCTGTTCTAGTTCTGTTCTAGTTCTGTTCTAGTTCTGTTCTAGTTCTGTTCTAGTTCTGTTCTAGTTCTGTTCTAGTTCTGTTCTAGTTCTGTTCTAGTTCTGTTCTAGTTCTGTTCTAGTTCTGTTCTAGTTCTGTTCTAGTTCTGTTCTAGTTCTGTTCTAGTTCTGTTCTAGTTCTGTTCTAGTTCTGTTCTAGTTCTGTTCTAGTTCTGTTCTAGTTCTGTTCTAGTTCTGTTCTAGTTCTGTTCTAGTTCTGTTCTAGTTCTGTTCTAGTTCTGTTCTAGTTCTGTTCTAGTTCTGTTCTAGTTCTGTTCTAGTTCTGTTCTAGTTCTGTTCTAGTTCTGTTCTAGTTCTGTTCTAGTTCTGTTCTAGTTCTGTTCTAGTTCTGTTCTAGTTCTGTTCTAGTTCTGTTCTAGTTCTGTTCTAGTTCTGTTCTAGTTCTGTTCTAGTTCTGTTCTAGTTCTGTTAGATCTGTCTAGTTCTGTTCTAGTTCTGTTCTAGTTCTGTTCTAGTTCTGTTCTAGTTCTGTTCTAGTTCTGTTCTAGTTCTGTTCTAGTTCTGTTCTAGTTCTGTTCTAGTTCTGTTCTAGTTCTGTTCTAGTTCTGTTCTGGTTCTGTTCTAGTTCTGTTCTAGTTCTGTTCTAGTTGTCTAGTTGTTCTAGTTCTGTTCTAGTTCTGTTCTAGTTCTGTTCTAGTTCTGTTCTAGTTCTGTTCTAGTTCTGTTCTAGTTCTGTTCTAGTTCTGTCTAGTTCTGTTCTAGTTCTGTTCTAGTTCTGTTCTAGTTCTGTTCTAGTTCTGTTCTAGTTCTGTTCTAGTCTGTTCTAGTTCTGTTCTAGTTCTGTTCTAGTTCTGTTCTAGTTCTGTTCTAGTTCTGTTCTAGTTCTGTTCTAGTTCTGTTCTAGTTCTGTTCTAGTTCTGTTCTAGTTCTGTTCTAGTTCTGTTCTAGTTCTGTTCTAGTTCTGTTCTAGTTCTGTTCTAGTTCTGTTCTAGTTCTGTTCTAGTTCTGTTCTAGTTCTGTTCTAGTTCTGTTCTAGTTCTGTTCTAGTTCTGTTCTAGTTCTGTTCTAGTTCTGTTCTAGTTCTGTTCTAGTTCTGTTCCAGTTCTGTTCCAGTTCTGTTCCAGTTCTGTTTCCAGTTCTGTTCTAGTTCTGTTCTAGTTCTGTTCTAGTTCTGTTCTAGTTCTGTTCAGTTCTGTTCTAGTTCTGTTCTAGTTCTGTTCTAGTTCTGTTCTAGTTCTGTTCTAGTTCTGTTCTAGTTCTGTTCTAGTTCTGTTCTAGTTCTGTTCTAGTTCTGTTCTAGTTCTGTTCTAGTTCTGTTCTAGTTCTGTTCTAGTTCTGTTCTAGTTCTGTTCTAGTTCTGTTTCTAGTTCTGTTCTAGTTCTGTTCTAGTTCTGTTCTACTTCTGTTCTACTTCTGTTCTAGTTCTGTTCTAGTTCTGTTCTAGTTCTGTTCTAGTTCTGTTCTAGTTCTGTTCTAGTTCTGTTCTAGTTCTGTTCTAGTTCTGTTCTAGTTCTGTTCTAGTTCTGTTCTAGTTCTGTTCTAGTTCTGTTCTAGTTCTGTTCTAGTTCTGTTCTAGTTCTGTTCTAGTTCTGTTCTAGTTCTGTTCTAGTTCTGTTCTAGTTCTGTTCTAGTTCTGTTCTAGTTCTGTTCTAGTTCTGTTCTAGCTCTGTTCTAGCTTCTGTTCTAGTTCTGTTCTAGTTCTGTTCTAGTTCTGTTCTAGTTCTGTCTAGTTCTGTTCTAGTTCTGTTCTAGTTCTGTTCTAGTTCTGTTCTAGTTCTGTTCTAGTTCTGTTCTAGTTCTGTTCTAGTTCTGTTCTAGTTCTGTTCTAGTTCTGTTCTAGTTCTGTTCTAGTCTGTTCTAGTTCTGTTCTAGTTCTGTTCTAGTTCTGTTCTAGTTCTGTTCTAGTTCTGTTCTAGTTCTGTTCTAGTTCTGTTTTAGTTCTGTTCTAGTTCTGTTCTAGTTCTGTTCTAGTTCTGTTCTAGTTCTGTTCTAGTTCTGTTCTAGTTCTGTTCTAGTTCTGTTCTAGTTCTGTTCTAGTTCTGTTCTAGTTCTGTTCTAGTTCTGTTCTAGTTCTGTTCTAGTTTCTGTTCTAGTTCTGTTCTAGTTCTGTTCTAGTTCTGTTCTAGTTCTGTTTCTAGTTCTGTTCTAGTTCTGTTCTAGTTCTGTTCTAGTTCTGTTCTAGTTCTGTTCTAGTTCTGTTCTAGTTCTGTTCTAGTTCTGTTCTAGTTCTGTTCTAGTTCTGTTCTAGTTCTGTTCTAGTTCTGTTCTAGTTCTGTTCTAGTTCTCTAGTCTGTCTAGTTCTGTTCTAGTTCTGTTCTAGTTCTGTTCTAGTTCTGTTCTAGTTCTGTTCTAGTTCTGTTCTAGTTCTGTTCTAGTTCTGTTCTAGTTCTGTTCTAGTTCTGTTCTAGTTCTGTTCTAGTTCTGTTCTAGTTCTGTTCTAGTTCTGTTCTAGTTCTGTTCTAGTTCTGTTCTAGTTCTGTTCTAGTTCTGTTCTAGTTCTGTTCTAGTTCTGTTCTAGTTCTGTTCTAGTTCTGTTCTAGTTCTGTTCTAGTTCTGTTCTAGTTCTGTTCTAGTTCTGTTCTAGTTCTGTTCTAGTGTTCTGTTCTAGTTCTGTTCTAGTTCTGTTCTAGTTCTGTTCTAGTTCTGTTCTAGTTCTGTTCTAGTTCTGTTCTAGTTCTGTTCTAGTTCTGTTCTAGTTCTGTTCTAGTTCTGTTCTAGTTCTGTTCTAGTTCTGTTCTAGTTCTGTTCTAGTTCTGTTCTAGTTCTGTTCTAGTTCTGTTCTAGTTCTGTTCTAGTTCTGTTCTAGTTCTGTTCTAGTTCTGTTCTAGTTCTGTTCTAGTTCTGTTCTAGTTCTGTTCTAGTTCTGTTCTAGTTCTGTTCTAGTTCTGTTCTAGTTCTGTTCTAGTTCTGTTCTAGTTCTGTTCTAGTTCTGTTCTAGTTCTGTTCTAGTTCTGTTCTAGTTCTGTTCTAGTTCTGTTCTAGTTCTGTTCTAGTTCTGTTCTAGTTCTGTTCTAGTTCTGTTCTAGTTCTGTTCTAGTTCTGTTCTAGTTCTGTTCTAGTTCTGTTCTAGTTCTGTTCTAGTTCTGTTCTAGTTCTGTTCTAGTTCTGTTCTAGTTCTGTTCTAGTTCTGTTCTAGTTCTGTTCTAGTTCTGTTCTAGTTCTGTTCTAGTTCTGTTCTAGTTCTGTTCTAGTTCTGTTCTAGTTCTGTTCTAGTTCTGTTCTAGTTCTGTTCTAGTTCTGTTCTAGTTCTGTTCTAGTTCTGTTCTAGTTCTGTTCTAGTTCTGTTCTAGTTCTGTTCTAGTTCTGTTCTAGTTCTGTTCTAGTTCTGTTCTAGTTCTGTTCTAGTTCTGTTCTAGTTCTGTTCTAGTTCTGTTCTAGTTCTGTTCTAGTTCTGTTCTAGTTCTGTTCTAGTTCTGTTCTAGTTCTGTTCTAGTTCTGTTCTAGTTCTGTTCTAGTTCTGTTCTAGTTCTGTTCTAGTTCTGTTCTAGTTCTGTTCTAGTTCTGTTCTAGTTCTGTTCTAGTTCTGTTCTAGTTCTGTTCTAGTTCTGTTCTAGTTCTGTTCTAGTTCTGTTCTAGTTCTGTTCTAGTTCTGTTCTAGTTCTGTTCTAGTTCTGTTCTAGTTCTGTTCTAGTTCTGTTCTAGTTCTGTTCTAGTTCTGTTCTAGTTCTGTTCTAGTTCTGTTCTAGTTCTGTTCTAGTTCTGTTCTAGTTCTGTTCTAGTTCTGTTCTAGTTCTGTTCTAGTTCTGTTCTAGTTCTGTTCTAGTTCTGTTCTAGTTCTGTTCTAGTTCTGTTCTAGTTCTGTTCTAGTTCTGTTCTAGTTCTGTTCTAGTTCTGTTCTAGTTCTGTTCTAGTTCTGTTCTAGTTCTGTTCTAGTTCTGTTCTAGTTCTGTTCTAGTTCTGTTCTAGTTCTGTTCTAGTTCTGTTCTAGTTCTGTTCTAGTTCTGTTCTAGTTCTGTTCTAGTTCTGTTCTAGTTCTGTTCTAGTTCTGTTCTAGTTCTGTTCTAGTTCTGTTCTAGTTCTGTTCTAGTTCTGTTCTAGTTCTGTTCTAGTTCTGTTCTAGTTCTGTTCTAGTTCTGTTCTAGTTCTGTTCTAGTTCTGTTCTAGTTCTGTTCTAGTTCTGTTCTAGTTCTGTTCTAGTTCTGTTCTAGTTCTGTTCTAGTTCTGTTCTAGTTCTGTTCTAGTTCTGTTCTAGTTCTGTTCTAGTTCTGTTCTAGTTCTGTTCTAGTTCTGTTCTAGTTCTGTTCTAGTTCTGTTCTAGTTCTGTTCTAGTTCTGTTCTAGTTCTGTTCTAGTTCTGTTCTAGTTCTGTTCTAGTTCTGTTCTAGTTCTGTTCTAGTTCTGTTCTAGTTCTGTTCTAGTTCTGTTCTAGTTCTGTTCTAGTTCTGTTCTAGTTCTGTTCTAGTTCTGTTCTAGTTCTGTTCTAGTTCTGTTCTAGTTCTGTTCTAGTTCTGTTCTAGTTCTGTTCTAGTTCTGTTCTAGTTCTGTTCTAGTTCTGTTCTAGTTCTGTTCTAGTTCTGTTCTAGTTCTGTTCTAGTTCTGTTCTAGTTCTGTTCTAGTTCTGTTCTAGTTCTGTTCTAGTTCTGTTCTAGTTCTGTTCTAGTTCTGTTCTAGTTCTGTTCTAGTTCTGTTCTAGTTCTGTTCTAGTTCTGTTCTAGTTCTGTTCTAGTTCTGTTCTAGTTCTGTTCTAGTTCTGTTCTAGTTCTGTTCTAGTTCTGTTCTAGTTCTGTTCTAGTTCTGTTCTAGTTCTGTTCTAGTTCTGTTCTAGTTCTGTTCTAGTTCTGTTCTAGTTCTGTTCTAGTTCTGTTCTAGTTCTGTTCTAGTTCTGTTCTAGTTCTGTTCTAGTTCTGTTCTAGTTCTGTTCTAGTTCTGTTCTAGTTCTGTTCTAGTTCTGTTCTAGTTCTGTTCTAGTTCTGTTCTAGTTCTGTTCTAGTTCTGTTCTAGTTCTGTTCTAGTTCTGTTCTAGTTCTGTTCTAGTTCTGTTCTAGTTCTGTTCTAGTTCTGTTCTAGTTCTGTTCTAGTTCTGTTCTAGTTCTGTTCTAGTTCTGTTCTAGTTCTGTTCTAGTTCTGTTCTAGTTCTGTTCTAGTTCTGTTCTAGTTCTGTTCTAGTTCTGTTCTAGTTCTGTTCTAGTTCTGTTCTAGTTCTGTTCTAGTTCTGTTCTAGTTCTGTTCTAGTTCTGTTCTAGTTCTGTTCTAGTTCTGTTCTAGTTCTGTTCTAGTTCTGTTCTAGTTCTGTTCTAGTTCTGTTCTAGTTCTGTTCTAGTTCTGTTCTAGTTCTGTTCTAGTTCTGTTCTAGTTCTGTTCTAGTTCTGTTCTAGTTCTGTTCTAGTTCTGTTCTAGTTCTGTTCTAGTTCTGTTCTAGTTCTGTTCTAGTTCTGTTCTAGTTCTGTTCTAGTTCTGTTCTAGTTCTGTTCTAGTTCTGTTCTAGTTCTGTTCTAGTTCTGTTCTAGTTCTGTTCTAGTTCTGTTCTAGTTCTGTTCTAGTTCTGTTCTAGTTCTGTTCTAGTTCTGTTCTAGTTCTGTTCTAGTTCTGTTCTAGTTCTGTTCTAGTTCTGTTCTAGTTCTGTTCTAGTTCTGTTCTAGTTCTGTTCTAGTTCTGTTCTAGTTCTGTTCTAGTTCTGTTCTAGTTCTGTTCTAGTTCTGTTCTAGTTCTGTTCTAGTTCTGTTCTAGTTCTGTTCTAGTTCTGTTCTAGTTCTGTTCTAGTTCTGTTCTAGTTCTGTTCTAGTTCTGTTCTAGTTCTGTTCTAGTTCTGTTCTAGTTCTGTTCTAGTTCTGTTCTAGTTCTGTTCTAGTTCTGTTCTAGTTCTGTTCTAGTTCTGTTCTAGTTCTGTTCTAGTTCTGTTCTAGTTCTGTTCTAGTTCTGTTCTAGTTCTGTTCTAGTTCTGTTCTAGTTCTGTTCTAGTTCTGTTCTAGTTCTGTTCTAGTTCTGTTCTAGTTCTGTTCTAGTTCTGTTCTAGTTCTGTTCTAGTTCTGTTCTAGTTCTGTTCTAGTTCTGTTCTAGTTCTGTTCTAGTTCTGTTCTAGTTCTGTTCTAGTTCTGTTCTAGTTCTGTTCTAGTTCTGTTCTAGTTCTGTTCTAGTTCTGTTCTAGTTCTGTTCTAGTTCTGTTCTAGTTCTGTTCTAGTTCTGTTCTAGTTCTGTTCTAGTTCTGTTCTAGTTCTGTTCTAGTTCTGTTCTAGTTCTGTTCTAGTTCTGTTCTAGTTCTGTTCTAGTTCTGTTCTAGTTCTGTTCTAGTTCTGTTCTAGTTCTGTTCTAGTTCTGTTCTAGTTCTGTTCTAGTTCTGTTCTAGTTCTGTTCTAGTTCTGTTCTAGTTCTGTTCTAGTTCTGTTCTAGTTCTGTTCTAGTTCTGTTCTAGTTCTGTTCTAGTTCTGTTCTAGTTCTGTTCTAGTTCTGTTCTAGTTCTGTTCTAGTTCTGTTCTAGTTCTGTTCTAGTTCTGTTCTAGTTCTGTTCTAGTTCTGTTCTAGTTCTGTTCTAGTTCTGTTCTAGTTCTGTTCTAGTTCTGTTCTAGTTCTGTTCTAGTTCTGTTCTAGTTCTGTTCTAGTTCTGTTCTAGTTCTGTTCTAGTTCTGTTCTAGTTCTGTTCTAGTTCTGTTCTAGTTCTGTTCTAGTTCTGTTCTAGTTCTGTTCTAGTTCTGTTCTAGTTCTGTTCTAGTTCTGTTCTAGTTCTGTTCTAGTTCTGTTCTAGTTCTGTTCTAGTTCTGTTCTAGTTCTGTTCTAGTTCTGTTCTAGTTCTGTTCTAGTTCTGTTCTAGTTCTGTTCTAGTTCTGTTCTAGTTCTGTTCTAGTTCTGTTCTAGTTCTGTTCTAGTTCTGTTCTAGTTCTGTTCTAGTTCTGTTCTAGTTCTGTTCTAGTTCTGTTCTAGTTCTGTTCTAGTTCTGTTCTAGTTCTGTTCTAGTTCTGTTCTAGTTCTGTTCTAGTTCTGTTCTAGTTCTGTTCTAGTTCTGTTCTAGTTCTGTTCTAGTTCTGTTCTAGTTCTGTTCTAGTTCTGTTCTAGTTCTGTTCTAGTTCTGTTCTAGTTCTGTTCTAGTTCTGTTCTAGTTCTGTTCTAGTTCTGTTCTAGTTCTGTTCTAGTTCTGTTCTAGTTCTGTTCTAGTTCTGTTCTAGTTCTGTTCTAGTTCTGTTCTAGTTCTGTTCTAGTTCTGTTCTAGTTCTGTTCTAGTTCTGTTCTAGTTCTGTTCTAGTTCTGTTCTAGTTCTGTTCTAGTTCTGTTCTAGTTCTGTTCTAGTTCTGTTCTAGTTCTGTTCTAGTTCTGTTCTAGTTCTGTTCTAGTTCTGTTCTAGTTCTGTTCTAGTTCTGTTCTAGTTCTGTTCTAGTTCTGTTCTAGTTCTGTTCTAGTTCTGTTCTAGTTCTGTTCTAGTTCTGTTCTAGTTCTGTTCTAGTTCTGTTCTAGTTCTGTTCTAGTTCTGTTCTAGTTCTGTTCTAGTTCTGTTCTAGTTCTGTTCTAGTTCTGTTCTAGTTCTGTTCTAGTTCTGTTCTAGTTCTGTTCTAGTTCTGTTCTAGTTCTGTTCTAGTTCTGTTCTAGTTCTGTTCTAGTTCTGTTCTAGTTCTGTTCTAGTTCTGTTCTAGTTCTGTTCTAGTTCTGTTCTAGTTCTGTTCTAGTTCTGTTCTAGTTCTGTTCTAGTTCTGTTCTAGTTCTGTTCTAGTTCTGTTCTAGTTCTGTTCTAGTTCTGTTCTAGTTCTGTTCTAGTTCTGTTCTAGTTCTGTTCTAGTTCTGTTCTAGTTCTGTTCTAGTTCTGTTCTAGTTCTGTTCTAGTTCTGTTCTAGTTCTGTTCTAGTTCTGTTCTAGTTCTGTTCTAGTTCTGTTCTAGTTCTGTTCTAGTTCTGTTCTAGTTCTGTTCTAGTTCTGTTCTAGTTCTGTTCTAGTTCTGTTCTAGTTCTGTTCTAGTTCTGTTCTAGTTCTGTTCTAGTTCTGTTCTAGTTCTGTTCTAGTTCTGTTCTAGTTCTGTTCTAGTTCTGTTCTAGTTCTGTTCTAGTTCTGTTCTAGTTCTGTTCTAGTTCTGTTCTAGTTCTGTTCTAGTTCTGTTCTAGTTCTGTTCTAGTTCTGTTCTAGTTCTGTTCTAGTTCTGTTCTAGTTCTGTTCTAGTTCTGTTCTAGTTCTGTTCTAGTTCTGTTCTAGTTCTGTTCTAGTTCTGTTCTAGTTCTGTTCTAGTTCTGTTCTAGTTCTGTTCTAGTTCTGTTCTAGTTCTGTTCTAGTTCTGTTCTAGTTCTGTTCTAGTTCTGTTCTAGTTCTGTTCTAGTTCTGTTCTAGTTCTGTTCTAGTTCTGTTCTAGTTCTGTTCTAGTTCTGTTCTAGTTCTGTTCTAGTTCTGTTCTAGTTCTGTTCTAGTTCTGTTCTAGTTCTGTTCTAGTTCTGTTCTAGTTCTGTTCTAGTTCTGTTCTAGTTCTGTTCTAGTTCTGTTCTAGTTCTGTTCTAGTTCTGTTCTAGTTCTGTTCTAGTTCTGTTCTAGTTCTGTTCTAGTTCTGTTCTAGTTCTGTTCTAGTTCTGTTCTAGTTCTGTTCTAGTTCTGTTCTAGTTCTGTTCTAGTTCTGTTCTAGTTCTGTTCTAGTTCTGTTCTAGTTCTGTTCTAGTTCTGTTCTAGTTCTGTTCTAGTTCTGTTCTAGTTCTGTTCTAGTTCTGTTCTAGTTCTGTTCTAGTTCTGTTCTAGTTCTGTTCTAGTTCTGTTCTAGTTCTGTTCTAGTTCTGTTCTAGTTCTGTTCTAGTTCTGTTCTAGTTCTGTTCTAGTTCTGTTCTAGTTCTGTTCTAGTTCTGTTCTAGTTCTGTTCTAGTTCTGTTCTAGTTCTGTTCTAGTTCTGTTCTAGTTGTTCTGTTGTTCTAGTTCTGTTCTAGTTCTGTTCTAGTTCTGTTCTAGTTCTGTTCTAGTTCTGTTCTAGTTCTGTTCTAGTTCTGTTCTAGTTCTGTTCTAGTTCTGTTCTAGTTCTGTTCTAGTTCTGTTCTAGTTCTGTTCTAGTTCTGTTCTAGTTCTGTTCTAGTTCTGTTCTAGTTCTGTTCTAGTTCTGTTCTAGTTCTGTTCTAGTTCTGTTCTAGTTCTGTTCTAGTTCTGTTCTAGTTCTGTTCTAGTTCTGTTCTAGTTCTGTTCTAGTTCTGTTCTAGTTCTGTTCTAGTTCTGTTCTAGTTCTGTTCTAGTTCTGTTCTAGTTCTGTTCTAGTTCTGTTCTAGTTCTGTTCTAGTTCTGTTCTAGTTCTGTTCTAGTTCTGTTCTAGTTCTGTTCTAGTTCTGTTCTAGTTCTGTTCTAGTTCTGTTCTAGTTCTGTTCTAGTTCTGTTCTAGTTCTGTTCTAGTTCTGTTCTAGTTCTGTTCTAGTTCTGTTCTAGTTCTGTTCTAGTTCTGTTCTAGTTCTGTTCTAGTTCTGTTCTAGTTCTGTTCTAGTTCTGTTCTAGTTCTGTTCTAGTTCTGTTCTAGTTCTGTTCTAGTTCTGTTCTAGTTCTGTTCTAGTTCTGTTCTAGTTCTGTTCTAGTTCTGTTCTAGTTCTGTTCTAGTTCTGTTCTAGTTCTGTTCTAGTTCTGTTCTAGTTCTGTTCTAGTTCTGTTCTAGTTCTGTTCTAGTTCTGTTCTAGTTCTGTTCTAGTTCTGTTCTAGTTCTGTTCTAGTTCTGTTCTAGTTCTGTTCTAGTTCTGTTCTAGTTCTGTTCTAGTTCTGTTCTAGTTCTGTTCTAGTTCTGTTCTAGTTCTGTTCTAGTTCTGTTCTAGTTCTGTTCTAGTTCTGTTCTAGTTCTGTTCTAGTTCTGTTCTAGTTCTGTTCTAGTTCTGTTCTAGTTCTGTTCTAGTTCTGTTCTAGTTCTGTTCTAGTTCTGTTCTAGTTCTGTTCTAGTTCTGTTCTAGTTCTGTTCTAGTTCTGTTCTAGTTCTGTTCTAGTTCTGTTCTAGTTCTGTTCTAGTTCTGTTCTAGTTCTGTTCTAGTTCTGTTCTAGTTCTGTTCTAGTTCTGTTCTAGTTCTGTTCTAGTTCTGTTCTAGTTCTGTTCTAGTTCTGTTCTAGTTCTGTTCTAGTTCTGTTCTAGTTCTGTTCTAGTTCTGTTCTAGTTCTGTTCTAGTTCTGTTCTAGTTCTGTTCTAGTTCTGTTCTAGTTCTGTTCTAGTTCTGTTCTAGTTCTGTTCTAGTTCTGTTCTAGTTCTGTTCTAGTTCTGTTCTAGTTCTGTTCTAGTTCTGTTCTAGTTCTGTTCTAGTTCTGTTCTAGTTCTGTTCTAGTTCTGTTCTAGTTCTGTTCTAGTTCTGTTCTAGTTCTGTTCTAGTTCTGTTCTAGTTCTGTTCTAGTTCTGTTCTAGTTCTGTTCTAGTTCTGTTCTAGTTCTGTTCTAGTTCTGTTCTAGTTCTGTTCTAGTTCTGTTCTAGTTCTGTTCTAGTTCTGTTCTAGTTCTGTTCTAGTTCTGTTCTAGTTCTGTTCTAGTTCTGTTCTAGTTCTGTTCTAGTTCTGTTCTAGTTCTGTTCTAGTTCTGTTCTAGTTCTGTTCTAGTTCTGTTCTAGTTCTGTTCTAGTTCTGTTCTAGCTAGTTCTGTTCTAGTTCTGTTCTAGTTCTGTTCTAGTTCTGTTCTAGTTCTGTTCTAGTTCTGTTCTAGTTCTGTTCTAGTTCTGTTCTAGTTCTGTTCTAGTTCTGTTCTAGTTCTGTTCTAGTTCTGTTCTAGTTCTGTTCTAGTTCTGTTCTAGTTCTGTTCTAGTTCTGTTCTAGTTCTGTTCTAGTTCTGTTCTAGTTCTGTTCTAGTTCTGTTCTAGTTCTGTTCTAGTTCTGTTCTAGTTCTGTTCTAGTTCTGTTCTAGTTCTGTTCTAGTTCTGTTCTAGTTCTGTTCTAGTTCTGTTCTAGTTCTGTTCTAGTTCTGTTCTAGTTCTGTTCTAGTTCTGTTCTAGTTCTGTTCTAGTTCTGTTCTAGTTCTGTTCTAGTTCTGTTCTAGTTCTGTTCTAGTTCTGTTCTAGTTCTGTTCTAGTTCTGTTCTAGTTCTGTTCTAGTTCTGTTCTAGTTCTGTTCTAGTTCTGTTCTAGTTCTGTTCTAGTTCTGTTCTAGTTCTGTTCTAGTTCTGTTCTAGTTCTGTTCTAGTTCTGTTCTAGTTCTGTTCTAGTTCTGTTCTAGTTCTGTTCTAGTTCTGTTCTAGTTCTGTTCGAGTTCTGTTCTAGTTCTGTTCTAGTTCTGTTCTAGTTCTGTTCTAGTTCTGTTCTAGTTCTGTTCTAGTTCTGTTCTAGTTCTGTTCTAGTTCTGTTCTAGTTCTGTTCTAGTTCTGTTCTAGTTCTGTTCTAGTTCTGTTCTAGTTCTGTTCTAGTTCTGTTCTAGTTCTGTTCTAGTTCTGTTCTAGTTCTGTTCTAGTTCTGTTCTAGTTCTGTTCTAGTTCTGTTCTAGTTCTGTTCTAGTTCTGTTCTAGTTCTGTTCTAGTTCTGTTCTAGTTCTGTTCTAGTTCTGTTCTAGTTCTGTTCTAGTTCTGTTCTAGTTCTGTTCTAGTTCTGTTCTAGTTCTGTTCTAGTTCTGTTCTAGTTCTGTTCTAGTTCTGTTCTAGTTCTGTTCTAGTTCTGTTTTAGTTCTGTTTAGTTCTGTTCTAGTTCTGTTCTAGTTCTGTTCTAGTTCTGTTCTAGTTCTGTTCTAGTTCTGTTCTAGTTCTGTTCTAGTTCTGTTCTAGTTCTGTTCTAGTTCTGTTCTAGTTCTGTTCTAGTTCTGTTCTAGTTCTGTTCTAGTTCTGTTCTAGTTCTGTTCTAGTTCTGTTCTAGTTCTGTTCTAGTTCTGTTCTAGTTCTGTTCTAGTTCTGTTCTAGTTCTGTTCTAGTTCTGTTCTAGTTCTGTTCTAGTTCTGTTCTAGTTCTGTTCTAGTTCTGTTCTAGTTCTGTTCTAGTTCTGTTCTAGTTCTGTTCTAGTTCTGTTCTAGTTCTGTTCTAGTTCTGTTCTAGTTCTGTTCTAGTTCTGTTCTAGTTCTGTTCTAGTTCTGTTCTAGTTCTGTTCTAGTTCAGTTCTATTTCAGTTCTAGTTCAGTTTAGTTCAGTTTAGTTCTAGTTCAGTTCTAGTTCAGTTCTAGTTCAGTTCTAGTTCAGTTCTAGTTCAGTTCTATTTCAGTTCTAGTTCAGTTCTAGTTCAGTTCTAGTTCAGTTCTAGTTCACTTCTAGTTCAATTCTAGTTCAGTTCTAGTTCAGTTCTAGTTCAGTTCTAGTTCTGTTCTAGTTCAGTTCTAGTTCAGTTCTAGTTCAGTTCTAGTTCAGTTCTAGTTCAGTTCTAGTTCAGTTCTAGTTCAGTTCTAGTTCAGTTCTAGTTTAGTTCTAGTTCAGTTCTAGTTCAGTTCTAGTTCAGTTCTAGTTCAGTTCTAGTTCAGTTCTAGTTCAGTTCTAGTTCAGTTCTAGTTCAGTTCTAGTTCAGTTCTAGTTCAGTTCTAGTTCAGTTCTAGTTCAGTTCTAGTTCAGTTCTAGTTCAGTTCTAGTTCAGTTCTAGTTCAGTTCTAGTTCAGTTCTAGTTCAGTTCTAGTTCAGTTCTAGTTCAGTTCTAGTTCAGTTCTAGTTCAGTTCTAGTTCAGTTCTAGTTCAGTTCTAGTTCAGTTCTAGTTCAGTTCTAGTTCAGTTCTAGTTCAGTTCTAGTTCAGTTCTAGTTCAGTTCTAGTTCAGTTCTAGTTCAGTTCTAGTTCAGTTCTAGTTCAGTTCTAGTTCAGTTCTAGTTCAGTTCTAGTTCAGTTCTAGTTCAGTTCTAGTTCAGTTCTAGTTCAGTTCTAGTTCAGTTCTAGTTCAGTTCTAGTTCAGTTCTAGTTCAGTTCTAGTTCAGTTCTAGTTCAGTTCTAGTTCAGTTCTAGTTCAGTTCTAGTTCAGTTCTAGTTCAGTTCTAGTTCAGTTCTAGTTCAGTTCTAGTTCAGTTCTAGTTCAGTTCTAGTTCAGTTCTAGTTCAGTTCTAGTTCAGTTCTAGTTCAGTTCTAGTTCAGTTCAGTTCTAGTTCAGTTCTAGTTCAGTTCTAGTTCAGTTCTAGTTCAGTTCTAGTTCAGTTCTAGTTCAGTTCTAGTTCAGTTCTAGTTCAGTTCTAGTTCAGTTCTAGTTCAGTTCTAGTTCAGTTCTAGTTCAGTTCTAGTTCAGTTCTAGTTCAGTTCTAGTTCAGTTCTAGTTCAGTTCTAGTTCAGTTCTAGTTCAGTTCTAGTTCAGTTCTAGTTCAGTTCTAGTTCAGTTCTAGTTCAGTTCTAGTTCAGTTCTAGTTCAGTTCTAGTTCAGTTCTAGTTCAGTTCTAGTTCAGTTCTAGTTCAGTTCTAGTTCAGTTCTAGTTCAGTTCTAGTTCAGTTCTAGTTCAGTTCTAGTTCAGTTCTAGTTCAGTTCTAGTTCAGTTCTAGCTCAGTTCTAGTCAGTTCTAGTTCAGTTCTAGTTCAGTTCTAGTTCAGTTCTAGTTCAGTTCTAGTTCTGTTCTAGTTCTGTTCTAGTTCTGTTCTAGTTCTGTTCTAGTTCTGTTCTAGTTCTGTTCTAGTTCTGTTCTAGTTCTGTTCTAGTTCTGTTCTAGTTCTGTTCTAGTTCTGTTCTAGTTCTGTTCTAGTTCTGTTCTAGTTCTGTTCTAGTTCTGTTGTAGTTCTGTTCTAGTTCTGTTCTAGTTCTGTTCTAGTTCTGTTCTAGTTCTGTTCTAGTTCTGTTCTAGTTCTGTTCTAGTTCTGTTCTAGTTCTGTTCTAGTTCTGTTCTAGTTCTGTTCTAGTTCTGTTCTAGTTCTGTTCTAGTTCTGTTCTAGTTCTGTTCTAGTTCTGTTCTAGTTCTGTTCTAGTTCTGTTCTAGTTCTGTTCTAGTTCTGTTCTAGTTCTGTTCTAGTTCTGTTCTAGTTCTGTTCTAGTTCTGTTCTAGTTCTGTTCTAGTTCTGTTCTAGTTCTGTTCTAGTTCTGTTCTAGTTCTGTTCTAGTTCTGTTCTAGTTCTGTTCTAGTTCTGTTCTAGTTCTGTTCTAGTTCTGTTCTAGTTCTGTTCTAGTTCTGTTCTAGTTCTGTTCTAGTTCTGTTCTAGTTCTGTTCTAGTTCTGTTCTAGTTCTGTTCTAGTTCTGTTCTAGTTCTGTTCTAGTTCTGTTCTAGTTCTGTTCTAGTTCTGTTCTAGTTCTGTTCTAGTTCTGTTCTAGTTCTGTTCTAGTTCTGTTCTAGTTCTGTTCTAGTTCTGTTCTAGTTCTGTTCTAGTTCTGTTCTAGTTCTGTTCTAGTTCTGTTCTAGTTCTGTTCTAGTTCTGTTCTAGTTCTGTTCTAGTTCTGTTCTAGTTCTGTTCTAGTTCTGTTCTAGTTCTGTTCTAGTTCTGTTCTAGTTCTGTTCTAGTTCTGTTCTAGTTCTGTTCTAGTTCAGTTCTAGTTCTGTTCTAGTTCTGTTCTAGTTCTGTTCTAGTTCTGTTCTAGTTCTGTTCTAGTTCTGTTCTAGTTCTGTTCTAGTTCTGTTCTAGTTCTGTTCTAGTTCTGTTCTAGTTCTGTTCAAGTTCTGTTCTAGTTCTGTTCAAGTTCTGTTCTAGTTCTGTTCTAGTTCTGTTCTAGTTCTGTTCTAGTTCTGTTCTAGTTCTGTTCTAGTTCTGTTCTAGTTCTGTTCTAGTTCTGTTCTAGTTCTGTTCTAGTTCTGTTCTAGTTCTGTTCTAGTTCTGTTCTAGTTCTGTTCTAGTTCTGTTCTAGTTCTGTTCTAGTTCTGTTCTAGTTCTGTTCTAGTTCTGTTCTAGTTCTGTTCTAGTTCTGTTCTAGTTCTGTTCTAGTTCTGTTCTAGTTCTGTTCTAGTTCTGTTCTAGTTCAGTTCTAGTTCTGTTCTAGTTCTGTTCTAGTTCTGTTCTAGTTCTGTTCTAGTTCTGTTCTAGTTCTGTTCTAGTTCTGTTCTAGTTCTGTTCTAGTTCTGTTCTAGTTCTGTTCTAGTTCTGTTCAAGTTCTGTTCTAGTTCTGTTCTAGTTCTGTTCTAGTTCTGTTCTAGTTCTGTTCTAGTTCTGTTCTAGTTCTGTTCTAGTTCTGTTCTAGTTCTGTTCTAGTTCTGTTCTAGTTCTGTTCTAGTTCTAGTTCTGTTCTAGTTCTGTTCTAGTTCTGTTCTAGTTCTGTTCTAGTTCTGTTCTAGTTCTGTTCTAGTTCTGTTCTAGTTCTGTTCTAGTTCTGTTCTAGTTCTGTTCTAGTTCTGTTCTAGTTCTGTTCTAGTTCTGTTCTAGTTCTGTTCTAGTTCTGTTCTAGTTCTGTTCTAGTTCTGTTCTAGTTCTGTTCTAGTTCTGTTCTAGTTCTGTTCTAGTTCTGTTCTAGTTCTGTTCTAGTTCTGTTCTAGTTCTGTTCTAGTTCTGTTCTAGTTCTGTTCTAGTTCTGTTCTAGTTCTGTTCTAGTTCTGTTCTAGTTCTGTTCTAGTTTTGTTCTAGTTCTGTTCTAGTTCTGTTCTAGTTCTGTTCTAGTTCTGTTCTAGTTCTGTTCTAGTTCTGTTCTAGTTCTGTTCTAGTTCTGTTCTAGTTCTGTTCTAGTTCTGTTCTAGTTCTGTTCTAGTTCTGTTCTAGTTCTGTTCTAGTTCTGTTCTAGTTCTGTTCTAGTTCAGTTCTAGTTCAGTTCTAGTTCAGTTCTAGTTCAGTTCTAGTTCAGTTCTAGTTCAGTTCTAGTTCAGTTCTAGTTCAGTTCTAGTTCAGTTCTAGTTCAGTTCTAGTTCAGTTCTAGTTCAGTTCTAGTTCAGTTCTAGTTCAGTTCTAGTTCAGTTCTAGTTCAGTTCTAGTTCAGTTCTAGTTCAGTTCTAGTTCAGTTCTAGTTCAGTTCTAGTTCAGTTCTAGTTCAGTTCTAGTTCAGTTCTAGTTCAGTTCTAGTTCAGTTCTAGTTCAGTTCTAGTTCAGTTCTAGTTCAGTTCTAGTTCAGTTCTAGTTCAGTTCTAATTCAGTTCTAGTTCAGTTCTGGTTCAGTTCTAGTTCAGTTCTAGTTCAGTTCTAGTTCAGTTCTAGTTCAGTTCTAGTTCAGTTCTAGTTCAGTTCTAGTTCAGTTCTAGTTCAGTTCTAGTTCAGTTCTAGTTCAGTTCTAGTTCAGTTCTAGTTCAGTTCTAGTTCAGTTCTAGTTCAGTTCTAGTTCAGTTCTAGTTCAGTTCTAGTTCAGTTCTAGTTCAGTTCTAGTTCAGTTCTAGTTCAGTTCTAGTTCAGTTCTAGTTCAGTTCTAGTTCAGTTCTAGTTCAGTTCTAGTTCAGTTCTAGTTCAGTTCTAGTTCAGTTCTAGTTCAGTTCTAGTTCAGTTCTAGTTCAGTTCTAGTTCAGTTCTAGTTCAGTTCTAGTTCAGTTCTAGTTCAGTTCTAGTTCAGTTCTAGTTCAGTTCTAGTTCAATTCTAGTTCAGTTCTAGTTCAGTTCTAGTTCAGTTCTAGTTCAGTTCTAGTTAGGTTCTAGTTCAGTTCTAGTTCAGTTCTAGTTCAGTTCTAGTTCAGTTCTAGTTCAGTTCTAGTTCAGTTCTAGTTCAGTTCTAGTTCAGTTCTAGTTCAGTTCTAGTTCAGTTCTAGGTACTTTTTATTCTAAAAGGAACTTTTTATTCTAAAAAGTACTTTTAATTCTAAAAAGTACTTTCAATTCTAAAAATTAATTTTTTTCTAAAAGGTACTTTTTATTCTAAAATGTACTTTTTATTCTAAAAGGTACTTTTGATTATAAATAAAGTACTCTAGCAAACATATATGTACGTTTTATACACTTTTTATTATAATTTATTTAAAAAATATATATATTCTTAATAAATATTCATTATTTCTATAGCAAAAATTTTAAGTTAGAAAATAAAATTGTAAACGATTGATATTTTCTGATTGTCTGTTTTTGACTCAAAGTACGTGTGAAATTCACTTAAAAGAACGATATATTTATAAAAGCTTTTTGTTCTTACGTTTTTTACTCAATCAGTAGTGCGATTCACTACGCTTTTTTAACCACAATTGTTTCTTCAAAATTATTAAACAACTAAATTAACCACACTGCTATTCACTAACACTTTAATGATTTCTGTTGACGTTTAAAGTCAGCTGTTTCAATCAGCTGTTATTAATAAACAAATAAATTGTTGTTTATTAACGCCAACATTTTTGATGCTGTTTAATGTTAAAGAAAAGTGGTTAAGGAAAGTGATTTAGAAAAGTGTATTAAAAAATTGTTTCTTTATATAAATCGAAAATTATAATTAAAGAAAATATAATATAAGAATATAACAACAAATATAATTCAACTATATGACTTGGCTGCTCAGCAGACGACCGGCTTCTTTTGATAGTAGTATGTATTCATTCAGTTGTATTCATATATCATCAAAATAAATAAAAATGTATTTAAAATAATAATTATTTTTAATATTTTACTCAAGTTGTTCTTAAAATTTACAACAAAAATAGTTTTCGGCTTGTTTTTTTTTCTATTCTTCTTTGTGTTTTTCTCTTATTTTGACAAAGTTGCCACATAACTTTACCGTGGCTTAAACTAAGTTAGTGAATCACATAGTGGTTAGTGCAAACATCAAAATGTGTTGTTAATGGTAGAACCTTTTGAAAGTTTTAAAAGTTAGTGAATCGCACTACAGAACTGACATTTTAATTACAAAAACGAAAACCAAATTTTTCTACTCATATGACGAGTGATTTGGAAAAAAACTAGATACACAAACGGGCTATTAATTAATAATATTTGGGATGTATTTTTCTTCTGATCTGATGTGTGGAAAGTTTTGCTCTAGTTCTTTGTGCAATTATAATGTGATTTAATTTATCAGCATTAAAGTGATTCCGGTTGGGGTTATATGGGGGATTTCACTAAATGTGAATCGAGTTTCATTTCATTTTCAATACCGAACTTTTCAAGAGATCGGAAATACTTTTGTCAAATGTTGTCCCTCTAGAAAGTTTATTTTAAGCGCTATCGCGCTAAATAACGATATTGTACAACGTCTTTATACTAAATGTCATCATCATATCTATTATAATTTGACATTTATCAGCTACTAAGAGATTGCCTTAAGCGAAGTTATACGGGAGCAATTGTCAAACGGTAACGGATTTCTCCCAATTACAGTTAAAAAATTTCAATCTTCGTCGAAATGTGAGGTACATACATACATATGTAGGTTTCGAACGCAAATCTTGTACTTAGCTGCATTTGTGTACTTCCTAGGAAGATTACCTATAATTTGATATATAATACATTCTCAAATGTTATCAAGGTATACCCATACGCACTTTACACAAAATTTTAGGATATCGTCCCACCCCGAATTTCATCATTGTCGATCAAAACACCTGAAATATCGCTTAAACACAAAATTATATCTGCCACAAATCACCGAATGCATCAGAATTTAGGTAATCCCCTGCGAAGTACGTTGTTAAATTTTATCAAAATAAACATCTGAGATATCGACAAAGCAGGAGCTCCAAAAACTTGACTACAACAGAAAAAAGGACAGACGGGTACGGGCGGACGGACAGAAAGGTAGACGGACGGACGGACAGACAAACAGACGGACAGACAGACGGATGGACGTCGCGAAATCGATTCTTCTGCCGATTCTGAGTCGATCGGTACAATTTGAATGGTATTCATAATCAGATTTGTAGAGTTTATACAGATTTTAGGAAATCCTCCCACAAAGAACGCTGTCAAATTTCATCACAGGTCCATAAGCACCTGAGATATCGCTGAAACAATACTTACAAAATGTCAACAAAATTTCTTAGACACGTACTTTGGGGAATTTGCTGCATATCACAAGTAGTGTTTTGGCGATATCTCAGTTGTTTATGAACCGCTTTTGATAAAATTTAATAACGTGCTTGGCGGGAGAATTTCCTAAAATCTGATATAAAATTTATGCATGTTCGTGCTAAAGGAGGATGGTTTTTCCTATTTCTGCATTTCATTTTTTCAACAAACATTCTCTAATGCGTACTTTGGGCAATTTGCAATACATCAAATTTGGTGTTTTGGCGATATCTCAGTGGTTAATGGACCGATTTTGATAAAATTTTACAGAGTGCATTTCCTACAATCTGATATATAATATATTATCACATGTACACCAGGAGTATCTTTTTTCTCTTGTTATTTAAAAGTGTGTTTCAATCAAAAATTTTAAAATTTTCGTCTAATTTTTGGTATTTTTTCGATATTTTCGGTGTTTATAAACCGATTTTAATGAAATTTAATAGCGTTCATTGCGGGAGAATTTCCTAAAATCTGATATATAATTTATGTAGGTCCATCATCCAGAGGCTTCAGAAACTTGATTTCAACAGACAGACAGACAGACGGACGGACAGACAGACAGACAGACGGACATCGCTTAATCGATTCTCCTCCCGATTCTGAGTCGATCGGTATAATTTTTATGGGGTCTACGATCACTAATAAAAAAAATTACAAACGGAATCACAAACTTATAATACCCTTTCACCTATTGGTGAAGGGTATAAAAAGGGGATGATATATATATATATATATATATATATATATATATATATATATATATATATATATATACAGTGGTGGTCACATATTTAGCACTCTAGTTATGCGTTTTTTTTTTTCAAAACCATATATTTTTCTGTTGGAGTAATAATTTTCTTTTTTTTTTGCCACGATGTGTAGCTTTCGGTGTGATCGACAAGTCCCGTTACTCCTTTTGTTATTCCCTTTCTTCAATTGCTTCATATATAATTTATTTGTTGGTAATACGTAATTTGAGCTGGACACAAATTTAACACAAATATTAAACATTTTACATTTCTGTTAATTTTTTAATAAATTTTTGGTAAGTTTTTCATCATATTGTGTACAGTTGAAGGTTTTTCAGAAATAAAATATTTATTAGACATGGCCAAAAATAAATGGTGCACAGATACGCAACGACAGGTGATTTGTGAAACAAATTCGAGAGGATGTCCTGTAAGTGAAATAGCAAGTATTTTAAATTGCTCCAGAAAGATGGTATATAATGCTTTGAGCCATATAAAAGCACACGGAACAATTAAAAAGGGTTCACGGGCACCTAGACCAAGAAAAACGATAACAAAAGAGGATTATTTAATACATAGAATGTCAGTGGCCGACCCTTTTTAGAGCTCCAGTGAAATAAATAGTGAAGTGTCATCAAAATACAGTATTGATGTCTCCGACAGACCGATACAAAGACGCCTTAATGAAAAATATTCGCGTGTCTGCATTGTGCAACACAAGCCACATGTGTCAAAAAAGAATTGGAAATCACGAATTTCTTTCACCCGATAGCATTTGGAAAAGCCATTAGATTTTTGGAAAAAACATACTTTGAAGCGACGAATCAAAGTTTTGCAGATTTGGATCTGATGGAAAGAGATAAGTATGGTATCTTCCGAATATGCAGCACAACCCAAAGTATACGTCAAAGACTATAAAACATGGTGGAGGAAATGTGATGGTGTGGCTTGCATTCTTAGGGCATGGAGTTGGTCCAATACACAAAATTGACACACGTATGGATCAACACGTTTATAAAAATATTCTAGCCGATATCATTATATCATAAGCAGAGGCAAAGATGCCACCTAGCTGGCGCTTCATGCATGACAATGACCCTAAACACACTTTACGTACTGTGAAGTGTTGCTTGGATTAGAGTCAAATAGATGTTTTGAAATGGCCAGCTCAATCTCCGGATCTCAATCCTATTGAGAATCTTTGGAATGATATAGAGAAGCATATAACAAGCGTAAAACCTAACAACTTAAATGATTTATGGACGGAAATCCAAAAAATATGGCACGCTATCCCAAATGAGCGATACCTGGCTCTTGTGAAGTGTTTAAAAGATGTGCGGCAGTTATACAAAATAAAGGATATCCTTCAAAATATTAGGTTTTTTTCAAGAAATTTTAATTATTAACTTGTTTTTTATTTTTAATAAATATCGTTTTTGATTTGTGTTAAAAATATGTCCAGTATTTTTTATGGGTTAGTTTTAAATAATTGCAAAAATAAATATAATTTTTAAAAAATATGTATATAAAAGAAATACGACTTCATCTTCGCATCACGTGTAATACATTACAAAAAAAAGTAGTGAAAAAAATTGAATTAGGACTTAATATTTCCTATAGGAGATAACAGGTACCATTTGTGCTAAATACGTGACCACTACTGTATATATATATATATATATATATATATATATGTATATATATATATATATATATATATATATATATATATATATATATATATATATAAGGGTGTGAAGATAAATTCGTCAGTTAAATACGTCCCACACCTATGTTAAATACGTTCCACACACTGTTAAGCTGATTTTGAAAAAAGACTTATTTATTTTTTTACAAAAAATAGCAACAAAAAATAAGTTTTTGTAAAAATTTTATTATTTTTCAATCAAAAACATTTTAAACTAAAATCTAACAAAAACAAAAAAAGATTTACGAATTATTTTCATATAAAAAAATGTAATCTATAACAAGAATATTTGTGACGATATTTCCGATATTTAGAGAAAACATGAATCGGGGTACCGAAAGACAGGAAGTAGCCCAGGACTAGTAAAAGGTATGACCATATCGGATATGTCAAGTTTTGGGCCGATATCGGAGATATACATTTTTGAAAATATTAATTTTTCATATATTTCATATGAAAAAATAGAAATTTTCAAGTCGATATATTTCATACTTAGAGGAAACATGAATCGGGGTAGCGAAAGACAGGAAGTAGCCCAGGACTAGCAGAAAGTATGACCATATGGGATATGTCAAGTTTTGGGCCGATATCGGAGATATAAATTTTTGAAAATTTTAATTTTTCATATATTTCATATGAAAAAATAGAAATTTTCAAGTCGATATATTCCATACTTAGAGAAAACATGAATCGGGGTAGCGAAAGACAGGGAGTAGCCTAGGATTAGTAGAAGCTATGACCATATCGGATTTGTCAAGTTTTGGGCCGATATCGGAGATATAAATTTTTGAAAATTTTAATTTTTCATATATTTCATATGAAAAAATAGAAATTTTCAAGTCGATATATTACATATTTAGAGAAAACATGAATCGGGGTAGCGAAAGACAGGGAGTAGCCTAGGACTAGTAGAAGCTATGACCATATCGGATATGTCAAGTTTTGGGCCGATATCGGAGATATAAATTTTTGAAAATTTTCATTTTTCATATATTTAGTATGAAAAAATAGAAATTTTCAAGTCGGTATATTTCATATTTAGAGAAAACATGAATCGGGGTAGCGAAAGACAGGAAGTAGCCCAGGACTAGTAGAAGCTATGACCATATTGGATATGTCAAGTTTTGGGCCGATATTGGAGATATAAATTTTTGAAAATTGTCATTTTTCATATATATTATACAAAAAAATTGAAATTTTCAAGTCGATATATTTCATATTTAGAGAAAATATCAAGTTTTGGGCCGATATCGGAGATATAAATTTTTGAAAATTTTAATTTTTCAAATATTTTATATGAAAAAATTGAAATTTTCAAGTCGATATATTTCGTATTTAGAGAAAACATGAATCGGGGTAGCGAAAGACAGGGAGTAGCCTAGGACTAGTAGAAGCTATGACCATATCGGATATGTCAAGTTTTGGGCCGATATCGGAGATATAAATTTTTGAAAATTTTCATTTTTCATATATTTAGTATGAAAAAATAGAAATTTTCAAGTCGGTATATTTCATATTTAGAGAAAACATGAATCGGGGTAGCGAAAGACAGGAAGTAGCCCAGGACTAGTAAAAGGTATGACCATATCGGATATGTCAAGTTTTGGGCCGATATCGGAGATATACATTTTTGAAAATTTTAATTTTTCGTATATTTCATATGAAAAAATAGAAATTTTCAAGTCGATATATTTCGTATTTAGAGAAAACATGAATCGGGGTAGCGAAAGACAGAAAGTAGCCCAGGACTAGTAGAGGCTATGACCATATCGGATATGTCAAGTTTTGGGCCGATATCGGAGATATAAATTTTTGGAAATTTTAATTTTTCATATAATTCATATGCAAAAATAGAGTATATTTAAGTCGATCCAATCGATATTTAGAGAAAACATGAATCGGGGTAGCGAAAGACAGGAAGTAGCCTAGGACTAGTAGAAGCTATGACCATATTGGATATGTCAAGTTTTGGGCCGATATCGGAGATATAAATTTTTGAAAATTTTCACTTTTCCTAGTCCTAGGCTACGTCCTGTCTTTCGCTACCCCGATCCATGTTTTCTCTAAATATGAAATATATCGACTTGAAAATTTCTATTTTTTCATATGAAATATATGAAAAATTAAAACTTGACATATCCGATATGGTCATACCTTTTACTAGTCCTGGGCTACTTCCTGTCTTTCGCTACCCCGATTCATGTTTTCTCTAAATATCGGAAATATCGTCACGAATATTCTTGATATAGATTACATTTTTTTATATGAAAATAATTTGTAAATCTTTTTTTGTTTTTGTTAGATTTTAGTTTAAAATGTTTTTGATTGAAAAACAATAAAATTTTTACAAAAATTTATTTTTTGTTGCTGTTTTTTGTAAAAAAATAAATATGTCTTTTTTCAAAATCAGGTAAACAGTGTGTGGAACGTATTTAACATAGGTGTGGGACGTATTTAACTGTCGAATTTATCTTCACACCCGTTATATATATATATATATATATATATATATATATATATAAGTTAACATTTAACATAATTATTTTCTATAAAGTTCAAAAACCCATTTCACAATTTTTTCTTAGTCAACAATAATCATTTATTTCGTAGTCAACAATAATTATTTTCTATAAAGTTCAAAAACCCATTTCACAATTTTTTCATAGTCAACAATAAACCATTTCGCAATTTCTTCGGAGTCAGCAATTAAGTGCCTGCATGATGATTGCTGCTCATGAATTATATTATTTAAGTAGTTTGTAAGAAAAATTGGTAATCAGAAATAAATAAAAACGAAGACATAGAGGACATAGTCCTCTCTTCTAAAAAATAAATATAGTTTTAATTAAGTGAAGACATAGTCCTCTCTTCTAAAAAATAAATATAGTTTTAATTAAGTGGCGCCCGAGCAGCCTGGTATAAAAAATATACCACTGAACCTGAGCCTGTACGTGTCCGTCCGCAGGCACCCGTTCGTTTATAGAATTGTATTGAACCCTTAGTAACGAAAAGTAAAACGGAAAAATTCATACAATCGGAACGGTTTTAGTTAAGTGAAATAGTTATAATTAAACCAAACTTTTAATAAGTATTACTTAACAAAAAAATCTATAATAAGAACTAAAAATCTACAATAAGAAGAGAAAAAAAAACTTTAAATTAATAACAAAAAACTTACTATAACTAGATAAACAATTTAGCAAGTTATGAAAAAACTTTTATTACAAAAAAATACGTATCAAAACTAAATCAAACAACAACATAAAAACTGGCTTAAAAATAAAAAAATCAATATCAACATAATCAACATCAACATATCAACTAAACTCAACATCTGTCTGTCATCAAGTCTGTCCTGCCGAAAATCATCAACAAACAAAAACATGAAGGCAATTTTAATTATTTTGTAAGTTAAAATTATGTTAATTTAAAGTTGAATTTTAAGAAATATTCTAAGCAAAAAATAATCTTGTTCTAGTAAATATTTAAAACGTAAAAATAAAAAAATAAATAATAATAATTTTTTTTTTGTAACAAGTAAATAAAATTAATAATTTTTTTACCAAATTTTAAATACTATTATGGCTAATCCCAACAACCTATTAAGACCACCTATCCTTAACAATCCCCCAATCCCACCAGTACCGCCACCAAATTTTCAAATGAATGACGAATTAGAGAATAGGATAGCACTCATTTGCTCACAACAGTGTAGGAGTATAGTGCAGTCTATAATAAATCCCAACGCGGACATAAATTGCGGAAATGACCAAACTATAGACGATAGATACAGGGAAAATCTAAACGAATTGGACAAAATACCGGACATTGTAAGAAGTTTGAGGGAATTTTCTGGAAACCCTTCGGAGTTCAACTCATGGAAGAAAAGTGTCGATAGGGTATTACAAATCTACAACTCAATGAGAGGAACACCAAAATATTATGGAATCTTAAGTGTAGTTAGGAATAAAATAATAGGGAATGCAGACATCGCACTAGAATCTTATAATACTCCACTAGACTGGAATAGTATAGTAAGATGTTTGACCTTACATTACGCCGATAAACGGGACGTAGGCACACTGGAGTACCAAATGACCTCACTTATCCAAGGAAGAAATACTATACAAAATTTTTATCAACAAGTCTATTCGCACCTATCCCTGATTTTGAATAAAATTGGTAGTATGGAAATGGGACAAGAGTCCTTGCGACTTTTGACTCAGACATATCGAGACAAGGCTCTCGATACTTTTATAAGAGGCTTAAACGGAGATCTACCGAGATTGCTAGGCATTCGTGAACCTTCAGATCTTCCACAAGCACTACATCTTTGCTTAAAGTTGGAAAACCAACATTATAGATCAGAATACGCGAATAAACACCAAAACCATAAAAATTATCAGCAGCCACGACTTCCCCCAATGCGTAACTTAAACACACAAAATCATAATAGACCATTTTACCCAGAATTAACGTTTCAACACTCTACCAAATATAATACCCCTATGGACAAAATGCAACACAATACAGTTAACAATCAACAGCCCTTCCCTTATCATAACCCCCGTCCAACGTTTCAACCGCATAACCAAATGCGACAACAATTCCAATTTCAGCCACCAAGACCGCCAAGACTGACGGAACCCAAACCCCAACGATATGAACCTATGGAAATTGATCAGTCGATACAAACAAGAAATATTAACTACCAAAACAGACCCCATCAAAGCATGCAACCTCAGGGCAAAAGACCTGCATCAATGAATTACGTTGCACCACCATTTAAACAACAACGAAATTTTCACATACAAACTATGCAAAATTTTGACAATATAATGGAATCTGAAGAATTTCAACCTGAAAATTACGAGGACTACTACTACCAGCAACTGCAAAATGAAAATATTGGACAATACGTTGAATCCTTAGATCAACAGGATCAACATAATGGAATTCCTACTCAAGATTTGACTGACATCCATTTTTAGATTAACGTATTCTTCTCTCCCGTACTTTGAGTGTAAGGCAGAGAATGGTCAAATCTTAAAAATTTTGATAGACACAGGGTCCAATAAAAATTACATTCAACCATCTCTAGTTTACAATCCTAAACAAAACAAAAAACCTTTTTTTGCCAACTCAGTTTCTGGCGATACTAAAATCACACACCATACACTCGCAAATCTGTTTAATTTACCCAATCATTATATTAAATTTTATATCTTACCATCCTTAAAATCGTTTCATGGCATTTTAGGCCACGACACCCTACACGAATTAAATGCAATAATTCATATTAAGGAAAAATACATGTTAATAAATCACAAGTTCAAAATTAAAATTCACCAACAAATTTCCCAATCCGTAAACAAAATGGAACTTAGAACTAGTCATATGAACGAGGTTCAAAAATCTCAATTAGAAGAAATTATAAATAAACATCCCAATTTGTTCAAAGACCCTAATAAAAAACTTACATTTACTTCTCGAATCAAAGGAGAGATTCGAACCACATCAGACTCGCCGATATATTGCAAATCATATCCCTATCCCATGGCACTTAAAAACGAGGTTGAAAAACAAATAAATGAACTTTTGATTGACGGTATAATCAGGCCTTCCAAATCGCCTTATAATGCACCCGTCTGGATTGTCCCAAAGAAAATGGACGCATCCGGCGAAAAAAAATTCAGAATGGTAATTGACTACAGAAAATTGAATGCAATCACTGTAGCCGATAGGTACCCTATCCCGGAAATTAACGAAGTTCTCGCAAATTTAGGAAAAAATAAGTACTTTTCAGTGGTAGACCTTAAAAGTGGTTTTCACCAAATTCCTTTAAAGGAATGCGATATAGAAAAAACCGCATTTTCAGTCAATAACGGGAAATTTGAATTCGTCCGACTTCCATTTGGATTAAAAAACTCGCCATCGATTTTTCAACGTACTTTAGATGATGTTCTAAGGGACAACATAGGTAAAATATGCTATGTCTACATAGACGACATAGTTATATTTTCAAAAACAGAAAAAGAACACTTTGAAAATCTAAACAAAATATTTGAAACATTAAAAAAACAGAAATTGAATTTTTAGGATTTATTGTAGGAACCGATGGAATAAAAGCTAACAAACAAAAGGTAGAAGCAATAGCCCAAATACAACCCCCAAAAACTCTAAAAGATTTAAGAAGTTTTCTAGGCATGTCAGGCTACTACAGACGTTTCATCCAAGATTACGCGAAACTTGCTAAGCCCCTGACATCCCTTTTGAGAGGGGAGGAAGGACATGTTTCAAAAAATGCTTCAAAAAATACAAAAATATATTTAGACGAGAATGCTCTGGATGCATTTCAAAAATTAAAAAACTCGTTAGTCTCTAGCGATATAGTTCTCTCTCATCCTGACTTTGAAAAATGTTTCGAGTTAACGACAGATGCTTCCGATTACGCAATCGGTGCAGTCTTATCGCAAAATAAAAAGCCTATAACCTTTCTTTCACGAACACTGAGTAAAACCGAAGAAAATTATGCCACAAATGAAAAAGAAATGTTGGCTATAATTTGGGCACTAAATTCACTGAGAAATTATCTGTACGGATCCCGAAAGGTAATCATATTCACAGACCACCAACCTTTAACATATGCTCTTAGTAGTAAAAACACTAACAGCAAAATGAAGAGATGGAAAGCCATCTTAGAGGAATATGATTATGAACTCAGATATCAACCAGGTAAAACAAACGTGGTAGCTGATGCACTATCTAGACCACCACAGATAAATTCAATGACAGCATCCCAACATAGCGATGAAAGTTCATCAGACAATAAAATACCAGCAGTGGAATGTCCTATAAACGTCTTCAAAAACCAAGTTCACATTTTAATAGACAATCAAGATAATTACAAATTTGAAATACCCTTTCCAACTTATCACAGGCATATAATAAAAAAACCGTACTATACCAGAAATATATTAATTTTGATTCTAAAAAAATACCTTAATCCTAGCGTAATTAATGGATTAATTACTACAGAACCAATTATGGGAAAAATCCAAGAATTTTATTCTGAGTATTTTATAAACTATAAAATTAGATTCACACAGTCACAGGTCAAAGAAATAACTAACGATATAGAACAAGAAGAAATATTAATCAAAGAACACAGAAGAGCCCACAGGAATGCTAAGGAAAATAGAGAGCAGATAAAAAAAGAATTTTATTTCCCAAAGATGACCGAAAAATCCAATAGAATTGCTAAAAATTGTCAAGTTTGCAGAGAACAAAAATACGATCGTCGTCCCAATAAACCACAATTCCAACCTACACCAATTCCACAAAATCCTGGAGAAATCGTCCATATTGACATTTACTCAACCGAAGGAAACCTTGTACTAACAGCTATAGACAAATTCTCAAAATACGCTTTAGTCAAAATGTTGAAATCTAGGGCAATTGAAGATATTAAAGAACCGTTAAAAGAAATAATTTTAGCTTTCGGTATTCCTAAGTCCATAGTTATAGACAATGAAAAATCCTTAAATTCCGTATCAATGAATTTTCTGCTTCAAGATCAATTTGGCATTGAAACCTACACTACACCACCCTACTCTAGTTCTGTTAACGGTCAAATAGAACGTTTTCACTCTACTATTTCAGAAATTATGAGATGTTTAAAACCAGACAAACTTCATACTACTTTTCATGATCTACTTACCAGAGCAATACATGAGTATAACAGATCAATTCATTCCACGACCGGCAGAAAACCAATAGACATATTTTTTAACAGAAATTTAAGTAATGACCCAAAAAAGCAATATTGGACAAACAAGAAATCATCAATCGTTTAAAAGAAAAACAGAAACATGACTTAAACTACCATAATCAAAATAGGCACGAAATAAAAACTTATTCACCAGGAGAAGAAATTTTTGTCAGAATTAACAAGAGACTAGGTTCAAAACTAACTCCAATGTATAGAAAGGAAATAGTCAAAGAAGACAGAAACTCCACTGTTTTAACAATGAAAGGCAGACTTGTTTATAAAAGTAATATTAAAAGAAAATAAATTACCTTTACCTTCATAAAAACTGAGGTTCAAATTTTGGATTACACTTCTGGGTATGTAGTGACAATTAATAGAGGTACAGCAAAAATCCAGCAAGGAACTTTTACTATCTTACACTCAATGGACCTGGCACAGTACGCAACATCCATATCCAATACCCATACATTCATCCAACAAAACATCCCGAATCATCATAACCTGTATCCCATCCTTCTTCACGAATTAAGCCTTACCAAAAATATTTTAGAAAATATAACACCCACTATAAGAAATAAAAGAGCAATAAATGCCATAGGTACTATTTGGAAATATGTCGCAGGATCACCAGATCACGATGACTTCGAAATAATAGCTAATAATATAAATGATTTAAATAAAAATAATAATAAGCAAGTATACGTAAACGAAGCTTTTAATAAAAGATTAAACAATTTAACAGAAATAGTAAATAAAATTTCTAATGTAATAAGAAAAGATGTGTTATTAGAGAACGAAATAATTATAAATTTACAAAATAGAGTAAGATTAATTAAGGAAGAATTAATAAATATTCAAAATGGAATTGAATGGGCAAAGCTTGGAATTGTTAACCCATTAATTTTAGATAAAAAAGAAATTGAAATTGCTACAAGTAAAATTAGAGAGGAAAATATTTTTTTTGTGAGCCCAGAAGAAGCACTTCAATTTGCTAAAGTATCTGTCTTATACGGTACTAATAAAAAAATATTTTATTTGGTTAAAATTCCCTTAACAAAAAAAGAAATCTATGAAAACATAATTTTAAGACCGGTAAAAAAGAAAAACTCTGTAATTAATCTCGAATTTAAGCAGATTTTAAAAAATGAAAAAACTATATATGGTATAATAAATGATTGTGAAGAATATAATAATATTAAAATTTGTAAAGAAAATCAAGTAAGAAATATTTCAAATACCAAATGTATTCCTAATCTTATAAGTAGTCAAAACTCTACATGTGCAATAAGCAATAATCATCATATTCCACTAATCGAAGAGATCGAGTCAGGGGTTATCCTAGTAAATGATTGCAACACCATTATTTATGTTGACGAAATGCAGAGAAATATATCGGGAACACTTCTTATTAAATTCCATAATAGCACTGTTAAAATTAACAATAGAACTTTTAGAAATATAGAAGCCTCACCTTTACAAATCATCCCCGCATTAATGCAACCTGCTCCTTTTGAAAGCGACCATATTAATCTCCTATCACTGGAAGCTCTTAACGAACTACAGATTAATAATACGGAAGTAATTTCAACTATTCAGAAACATTTGGAAATTGGAGGATGGTCAATTTCTGTTATCCTTATTTTAATTATCATTTCGATAGCATGCTTAAAATTTTTTTTCAAAAATACGGAAAAAATAATTGTTTGGGAACCTCAAATCCCACGAACTAATAACGAGCCTCATGTGCAATATTGTGCTGAATCCCCTAAACCAATAACATTAGAAGCTCCTATTAAAACACCCAGATTGAACAATATTCCGTTTTTTTAAATGATTGAGGACAATCAATTTAAGAGGGGAGGAGTTAACATTTAACGTAATTATTTTCTATAAAGTTCAAAAACCCATTTCACAATTTTTTCTTAGTCAACAATAATCATTTATTTCGTAGTCAACAATAATTATTTTCTATAAAGTTCAAAAACCCATTTCACAATTTTTTCATAGTCAACAATAAACCATTTCGCAATTTCTTCGGAGTCAGCAATTAAGTGCCTGCATGATGATTGCTGCTCATGAATTATATTATTTAAGTAGTTTGTAAGAAAAATTGGTAATCAGAAATAAATAAAAACGAAGACATAGAGGACATAGTCCTCTCTTCTAAAAAATAAATATAGTTTTAATTAAGTGAAGACATAGAGGACATAGTCCTCTCTTCTAAAAAATAAATATAGTTTTAATTAAGTTATATATATAAATTTGATATACTCACCAATAGTTGCATAAAACTTCTAGCTATTACAATTGTATTCAATTTATCAGCATTAATGTGTTTCCCGGATCGGGGTTATATGGGAGCTCTAACTCAACTCTAACTAATTCAATACACAACCTTTTCAAGATATCGAAAATATTTTTGTAAAATTTTTGTTAAGGCGCTATCACGCTTTTATGTGACGGACAGACGGACATAAACCCCCTTTTCTTTTTGTATTTGTGTGTTTCCGTAAGTTTTTTATATGGGAGTTATGGTCAAATGGTGACCGATTGTGACAAAATTTTGCACACTGCTTGGCATTGACATAAGACTTCCTTGTGCCTTATCTAGTCGCTAAAGCTGTTACAGTTTATCATTAATTGGTATTTAAGTGTATTTTTTTACAAACGGAATGACAATCTTAATATACCCCTATTCTTTTTGATGGTGGGTATAAAAATACTAACCAAGTTTTATTTCAAATATCCAAAGACTAAGATTTATGAAGTTGTTTTGGCGTTATTGCAATTTCCCCCCGAAAATGCATGTCTTTGAAAACGCGCCTAAAGAAATTCGAAAGTGATGATTTATGATTTTATGCCCTGTTAGTATTAAACAGTTCAGTTTTGTTTTTGAAGATATGGATGTTTTAAATTTTTATGAAAAAATCAAAAATTAAAAGAAATATATTCCATTATTTTTTATCTAAAAGTTATTTATTTTTGGTCAAAATTTCGCAAAAGCAAAAAAATAACCAATTTTTCACCATACCAATGGGCTCTTAAACTTTGAACCTGATGCGCGCCCATAAAACGTTGTCCGATTTAGCTCAAATTTCATCCAATAACCTCGTTTTCCACATTGATGTATTGCGACGGGTTTACGCCATAGCCTCCAGGCATAATCTTTGTCTTGGAAATATTGATTTCCAGCCCAGCTGCCCGAGATTCAACAGTAATAGCGCTAGTGTTTTCTTGAAGGTGGCCTGAGCTTTGGCTTAGAAGACATACGTCATCGGCGTATTCCAAGTCCTCGAGTTGTTTAAAGGGTGTCCATTGGATACCACGTCTACCATTCAGTGCCGCGCGCATTATATTGTCGATGACAAGGATAAAAAGTATGGGTGATAAAATACATCCTTGTCTTACTCCAGTAGTAACTTCTAACGGATTAGACAATTTACCTTTATGTAGAACCCGACATTTAAAGTCCACGTACATTGCCTGAATTAAGTTCAGAATTTTCGTTGGCATGTTACGGTTTTCTAAAATTCTCCATAGATAGCTCCTATTGACACTGTCGAAGGCCTTCATAAAGTCGATAAACGCTAGGTAAATGGGGGTGCGGAATTCATTACATTGTTCCAGTACTATTCTTACTGTGTTGATTAGATCAACACAAGATCTATTCTCTCGGAACCCAAACTAATTTTCGCGGAGTGTTTCAGAAACTGCTTCAGACGTTCTATTCAAAATTACTCGACTTAGTATTTTGCTCGGTATTGGAAGAAGTGTTATTCCCCTGTAGTTATTGCAGTCTTTGGAGTCATCTTTTTTTGGTATTTTGACTAGTATACCTTCATTCCAGGAGGCTGGCAGAGCTTCCTCCTCCCATATTTTACGTACAAATGGGTGCCACAGTCTCGCCGATCCTTCAACATCACATAAAAGCATCTCTGCTGATATATTGTCATTGCCCGGGGCCTTGTTGCGGTTGAGGCTTTTAATGGCATTCTTTACTTCTTGTATCATTGGTGGGCTGTCTGAAATTCCATTGAATAAACAGTCATGGTTGGTTTCATTTGGCACTTCCGTCAGCGCTTCTAATCCAATGGGATTGTTTAATGTTGACTGGAAGTGTTCCATCCATCGTATTAATTGTTCATCCGGGGTTGAGAGAAGTGTACCGCTACTACTCAGGACAGGACTGTTGGTGTAGGTAGGTTTGCCGCACAACGCCCTTGATATATTATATAAGGTCCTCATGGCGCCTTTACTTGCAGCTAGGGTTTTTATCCCGGGAATTCCCGGGACAAATTTCCCGGAATTCTACCAATTTTTCATTTCCCGTTTTACGGGAATTTTAGTCGGGAATCCCGGGCATCGAAAAGTACTAAAAAATGCAACTCTACATACTTTTACTCATATAATGCAACTATGTCACATACAGAAAAAATAAACAAAAATGTTAAAAAAATATTAACTGCCGTAAAAACCCGTTCAATAAATGATCAAAAAGTTGTTCGTAAGTTTGTAAAGAAGAGTTTTATTGTGAATAATTAATTATTACTACTAATTAACAGGAAATGGAACAGCGATCTTTCGTTTGGAAATATTTTACCAAAGGTGCTTCATCGAATGCCCAATGCAGTTTATGTCCAAAGTTGCTTGCTTATAAAGGCTCGTCAACCAGTGGCTTATTGAAACATCTTTCCAATATTCATAATATCAATCCAAATAAAACTATCGATGCTGAAGGAGATAATATCATCGACATTGATGAACCTCAACCGAAGAAACAAAAATTAATTAAAGACTACGTCCTTTATAATAATTTAGGAGAAACCGTAGCCAAACTTGCCGCTTTTGATGGAGTTTCGATTAGAACTATAACTCGAAGTTCCTTTATTAGAGCATCTTTAGCATTGAAGGGGTTTAAGGTTCCGAAGTGTGAATCGACTATGATGAAAATAATATTAGATTATTACGAGGACGTTAAGAATATTGTGATAAAAGAAATTTCTAACCTTATTAAAAACGAGCTTAAGAAATAGGCGATATTTAAACATATCTTTGTATGGACCGAACCACAATTTTTTTAATCTTGGTTTGGTTAATATCAAGGGCATGTGTGGAGCTTCCGAGTTGAGAAAAATTGTAGAATCAAAATTAAATGAATTTAATATTAATTTTAAAGATCATATTGTGTCAACCATTTCGGACGGACCGAACATTATGAAAAGATTTGTTAATTATAGTCCTGTATGTGGAATTTTTTGTGTAAATCACGCCATACATTTATCAGTTTTTGACGTCCTGTATAAAAAGCGTTCAACCGCTCAATCTAGCTCTAGAGATGAAGATTCTGATAACTATGATGAATCATGTTATGTTATTGGAGAAGAATATGCAAAAGTTTTGGATAATACAAGGAAAATTGTAAAAGCTATTAAAAGAAGTCCACTCAAAAATGACACGCTACAAAAATATTGCAAAACTGAACTTGGAAAGAATTGCAGCTATGCCTTGATGTTAAAACGAGATGGAACTCCTTAATAACAATGATAGAATCATTTTTGAGAATAAAAAATTCTATTAAAAAAACGTTAATAGATTACAATCTTTCGAGTATGTGAAAAGAAGATCACATCGAAGTTTTGGAGTCATTATACAATACTTTACATCCGGTAAAAGTAGCTATGGAAGCGTTGGGTAGGCGAGATACAAATCTGTTGACAGCAGATGCTATACTTCAAGTTCTTTTCAAGAAATTGATTGGTTTTGATAACTATATTTCTAAGGAATTAGTGAAATCTCTAGAAAAAAGAATTTTTGAAAGAAGAAATGTTGAAATAATTACACTGTTAAAGTATTTAAAAAAGTCGAACTTGTTTAACAGCGTTGAAGACAATGGTATCTTTAAAAACTCTTCTAGATCTTCCATTTTAATTCTGGCGGATAACTTATATCGTAGAATGTTTCAAAGTGATTCGATTCCTGTCTCTGAATCAGAAATAGAAAACGATATTGAAGATGAGTCATTTCAGGAAAATATTATTAAGGCCATAGAGACCGCAATGAAAGATGGCACAAAAGCTTTATCAAAATCAGACATTTTGATAAAAGATTTGTCAATTTTTGAAGCCACTGGTACAAGAACCCCAAACTTGGACGAATTACTCAACGCATTATTGACAATAACCCACTTCTATTGAAAGCGAAAGGGTATTTTCTATTACAGGAAACTTTGTAAACAAAATCAGGAATAGACTTTTCGATAATGCAGTTAATGCACTAGTTTGTTTGAAACATTATTTTATGGAAAAACAAAGTGCTAATATCTCATAAATTATTCAATAATAATTATTTTTTGTAATAGTTTATATTAAAATTATAAACTTTGAATACTTTTCGATCTCATTATATATCTTATAATCTTTCTTTTGAAATGGTACTGAATTAGCTTATGTTAAAAAAATATTTTAAGTTTTTCAAAAGTAAGATTATCTACATAGTACACGAATTTAATTTTTACTTTTTAAAATTATTAAAATAATAGAATAAAAAGAATTATAAAATAATTTGTAATCATTTTTTATTAAAAAACATCGTAAATTAATTGTTTGGATTAGCTTTTTAACAAATGTTTGATTTTTTCCCGAATCCCGGGAATTCCCGGGAGTGACAAATTTTTTCTCCCGAATCCCGGGATTTGAAAAAGGTCGGGAAATTAAAAACCCTACTTGCAGCTGACTCAGCTTGGTTCGCTTGTTCATCTACCCACATTATTTTGTCCCTCCTTGCAGACCTTTTTATTCTGTCGGATAGGTCACGGTACATTATACTAAGCTCCTCAACATCCACGTTTGAATTTAAAATTGTATTTTTTATGGTTTTACGATGTTCAACCAGGTCCCATGTTGCTTGGGTGAGGAAGACTTTCCTTTTATGGTCTTTTAAACCTAACGTTTATTGACCAACCTCATTGTACGTCTGAGTGACACCCCTTGCAATTTCGTTTACACTAGCGTTGTTGTTGTTTACAACATCTGGAAGCCGATTCCTTATGGATGTAATAAAGGCATTTCGATGTCGCTTTGATTCCAGTTTTCCAACATCAATTTTCCGATCGGCTTTTGCCGTTTCAGACCTCAGAGCCGCTACTTTCAGTCGAACTTTAGGTATAACTAAGTGGTGGTCGCTGTTTATATCTGCTCCGCGCTTCGAGCGTACATCAAGTAAAGATGATCGCCACTTTGACGTTAATGCAAATTTTGAATTTAGTTGAATTTTGAATTTTACTCGATTAACTCGAGTCATTTTTAACGATTAATCGATTTTCCAAGTAATAACCCAAAAAACCCAATTTTCAAGTTATTTGATTACTCAAACAATTAAAAGTCGAGTAAAATGAACACCCTAAACACGATCTCAAAGCGATTGTTCAGTATGAGAACTTTGTTCCCGAAATCACTCACTTGCTGATGTATTCAAAGACGTCAAGGAAACTGTATATAAACAGCAATAAAAGTAACACAAATGATCAAAGAAGAAATCAACATTCCTTAGAAATTGGATCAAAAGTATTAGTAACTACCCATGTTTTAGGCAACAGTAACAAGGGAGTTACATCCAAATTTGTACCTAAACGAGATGGTCCTTACACCATAATTGAGAAAAAAGGAAAAGTAATTGTTCACGAAGATGACCTTAATGTACCATGGGGGACTTAACACGCATCTGCCTTAACGCCAGCGGTGGGTAGTACTAGTGAATCTGAACCTCCAGTACAAATGTTAGGAGAACGACCCCGAAAAACTTAGCTCACGCCTCGCAGCGACGTCATTGGCATACACATATATTTAAAATAATATTTCAATTTAACGTGTTTTCAAAATACAACCCTATGTTAGTTTTAGAATGCAAAACTGTAGATTATAAGACAATATTTGAATTAACGGCCATAGTTGTCAAGTACTTATTTTTACAACCCAAGTTTATGATCACTTATACTACTAAAAGTTGCAACTATGTACATTAAAATTGATATAAATAAATTTTAGTATTTTGGCGATATCTCAGGTGTTTTTCAACCGATTTTGATGAAATTTAATAGCGTGCTGCGTAGGACAATTTCATAAAATCTGATGTCGACAGCTCTCTAGCAGCTTCACAAACTCGATTTCAACAGACAGACAGCTTAACCGACTCTCCTGCCGATTCTGAGTCGATCGGTATAAATTTTAAAATTATAAACTGAATGACAAACTGATAATACCCTTTCACCTATTGGTGAAGGGTATAAGAAAACTAGTAAGAGTTTTTGTTCATATGCGTTTCGCAAGTCGACAAAATTACCTAGTCTAATGTATGTCTAAAGTTAGATGAGACATAATTTCATTACATTTGGTAGTTGTTGTTTCTTCAATATTTCGACGGCCTGTATTCAATGCCCTCTGTATAACAATTTGCCAAAAAGGTTTTTGATAATAAAATATAGCTTAGAAAGCCGTTTCTATATTCGAAATTTTCTTTTTTTTAAATCTATAAACCAAAGTAATATTTTCTGATGCAAAATTCTCTAAAAGCCAAAAAATATTTTAACAAAATAAATAAATTTGGTTCATAGAGGGTATTAAATATAATATAAGCCATCGATGTGTACTTTAATTCGAACGTTTTATCCGTATAGTAAAATTCTGAAATTATAGGACCGATTTGGATGAAAGCTTTGTCAATTATTGTTTTGTCAATCTTTACAAACCTTAGGATAAAAGGGTATACACTCTAGGTTTGAGGTACATGTATTGTTGTGCTATTATAAGCATTAAAGTGATTCCTTGGCGGGGTTATATGGAAGCTTTCACTAAATGTAAACCGAGTTCGCTCATTTTCAATACCGAACTATTTTAAGAGATCAGAAATACTTTTGTCTAATGTTGTCCTTCTAGAAAGATTTTAGGCGCTATCGCAGAAAGAGCTTTAGTTAAATGGTGACCGATTGTGACAAAATCTTGGCTAGTTTTCCCATAATGCTAAATATAGTGGTAAAAGCTATTGTTTATTATTTATTGTCTTACAAGTGGCTTTTAGACGGAATCTAAGACATTAAGAGGTTAAAATAGGAGCTTTGACTAAATCTGAACCGAATTCTAATTCAAATGCTGAATTAATGTGGCAGCTTTACTCGCAAAATCAACCGTCTGGCAACTTGTCAGAAAATAACAAACGAATTGACAGACGTAAACAAGAGTTGTGTTCGCTTCTACAGTTGTAGAATTCTAGTCTTTTGCTTTAAATAAATGTAAATTTCTTCATAAATCAATTAAATTAAAATAAATAATAATAAATAGTTGTTGAATGTTAAATGTTCTTGTTTTCTTACACCCGCAATTATATTGGTGACCCCGTTCTTTACACGGATTCGGAGAAATACAAATTTAAGCAAAATTTTTCTTGGAAGCGGAGCAGCGGCAGAGAATTTGAATTTTCAACGTTTTTTTTTTTCAAGCTAATGGCTAGCTGATTTCTGTTCGAGCAAAACTAATCCTTCTTATGAACAGACACCCTTACAACTTAAGGCAACGTAAATCAGCCGACGACGAAAAAAACTCTCAGAAACGGCCGACAAAATGCTGGAGGCCAATTACAATGTAGCAAGTTCCGTGCCAGTAGCACCATTAAGTTACACCCCAAGTGTTCCTGTAGATGCAGTTGCTCCATGTATGACTTTTTCAGATCTTTGCCAAGCCATACAAAATTTAACAGAAGAAGTTAAGAAAATTCAACTGCAACAAAACGACAATAGAACAAATTTTAATCGACAACGATTCTGATCTCGTAGCCGTTAACAAAATTCACATCAGAATAAAACCGAATCTCAGCTATGTTGGTATCATATAAAATTTGGTGATGCAGCTCAACATTGTAAGCAAATCTGTCTCCGCTGGAAACCCAATCCGGAAAACTAGAGTGGCTGTCGTCAGTCAACTCGGTTGGCGGCAGCGATAGTAATAACCTAACAGAAGAAAATCGATTGCATATTCTTGACAAGTCAACAAATACACGTTTCCTTGTTGATTCAGGATCAGTGGTATCTGTAGTGCCACCATCTTTAATCAAAGCAACTCTAACGCCAACTACTGTCAAGCTTCTAGCTGCAAATCGTAGCGAAATTCAAACTTTTGGTCATTGTGTTTTTAAATTGGATTTGGGTCTCCGCCGTGAACTCAAATGGTTATTTATTATTGCTGACGTGGGATCGCCCATTCTCGGGGCCGATTTTTTGAGCCATTATAATTTACTTATTGATATCAAAAGAAAGTGTCTTATTGATAATACTACAAAATTAACTAGCAGTGGTGAAATTCGTGAAACTAAAGATTTTAGTATTTCAACGTTGTCTACAACAACAAATAATAATATTTCTAAAATTCTTGCAGAATTTATTGACATTACAACTTTGGTTCGTAAACCCAACTCTGAGGCATTAGTTATTCATCATATTGAAACTACAGGCAAACCAGTTGCTGATCGTCCACGAAGACTGTCTGGTGATATGCTAGCTGCAGCAAAAGCCGAAATTGATTTTCTATTGGATCATGGCATATGTCGACCCTCCAAGAGTCTATGGGCCAGTCCAATACATATGGTCGCTAAAAAAACTGGTGGCTGGCGAGCGTGTGGCGATTACCGGAAACTCAACTCACAAACTGTTCCGGATCGGTACCCTATAGCCAACATTAACGACTTTTCTGAAAAATTACATGGTAAGTCAATTTTTACTACTATTGAACTTGTTAGAGCCTACTACCAAATACCAATGGCCGAAGAGGACATTAAAAAGACAGCCGTTTGTACTCCTTTTGGTTTAGTAGAATTCTTATTTATGCCCTTTGGTCTACGTAATGCCACGCAGACATTCCAGAGGTTTATGGATTCTGTGTTAAGAGGCCTTGATTTTGTATATTGTTACATTGACGACATTATCATAATGTCCAAATCAGCCGATGAATATCAGTGTCATTTGCGTCAAGTATTTGAGCGCCTTCGTCAATATGGTTTAACCATCAACGTTAATAAATGCAATTTTGGTCAGTCAGAGGTACAGTTTCTTGGGTACATAATTAATGGAAGTGATTGCCGACCTCCAACCGATCGTGTCACTGCCATCATGAATTACCCCAAACGAGAAACTATTTGCGAACTTCGTAGATTCCTCGGTGTTATAAATTATTATCGGCGATGCATCCCTCATGCAGCACAGTTGCAAGCACCACTAACTAATTTTCTAACAAATTCGAAGAAAAATGACAAAAGAAAAGTTCCATGGACGCCTGAGTCTGAAGATGCATTTTGTTCCAGTAAACGTAGTCTTAGTGAAGCCACAATGCTAGCACATCCAGCACCAAATTCGGATCTAGCTCTTATTTCAGATGCTTCTGACACAGCTATCGGAGCTGCCCTTGAGCAAAAAATTGATTGTGTTTGGAGACCTCAGTTTCTTTTCTCGAAAACTTTCATCAACCGAAAAAACTAAAGCACATACGATAGGGAATTGCTTGCGATTCATGATGCCGTGAAATATTTCCGTCACTTGCTTGAAGCTCGACATTTTGTTATTAAAACCGATCATAAACCGCTTGTTTATGCATTTTCAGAAAAACCTGAGAAAGCTTCTCCTCGACAATTGAGACATCTTGATTATATTTCCCAATTTACTACCGAAATAGTTTCAATGCAAAAACTACAATCTGCTCAAGAAGTAGACGAAGAATTAAAAATCTTATTGGAAGGTAATAATTCATTGAAACTTCAAATCGTTCATTTTGATTCTACATCAGTTTACTGTGACGTATCAACTGGATATGTACGTCCTTATATCCCCGAACAACTTCGTAAACAGATTTTTAATGGCATACACAATTTTTCTCACCCAAGCGGCAAGGCCACTCTTCAACAAATTCGAAAAAAGTACGTATGGCCGACAATGAAAAACCAAATCATTAGTTGGGCCAGAAATTGTTTGGCCTGCCAAAGAGCAAAGATCACGAGGCACAACCGATTGCTACCAAACAGAATCGATGTTCCAGACAATCGTTTTGACTATGTGCATTTAGATATCGTAGTGATGCCACTTGTACAGGGTTACAGATATTGCCTAACAATGATCGACCGGTTCTCTCGTTGGCCTGAAGCTGTTCCGTTGAAGGATATGTCCGCCCAGACTGTCGCAGCAGCATTTTGGTCAAATTGGATATCCCGTTTTGATTGTCCTAAAACTATTACTACTGATCAAGGTACACAATTTGAATCTAAGTTATTTAAATCACTAGTAGTAGTAGTAGTAGTAGTAGTAGTAGTAGTAGTAGTAGTAATTCTTTATTTCAGGTTTCTTTTTTCTTAAACATAAGATAACAAATTTTGAATAAGAATATACGGCTGTGACATTAGTCGTTAGCCGGAAAGAGAGTTTAACTCTATATAATTAAAAATAAAAATAATATAAATTGATTAACTAATTTATGAGTAATTGTATTCATATATTTACATTTTTCGGTAAGTCAAAGCATTGAAAATATATTGTACTAAGCATTGCCAATCAAACACACCATTTAAAAGTGAAACAATTTCTTCATCTGGTATTGTTGTTTTATTAAAATAACGTTGTCTATAGGCACTTAAAGCTGGGCAATTTCCAATAAATTGTTGTAAATTTTCTAATTCCTTCTTGTTGCACAAAGAGCAGTATTTATAGGTTTTTCTTGAATGACGTGAACCATTTAATTCTATTAGATCACAGCGTGCTTTAAAAATCCACATAATGTCCGTTGAGTTGTGTATTTCAAAATAGCGTAGACCAATGAGAGGATCTAAGTTTTTATAAAACGATTCAGATTGATTCATTTTCTGAATTCTAACCCGATGATATTTTGCTTTCAAGCAATGGTCAATCATGAATTGTTGTTCTTTCTACTGATTCACATTCATATTTTCTGTCCACTGCAGATTGAATTCAAGGCCTAGAGAGTTGAGGTTTTTTGCCCAGGATATATTTTTTTCTAAGACTAAAATGCTTAGTCTATGCGGCAGTCGTAGTTCCGAATATTCAAAGATAGTGCGCTTAATATATTTTAGATGCAAACCAAGTGTGTAAAGATGACCATCTTCTATTCCTGACTCTAATAATATAGCGTAATTTGGAGTGAATTTGGGTAATTTTAGTATACGTTTAATAAAGAATCTTTGTAAACTATCTACTTGATCAAAATGAGAATGTCCCCATACTTGTGCTCCGTAAGATTGTATTGAGCGACAAACAGCGTTAAAAAGACGTATTTTCGAATCAAAGCATATATTATTTTTACTCAAGAAATTGTTCCAAGTCATGTTTATGCAATTCTTTGCGGATTCTTTCTTTTTATCTACATGTTTTGTAAAAACACATTTTGGCGTAATTGTCATACCAAGGTAGCAGTACTCATTAACCTTTTCGATCTCTTCTCCGCCGTATGTCCACTTTTCGCTTTTAGCATCGCGTCCACCATTTCTAAAAACCATAATCTTTGACTTCGATAAGTTCACCTTCAGATTCCAATAGCTACAGTACTTTTCTAAGTTATTAATCATCTGTTGCAACACGTTTATATCATCAGCCATTACCACAATATCATCTGCATATAACAGTAGTCTTATGTTTAGATTTTCTATATATAAGCCGCCTCCTAGTTCTTCGTGTAGATCGTTTATGTACAGCGAGAAGAGTAGCGGAGACAGTGAACATCCTTGTTTTACACCTGATACGGTCTCAAATTTCTCCTATAATTCTATTCCGTTCCAAACTGTAGAATAAGTGACTTTATAAACATTTTCTATAAAAGTTACCATTTTAGTGGACATACCCATTGCGTGTAGTTTAAACATTAACGATTTTCTTGCTACTGTGTCAAAAGCTGCTTTGAAGTCCACAAAAAACGCGTAAACTTTTTTCTTCTCATTGAACCTAAGGTGCACAATTGTTGTTAAATTATAAATATTGTCGACTGTTGAATAGTTTTTTCTAAAACCTGCTTGATATTCAGAAAGTACGTTATTTTGATACACCCATTCGTATAACCTTTCTGTTATTATACCCATCAATAGTTTGGCAATTACGTTCATAAAGGATATACCTCTGTAATTGCTGGGTTCATTTAAATTTCCCTTTTTGAATATTGGGAATATCACACTAGTAGCAAATGATATATCAAATTCTATCCTGTTGCTGTTGTTGAATAAAATGTTATACGCATTTTTCAATTCTTGGATTAATTCACAAGGCGCATTTTTCAGGAATTCATACGTAATTCTATCTTCTCCGGGTGCTTTACCAGTTTTTGCCTTGTGAAGAACATTGTAGATTTCTGCTGATGTAATACTCGCATCCAGTAAGTCATCTGTATAATAAAAGGGTGCGTAATGTACATCTTGTGCGGTTTGAGTTGGATTTAGCAATTGCATAAAGTATGATTTAAAAGTAGCTGCGGGTATATTTGGGAGTTCTTGAACATTTTTGTTCCTTATTTCGTTCGCTACCTTCCACCAGGATTTACTGTCTGTTACGTGGTTTAGTTTTATATCTAATTCTTCATAATATTGAGCCTTTTTAGAATGGTTTTAAATTTTTCGTTAGCCATTAGATATTTTCTTTTCGTTTCTGGGTTTCTATCCTGTTTATAATTATAAAGTGAATTAAACGAGATTTTTCTAGCTTCAAAGCATTTCCAGTCAAACCATTTATTTTTAGCTATAAACCCATGTTTTTTTTACTATTTTGGTTCGCCGATTTGTGTATTATGTTAGTTATGTCTTCTAAACCGAATAAATCTTTTTCTTTCTTCAAATCATTAATATTGGCTATTACGTTTTGGTTGTACTTATTTTTCAGGTTATTTTTCCACTGGAGCTTTGGTAACAAAGTATTTTTACGTTGTTCTTTTTCAGTCGTTATTTTAAGCTCTAGATAAATCGGCATATGATCCGACCAAATTTTTTCTTAAACATTAAAACAATCAACATTTTCCAACAACTCTTGTGCGACCGCACATATATCTATAACAGAATCTCCCATACCAACAATAAATGTATATTTACCGTTTTCGTCTCCTCTGGTTGCCCCATTAAGAACTGTAAGACCATAATCTCCGCAGAATTCCATTACCTTTTTTCCCATTCTATTTATTACAGAGTCTTCCGACTTTCTTTTACCTGTATATGAGTGAAAAGTGCATAAATATTCTTCTTCAATGATCTGTTGTGTGTATCCAATCCGCGCATTTAAATCCCCTATAATAACTGCATTTTTTGGACTGTGTTCCGTAAAAAATTTTTCCACTACCTCAAATTCGGAATCCCAGTCTGCTCCCCTTAAATATAATGGGAATATTAGAATTTCCGATGTTTGTATCATAACCTTGATTATATCTATTCCATTGAGCTGAGAAAAGGAGCACCTAATTTGAGATGAGCATGTATTTTTATTGATGCCAAGCATACACCCACCAATCGCCCTGCCATAGTTAGAAATTCTATATGCCGGTTTCCAATAAGTTACTAAATTTCCAAAGTATTTTTTATATTGTTCAACTTGATCTTCCATTAAATGGGTTTCTAGCAAAATAACAATATCAAAAGAATTAATATAAGTAAAAAAGTCATTAAATAATAGTTTGTTATATAAACCATGAATATTATAAGAAAAAATGTTTAAATGTTTATAAATATTTTGGGTGTTATCAATGCTTTGACTTATTTTTTCTGTATTTTTGATATGTAAAGATTTTAGTTTTTTGAGTTTACTTTACTTAATAAGTTGTTATATAAAATATCAATGTGGGATGCTAGATCTCCATACATTTCTCTGAGAACTTCGCTGCCGCTTTCTTTACTGCACATGAGAACTAGTTCCTTGTTCCAATGGAGCCATTTATCTCCTATACGTATTCTGTCACCTCGTACCATTATCCGTTTAGATTTACTTGCTGTTAGAATCTCCTTTTTAAGTTGTAACATGACCTTTTTTGCCTCTTGTCTCTTACTGTTCAAATCAGCCTCAATAAATATTTGAGTTCCTGCTAAATTTTTAGTGTGTCGAAATATTTCGGATACCATTCTTTCAGATTTTAGTTCCGCAACCACTGCCATCTTTTCCTCGTCTTCGTGTAACTTTTTGACCGATTCAATCTCAACGTTTTCTCGTATTTTCAGATTTTCTTTAAAAAGAGTGTGCACTGCTTTATAAACAGATTGACGAGATTTTAATCCTTTTATTATGATGCATTTCTTTTTATTTGTATCCTCTAACAATAACAATCTTCGCTCCGTTTTTTCTTTTTCTTGCTCCAACACTTTCATTTTTTATTGAAGTGTTTCATTTTCGGCAGAAAGTGCGTCATTTTTTTCTGAGACACCCTCTACTTTACTGCTTATTTGATGGATATCATCTTTTGATTTTAGCTTTTCATCAAGTGATTGACTTATTAGGTCTATAAGATCTTTAACAGCCATTTTACCAACAGTTTCGCCCTCCACTGTATTTTCTGGTGACATTACTGAAGCTGCACGTTTGCTTGGGTTTATTGGCGGCATACTTTTAGGATGTATTATAATTAAAAAATTGTTTTGTTTAAGAGAGAGCTTTTTAGAAGCTTATGAATAAATGAGTTATTTTTACACGAAAGCTTTTGTGAACTTTTAGCTAAAACTCTTTGCACTCTGTATTTTAAGCAAGGTTTATTGTTACTCTCAGGACCAATGCACTCACTGTTGACATGAATAGAGACAATTCTAGCAGATTTTGTTTATTTGCTTCTTCGTACTTTTTCTTATATTTTCTTTAATATCTTTTTGATTTTATTTAATTTTTTTCTATTTTTGTAAATTGCAATGTTTTTGTTTAAAAACTTTTTTGTGAAATATAACTTTAAGCTTGAAGTTTTAGTCTTTTCTGTTTTTATATTTTTTTCAAAAACACGTCTACTCGCACCAAAAACAACTCTCTTTTATCAATTTAAATCACTAGTAAACTTTAATGGTTCAAAACGTCCACGAACAACTGCCTATCATCCTCAATCCAACGGCATGATTGAAAGGTGGCACAGATCGTTAAAGGCTGCCCTAATGTGTCATCCTAACGTACTATGGATTGATATACTACCGACAGTCCTCCTTGGACTTAGAACTGCATTCAAAGAAGACCTGCAAGCATCATCTTTCGATTTGCTTTACGGTGGTCCATTGCGTCTTCCGAATGATTTCTTTGATTTATTTTATTTAAAAAAAAAACTTCGAAAGCATTTTAATTTTCTACGTCCTACACCAACAGCTCATCACAACAAAGGAAAAATGTTCCTATTAAAAAATCTCCATGATTGTACTCATGTCTTCCTGCGTACTGATGCTGTTCGAGAACACCCTACACTGGTCCCTACGAAGTGATAGAACGACTTTCAGACCGTTTATACAAAATTCGAATCAAAGAAAAGGATGTAAACGTTTCTGCAGATAGATAAAAGCCAGCTTTCATCATAAATGATACTCAGCAAAATACCAATTCGGAAATTCCTAATACAGCACCTGATCAACAAAGTACAAATTTTACGTCTCAAAGAGCATCATCTTCTCCTCAACTTCCAGCACCCACGAATGTTGCGCAACGTAGTCCAACGCCTACAGAAATATCGTTCCAGTCAAATCCTGACCTTGTCACTGGAGAGGGGGTGGATGTGGCAGCCCCAAGCTTGCTTGACTCGCAAAATCAACCGTCTGGCAACTTGTCAGAAAATAACAAACGAATTGACAGACGTAAACAGAAATTAATTCCAAGAGTTGTGTTCGCTTCTACAGTTGTAGAATTCTAGTCTTTTGCTTTAAATAAATGTAAATTCCTTCTTAAATCAATTAAATTAAAATAAATAATAATAAATAGTTGTTGAATGTTAAATGTTATTGTTTTCTTACACCCGCAACTGCATTACAATTATTTACAACAGAGAAGAGACTGAATACATTCACAAATGTTGACGGCAATGTATGCATGTTGCTTTTGCATTGCCTTCAAATGCAATAACTTTTTATGCAGATGCCTTCATTCATTCGCACATTTTCGTAGATTGCTTTTTTACACACTACTGCCACACTTTAAGTTAGAAAAAAATCATACCACTCTCTCATTTTTCGTTCTATTCGCATAATATGTCTGCGTTCTTATCAGTGTTGCCATATGTTTTTCTACGCTTTCCCGCTGAATTATTGGGCTAAAATTTTTCTATACAATAATATTCGATTTTTTTTTTAAAGACAAATTTTTGTCAAAAATAATAAAAATATTTTTCTATAGAAAAATTAAAAAAAAAAACAAATATTTTTCTATTCAAACATTTTCGATAAAAATATTTTTCTATTGAAAAATTTTCGATAGAAATATTTTTCTATAGAAGATTTTTCTATAAAAATATCTTTCTGTAGAAAATTTTTCAATAAAAAAAAAATTTTAGAAAAATTTTTGATAATAATATGTATAAAAAAATATAATCGAGAATTTGTTGTTTTTAAAACGAACTACAAACACATTACAAAAAATTACTAATATTAGTTCAAAGTATAAACGATTTTTTTGTTCTATTCTCTTTGTTCTCTTAGCTGTAAACATTATTAAAAAAATTAAATCCCGCTAACAGCTAAAGCTCAAAAGAAAATATACCACTTTGATTTGTTTTTGGAAAGAGGTACACGTACATTTACCTAGCAAAACACACAATACACCTAATGATTGTATTATAGAGTTTGTTCATAAATCACTTGCAACGGATTTATGAATCTAAAGTAAAACATATGTTTTGCAAGATTAAAACCCAACACTTGTGCTGTAGCCATATACAATTTTATTGAAATTGGCGTAACGGTTCAACTATTTTTCTGCCATCGCACTGTTTAACGACTTTTTACTATAAATTTAATGATTTCATTTCATCTGGCAACTTGTTTCTTTCTTTTTCTCTTTGTCCACCTATACAACTATAGTTTTTTCTTGTGCACAGCTTGTCTTGTAACACAACTGAAATCATCCATAATATTTCGTAAACACTCACGCATTCGCTATTATAAGATTGAATGTTTGATGCATTAAACCAAAGTAGCCCAGCTAGTTGCTGAAATCAGGAAATTGAACTCACACGTATACTTACGCTCTTTCGTTAATCTAATCGTCAATCAACCAATAGAAAATCAGCATGTTAATCGGAAGAGACTAAATACACTTGCAGAAATTGTGTATCTTATTTGGGATTAATTCAAGATAAAAAAAAAACTAATATTACTAAAATTTTTTGGAAACAAACAATGGAAAGCAAAATGATATAAAATGTAGTAAAATTTAAGAAAAATTACGGATGTTATTATACCTACATACATATTTTATAAAAATGATGTGTAAGTTTGTTTTTTGTGCGTTCATAACGCCTAAACGGCTTAACCATGTCTAGATCTATGCTTAATTTTAAAATTTGGACCAAAAGTTAAAGCCGCATTCTAATTTTAAGTTGAGATCGAACTTTTTTAAGGAAATATATTTAATTGTCATCGGGACAGCAGTTAGTAAACACGAAATTAGTATAGCGAAATTATTGGATAATATTAATGATGTCACCCGAAATGTATTTTATGCTACGAAATGCTTTTGATGACATGCAATGTATTTAAAAAACATTTTGAAAATGTTCACAATGATATATAATTTGCAGGATGAAGAAAAAGAAAATAAATTTAAAATTTATAAAAAAAAATGTTTATTGACAAGTTGAAGAAATGAGTACTTACGTCTGAAGAAAATGATAAACATGAAGTAGAGGAAAATTTAAAAATGGGTTTATCTATCTTAATAAGTTTAGATATTGTCAAATAGGAAGGCCATTTTTAGGTGGGATATTCTTTAAAAATATTTTAGGTAAAGTTTTTAAAAAACTTAATATATATTTATTCAATCCTATTCAACGTAAATGTCATAATATATTTTCTATAATATCTATAAAGTTAAAAAAAAATCTAATAGTTTTTTTCGATAGAAAATACTTGCAAAACCTTTTCTATATGAACAAAATTCTTTTAATTAGATAAATACTTATTAAAATATTTTCTGTAACACCCTTTCACATTCACCAGGAGTATTACTGAAATATGTACATTCATTCATTTCACTTTTTTTCTTTTGTTAAAAACAGAAATAGAAAAAAATGACAACACGTGCCACACATGTGCATTCGTCGCAATCTTGCTGACGACTAAATAAAATGAATAGAAAATTGTTTTCTTCATGTGTTATTTTGTGATTTTCACTAATACTATTGCATTGGGCATCTATGCATTAAACCAAAGTAGTTTAGCTAGTTGCTGATTTCAGGAAATCGAACTCACACGTATACTTACGCTCTTTCGTTTAATCGTCAATCAACCAATAGAAAATCGGCATGTTGGGCTGGACAGACTAAATACACTTGCAGAAATTGTGTATCTTATTTTTGATTGATTCAAGATAAGGGGAAACGAATACTACTAAAATTTTTTAGGAACAAACCATGGAAAGCAAAATGATGTAAAATTTAAGAAAAATAACAGATTTTATTATCCCTACATACAAATTTAATAAAAATGTTGTGCAAGTTTGTTTAACCATGTCTAGAGCTATGCATAATTTTTAAATTTGGACCAGAAGTTAAAGCCGCATTCTAATTTTAAGTTGAGGTCGAATTAAACATGAAATTAGTGTAGCGAAATCATTGGATAATATCAATAATAATCAATGAGTATTTTATGCTACGAAATGCTTTTGATGACATGCAACGCCTTATTTGTAATAGGACGTTTAAAAAAAATAAGAAATTTAATTTTAAAAACATTTTGAAGATGTTCACAATGATATATATAATTTGCAGGATGAAGAAAATTAAAATAAATTTAAAATTTATAAAAAATGTTTATTGACAAGTTGAAGAAATGGGTACATAAATCTGAAGAAAATGATAAACATGAAGTAGAGGAAAATTTAAAAATAGATTTATCTAGATTAATAAGTTTAGATATTGTCAAAAAAGAAAGGCCATTTTCAGTTGAGACATTTGTTAAAAATATTTTCTGTAAAGTTTTTGGAAAATTATATATATATTTCTCCTTATCAAATTCAATCCTATTCACCGTAATTGTCATAATATATTTTCTATAATATCTATAAAGTTTAATAAAAAAACTATTTTAAAATAGTTTCGTAGCATTTCGTAGCATAAAATACTTTTCGGGTGACATCATTAATATTATCCAATAATTTCGCTATACTAATTGTTGGGGGTGATGGGGAAAAATAAACAAAATATTTTAATCCGAAGAAGAAATGAAAAACACGGGTATTAGTTTTAATAATTATTAATTTATTTGGTGGTTTGAATAAACAAACGTACCTTCGGGTTTCGGGGGTTGATCGACAGTAAGTCTTTTTTCGTTTTATTTAGTTTGACATTTCATTATTACTTAAAGCTAGGTTGTATATTTAAAACTAGGGTTGAAATTCATAGTACTTAAATTATTAGGGTGACCAGCGTAGACATCTCGCCCCCCTTGCAAGATTGCAACAAGGAGCAGCGGGAGCTAGGAGATCAGAGGTCAATAATAAAAAAAAATAATAAAAATAAATAATAATAATAAAATCAATTTTTAGCCATCACATTGATAACTATTGTGGGTGATGATGATGACGTGCCTTGGGATGAGGTGCTGGTTTGGCACGAACACTGCCTGATGGACTGCGAATTTTGGGCCTGGTTGTGGGTTGCGCCCCTTTTGTTTTTACCCTTTTTATTGATTTTGTTATTATTGTTGGTGTTTGCGTTTTTGTTGTTGTTTGGGTTGTTGTTGTTTTGTCTCTTATTGTTGTTTGGGTTGTTGTTGTTTTGTTTCTGGTTTTTTGGGTTGTTGTTGTTATTTTTGTTATGATTGTGGAAGTGTAGCATGGTATGATGCTCTTCCAGACACTCCATACATCTATCCCTACTGCGGCAATTTTTCAAGAAATGTGAATGGGCTAAGCAGTTAATGCAGTACTTCAACCGCTTAACCACACTCAACCGTCGGTAGGGGTTCATGGCACGAAACCTGGGGCACTTTCGTAGTGAGTGGTCTTCCTTACAAAGGCGGCACTGACTCCCGATGTTATCTGTACTCAGGCTCTCCTGGCGTTCAACTACAAATTTGCGGTTTCCTTCGGCCATCTATGAAAAGAAAAAAAAAACAACAAAAGAAAAAAAACAAAAAAAAACATATTAGTTTTTATCGGGATTAGGAAGCAGTACGAGTTTAACAATCGGCCGAGTTAGAACGCCATTGGCAGTTCGAACATCGGCCACTCGTACTTTCGAATCGATACCGAGATAAACCCGATCGATTCGGCCGAGCTTCCACTCGTTTGGGGGAAGACTATCATGTCGAATAACCACAAGATCACCGACTTCAAAATCCCTTTGAGGAAACTTCCACTTGTTTCGCTTGTGGAGTTCAACTAAATATTCGTTTTTCCAACGACAGGCAAAGGCATGATGCAGTATTTTTAACTTTCGCCATCTATTGGCATAAGTCAACGACTCTTTAGAAAAGTCGGGTTCGGGTGGAGAGAGTACTGCACCCCCTATCAAAAAATGACCAGGAGTTAATGGATTAATATCCGACGGGTTATCTGTCATTGGGCTCAGAGGTCGAGAATTCAAGCAGCCTTCGATCCTAGCCAACATTGTTGAAAACTCTTCGAAAGTAAACCTCTGAGCGTTAGTAACTTTTTTCAGGTGAGTTTTGAAGCTTTTCACACCGGCCTCCCATAGGCCGCCCATGTGTGGAGCTCCGGGTGGTATAAAATGCCATTCGACCAATTGAAAAGCATTTTTCAAAACGATTTGTTGTTTCAAATCCTTTAAAAACTGTGCTCGGTCCTTATTTAAAACGTTAGCTGCTCCCACAAAAGCGGTTCCATTATCCGAATAAATATGAGAGGGACAACCACGACGGGAGAAAAAACGAGAGAATGCAGCTAGAAAACACTCAGTGGATATGTCATTCGTTGCCTCTAGATGAATGGCCTTAGTAGCAAAACAAACGAAAACTAAGACATATCCCTTGGTTATTCGGCAACCGCGGCCGATATACGATTTTATTTCAAAGGGACCTGCAAAATCTAGACCAGTGTGTGTAAAAGGGCGTGAAAGAGTTGTTCTCTCAGGAGAAAGAGCTGCCATCATTTGTTGACTCTGCTTCTTCTTATAAATAGAGCACACTTTACAGTTATGAATAACTGATCGGACCAAATTTTTAAGTTTTGGGATCCAAAATTCCTGCCTAACTAGTCTGAGCATTAACGAGATCTCACCATGTATCGAAAATTTATGAACGAATTTCAAGTAAATACGAGTAAAATGGCCACTATAAGGCAACAATTTAGGGAATCGTTCGTCATAAGTCAAAGTAGGTGATTGTGAAAGTCTGCCGTTGACTCGCATAAAACCATTAGTGTCTAAAAAAGGGTTAAAAACGAGTAAGGAACTCTTACGAGATAAAGATGAACCTGTTTGCAAAGCGAAGTATTCGGGAAAATGAATACTTTGACACAGAACGATTAAGCGATTTTTTATGAAATTTATCTCACTTTGACTTATTTCTTTTGATAAAATCTTACGAGATTGTATATGCTTTGGGTGAATAGAGTGGAAAAAGCGAAAAACATATGACGAAACTCGCAAGGCATGGGGTAAATTAGAAAATCGACTAATAATTTCTTCTGAAAGAGAAGTTTGCGTAATGTTAACTTGAATAGATTTGGTTTCTAAATTAGTAAGAGGTTTAAAATTGGTTTTAGGCCATTGTGAACGGGGAAGATTTAACCAGTATGGGCCTTTCCACCAAATATCGGAACTAGCAAGATCCTTAGCTGATATACCACGACTAGCTACATCAGCTGGATTGTCATGAGAGTCTACGTGATTCCAATTATCAGTTCCAACGTTGTCCGAAATAAACGATACTCGATTAGCAACAAAGGTTGGCCAATGGCACGGGGGTTTTTGAAGCCAGGACAGAACGATAGTCGAATCTGTCCACAAGAAGACTTCCGAAAAGGTTACATTCAGCTCCTCACGAAGTGAATGCACCATTTTTGCCAATAGAGTTGCACCGCAGAGCTCTAAACGGGGTAAAGTTTGCACTTTAATAGGCGCTACCTTTGTTTTTGCCGCGAGCAAATTGGTAAAAATATCACCTGACGGGGTTCGGACTCTAAGATATAGAGTGGCCGCATATGCTTTCTCCGAAGCATCACAAAAAGCATGAAGTTGAACTTCATACTCCGGGTTATAGTTAACCCAACGGGGGATGTTAATCCTTTCGATGAATGGGTAATCATCGACGAATGCGCGCCATCTATTTAACGTTAAGGGTTTCAAACATTCGTCCCAATCGGTTCTGTCTTTCCAAATTTGTTGCATTATGATTTTTGCAACAATTATTTTGGGCGCCAACCACCCCACGGGGTCAAATAGCTTAGCTATTTGAGACAAGACAGAACGTTTGGTGGCTGTGGAGTAATCGGGCGCTGGAGCTGGCTTGAAATAAAATGCATCAATGCTCGCATTCCAACGTAAACCCAACGTCTTAGCGTTACTGGCATCTGATAATTTTAGAAAATCGGAATCTAACAGGTGTTCGGGGGGTATACAATCGAGTAGACTCTCATTATTTGCTGTCCATTTCCTAAGCGAAAAACCTGCAGAACTCAAAACCTGCGTCAATTCATTACGATTGCGTATTGCTTCTTCGATACTATGTGATCCAGAAAGTACATCGTCCACATACATTTGATCACGTAAAATGTTGGAAACATTAGGGTAACAAGACTCACAATCGTCTGCTAATTGATGTAAAGTTCGGATTGCTAAAAAGGGGGCACAGTTTACACCAAACGTAACTGTGTTTAACTCAAAATCTTGAACTTCATCATTCGGGTTTTGACGGAACAAAATTCTTTGAAATGACGCTTGATCGGGTCTAACCAATATTTGTCTATACATTTTTTCAATGTCAGCATTAAATACATACCGAAATAATCTCCAACGTAAGACTAAAATGGTCAAATCTGATTGCAAAATGGGACCAGTATGCAAAATATTGTTAAGACTAAGTCCATTAGAAGAAGGGCTTGAGGCATTAAAGACCACACGAAGTTTAGTGGTAACGCTATCAGGCTTCAAAACAGCATGATGAGGCATATAATAATGAGTATTAGGAGGAAGCGACATATCTGGTCTAACTTTGACCATATGACCCAATGAAAAATATTCACTTAGAACTTGATCATACTGGAATTTAAGTTCAGGGTTATTCAACATTCTCGACTCATTTCTAGCGAACTGAGATAAAGCCGATTTACGAGAGTATCCAAGTTGTAAGTCTATAGGAAATTCTGATTTAAAGGGTAAAGAAACGACATAACGGCCTTTGCTATTCCTGTAAGTAGTTTCACGATATAAATTCTCACAAAATTTATCTTCGGGTGCCAACTTTCTTGATTTTGGTACTTCCTCAATTTCCCAAAATCGACTTATTTGCTCAATTAAATCTAAATGATTAAAAAATGAAACGACAGAATTTATGGGGTTAGAATGGGGTATTTTGCCGGTAAGAATCCAGCCGAAAACTGTCTTTTGAGCAATAAGTTGTCTATTCGGATGTTTCTGAACGTCAGTGAGCATAATTTGTGAATATATATCACCGCCTAACAGTAAGTCCATATGGGAGCATTTCAAATCTGTTACGGATATTTCGGGTAATTTGAAGTCTACGAAATTTGACAAAGAACAAATGGGTAAACGACCAGTAAGCTTTTCGACTACATAAGCTTCAGTCTTCAATTTGAAATTTGGATCTATTGACGACCCAAGACTTAATATGCAAATTTTGGTCGAATTACCTGCTACAGCGCCATTAAGACCTGTAATTTTAGCAGCGGGGGCAGAGAATGTCGGAAGAGCTAATTTTCTCTGCAATTTTTTCAAAATAAATGTGGCTTGCGAAGCAGGATCAATTAGAGCTCTAGCAGAACATCTAATATCATTAAATAAAACATCAACTACCGTTGTTCCCAACAAAACAGTGGAATAAGGAGTGGACTGTAACCGGGTTGCGAAATTTTGAAGGGAATGGGTGGCAGATGAAATCGAGGGTCTCTCACCGTCATCGATTCTTCCTGAAGAAGTATTTGAAGGAGTAAGACGATGAGAGGTTTCAAATTTACCTGGGGTTACTTCCGAAGTATTCCGATTCTGAGACGAAGACTCAGATCGATGAAGTAACGAATGGTGCTTCTGCTTGCAAGTAAAACAAACATTTGAGCTTTGACATCTTCGAAATTCATGAGAAGTGGCTAAACAATTAGTACAACACTTATACTTTTTTACTACTGCTAATCGCTCACTAACTGACATCCTCAAGAAAACTGAGCATAAACGAAGAGGGTGATTTTCGGTACACAAATGACATTTTCTTGGGGGTATATTAGGGGTAACTGTAGTACCAAAACTTTTATAATTTTTATTACCAATAGTTTTCTTAGGATTGCTAGCTCGGGTGTTCGGTTGCACCGGGTTATGTGCGCCAATTATATCTGAAACAGATTCCAATGTACGATATCTCGCGGTTAGAAAATCATTCATATCACTCCATTTTGGCAAATCGGAACTAGGTCCTTGGGATTGTTCCCAAAGTCCGAGTGTGACTTCAAGTAAACGGGTAGAGCAAATAAAAACAAAAATTATATCCCAATTTTCAGTTTCAATACCTAGTAGTGCCAAGTTCGTGATTCAATCATTAATTGTCCGTTGCAGACTCTTAATTGAAGGACCAGTTTCCTTTTCTACCGATTTGAGGTTAAAAAGAGTCTTGAGTTGAGAGTTAACTAGAACTCTTTTGTTCTCATAGCGATCTACGAGATTTTGCCACGCCATATCAAAACCTTCGTTCGTAATTGGACAAGTACGAATTATGTCACGAGCTTCACCTTCCGTTTTTTGCAATAAATAATACATCTTTTGAATATTACTCACATGAATATTATTCTTATACAAAGCCGAAAACATGTCTCTAAAAGTTGGCCAAGACGAATAGTCGCCAGAAAATGTTTCGGTATCACAAGGGGGAAGATGCATCGGAAGAGTATTGGCTGAAGCCTGATTCTTATCCACGATCTTATCAATAGAATTCTCGATAAATGATACACATTGAAAATATGTCGTATATCCGGACATATATTTTGATTTTACCTGTTCAGCTGAGAGTTTAGTTTCTTCAAGTCTTTCTAATAAATCCTCATAACAATCGCGAAATATTTCCCACAAACGAGTCAATTCATGACGATGAGTGGTTAAAGAATGAACAGAATGTTCATTTTGTGGGATAGCTCGAACAAAGCTTTCAAAATCGACCAAACGATTGTAATTTTTCAAAAGGGGTTTCATTGAGTCTATTTTATGAGGTATTTTTTATCAAATAGATAACCAAAAAATTAAAAGAAAGTCTCAGAAAAAACTATAAAAATCTTTAAAGAGGGAAAAATAGGAATAAAACTGACTAAATGATCGAATAAAATCTATGTATTTTCAAAAACAAATGAAAACTCAACAATAGAATTACAAATAGGTCTTAAATTCCGTGTTTCGAATTCCAAAAAAATCAAAAAATTATTTAAATTTCCAAAAAATAGCCAAAAAATATAAAAATGTTTTTTTAAGCAAACTATAATTTTAATCACAAGACTATTTTTTATCAAAAAAAATCAAAAATAATTTTATAATTCAAAAAAATGCAAATAATAATCAAACAATATTATTTCTTAATATATTAAATCAAATTAAAGCTTTTGGGAATAAAATACCCAAAATACCAGACACACCCTGTGTTGCTAGTTGATTAAAAAAGGAGTTGTTTACTTCACATACAGAAAGAAGTAACCAAAGAAAATGACAATATCAACAAGTAAAACGATAGCAACAACAACAATATATTAATATGTGTGTGTTGGCTTGTTTGCTTTTTTTTTTGTTTATTTGTTTTTGATTTGCACTTTTTTCTTTTATTTATAACACAAGCACTGAATAAAATTCAAACTACGTACCTTGTGTATTTTTAAGGGGTTTTTATAAGGGGTTTAGAGTTGTTTGCGGGGGAATAAATAATCCAATATGGAGAAATTTCTTCAATTTTAACTTCGGGTGTTTCTGCAAATAAAATCTCGAATTAAAATATTTTATTTAGGGGGGTTAAAATCCGGTTCGAAGGACCAAAATGTTGGGGGTGATGGGGAAAAATAAACAAAATATTTTAATCCGAAGAAGAAATGAAAAACACGGGTATTAGTTTTAATAATTATTAATTTATTTGGTGGTTTGAATAAACAAACGTACCTTCGGGTTTCGGGGGTTGATCGACAGTAAGTCTTTTTTCGTTTTATTTAGTTTGACATTTCATTATTACTTAAAGCTCGGTTGTATATTTAAAATTAGGGTTGAAATTCATAGTACTTAAATTATTAGGGTGACCAGCGTAGACACTAATTTTGTGTTTACTAACTGCTGTCTCGATGACGATTAAATATATTCACTTAAAATAGTTCGACCTTAACTTAAAATTAGAATGCGGCTTTAAATTTTGGTCCAAATTTAAAAATTAAGCATAGCTCTAGACATGGTTAAACAAACTTGCGCATCATTTTTATAAAATATGTAGTAGTTATAATAAAATCTGTTATTTTTTTTTAAATTTTACTACATTTTGCTTTCCATTGTTTGTTCCTAAAAAATTTTATTAATATTCGTTTCCCCTTATTATGAATCAATCCCAATTAAGATACACAATTTCTGCAAGTGTATTTAGTCTGTCCAGCTCAACATGCTGATTTTCTATTGAAAAAAATAGATTTATCTAGATTAATAAGTTTAGATATTGTCAAAAAAGAAAGGCCATTTTCAGTTGAGACATTTGTTAAAAATATTTTCTGTAAAGTTTTTGGAAAATTATATATATATTTCTCCTTATCAAATTCAATCCTATTCACCGTAATTGTCATAATATATTTTCTATAATATCTATAAAGTTTAATAAAAAAACTATTTTAAAATACTCGCAAAAAATTTCTATATGAAACAAATTCTTTTAATTAGGAATAAATCAAATGCATATAACTATTTTTTTCTATAGACATAACTTATTTAAACATAAGTTGCATGTCAACAAAAGCATTTCGTAGCATAAAATACTTTTCGGGTGACATCATTAATATTATCCAATAATTTCGCTATACTAATTTTGTGTTTACTAACTGCTGTCTCGATGACGATTAAATATATTCACTTAAAATAGTTCGACCTTAACTTAAAATTAGAATGCGGCTTTAAATTTTGGTCCAAATTTAAAAATTAAGCATAGCCCTAGACATGGTTAAACAAACTTGCGCATCATTTTTATAAAATATGTAGTAGTTATAATAAAATCTGTTATTTTTTTTTAAATTTTACTACATTGTGCTTTCCATTGTTTGTTCCTAAAAATTTTATTAATATTCGTTTCCCCTTATTATGAATCAATCCCAAATAAGATACACAATTTCTGCAAGTGTATTTAGTCTGTCCAGCTCAACATGCTGATTTTCTATTGATTGATTAACGATTATACGAAAGAGCGTAAAGCTACGTTCAGACGATGGTCAGATCTTACAATATTGTCACATCTGGCAATGTGCTGCCAATAAACTGACAATAAAGAATTGTCAGCAAAAGGCAAATTGTGTGTTTACACGGTTGTAAGAAAATTGTAAGAAAAGCTGTCAATTTCATTGTCAGAAATTGTCTGACAATTAATTAAGCTGACAATCTCAGCTTACAATAAATTGGCAGTTCACACGATTATCAGATATGTGTACACAAAAAATTGCCAGATCTATTGTCAGTCACAAAGCACATGAAAAATATTGTTCATTTTGGTGTTTTTGACTTAAAATTTATATTTGTTTATTATAAAATATCAGGGACCGTTACAATTATGACATTTATAACAAAAATCAAAATATAATTTTTATTTTATGATTTTTATTTTTTTTGTCAAATATATTTGTCAAATTCTGAAAAATATTTTTTTTGTCAAAAATATTTGTCAAGTTCTGACAAATATTTTTTTTGGCAAAAATATTTGTCAAAAATTGATTTTTATTTTATTTGTCAAAAATATTTGTCAAGGTCTGACAAATATTTTTTTTGGCAAAAATATTTGTCAAGATCTGATTTTTATTTATTTTAAACAGAAATAATTGTTATTCTGATTTAAATATTTTTTTGTCAAAAATATTTGTCAAATAAAAAACGCAAAAATGAAAAAATCAACACAGAATTTAAATATTTCCCATAATAATGGTAAATTTTAAAAATTTTCAATAAAAATGAAAATTTCCCATAAAAACGTAGTATTTGAAATTTTCCCATAAAAATGGGAAATTTTAAAAATTTCTTGTAAAAAGGGGAAATTTTGAATATTCCTTTTTAAAATGTGAAATTTTGAAAATTTCCTATATAAATGGGAAATTATAAAAATTTTCTGTAAAAATGGGAAATTTTGAAAATTTCACCAAAAAAAGGGAAATTTTGAAAATTTCCCATAAAAAAGGGAAATTTTGAAAATTTCCCATAAAAAAGGGAAATTTTGAAAATTTCCCATAAAAAAGGGAAATTTTGAAAATTTCCCATAAAAAAGGGAAATTTTGAAAATTTCCCATAAAAAACGGAAATTTTGAAAATTTCCCATAAAAAACGGAAATTTTGAAAATTTCCCATAAAAAACGGAAATTTTGAAAATTTCCCATAAAAAACGGAAATTTTGAAAATTTCCCATAAAAAAGGGAAATTTTGAAAATTTCCCATAAAAAAGGGAAATTTTGAAAATTTCCCATAAAAAAGGTAAATTTTGAAAATTTCCCATAAAAGAAGGAAATTTTGAAAATTTCCCAGAAAAAAGGGAAATTTTAAAAATTTCCCATAAAAAAGGGAAATTTTGAAAATTTCCCATAAAAAAGGGAAATTTTGAAAATTTTCCATAAAAAAGGGAAATTTTGAAAATTTCCCATAAAAAAGGGAAATTTTGAAAATTTCCCATAAAAAAGGGAAATTTTGAAAATTTCCCATAAAAAAGGGAAATTTTGAAAATTTCCCATTAAAAAGGGAAATTTTGAAAATTTTCCATAAAAAAGGGAAATTTTGAAAATTTCCCATAAAAAAGGGAAATTTTGAAAATTTCCCATAAAAAAGGAAAATTTTGAAAATTTCCCATAAAAAAGGGAAATTTTGAAAATTTCCCATAAAAAAGTGAAATTTTAAAAATTTCCCATAAAAAAAGGGAAATTTTGAAAATTTCCCATAAAAAAAGGGAAATTTTGAAAATTTCCCATAAAAAAGGGAAATTTTGAAAATTTCCCATATAAAAGGGAAATCTTTAAAATTTCCCATAAAAAAGGGAAATTTTAAAAATTTTCCATAAAAAGGGTAATTTTGAAAATTTTATATAAAAAAGGGAAATTTTGAAAATTTTACATAAAAAAGGGAAATTTTGAAAATTTCCCATAAAAAAGGAAAGTTTGGAAAATCTCACCTAAAAACGGGAAATTTTCAAAATTTCCCTTTTTTATGGGAAATTTTCAAAATTTCCCTTTTTATGGGAAATTTTCAAAATTTCCCTTTTTATGGGAAATTTTCAAAATTTCCCATTTTTATGGGAAATTTTCAAAATTTCCCATTTTTATGGGAAATTTACAAAATTTCCCTTTTTTATGGGAAATTTTTAAAATTTCACTTTTTTATGGGAAATTTTCAAAATTTCCCTTTTTATGGGAAATTTTCAAAATTTCCCTTTTTTATGGGAAATTTTCAAAATTTCCCTTTTTTATGGGAAATTTTCAAAATTTCCCTTTTTTATGGGAAATTTTCAAAATTTCCTTTTTTTATGGGAAATTTTCAAAATTTCCCTTTTTTATGGGAAATTTTCAAAATTTCCCTTTTTTAAAAAAGGGAAATTTTGAAAATTTTACATAAAAAAGGGAAATTTTGAAAATTTCCCATAAAAAAGGAAAGTTTGGAAAATCTCACCTAAAAACGGGAAATTTTCAAAATTTCCCTTTTTTATGGGAAATTTTCAAAATTTCCCTTTTTATGGGAAATTTTCAAAATTTCCCTTTTTATGGGAAATTTTCAAAATTTCCCATTTTTATGGGAAATTTTCAAAATTTCCCATTTTTATGGGAAATTTACAAAATTTCCCTTTTTTATGGGAAATTTTTAAAATTTCACTTTTTTATGGGAAATTTTCAAAATTTCCCTTTTTATGGGAAATTTTCAAAATTTCCCTTTTTTATGGGAAATTTTCAAAATTTCCCTTTTTTATGGGAAATTTTCAAAATTTCCCTTTTTTATGGGAAATTTTCAAAATTTCCTTTTTTTATGGGAAATTTTCAAAATTTCCCTTTTTTATGGGAAATTTTCAAAATTTCCCTTTTTCATGGGAAATTTTCAAAATTTCCCTTTTTTATGGGAAATTTTCAAAATTTCCCTTTTTTATGGGAAATTTTCAAAATTTCCCTTTTTTATGGGAAATTTTCAAAATTTCCCTTTTTTATGGGAAATTTTCAAAATTTCCCTTTTTTATGGGAAATTTTCAAAATTTCCCTTTTTTATGGGAAATTTTCAAAATTTCCCTTTTCTATGGGAAATTTTCAAAATTTCCCTTTTTCATGGGAAATTTTCAAAATTTCCCTTTTTTATGGGAAATTTTCAAAATTTCCCTTTTTTATGGGAAATTTTCAAAATTTCCCTTTTTTATGGGAAATTTTCAAAATTTCCCTTTTTTATGGGAAATTTTCAAAATTTCCCTTATTTAGGTGAAATTTTCAAAATTTCCCATTTTTACAGAAAATTTTTATAATTTCCCATTTATATAGGAAATTTTCAAAATTTCACATTTTAAAAAGGAATATTCAAAATTTCCCCTTTTTACAAGAAATTTTAAAAATTTCCCATTTTTATGGGAAAATTTCAAATACTACGTTTTTATGGGAAATTTTCATTTTTATTGAAAATTTTTAAAATTTACCATTATTATGGGAAATATTTAAATTCTGTATTGATTTTTTCATTTTTTGCGTTTTTTATTTGACAAATATTTTTGACAAAAAATTATTTAAATCAGAATAACAATTATTTCTGTTTAAAATAAATAAAAATCAGATCTTGACAAATATTTATGCCAAAAAAAATATTTGTCAGACCTTGACAAATATTTTTGACAAATAAAATAAAAATCAATTTTTGACAAATATTTTTGGTAAAAAAAATATTTGTCAGAACTTGACAAATATTTTTGCCAAAAAAAATATTTGTCAGAATTTGACAAATATATTTGACAAAAAAAATAAAAATCGTAAAATAAAAATTATTTTTGAAAAAAATAATAAAAATCAAAAATTTAAAAAGCATGTCATTTTCTGAAAATATATTTTCATATGATTGCTTTTTTTCTTTGAAAATTCAAGAATAATTATTATTTTCGGTCCCTGTAAAATATTAATCAAAATGGAAAAACAGGCAATTGCCAAAATTTTAACAGTGTATGTTTAGAAAGCTGTGAAGATGAAAAAATTATGGAAATAAGTCTGCAACTTTTAAACCTTTAGGCCGATTTTAAAATAATTTTGGCAGAAATGTTTAAAGCTTTTACTATGGCGGCGCAATCGGCTCCCAAAGTAGGGCACCTCAGACTCATAAATTACTTAAAACTATATATATTTGTCATTTTCCAACCAATTTGAGGAATCATACTATATAACAAATACAAATCCTATTTTTACAGTTTTATTAAAATTAAAATTTTTAATTTTTGTACCTTACTGCACCGATTTATTTTACTAATATCTGATCTATATATAACCAATAGGTAAAAGGGTATTATAAGTTTGCCATTCAGTTTGTAATTTTTTCATTATTTGTCTTAAAACAAATAAAAATAATACCGATCGACTCAGGAGTCGTGGTCTAAATCGACTCAGAGAGTCGTATTTGACTATTCTTAGAATTTTAAAATCTTTTTTTTTAATGCAGTTAAAAAAATGTTTCAATTCAATTCTCATCGAATTTTGAATTTTGGCGATATCTCTAGTGTTTATAAACCGATTTTAATGAATTTTAATAGCGTGCTGCGTTGGAAAATTTCCTAAAATCTGATATATAATTCGGATTAAATAAATACGGTTTTTTAAATTTATTTTTTTTTAATTTGCCAATTTGAGGACATCGATATATTGTGCTTTCGCGATATCTCAGTTATTGATTTATCGATTTTGATGATTGTGCTGCGCTAAATTCTGTTATCTGAAAAGCCTTAATGGCTTTTAAGGCAAACTATAAAAAATTGAAATTTAAATAAATTATAAATTTCAAAATGGACACTTAAAAAGTTTTCTCAACGAAAAAGCGAAAGGAAACACGTCTTGTTTGGTAAGTAATTATTCACAAACTGTAAGTATTTATTGTTTATTTACTTTATATTTCAATTATTCTTTTCAGCAAGAACAGTTATATTTAACATTTTTATATTTTATTACGTTTTTAGGGTTGCCATTAAGTATTTTAAATTCAGCTTTAAGGCAATTAGATTAAGGTTTTAATTTTAAGTTTAAATTCAATAAAAATTTAATTTAATTATAAAAAAACAATAACCAGTGTTATTAATAAATAATAGTTTTAAAAAAAGTAAGTACTTTAAAAAATGTTAAAAAAACATATTATATGTAAAAAAACTAGTTGTGGAGAAAACCTTCATGAGGGTTAAAAACTCCACGCTCCAACATACCGGCCCCATTGAAGGACCGCAGGTCTTCAAGCAATTGGGAGTGGTGCGAGTTTAGTTATCGGACGTTTAAAGATGCCGTTTTTTATCCTTACCTCCGCCACCCTGACCTTGCCGTCTTGGCCTTCGATTACGCCGACGACTTTCCTGGTCAGCCATTCTTGGGGCGGAAGATTGTCCTCGTGGACCACCACTACTTGGCCGACTTGGAGATTGGGCTGCTCCGTTTGCCACTTGCCCTTGCCTTGCAGTTCTAGGACGTAGTCTCTGGATCAGGCTCGCCAGAACCTCTGCTTGAGAGCGCATAGCTTTCGCCATCGCTTCAAGCACCTCAGACTGCTGTCGCTGATGTCTCTTACGGATTCTGGCGGTAGCGAACGCAGACCCCCTCCTATTAGAAGATGCGCCAGAGTTAGCGCCTCTCCGTCGTTGGGGTCTGGAGACAGCGGTGCTATGGGTCGGCTGTTGAGCACCGCCTCTACTTGCCCGAGCATTGTGGCCATCTCCTCTTGAGTGAGCAACGCATTGCCCACAACTCGAAGAAGTAGGTGCTTCGCCTGCTTCACGGCTGCCTCCCACAGGCCGCCGAAGTGAGGAGCTCTGGGAGGTATGAAGCTCAACTCTACCTCCCACGACTCTGCAGATGATACGATGTCGTCCCTCCCGCTCATGAATGCGGCAGCTGCTTCTTTGCAGCTGCTTCTTTGAGCTTTGAGTTGGTGACGTTGTCGCAGTACACCGTGCGTGGCAGACCTCTCCTGGCAACGAACCTTTTAAAAGATAAAATAAAAGAATTAGAAGATAAATCGGAAACTAGCTCTAAGTGAACAGCCTTTGACGTGAAGCAAATAAAAACCGCTATATACATTTTTATAGGCGGTCGACCGCGAATACGCAATGAAATATTCACGGGACCGCAAAAATTTACGCCAACTATTAAAAATGGGCGTACAGCTCTCACACGATCCGTTGGCAAATTTCCCATTATTTGGGTCATAAGCTTTGGTTTATAGCGGTAGCAGTGAACACATTTCCGCACAATTCTGCCGCACTCTTCTTTGGCGTTTATTAGCCAAATATTTTCTCTCGACAGAGCTATCAATGCTTTGGTTCCAGCATGACAGTTGTCGAGGTGGAGATTATATAAATATCTCTCTACAAATTGTGCTTTTTTAGGTAGCAAGAGTGGGAATTTGGTATTATACGGTAATGGTGCATTTAGCAACCTCCCACCTACCCTCAAAAGTGAAAAACTTCGCTTATTTTCTGAAAAATTGTGGATAAATGGTGTTAGTCTTTGTATATTTGACGGTAACACCATAGATTTCTGTAACTTAGAAATCTCCTCAGAAAAATATTTCTTCTGGACAACTTCCACAATTTATAAAAAGCCCATCTCATTTCTTTAGCAGTAGGATTCCTTGATTTGGAAACTTCATATTTCCTACAAGAATCAACAAATCTTAAAATAAAGCACACAATTCTTATGATCTTTTTATAAGAACAAACATCTTGAATTAATTTTAATATGACATTGTCAAGAATTGTGTCAGTCTCTACTGCGATCAGAACATTCGTTTTTCTTTTTTCTAAATTTATTTGTTCCTCTGTTAACTCTAAATGGTTGTTAACAGGCCACATAGAAGAATCATTTAAAAGAAATGAAGGACTATCAAACCATATTGAATTTTTCAACTCTTCAACATCACATCCTCTTGAAACAATATCAGCAGGATTTTGTCGGGTTGGCACATGGCGCCACGAAACACGTTCCGAACATTCCTGTATTTCAGCAACTCTGTTTGAAACAAAAGTTGCAAGGCTAGATGGATGAGTTTTTATCCAATGTAAAGTGATTTCTGAATCTGACCAGAAATTTACACTCTCGATTTCAAAGCTAATCATTTTCTCAATTCGAGTCCATAATTTTGCTAAAAGATGTGCTGCGCACAACTCAAGTCTCGGCAGAGACTTTGTCTTGAGTGGTGCTACTTTTGATTTTGCTGTTAGAAGAGTACAAACAACTTTATTTGAATCACAGCTTCTTATATTGATGCAGCACCCGTAAGCTCTAATTGAAGCGTCAGAAAAGCCATGAATTTGGACTTTTGCTGACGACGAAGTGTGAACGAATCTTGGGATTTGTATTGAATCAATTATCAACAGGTTATCTTTTACATTTTCCCAAGCCGTATCTAATCGCATGGGTATTGATTCATCCCAGTCGAGTTATTGTAATTAAAGCTCTTGAAGGAGCATTTTGGATTTTGCAATTATTGGGCATAAAAGTCCGAGAGGATCAAACAACCGAGAAGAAACCGACAAAATGTTTCTTTTTGTTGCTTTTAAATCTTTAAAATTGTTTTCCAAATGAAACTTAAATGAATCATTCTTCGGAGCCCAATGAATGCCTAACGCTTTTGCCGAATCGGAATCATTTTGCAACAATTTTTCCTTATCATGAAAAATTTAAATCTGGGAGATTTGAAAACAATTTAGTTAAATGGAATCCAGCTGAACTTAATATTTGAATCACCTGATCTCGAATAGTTGAAAGTTCTTCAAGACCAGTTAACAAATCATCAACGTAAAAATCACTGCGAACAACTTTTGCCCCAATCGGCAAAGTCTCTTTGTAGAGTTCGCTTAAATATATCAGACATCTGATCGCTAAAAAGGGAGCACTAGAAGTACCGTACGTTACGGTATTCAAACGAAATACTTGAAGCGCATCAGAAGGATTTTGTCTCCAAAGGACCAATTGAAAAATTCTATCTTTTTCGCCAACCAATACTTGGCGATACATTTTTTCAATATCAGCAGTAATAACATATTTATGAAATCGAAAACGGATAAGTGTCGTATATAATTTTTCTTGCACCGTAGGCCCAACCATTAATAAATCATTGAGCGAAGTTCGTGAAGAAGTCCGACACGAAGCATCAAATACAACACAAAGTTTTGTTGACGTGCTTTGAGGTCGCAAAACGCATTGATGCGGTATGAAATAGTGAGATTTATTTTGAACAACATTATTTGTTGCCACCATATGGCCTAAATCAGCATACTTTTTCATAAACTTATGATACATTTTTCGTACCTCATTATTATGCGACAATTTGCGCTCAAGCGATAGAAACCGGCGCTTCGCTGTTTCATAAGACGATCCTAACAGATTTGGATCCGATTTAAAATGCAGGGAGACTTCAAAACGTCCTGACTTTAATCGTCGTACTGAATTTTTATAATGTTCCTCACATTTTTGCTGTTCCTCAGTGTTGAGTCACAGGAAACTTCTTCCAGTTCCCAGAATTTCCGAACAAATGAATCTATAGCTTCCTCGTTTTCGATTATGTTACTGAGATTACAAACTTTTGAACTTGAGTTAGTAGCTTGGGTATATTTTCCAGCTACAATCCAGCCTAGCGAAGTTTTTTGAAGTACTGGAAGGCTTGGATTGGACTTAATTTGTCCAACACACAAGCTTTCAAAGAACATTTCACCACCGATTAATAAATCAACTTTTTGTGGTTTATAAAACTCAGGATCTGCCAATTCAATATTTCTTGGAATATTCCAATTTCTAGTGCAGATCCTTTGATCAGGTTGGAAGCTCGTAATTGAACTCAATACCCAAAACTTTGAAATGAATTGGGTCGAATTAACCCTCGACATAACGGAGATCTCTATATTCGACTTAGCAACAGAATTAATTTCACCTATACCCCTTAAATTTAATCTGCCTCCGTTGCGTTTAATTCTAAGCCTTTGAGTTAGTTCCTCGGTAATCAAATTAGTTTGCGAACCGGAATCTAATAAAGCTCTAGCAAATATATAATCGCAAGAGCTACATCTTACTTTTACCACAGCAGTGGCAAGAATAACATTTTGGTCAGACGCTGAGTGGTTTACTGTAGCCGACGAGGTTGAAGCTGTATTTGAACTTGCACTCTGAGATTCAGAACTATACCGATGTAGAAGCTGATTATGTGCTCCGCCGCAAATTCGACATTTTTGAGCAGTACATTTCGCAACGGTGTGACTTTTTTTCAAACAATTTATACATGCAGGCGCTGATTTGACAAAGTCAAATCTTTGAAGAACTGGCACTGCTGTAAAACATGAACAATTATAAATATTGTGATCAGCAGATTTACAAAACAGACATTTATCAACGGATTGTTTTACTTTAGTTACAGTGAGTGATGTCTTATTATTTCTTCTAGGCCCATTATTGTTATTATCATTACTATTTTTATTGTTATTACTATTACCATAATGGTTAAAATTTTTAGTATTTTTGGGCTTCGCACCGGAAGTTTCATCAGCAGAGATGTGCTGGTATCTTTTATTTAACATGGCCTCGCAGTCAGACCACAATGGAAGCTTTTCGAAGTCAAGCTGTTCTTCCCATTTGGATTTAGTGACTGGATCAACTTTAGACATCACTAAATGAATTAAAAACGCATTTGATATCTTTTTATCATCACCAATAGACAACAAAGATTCATAAATGGCGGAAACTGTATCTATCATGCTTCTCAAGCCTGGAGCAGAAGGTTTACTAATCTCAGGGAGATCAAAAAGTTTTGAAATGTTTTTCATGAAAATTAAGCAATCATTATCGTAAACTTTCTTTAAGCTCACCAGTGCTTTGGAATAATTTTCTTCAGTCACTTGAAAGGCTTTTACTGTACCTAAAGCTTCATCAGTTAAACATGATATCAAATGGTTGAATTTTTCAATATCCGTCAATGTAGGATCATTGTGAACTAAATTCTCAAACAGACTCATAAAGTTTTTAATTCGGAATATTTTCCGCTGAATTTTGGGAGTCTCATGTTTGGCAGCCTAGAATGATGCGGTTGCATAAAGGATGCGTCCTGGAAACTAGTTCTTCTATTTTTGGCCTGAAGACTCAATAATAGAGACTTAGCAGTTACACATAAATCCTCAAGTTCAGATCTTTCACTATTTGACGGATCTAGAATTTCTATTTCAGATTGAAATTGCATAGTTTGGCTGATATGGTCTTTTAAAATTTCCAATCGACAATCGATCTCAAAGGGATTGAAAGAAATAGTCTTATCAACATTAGACTTTTTAATTCTTTCTATATTTTCAATCACTTTGGTTTTTCTCTGTAACAGTTTTTCTAAATTTTCTGTTTCAGGACCATTTTGATGTTTTTTACCACCAGCCATTTCGAAAATTCAAGTAAACTTTCTTTAAAACCCTAAAAAATTTAGAAAATATAAAAGTATTCAACAAGTTTCAAGCTATTCTAACTTTTTTAATAAAGATAAACTCAAAGAATTGTGGATACAATTCGAAAATGCGCTCAAAAACAGATGTTTATAAAAACTCTAAGTAGTTTTTATAAGAAGATTGTTTAATAAACGATTAAAATCGCCAAATTAAGAAGTTTTTGGAATTGGTGAAGTTAGAAATCGACCAACGCAAATTAGATAGCTGAAAAAAAGTTTATATTTGTTTTAATATAGCACGCACACAACTAATATCGATAAAAAAGGTTTTGAAAACCGATCGCATTAAAATAATATGTTAATCGAATTGAAATATTCACAATAAATTTTAAAATTTATCTCGCCAGTAATTTTCGGTCTAATAATTTTGCACTTTATTCGGTTTGTTTAAATTTTTATTTAATTTTATACTCGAAATTACGAAAAAGTTATCGATTTGTCTCAATTTTATAAATGTTATTATGAAATTGGAAACCTCGTTCGTAATAATTCTTAAATCCGCGTATGCCAATAGCCTTTGGTAATTCAAAATTGAAATATCTTATCAATTTCTATAAAAATTATAAAATTACCAAGTTTCCTTATGAAAACTTATTATTTTTTATTGTATAAGTAATAAATTGAACAAATTTTATTCAATTTCACTCAAAATTAAAAAAATGTTGACCGAAAAATTATTATATCAAAAACGCTTAAAAAAACGCTTATTTAAATTATAAATCTGGCAACACTTTTTATTCTGGGTTTCTGGCAGCTCAATTTGTGTGTTCAGTGGCCACACTCAGCTGATCACTTGTATGGCAACACTGAATTTGGCAACGCGAAAATGTAGAACGAACGGAATGATACAACAGATGATCGACAACTACAGCAAATTTTTTGTGTAAAAGAAGAAAATAACAAAGAAAAACCTGTTGAATTTAATGTTTAATTTTTTAACACAAATTAATAAATTTTCACTTGCGAATAAAGTGCGTACGATATAAAAAATTAACGCGAATTTTTTAAAGTTATTACCGACGGTGGTGAACGGATATTGGATCGAAAATTAATTAAAATATTTTATGAAAAATTCACTAATATGTATGTACGTGTGTGTGTTTTTGTGGTTTTTATTCTTTTTGGTTTATTTCTTTGTAAACACGAATTAACACTTTTGGCTGTTCACTTTATATGTAAGTATGTATGTAAATATAAAAATTTCAAAATGAAGTGTAAGAAATATTTCGAATGTTAACTCGCAAATATGTATTATGCGGCCAAAAAAAATTCTAATTAATTTATAGAATTTTCTACAATCTGATTACATTGCAGATTATGAATATTTATAGAAATATTTTTTACACTTTTACCTCAGGTAAACCGGAATCAGTACTCCCCTCTCTATTATGATGTGGACGGCAGTTTCGGCAAACACAACGACGAGGCATAGATGTTGACAATTTGGTGTATTTGTTGGTATGTAAGTTGTTGCACTAAACTTTTTTTTATTTGTTCATTAAACGGAAATAATTCAGCTGTGGCTTGAAACCGTGCGATGCGGATGCCCTTCTGGATGCCAGGCTTGGGGGATCTCAATTACATTTTGTAATTAATTACATCCTCAATTACACATTATATGTAATTGTAATTGAAAATTTTGAATTACAATTACATGTAATGCATAATTCGAAATTTTTGAATTACAATTACATGTAATTGTAATTTAAAATTTGCAATTACAATTACAAGTAATTGTAAATTCAAAAATTTGAATTACAAATTACTTGTAATTGTAATTCAAAATTTTGAATTACCATTACGTATTTTCGAAAAAGTAATTGTAATTGTGAAAAAAAACTGTAATGATTACTTTGAAATTATTTATTACTTAAGAGTACAAAAATTACATAAATTATCAATTACTTATATGTATATATATATAATATACAAACATTGATATACAAACATAAAGACGTTGATTTAAACGGAGATCTTTTTATAAAACTAAAAATGATGTGTTTACTTTTTTAATGACAGGTGCTGATGACGTTAAAGGAGTATTTGACCGCTCAAAAACTTTTGAAATTGTTGGATGACTTTTCAAGTTATTAAGTGATGTCTTAGTATCACGCATATATAGTTGGAGTTCCAGCTTAATTCCACTGTAATCACCGCCTTCGAATCCATTAGGTTCGCTTTGATCTACAATAATTTAAAGTATAATTATCATCCTTCCTTTCATTTAAAAAGTAGAATTAGAATTTGAAACTAATTATGTATTTCAGATGTGTATCTGATCTACTTAATGCTTATTTTAAAAATATATTTTATCATTTAACTATTATCATGTATCGATAAGTATGTATATCGGATATTGTGATAGTATTACAATTACCTTCCAAAGCGATTTCTCCAAAATCAAAAGTTGATTAACTTAGGGTCGGGTTTTCCTCAAGGACTGTGTTAGAGCTACTTATCTTGTATCTTTTGCAGTACTTAACAAAAATGTTTTCCATGTCTTCTTTTGTGCTGCCTGAAAGATTGCATATAGCGGATAACCATTTAAGCTTAATACTGGGATTTGACATCGCTGCTACAATAGCATCATGGGAGTCTTCAGTCAGATAAAAAAAACTTTCGAAACGGTTTAACAAATTTGTTTGAAGACATTTTATTACATTTCCCAAATATATGAAATTGTTTCGTATTAGCTTATCGGTTTTTACTTTAAGAGTTACCAACGATGGAATTAACATTCCATAATATATTTCGTTTTCCCCTTGCAGATAATCCAATATTTTAGCAAATGGTTGCATTATTTCGCAATATTCTTTAAGATATGCAATATCTGTAGCAGTAAAATTTGATATATGCAGTGATGCACAGAGTTTGTTCAGCAGCTCTTCATTTTGAATAATATTTCGTACAGCATCGTACAATATATTTTTGAACTTTCGGAGGATCGAAATCTATTTTAGACCCATGGTTTCTTTGGTGAAGTTGTTCAGAATTCTTCGTAGAATAAATTCCCTCTTTAAGATTTTTTCTCAAAAAAATCGACCCGCCCTAAGGTACAGACAGCTGATATTCAATTGTTAAAGACCTGAATCATTACATCAAAAATTATATGAGAGAGAATAGAGGAGACTAAGCACATCGACTTCAAAAGTAGCGATCATGCAATTTTAAAATAATGGTAGAATTTTTTACTGCTTTAGCTATCTAGCACAGTTCTAAAACAAAAAGTTATAAATATATTGTAAATAAGTTTCTTGTAAAAAAAGAACACATATTCACACAAAATAAGTTATGAAATATATTTTAAGTTTTATTTAAAAAATGTATTTATATTTACTGCAATTTAATTACATTTTTATTGAGTTATATGTAATTTTTCGTCAATTACAATTACATGTAATGGTAATTGCAATTTTTCAATTACAATTACATGTAATTGTAATTGAGTTTTTTTGAATTGCAATTACATGTAATTGTAATTGCAATTTCTGAATTACAATTACATGTAATTGTAATTGAAAAAAACTTAATTACAATTACATGTAATTGTAATTCATTTTTTTGAATTACAATTACATTTAAAGTAATTGTAATGCAAATGTAATTGAGATCCCCCAAGCCTGCTGGATGCTTCTAAATCGCTTCATTGGACCTGTCCTAAATGTAAAATCGTAGGCATTGAATTCTATACAATGTTTAAAAATTCCAAGGAGCAATTCAACAAAATCACAAGTAATTTTAATGAACTTCAGCGAAAACTGGATGCGTTCAGTAATATTTCCACAAATTATCCAAACTTAGAGAAATTCTCAGGTCATCTTAATCAATCTGTTTCTCCTAAAAGGAAAAAAACACAAACTTCACCTTCGTTAGCTAAAAATTCTATTCCTAACATCGATAAAACAATCACTTTGAACGTCGAAAATAAGGTTCCTGATTGTATTGTCTCGCCTACTAACATTATACCGCTTCACATAAATTCATCAAACCATCCATCTCCTATGTCCTCAAACGTGTCGTCAAATGAAGCTGCCTCTAGTTCACGTACACAAAACACTTCAAGTGAATCTGGTTTATTCCAACGAAGTACCTCAAACAACAATAATATTATTCATCCATTAAGAGTCATTCCACCAAAAAAATGCATTTTGGTCTCCCGTTTTTCCGATGAAAATTCCGCTGCTGACATTGAGTTTTACATTAAAAATAAATTAGAGATTGATTGCGATATCATGGTACATAAATTTAAATTCTCCCGTCCTCGAAATGTTGCTTCTTTTAAGATAATGGTACCTGCTGAAATATTTGACTGTATTATTGATACAAGCTTTTGGCCACCTAATGCTTTTATACGCGAGTATATAAATAACGATAACAAAATGATTCCCCACGTTGCTCAAGTACCACTTGCTGCAAAAAACTAAATAAGTACTCTGACGACAAATTTACCCTTATATATCAAAATGTTAACGGAATTAGATCTAAAGTTTCAAATTTATTTACTCAATGCTTCGGATTTAACTATCATGTGCTTGCCTTTACTGAAACCTGGCTGATAAACAATATTCTAAATAGTGAAATTCTCTGCTCTAAATATCATATATTTAGACGTGATAGGGATACAAAGACTATCGGAGGAGGTTGTTTTTCTTCCTGCTGCTGAAATTAAGCTCGATTTAATAAATAACATTGAATTTATTGGAATAGTTATTAGTTTAAACGGCAAAAAGATTTTTATTACCTGTTCATATATTCCTCCAAACTCTGAACATATAATTTATCTACAACATTTTAATGCCATTAAACTGGTTGCATCAATGTTACGTCCTGAAGACACCATGTTTGCGTTAGGAGATTTTAACTTACCATATCTAAATTGGACTTTCTCGCCAGACTCCTGCTGCCTTTTTCCGACTAATATCAACAATTTTACTGATGAATTCCTATCCAAGTTATCTGATACATGTCTTTTCTAGATAAATAACATCCGAAATGACTTCAATAGACTACTTGATCTCGTCTTTGTAAATGAGCCTGCTGAATGCTCTTTGTTACGCCATTTTCCTATTACCCGCCCTGAAGATCGCCACCATCCTACTTTGGAATTAAATTACAACTACGAGTGTAGCCCAAGAAACAACTCCAAACAAAAAAATAATAATAATCGATTGAAGCAATATTGTTTTAAAAGAGCTGATTATGATAATTTAAACTGTTTGCTAACAAATACTGACTGGTTAGAACTTTTGTCTGTACCCGAAGAGTCTGCATTAGCTATTGATGAAGTTGTAAGCACTTTTTACAAAACTCTTAAATATTATATGGATCAATCTATTCCAAAGCAAGAAATTACTATTCCATCTGGACCCCTTGGAAATCTAAATCTTTAACTAGATTGAAGAATCTAAAAAATAAATACTATAAAAAGTTTAAGATATCTGAAACTTCAATTGAGTTTATAAACTACCATAAATATCGTGCTCAGTACAATCAGCTTAACATGCAACTCTACAGAAAATAAGTGAATAATATAAAATACAATCTAAAACGCGATCCTAAATCTTTTTACAAGTTTGTGAATATTAAAAGAAAATCCAATGTCTATCCTAATAATATGAAATACCCTGATTTCGAATCATCCGACTTCGCAATAATAAGTAACATGTTTGCTGACTTTTTTGCTACTACTTACTCCGATGCAAAATATGACACATCAAAAGATTATCCTTATCACATCGCCGAACAACAACCAATTATGTTTCCCTTTATCGACACATCAAGTATTACTTTCTTTATAAAAAAAAATTAAATTTTCTACATCCTGTGGACCTGATGGCATTCCGAACTGTCTTCTGATAAACTGTGTGCAGTCGTTAACTTATTCACTCTCGATCCTTTTTAATATTTCCATAAAGTATGGGTATTTCCCAAATCTATGGAAGGATTCTTTTATCATTCCACTATTTAAGTCTGGAGTCAAATCACTTGTGAACAACTATAGAGGGATAGCTAAATTAAGTGCCATCCCAAAATTATTTGAACAATGCCTTACTGAAGCTCTTTGCCATCAAACGTCTTCTTTCTTAACTCCATTTCAACATGGATTTCGTAAAGGTAGATCTACGTCAACTAATTTACTTCATTTGACTTCAGTTATAAATCATGAATTTGCAAATGGTCTGGCTACCGACGTAATTTACACGGATTTTAGCAAGGCCTTCGATAGAGTTAACCACAATCTTTTAATGATAAAGCTCTCCTTAATGGGGTTTTCGAAAAGAACACTAAATTGGATATGTTCATACCTTTCAGGCAGAACGCAACGCGTTATTTACAATGATGTGCAATCCAAGAAAATTTATGTTAAATCTGGTGTACCTCAAGGCAGTCACCTTGGACCTATATTTTTTATACTCTATGTAAACGATATTCCATCCACTATTAAACATGCCAATATTTTGCTTTACGCCGATGATGCAAACATTTTTTTGAACTCAGATAATGTACTTTCCCAATCTCATCTGCAGGAAGATTTGGATAGATTTTTCACCTGGTGTGAGAAGAACTTTCTTGCTATAAACATTAAAAAGTGTAAGCATATGCACTTCTGTAGAAGAGCTAATTCTAGTGGGTGTTTCAATTTAAATGGCTGTATAATTGAGAAGGTGGATAAATTCACGGACCTTGGTGTAATGTTTGATCAGAAACTTCTATTCATCGATCATATCAACATTATCATAAATAAAGCACGTGGGCTTCTTGGCTTCATCAAACGCTGGGCCAAAGAATTTAATGATTTTGAAGTGACAAAACAACTTTATACTGCTTTAGTTAGACCTGTTCTCGAGTATTGTTCAATCGTATGGGATCCGTTTTATAACTTACACAGCGACCGCATTGAGTCCGTCCAAAAACAATTCTTGCTCTTCATACTGCGCGATATTTATCCTTACCCCTCAACAAACTTACCACCCTATGAAGACAGGTTGCACCAGATCAAACTACCAACCCTAAAAAGTAGAAGATCTATGTTAAATATAATATTCGTTGTAAAAATTTTAAATGGCACCATCAGCTCCGAGTTTCTACTAAACAACTTAAGCCTTTGTGTACCCCAACGTCAATTTCGTCTTTTATCAATTCAATACTTTCGTCAAAATTACGCCAATGCTGATCCATTACGGAGAATTTGTCACAACTTCAATGAAATGTACGATTTAATTGACTTATCTCTTCATATTAATGTTTTAAAACGTAACATAATCTTACATTTGAATAGCTAGCTTTATTGTTTTGTATGTAAATTTTTTGTACTACTATATAACTATTGTAATTAATTTGTCTATAAGGATCTTTTTTTCCATAGACATCAAATAAATAAATAAATAAAAAAAAAGGGTTAAAAACTCCACGCTCCAACATTATCCTTGACTGCCTGTGGAGCATAGGATCTCAAGTTGCGCTGAATTATTTCCTAAAATTTGATATATAGTTCAAAAAACTTTTTTTTTAAATAAAGTTTTTTACAAAAAAAAAATATTTTAAATTCGGTAATTTGTGAGACATCGAATTTGGCGATATCTCAGATTGTAGCTACTTTGATAATATATATAATATCGCTTAGGAGGATTTTCTAATATCTGATATATAATTCGTGTCGGTATACTATACGTAAATTGAGGAATTTATACAAGTTAAAAAAAATACAATTTAAAAGAAAATACAAAAATTTGAATTCGGCATCTAATTTCGAATTTTTGCTATATCTCAGTTGTTAGTAGAACTACATGTTGAAATTTAATAGTATACTTGGTAGAACACTATTAACATACAATACCTATACATGTAAGCTATGTCGGTATGCCATCTAGGAGCTCATCAAACTTGATTTCAGCATACCGAAATATGTCTTAAATAAGTGTCTTTTGAACTTTATTCATGACATAGACCTATTGTTTCAGGAAATTTCAATTTCGATCCATAATTTTTTGCTTAAAAAGTTTTATACCATCGCAAATATATTTATAAAAAATTTTTCTAATCCAAAATCTATTAATGTTAACTCAGATAAAACAAAAATGTTGGCTGTTTTTAAGTTTTTTGCTTTTTTAATTCATCTTTTTATAATATTTTTATTCGAAAAACTTCTTTAGATTGATATATAATAACACTATATTCCCAATTAAAATGCATGTTTTGTTTTTCTATTTTTATTTATTTATTTTTTAATGATATAAATCCTAAAAATCGTATGTTTTCAATTAAAACCAAGAAGTGAAAATTGTCTGACAATGGTTGCATTGTAAGATGGTGGAATTTCATGCAGCTGACAATAAAAACGAAGCTGACAATTTTTTAAAATGTTCTGCCAATTTTAAATAGAGTGTTTACACGATTGTAAGATATCTGACAATTTCATTGTAAGGTGGTTGTGTGACAATGTGCTGACAATGCTTTAGCTGACAACGTTGTCAGCAAAAAATTGTAAGTTTACACGAATGTAAGAAATTTTCTTACAATTTTTCTTACAATATTGTAAGATCTGACCATCATGTAGACATAGCATAAGTATACGTGCGAGTTCGATTTAGTGAAATCAGCAACTAGCTGAACTACTTTGCATTAAACACATAGACAACAGCAAGCTACGGGCTACAACCTGTCAAAATTAGAATACATGCATTCAAATAGAAATACATTTTTTAGAGTCGACACAGCTACACGACAACCGACCGCCGTTGTAGCTGTAGCCAAAATTAAACTATTTTCTATTTTTGTTGGCGACAATAATGGATTTAGTGCTGTCAACACCATATAATATTGAAATAAATGAGCGATTTAAACCACTTGACTTTATTTACCATAAATACAATGGAGAGAATTTATGTAAACAATTTACATACTTATCAAATATTTTTATATTTAATGTATATAATAATATCTAATAAAATATTATGTAAAAATTTATATTTATATAACTCTAACTCGATATAAGTAAAATTTTAAAAAGTTATTTTTTAAACAGTCTAACTCCCACGCTACGTGTGCTAGAGCTACGTAGTTTATGTTATATAAAAGCCTAATATGTTCTTTATAAAATTCATTATATAAAAGAGCATACATATATCTATATTGTTTTAAGATATGCGAATTTTAATAAAAAAAAGTCGGTTGCAGAAATAAGTTTATAGTATATGAGCTCTTAATCCATTATAAAGAATATTATATAGAATACAAAAGATATTTTCAGTAGCTTTTGTTTGATATCAAAAAAGTTAATACCGGATATAAACTTCTAAAGTTATACCGTATTATTCTTGAAATTTAAAAAGCGCATATCACACCAAAATCTTTCTATAATTTTGTTTATAGACATTTCTATAATTTTTTTTATAGACATACTATCAGGTACAGGAAGACCGTTGATTTCGGAGGATAATTAATAAAATTAATTTATGTTGTTATTTTGTCCATCTTATAAACGCGATATTGGTACCACTCATAAGCAGGTGTTTCGAAATGTAGGTGCCGTCTAGAATGTAGCTGCCGTCCCCAAAATAATTAAGTAGCTGACTACGAGGCGACGATTGCAGCCAACGACTTTTGTAGTCGGTGTTCGTGTAGCCTGCTGTTGTCTATGTGTTTAATGCATGAATGTATTCTTACCCTCTTCACACGCATTCTTACGCTCTTTCATTTAGTCTGCAATCAACCACCGAAAAATGCACATTTTTTCTTGTAAATTCAATACACTCAAAAAATGTTTGTCGTCTCGCTTTTTGAATTGTATTATGACAATAAAAAAAATTAAAGAAGAATGAATAGTATTATGAAATTAATACTTTAAATTAAAATAGTAACGTTATGTAGAGCTACTTTTAAGAGAATTTTTAAATTTTATTATATGTTTTAGATTTTCATATTCATACAAATAATTTTTTAGTATAATAAAATTCTTTTGTTTAAAGTTTTAACTTACTAGTAAAACCAAAAACTGTTATGGTTTTTTAAAATAATTTAATATTTCTCACCAATACAACTAACACTTATTAATACAAATGTTTTGGCTACCACTGATTTAGAAACACAAGCAATGCATTATACCCTTAAGTAAGTTGACGGCAAGCTTTCATTTTTGTGTGAATACACAGATAACCTGTAATTTGATGTTCAAAAGCCAGACATAAAATTAAGACAAATGCAGTGTGTCTGTCTGCTAAAATCAGATTTGTGGAGCTGCTGGAAGATATACCGACATGAATTTTATATCAAAGTTTTGGATATCTTCCCAACATTAAATTAAAACACCTGAAATATTGCTTAAACATTAATTATATGTAGCGCAAAGTACAGAACGTACGTATCTCAGAAAGTTTGTTAAAAAAACACAAATAAGAAAAACCATGCTCCTGGAGAACAGGCCTACATAAATTATGTATCAGAATTTAGGCAATCCTCTGTGAGGACCCAAATTTGTTATAAAATTGTGGACACACAGTGGTACCCAATAAAAGGGGAATATGAATTCTGACATATGTAGTTTTTCTGGTGGGTTAATGGAAATGGATGTATTTCAAGGGGGCAGATTACATCTGCCAATGTGTCTTTTCTTTTCAGCAATTACAAAATGATGTCAAGGACAAGAGAAAGCCAAGTGATGCCAAAAGAAGGAAGAAGTGATGTCGAGATGAAGCCAAGACGATAGTAGAGGGTCAGGTGTAGAAGCCAACTTAAAATATAACGAGCTGCAACAACATGTGGTTCAAACGTGTTGCTTCATTATTAATAAGTTTGATAAAATAAATGTTGTAAAGTTATTACAACCGCTATCGGTTCACACCTAGCGGGAAGTAATAACTACAAAACTACAAACTGTAGCCAAAATGTATTAGTATATAAGCCAGGGAAAATTAACGATGAGCTCTCTTGTATTTTTACAGCGGAACGTGGAAGACGTGGTGGCAAGACAGAGACATTGGTAAGTTGAAGTGAGAACATCATTTCAATTCAGAGTAGTATAGTAGAAGGGGGTAAACTGAATCGATAACATCAATTCAGACAGTTAGTTACTGGTTTACAATCAGTAAAGAGGTGAGATATTGGATTCGATTACATCGAATTCAAACGTAGGACCAAGTTTAGAAGAAGGTGAATTTGATTACATCAAATTCCAGAATAGGGTGCTGTTTTCCCAATCAGTACAAGCAAGTATAAGGAGATAACTTCCTGGAAGTAATACTCGGAAGTACAGAGGGAAATTGTAGGCTAGGTAAAAGCTAGGAGTAACTAGTTCGTGTCCTGGAAGAAAACACTCGGAACGAAACTAGTTTAGGTTATCTCGCCTTGCCAACACTCTGGTTCCCTACAAGAGTCAGCAATCCAGTTTCTCAATAAAAACCTAGTCTGTAAGAGTGAATTCAAAAAGTGAAACAATAAAGTGAAAGAAACGTGTCCATAAAAGAAAAGAGTTAAGTGTTTCTTTTAAATTTTATGTAAAGGAGCCTGGACACGACTGAGTTCTACCCCAGCTTCAAACCCGGACTAACCGGAGGTTCCTTACATTGGCGCCCGAGCAGGGACTTTATTACGCAACAACAAGATGGTTCGCACGTCATGGATTTACACCCTGCGAAAAGAAGAGCTGGTGCAATATTTGGGAGAGTTCGCTTTGGAAGCAAGTGGCACTGTAGATGAGATGAGAAAAAAGTTGGTAGCATTCGTTTCTGGTGAACACAAGGAAAATGTTCTCAGCAGACTAGAGGAATTAGGAAGCAAGCACGGACGCTGTCCAACACCTACAACACCAGGTATGCAAATCCAGATAGAAGTACCGACAGTCTCAGGTATGACGTCGAGCATGGGAGAATCGGTTACCACAGGTAATCAATCCGGCCCAACGTTACAAAATGAACAAGGTCCATTATCAACCCGATCGAATGTACCCTACTCAGTGGTCATTGATATAGTGAGAAAGTGGTATTTTCGATATGAGGGGGAAAAGATCCCATTGCCTTTATCGAGAGAGTTGAAGAACTGGCCGAAGTTTACGGCTTGGACAGGAATATGTTGCCAAGAACCATGCCTGAGCTGTTAAAGGATGCAGCATTATTGTGGTTTAGAAACAATAACCGACAGTGGCAAACATGGCAAGGTTTCCGTAATGACTTTCTAAGATTTTTCCTGCAAGCAAGATATTTTGAGGGTTTGGACGATGAAATCCGTAGAAGACAACAAAAACCTCGGGAATCGTTCAAGGATTTCGTAATTGTATTGCAGAACATAATGAGGCATGCAGGATACTCACCAGAACAGCAAGTAGATAGAAACTTCAGAAACTGTTTAGTGGACTATCAGCTGTACATAAAACGGCGAGATTTCAATTCCCTGGAAGAACTTATTCAAATAGCAGAAGACTTTGAGGTAATACGAGCAAGTCATCCAGAGGTGAGTCATGATCGCCACGAAAATAGACCGATGCCGCGAAGAGAAGACCGCACGCGCCAGGTAGTACCGACGAATAGTGAAGGCACTATAAATCCAAGTACAGCTTGCAGAAGATGTGGACAAGATGGGCATGGCTATAGGTTTTGCCAAAACGAAAGCGTGTTGTGCTGTTGGCAATGTGGTAGGAGAGGAGTGAGAACACGTAACACCGTAGAAGTTCGGGAAACGCCAGGGGACCGCACCCTCAGCAAGGGGAGGCAGCGGCCCACAATCAGAGACCTTTGCACCAATAAGCGCATTTCGCCAAACCGAAATTAGGTTGTTAGCCCAAGTACAGCTTGGCAATCAACGCAAGGAAGCGACTATCGATACGGGTGCTTCTAGAAGTTATGTGAGTGAGCAGGTGGCGGAGCAGCTAAGAGACTGTAGTGAGGCTATTACAGTAGAAAACACAATCAGGCTAGCAAACGGGACTAGAGTAGAGGTGAGACAGCTACTCAGGATAGAAGTACAATTGGGCGGTAAGAAGTGCCAGTTGGAGGTTGGAGTGATGCCAACGATGTTAGATGAAGTGCTACTAGGTCTAGACTTTTTGAGAGCTATAGAATGTGAGATGTGGTGTGGAGATCAGAAGGTTAGATTTAAACCTGCTTCTCACCAGGTAATGACAGCTATAGATGAAAATCAGCCCCAAACAACGAGTGAAACGATAGAAACCAGATCAACAGAGGATGAGCTCATCAAGATATTTTTAGACCAAGAGTTGGAGAAGTTTAAAACCCTTAAGGGGACAACTAATTTTGCGGAACACCGAATTATACTCAAGGATGACAGACCGGTCCGGCAAAGGTACACGCAACGCAATCCTGAAATGCAACGACTTATCAATGAAGAGATAGACGAGCTGTTGAAGAACGGGTGTATAGAGCCGTCAAAGAGCCCGTACAGCGCACCTATTGTAATGGTACCGAAGAAGAATGGTAAGCTGAGGTTGTGTGTCGATTACAGGCAGCTCAACGCGAAGACGGTGGCCGATGCGTATCCCTTACCTCGGATAAATGCCATCCTTGATCGTCTCCGCAATGCAAAATTTATAAGCAGCATTGATTTAAAGAATGGTTACTGGCAAATTCCCATGGCAGAAGATAGCAAGGAGTATACAGCATTTACAGTAGCAGGAAAAGGATTGTTCCAATGGAGAGTGATGCCGTTTGGGCTTACGTCAGCACCAGCCAGGTTTCAGAGGACGCTAGACCGTGTGATTGGGGCGGAAATGGAACCGCACGCATTTGCGCACCTTGATGACATCGTGGTACTGGGAAGTTCGTTCGAAGAACACATGGCAAACCTGAAGGAAGTTTTTAGAAGGTTAAGGGAAGCCCGCCTTACCATAAACCACGAGAAATGTAAGTTTTTCCAAAAAGAAGTCAAATATTTAGGCCACGTGGTCAACGAAAGCGGGATCAATACCGATCCTGATAAGGTTGCCGCGATCCGTGAACTTCAACCCACAAGAAATGTGAGAGAGTTAAGAAGATGCCTCGGAATAGCTTCGTGGTACAGGCGATTTGTCCCGGAATTTGCTCAAATCGTTCACCCTTTGACGTCATTGTTGAAGAAAGGAAAACACTTCAGATGGAACGAAGAACAGCAGACTGCGTTTGAAACTCTAAAGACACGATTAACCGAAGCACCGGTGCTAGCGTGTCCAGATTTCGGAAAGAAGTTTACCTTACAATCCGATGCTTGTGAGTATGGCCTAGGAGCAGTCCTGACACAAGACTTTAATGGCCAGGAAAAAGTTATTTCGTACGCTAGCCGTCGTCTCAACGCGGCGGAAATGAATTACTCGGCAACAGAGAAAGAGTGATAGTGTGGGCTATAAGGAAACTCAGACCTTACTTGGAAGGCTACCATTTCGCAGTAGTCAGAGATCACCTCGCTCTCAAATGGCTCAACTCAATTGAGAGTCCTTCCGGTCGAATAGCTAGATGGGCACTCGAGCTTCAGCAATATAACTTTGATGTACAGTACCGGAGAGGGAAACTCAATGTGGTAGCAGATGCACTTTCTCGTGACCCCATAAATGTGTGCCAAGCTATAAAAGAGAAAACGCCACATTTCAACTGGTGGCGAAATAAGTGTGACGAAGTGAAGAAAGAGCCCGAGAAGTTCCCAGACTTTTCAATACTCAATGATCAATTATATCGACATCTCCCGAATGCCGATGAAGACGAAGAAAATATTCCCTGGAAGTTATGTGTACCTTCCTTCCAAAGGCCAAGGGTTCTGGAGGAGAATCATAACGCACCAACTGCCGGTCACCTCGGCATTAGAAAGACAATAGCTCGGATAACTAACAAGTATTACTGGCCTGGAATCTTCAGGGATACAAAGAACTATGTAAGAAATTGCCAGACATGTCAGCGACACAAACCCAATCAACTGCTCCCTGCAGGTCAGATCTTGTTGCGTATCGCCGAAGAACCCTGGGCGATAGTCTGCGCGGATTTCGTTGGACCACTCCTGAGGTCTAAGCATGGCAACTCAATATTGTTAGTCTGCACAGACAAGTTTTCCAAGTGGTAAGAATTTATACCATTGCGCAGAGCAACCGGAGAAACACTACGTAAAGCATTTCGAGAACGTATACTGGCAAACTTTGGCGTACCGAAAATCTTATAACCGATAATGGATCCCAGTTCACAAGTCGATTATTTAGAGAATATCTTAAGGAAATTGGAGTACATCATCAGTTTACGGCACCGTACACACCCCAAGAGAATCCCACAGAACGGGTAAATAGAACTTTGAAGACCATGATCGCTCAGTTCACGGGGCAAAACCAAAAGACCTGGGACGAAGTACTACCGGAGATACAATTGGCGGTGAACACTGCTAAATCGGACACAACTCAGTACAGCGCCGCATTCCTAGTTCAAGGAAGAGAACCAAGACTTTCGTCGGCACTTTATGACGAAGTAACCCCAGGAACAGGAACGTCTGCTCTTAACCCTAACGCAAAAGCAGACATGTTAAGAGAGATTTTTAGTTTAGTAAAGAAAAATCTCGTCAAAGCAGCGAAGGACCAAGCCCGACACTATAATTTGCGTCATAGGAAATGGAACCCGAAGGTAGGAGAATCAGTGTGGGTGAAAGAATTAAAATTATTCAACGCAGATTGATTAAATTAAATAAAATAATAAACAAAATATACAAATTAAACCTAAAAAAAAAACTAATAAGAAATCAATTTAAATGAATTTTGCTACATAATAAAATAACACTAAAACCAAGAAAACAACATGAATTTAAAATAAAATCATTATAAAATAATATTAAAACAAAAGCACTAAGAAAAAAAATATGTTTAAAAAAACGCCAATATGGGCAACACTGTTCGAAGGTTCGATCGAACAAGCGGTATGATCAAAGAAAATAAAAAAAGCAACACGCACTTACACACATTCTGCCCACGCACATCTCGTTCATTTGGTTAGCAACAGTGAATGTGCGCGCAGCTTAAGCGGAGAAATAAAGTATTATTATTTAAATTGATTTATTTTGGTAAACAACAAGGAGAAAAAAACTGTAAGTAAGGAATAGAAAAAGTGTTGTGTCCTCTTGTGAGGTTATTTAAACCCGCGTTAGATAAAACAAGTAAGAGTGGTATATTCGATACCCTTCACCAATGGTGTTCTAAAAGTAAAGTACAAAATCTATATTCTTACGATTGATAATTATATAGTTTTTGATTACTGACTAAGTTGAGCTCCACACAAATGCTTGATATGTATATTAATTTTCTGTTGTTCGTACTCAATGTAATTCCTAGCAATATTTGGTTATACTAGTGTTATATGCAAAGAAACTTTAAAATTAAGAGTCGGAAAACGAAAAGCTTTTCGGTGGCGTCATCATTTAGAATAGTTATGGACCTAAAGGTTAGGTTGGGCAGGTGGCCGATGTCTAGCTTCGAAAAAAAAAGACACATATTTTACGAACATTTAATAAAGTTCGATAGACCAGATAAACCATGCAGAAAAGATGCTTCAAAATGTAGATGCCCTTAGATTTGCAAAAGCACATCGATATGATGAAGATTAAGTATTATGGCATGCAACCCAAAAACACAGTGCCCATTGAGGGTTCTGCACTTTAATTGGTACGAATTATCCAACTAGTAGAAGTTCTTGATTAGTTATGTAAAACTCTGAAGTTAGCGGGCTGATTTAGGTAAAAGCTTTAACAATGATTTTCAATGTATATAAGCCTTAAAATTATAGGGTATACACTCTTAGTTTTAGATACATACGTGAAATATATAGCTTTTAAATGGATGGATATCAGCTTTGTCGGAAAAGTTATTAAAGATTTACTTGTTAATCTGTAGTTAGTTAATTAATTAAAATGAACACTTCATCAAAAATTTTTGGGATGTATTGTTGTTTCGATCTGTCCGATGGATGTTTAGAAAGTTTTGCTCTAGTTCTTTGTGCAATCATAGTGTGGTTTAATTTATCAGCGTTAAAGTGATTCCCGGTCGGGGTTATATGGGAGATTTCACTAAATGTGAACATTTTCAATACCGAAATTTTCAAGAAATCAGAAATACTTTTGTCAAATGTTGTCCCTCTCGAAAGTTTATTTTAGGCGTTATCGCCTTGAATAAATGTCATCATCGTATCTATTATAATTTGTAATTTATTAGCTACTAAGAGATTGCCTTAGGCGAAGTTATACGGGAGCAATTGTCAAACGTGAACGGATTTCTCCCAATTGCAATTAAAAAACTTAAATTATCGTTGATATGTGAGACACATACATACATATGTAGGTTTTGAATGGATGTCATGTACTTAGCTGCATTTTTGGACTTCCTAGGAAGATTACCTATAATTTGATATATAATACATTCTCAAACGTTATCATAATGTTCAAAAGTCAGACACAAAATTGAGATAAATGCAGTGTGTCTGTCAACTAAAATCAGATTTGTGGAGCTCCTGGATTTTACACAAAATTTTAGGATATTGTCCCACCTGAATTTAATCATTGTCGATCAAAACACCTGAAATATCGCATAAACGCTAAATTATATCTACCACAAATTACCAAATGCATCAGAATTTAGGACGCTATTAAATTTCATCAAAATAAACACCTGATATCGACAAAGCAGGAGCTCCAAGAACTTGACTACAACAGAAAAAAGGACAGACAGGTAGACGGACGGAAAAACAGACGGACGGACGTAGCGAAATCGATTCTCCTGCCGATTCTGAGTTGATCGGTACAATTTGAATGGTATTCATAATCAGATTTGTGGAGTATATATATCAGATTTTAGGAAATCCACCCACAAAAGAATGTCAAATCATAATCGGTCCATAAACACCTGAGATATCGCTGAAACAATACTCACAAAATGTAAACAAAATTTCTTAGACACGTACTTTCAGCAATTTGCTGTACATCAAATGTAGTGTTTTGGCGACATCTCAATTGTTTATGGACCGCTTTTGATAAAATTTTGTAACGTGCTTGGCGGGGAATTTCCTAAAATCTGATATAAAATTTATGTATGTCCGTGCTAAAGAAGGATGGTTTTTTTCTATTTCTGCATTTCATTTTTTATCAAACATTCTCTAATGCGTACTTTGGGCAATTTGCGATACATCAAATTTAGTGTTTTGGCAATATCTCAGTTGCTTATGGACCGATTTTGATAAAATTTTACAGAGTGCTTTGGGAAACTATTTGCTACAATCTGATATATAACATATTATCACATGTATATCAGGAATATCTTTTTTCTCTTGTTATTCGTCTAATTTTTGGTATTTTTTCGATATTTTCGGTGTTTATAAACCGATTTTAATGAAATTTAATAGCGTTTATTGCGGGAGAATTTCCTAAGATCTGATATATAATTTATGTAGGTTCATCCTCCAGGGGCTTCAGAAACTTAATCGATTCTCCTCCCGATTCTGAGTCGATCGGTATAATTTTTATGGGGTCTACGATCACTAATAAAAAAATTACAAACGGAATCACAAACTTATAATACCCTTTCACCTATTGGTGAAGGGTATACAAATACAATAACAGGAAATATATATAAATTAAAAATCCATATAAAAGGAAAAAAAATATAATTACATGAATTATAAATAAAATATCAAAAAAAGAAATAATAACAAAGGGAAAAAATTTGTAAATAAATAATAAAAAAAATACATATATAATAAATTATAAAAAAAAATATATGGAATATAATAATAATATATAGAGAAAATTATAAATGAGAAATCTGGATATTAAAAATAAACGAAAGAAGCTACCGGATTAGGCAAGCGGAAAAGTGGTAGTTCGAAACCTTCCGGAAGAAAGGAGGGGGTGTGAGGACCCAAATTTGTTATAAAATTGTGGACACACAGTGGTACACAATAAAAGGGGAATATGAATTCTGACATATGTAGTTTTTCTGGTGGGTTAATGGATTACATCCATTTCAAGGGGACAGATTACATCTTCCAATGTGTCTTTTCTTTTCAGCAATTACAAAATGATGTCAAGGACAAGAGAAAGCCAAGTGATGCCAAAAGAAAGAAGACAAGTGATGTCGAGATGAAGCCAAGACGATAGTAGAGGGTCAGGTGTAGAAGCCAACTTAAAATATAACGAGCTGCAACAACATGTGGATCAAACGTGTTGCTTCATTATTAATAAGTTTGATAAAATAAATGTTGTAAAGTTATTACAACCGCTATCGGTTCACACCTAGCGGGAAGTAATAACTACAAAACTACAAACTGTAGCCAAAATGTATTAATATATAAGCCAGGGAAAATTAACGATGAGCTCTCTTGTATTTTTACAGCGGAACGTGGAAGACGTGGTGGCAAGACAGAGACATTGGTAAGTTCACTTCAACTTCATTTCAATTCAGAGTAGTGTAGTAGAAGGGGGTAAACTGAATCGATAACATCAATTCAAACAGTTAGTTACTGGTTTACAATCAGTAAAGAGGTGAGATATTGGATTCGATTACATCGAATTCAAACGTAGGGCCAAGTTTAGAAGAAGGTGAATTTGATAACATCAAATTCCTAAATAGGGTGCTGGTTTCCCAATCAGTACAAGCAAGTATTAGGAGATAACTTCCTGGAAGTAATACTCGGAAGTACAGAGGGATATTGTAGGCTAGGTAAAAGCTAGGAGTAACTAGTTCGTGTCCTGGAAGAAAACACTCGGAACGAAACTAGTTTAGGTTCTCTCGCCTTGCCAACACTCTGGTTCCCTATAAGAGACAGCAATCCAGTTTCTCAATAAAAACCTAGTCTGTAAGAGTGAATTCAAAAAGTGAAAGAAAAGTGTCCATAAAAGAAAAGAGTTAAGTGTTTCTTTTAAATTTTATGTAAAGGAGCCTGGACACGACTGAGTTCTACCCCAGCTTCAAACCCGGACTGACCGGAGGTTCCTTACACCTCTTAATTGCATTTTTCAACAAAATTTCTCTAATATGCGCTACATCAAATTTTGAGTTTTGGAGATATCTTAGTTATTTATGGACAGACTCGGTGTACGAGTGATAATTTAGGAAATAATACCTAAATTATCACTCGTACACCGGAAAAATCTTTTTTCTCTTGTTATTTAAAAGTGTATTTCAATCAAAAATTTTAAATTTTTCGGCCAATTTTTGTTTTTGTTTTCGATATCTCGGGTGTTTATATTATAAAAAAAGCTTATAGAAAAATCTTACTCGTGTAATTTTAAGATGAATTTTTTACTCGATTAACTCGAGTAATTTTTAACGATTAATCGATTTTCCGCATTAGTTCACTTTTAGATTCCATTATCTTTTCTCTTAAAAACAAATTGTAAATGGACGAAAAGTAGCAAAAACTGCAAATACTCTCAGTTTTCCCCATACAAATGGGCTCAAAAACTTTGGGCTTGTTGCGCGGGCTCGTATCATAAAAATAAATCAATAATATTTTGCACACTTCCGATTGACATAATTTGGCCACAGTTTTGTCGGAAAAGTTATTGGAGATTTACTTATTAATCTGAAGTTAGTTAACTAATTAAAATGAATACTTCATCAATAATATTTGGGCTACATTGTTCTTCCGATCTGTCCGATGGACTTGTGGAAAGTTTTCCTGTAGTTCTTGGTGAAATTATAATGTGATTTAATTTATTAGCATTTAAGTTATTCCCGTTCGGGGTTATATGGGAGATTTCACTAAATGTGAACCGAGTTCGCCCATTTTCAATACCGAACTTTTCAGGAGATCAGAAATACTTTTGTCAAATGTTGTCCCTCTATAAAGTTAATTTTAGGTGCTATCGCGCTGAATAACGATATTGTACAACGTCTTTATACTAAATGCCATCATCGTATCTTTTATAATTTGCCATTTATTAGCTACTAAGAAATTGCCTTAGGCGAAGTTATACGGGAGCAAATATCAAACGTGAACGGATTTCTCCCAATTGCAATAAAAAAAACATTTTTCGTTGATATGTGAGATACATATGTAGGTTTTGAACGCAAGTCCTGTACTTAGTTAAATTTTTCGTACTTCCTTGGAAGATTACCTATAATTTGATATATAATACATTCTCAAATATTATCATAGTTTTCAAAAGACAGACACAAAATTAAGATAAATGCAGGGTGTCTGCTAAAATCAGATTTGTGGAGCTCCTGGAAGGTAGACCCACATGCATTTTACATAAAATTTTAGGATATCGTTCCACCCTGAAACACTTAATTATATCTACCACAAATTACCGAATGCATCAGAATTTAGATAATCCCCTGCGAAGAACGCTATTAAATATCATTAAAATAAACATCTGAGATATCGACAAAACAGGATTTCCAAAAACGAGACTACAACAGACAGACGGACACACAGACATGTAGACAGACGGACGGACGTCGAGAAATCGATTCCCCTGCCGATTCTGTACAATTTGAATGGTATTCATAATCAGATTTGTAGAGTTTATAAATCCTCCCTCAAAGAAAGCTGTCAAATTCATTACAATCGGTCCATCAACACATGAGATATCGCTGAAACAATATTTACAAAATGTTAACAAAATTTCTTAGACACGTACTTTCGGCAATTTGCTGTACATCAAAAGTAGTGTTTTGGCGATATCTCAGTTGTTTATGGACCGCTTTTGATAAAATTTAATAACGTGCTTGGCGGGAGAATTTCCTAAAATCTGATATAAAATTTATGTATGCCCGTGCTAAAGGAGGATGGTTTTTCCAATTTCTGCATTTCATTTTTTTAACAAACTTTCACTTTTACATCAAATTTAGTGTTCTGGTGATATCTCAATTGTTTATGTACTGATTTTGATAAAAATTCTACAGAGTGCTAATGTATTATCACTTATACACTATGAGTATCTTTTTTCTCTTGTGTTTTTCAAACAAAAATTTTAAAATTCTCGTCTAATTTTTGGTATTTTTTCGATATTTTGGGTTTTTATAAACCGATTTTAATGAAATGTAATAGCGTTCATTGCTAAAATCTGATATATAATTTATGTAGGTCCATTATCCAGGGGCTTCGGAAACTTGATTTCAACAGACGGACATCGCTTCTCCTCTCGATTCTGAGTCGATCGGTATAATTTTTATGGGGTCTACGCTCACTAATAAAAAAAATTACAAACGGATGCACAAACTTATAATACCCTTTCACCTATTGTAGAAGGGTATAATAAAAATATTTGTGTAAAAATATTTTAAAAACATCAAACATTTTGATTTTTGTGTTCAAATACTTTTAGAATTTTTAATTTTAAAAAGTTTGCCGGACTAAAACCAGGGACCTCAAGTCTTTCCAGGAGTATATTATACCTTATTGTAATGACAAAACTGTATTATCAACTTTATCGTTGCAACTATCGTCCAAACTGTCGTTCTACCTCTAGTATTTGTACCACACATTAGCTCTAACTAAATTTTTAGTTTGGCAGATAGATAGTTATCGAAATAACTATCTATTTCTTTTCCTATTAAAGTCTAAAAAAGGTTTCATATTGGCCAAAATGTCAGGAGAAGTGTTTCCTTTTAATATATAGTTCTTCTTGTATCAACAGTCAAACAAAGAGGTAATACAATTTTCCTTTATCCATTATCCAATCCTGAAACTAATACATTTTGTTTTATTTATTTGTTTTCTTTATGATTCTTACATGGTAATTCCAATTGGATTTATTTTCTTTTGAGCAGACAAAATAAATTAGACTATTTTGTTTCATTGGCTCAGAGAACCTTTGATTGATTCTCCTCATTCCTATCCAGCACATCGTCCTCTGTCGATTCCCCCTAGCCCTGTAGATGCACACGGAATCGTCTTTGATTTTTGTGTTCTCTTTTCATGTTTTTTTTATTTTAAAAAGTTTGCCGGTCTATAACCAGAGACTTTAAGTCTTTCTATTGGCGTATTATACCTTTAAAGAATCACAGTAATGTAGATGTACATCAGAATTCTTGATTTTTGTCTGGGGATACAAATTTACCCTTAGAATTGTGTTATTAAACTTTTAATTTTCGAAAATTTGCCGGTCTCTAATAATAGACCCCAAGTCTTTCTAGGAGTGGTTTATAGCTTAAAATAATTACATTGTCGCCCTTAATCGATGGCCCTAGGCCCTGTATATGTACACATATGTATGAATGAAAACACCTAGATATTAAGGTAAAATATAACACCACTTTATTATATTTAGCAATATATCAAAAACGGCTTTTTGCGAAAGAGAACTTTTTTTATTGTAGAAAACTAATTTCTGAGATTATAAAAATATTGTTGTTTTACAACTTATTTGTTTCTAAATTATGTTAAAAGATGGCGCTATTTTTTAGGTTACATACGAAAATCGCATTTTTTCACTTGTTATTTAAAAGTGTTTTTCATTAACAATTAAAAACTACAAATTTGGTTTGAAAATGTTCCGCAACTTTTCTCAGGAGTATTTGGTCTAATTTTTTTCTGAATGTACTAATATCGAAAAAGATTGAATTTGAATCATTTAAATAATATGTATTTGATACATTTGTAAGAAACATAGCAATACTGCCACCTTGCGACAATCTTTTGCAAGATTTTTAGAAACGCAAAAGTAGATGCTTTCAAAAACCTTCAAAGGAAATATCAGCGATGAAATTCCGATGAAAAATAAGAAATCTAAGGACAAAAGTAGTTAACAGTTCACCAATTCTGATACATTTTTGAACGATTGTTTTAAAATTGTGTATAAAATTTAGTCACTGTTAACAATATTAGAAGAATAATGTTTTTGTAATTAGAAAGGCTAAAATTCCGTATAAAAATGATCAGAAATCACTCTTGTCTTGTTACATTTCATGCATTTAAGATGTTTAATGTAGGCTATATACACACACACTTTAAGATATTGAAGAAAATCAATGATCGCGATTTAATTACGTATTAGTTTTGCTTCACTGTAGGCCTCAGGATATTTGTTCGTGAATTTATGCAGCATACCTTTAAATATCACATTGTTATCATATATCAATGTGTCTTATGAAGGTGAACAAGTGAAAAATGACACAAATAGGTTTGCTTATTTATTAAATGGCACAAAAATGGCCACATATTTTTCTCGCAAAATGAACACACATATTTAGAACATGTTTATCTAAAATTTAGATATGGCGCTTTTCGATGCGATGCTTAGTTAATGAGTTATAGGAAGACAAATATTAAAAATGCAGAATTTTGACGCTTGTTTTATTTTTTTGTTTCAATTTGTCGAAGAACTAAACAAATTTTTGATTTTATTTCACTACTGTATTTTCTTTACATATGCATATTTTTTCTCTAAGTGTACCGATGTTTTTTTTTTATGATGATGAAATCTAATACACTTATCTAACTATACAAATTTAAGTGCAATTTATGACCTATTAAGAAAGTTACAGCGCAAAATTTGTTTCTAGCTAAAAAGCCAAAATTATAGAAAACACCCTATATTTCAGAAACCAAAATACTTTGAGCCATTTTATGTAGCACCAACGATAGCTGAATATGTACCCGAAAAAATGTAATATATAAATTCATGTGATTATCTTGAAACCTACCATCATGTGATTATTTTAAAACCTACTTTTTTTAAATATTGCTAATTATATTAAAACGTATAATGAAAAACAATAAATAATTTGATACTAGACACTTTAAATATTTATTTAAATAGATTTTTTTTTATGACCAACACTCAGGGGATGACCCCTACTTATGAATTGCATTGTGATGGAACTAGGAAAAAAGGTTATGGGAAGGAGGATAGAGGGAGTAGTATTTGTGGATATTCGATTTGAATTTTTTGACATCATAATTAGGTGGGATGACTGTTGCGGGAAGTTTAATCCATAGCCTTACTGTACGGCTAAAGAACGAATTTTCTCTATAGTGCGTTGTGCGATCAACTGGCCAGTGTACTACATAGGGGTGTGCGCTTGCTGAAATACGCGTACTCCGTAGAAATGTACGGTTAGCTGGAACTAGTTTCGATGGAACACTTACCATTGTAATACCGATAGAACAGTGAAACACAGCCCACATTGCGACGATGTTCAAGGGAATCAATAGAGTTGGCTACCCTACTGTCACCAATTAGCACCTTCGCCCTCTCTTGAACGCGGTCGAGAAGTACCAAAATAGACTTTGAAGCTCCGGCCCATACATGAGAGTTGTATTCCATTTTAGGACGGACATAGGTGGTATAAATAGTGAGGACATCAGATGGAGTGAAGTACATCTTGCACCGTTTTAAAAACCCAAGACACTTGAATGCTTCTTTTGACACTCGAAAAATGTGTTCAGTCCAACGGACATCACACTGTATTTTCATGCCTAGAACATCAAGAGTTTTTGATTCCGCAATATTAGTACCACCCATTATTACAGATGAAGCAACATTGTCTGTGGTGCGTTTGTATGTAAGCATACAACACTGGGTCTTACGGGCATTAAAATCAACCCTATTAGCACGACCCCATTCAGAAATTATGGCTAAGTCTGAATTTAGTGTATCATTCATGTTTTGCCTCATGCTTCTTATATCGAACATGTTTGGCCTAAAATTGAAAGAATACGAATGACAAATGTTGCTGTCATCTGCAAAAGAGTAAATAGGATTGAAAGTTTGACATAGAAGGTCATTTAGTAATATAAGAAATAGAGTAGGAGAAAGAACGGAGCCTTGCGGTACACCCGAATTAATCTTGAACTCGTTTGATGAAATCCCATCTATAACAACTCTTATAGTGTGATCTCTGAGAAAACTCAATATAAACCGGGAAAAATCATTACCGACACCAAAAGCAATAAGTTTTGATATAAGTGCACCATGCCAAACTCTATCAAACGCCTTGGAAATATCAAGAGCTACAACTTTACTTTCGCCAAAATGGTGAATAGAACGGCACCATTTTTCCGATAGGAAAGCTAGTACATCACCCGTAGAACGACCCCTATGGAATCCATACTGCCGGTCGCTTAATAGGTTGTTAGACTCTAGGTATTTTACCAGATGATAATTGACCATACTCTCCATTACTTTAGAGAGCGCAGAACAAATTGCTATTGGGCGGTAATTTTCGGGGTTATTAGCCTCACCCTTTTTGGGGATTGGCGTTACATTAGCCACCTTCCAACACATTGGAAATTCACCAGCACGGTACAAGGTGCTGAAAAGGCTAGCTAGTGGACGCGCTAACGTCGAAGAGCACTGTTTAAAGACCAGTGCTGGAATGCCATCCGGCCCAGAAGACTTATTAATGTTGAGATCCGATAAAACCTTTTTAACAGCTCGAGCTCGAAAAAATATATTAGGCATACTTTCGGATATCCTTACGAGAGCAGGGTATGGTTGATTGCTTTCCGGCAAGCACGAATTGCTTGCAAATATTTCAGCTAAAAGGTTGGCTTTATCAACCGGGTTAGTGAGTAATTGGTCATCCTTTAAAAGAGCTGGAATCGAGGAACTATCATCATCTTTGACTCTTTTAACAAATGACCAGAAGCTCTTACTGTCCCTAGGAGCAGTAAGAACTTTAGTGCGAAGACGCGTCTCGTACAGAGCTTTCTCACGTCTTAGTACTTTGGCACATGAAGATCTCACCTGTTTTCGTAGCAATTCAGTATCTGGATTTTGGTTATTGCGCCAAATTTTGAATGCTTCCTCTCTGGTTTCTAACTGCATTTTTGCATGATGAATTAAACCAGGACTTTTTCCTTGGTTTAATTGACGATTTTTTACATGGAATGAATGATTTCATCCCCAGCTTAATCACGTTTTCAACCATTTTTGCCATGGCATTGACATCGCTATCAAGAAAATAAATTTTCCAATTAAAACACCTAAAAAATTCGTTGAGCTCAGCCCAACGAGCTTTTCCGTAGATATATAGTGACCGTTTCGTAGCTTGTCGTGAAACAGCTTGAAGATTTAAGAGCGAAAAAGAGGCAGAAATGGTACAGTGGTCCGAGTTGCCAAGAGGTGAAAGTACATCTACTTCGTACTTGTTAGGGTGCAAAGTAAGAAATAGGTCGAGTGTATTGTTATCGTGATCTCAACACATGAAATATGAGTTGGTTCACTCACCAATTGCGCAAGGTGATTATGCGCAGCAAACAGCTCAACATATCGTCCTTCTGGAGTTGTGTGGCTGGAGTGACGAAGCCATGCAGAATTATGAACATTGAAATCACCAGCAACAATGATTTCACTGTTCGGGCAATTCTCCAGGATCTTTGTAATAGTGTCAGAGAGGGCGTCGAAACCAGATAAAGTTTTTTCCCTTTCCGTGTTTGGGCTTCTATATAGAAACCCGAAGTGCAAACAATGCTTCCTGATTTTAAATTTTACCCAAAGGCAGCTAAATTCAATATCATACGTGCCCAAGGGTTGCTGGCACTGGAAGGCAACTTCATTGCTTATGTACATAGCAAGCCCCCGATGGAAGTTAAAAAGCGACAGCATGTGATACCCAGGGATATGAAAATCCAGTGGATTATAATTTTCAGATACCTGGGTTTCACTTAAGGCGAAAACATCCTTATGGAGACAAATATGAGCGTACACTGAAAAGAAATTCGCTCTAAGACCGCGGATATTGCAAATGTCGATTCTAAAATTTCCTTTCATTATGAAGTCAAAATTTATCGAAGAGAGTATCTATAACTGTACTAATAACAGAGAATCAATTGAAGCATAGCCGCGAATAACGTTGTAAGCGACAAAATTAAAATTGTTCGCAATTCGTAAAAAACGTTTTTAAAGTAGCAGGCAATATATAGATAATTTGTTTTTCTAATTGTATTTTGATAGCGGTAAGGTGCATAATTTTGGCTGATTTGGTGATTGAGCAATGTAAAAGAGTCAAGTTAACTGTAATCTGCAAAAAAACAGGTTTTGTAAAAATCGGCTTTTAAAACGTTATTCGCGGCTATGCTTCAATTGCTGTTGATAAATCTGTATATTGATCAGTGTACATACCTTCATCAATACGCAGTTTAACAACAATTCAGACTAAGTTACCAGTACTGTTAATAAGAAAATGGACAAGGAATGATAATCACAATGGTTTAAGCAAATGGGGTAATAAAAGTCCTGATTTGGTATTGTGAAGGAGAGCGGTCCATAGTGCCAACACTGGTGAGGTGAATAACGGCATCGCTCTCAGAGAGTATTAATGATAATTTTTAATGTGTTGTTTATTGTTGTATTTATTTGTAATTTTGTTTTCTTGTTTTATTTCTTTTATTATTTTGGTTGTTTGATTTTTTTCACTGTTGGTTGCTTTTGTATTTAATTTATTTTAATTTTGCACGTTTGTTTATAAAATATTTCAGAAGTTTTCTTTTTCTTTGATTTTATTAATATTTTGATTTATTTAATGATTGTTTTATAGTTTCTTTATTTTTGTTATATTGTAAAACGGAGCACGGACAACAAAAACACAGATTTTGCAGACTATAACAAGGACGCATGTGTACAAGACGTAAGACAAACTACTACGATATTTTGAAACCTACTTTTTTTAAAATATTGCTAATTATATTAAAACGTATAATGAAAAACAATAAATAATTTGATACTAGACACTTTAAATATTTATTTAAATAGAATTTTGTCTAAAAATTAAGTAATAATACTTGTTTTATTCACTTTGGAAATTAGTTAATTTTTTTCCAATCTTTGCTTACATATTTCAGTTTGATATGGGGTGGTTCAGATAAAAGGAAAAGAAGTTTGTTTTCTCCTGTTTTTTCACACATGTGTGTGGGATTGGGAATTGGACTGAGGACAATAGGAAGTGGCAACTTAAAATACAACTCTACTGACTATGCAACACTGTGACTTTAGATGACTAAATACTGACGAGTAATAATATTTGAAAATTAACTGACAAATCAAAGTGGGCAACGACATTTTTTCAGGCCTCCACAATAAGGAACATTTTTGAGCGCATTCTTTGCTGGCGTCTTGAATGGTACCTGGAATCCAATAACTACATAAGCCCCCACCAATCAGTATTTCGACGATCAAAGTCTACAGCCGATAATATTAATAATGGTCAGCAGTAAGTTTGGCATTCCTCCAAAAAAGCATGTATGCGCAATATTTCTCGATATAAAGGGAGCATTTGATAATGTAAATATTGACCTTCTATGCACATTACTCCAAAAGACTTTTTCAACACAAACTTCTAAAAGTCGTAAATGGTCAGAACGTTACTGAACGCTGGTCTTTTACGGGAGTTCCGCAGGAATGTGTTCTCAGCCCCATATGCTTCAACGTATACATAAACAATATATTCAACAATTTATCGAATGGAGTAAATGCATTGGGTTATGCGAATGACATCGTGTTATTTGCTTCTGACCAAGATGCACTCTGCTAGAAACAAAATACAATTCGCAGTTTGTCATTTAAAACAAGCCCTCAATGACTTGCAACTTGACTTATCAGTGAACATAACCATGGCTATGATGTTTAGAAGAGCTAAGAAGAAGTATCTAGCTCCTTCTATAACAATTAATGGCGAATATGTGGAATATGTGGAGATCTTCAACTTCCTAGGCTTTATATTCCACAGAAAATTATCACTAAGTCACCATGTCAAAGAGGTGTTTTAAATTCGTTAATGTTTTACGTTCGCTATGCGGTGTATCTTGGGGATCAGATCCTATGTGCCTTATACAACTATACATTGGCCTTATTAGACCCGTAATTGAATACATGTCGCTCATACTTTTGGACTGCACAGAGTCAGATCTACTTAAACTACAAAGAATTCAGTGGAAGTGCTTGCGTATAGCATTTGATGCTATGATATCATCACACACTTTATGTCTGGAGCAGATGTGTAATGTTATGCCTCTACCTGAGCACTTTATGTATTTGACCAATAAAATAATGGTAAAATTGTCTCAAATGAAAATCATCCGGCACATAAGTTTATAATAGAGCTTACCAATTACCAACACAAAACTACTTTTGTTGAACATTGTAGTTTTAAAAAATCAAATTTTAATATAGTAAACTTCCCAATCCTGCCGAAGGTTGTAGTTAAATTTCTGCCGATTACAAAAAGTACAACAGTTCCTGCAGAAGTCGGTTTAATATTTTCAAACTATATCCGATCCAAATGGAAAAATTTTAGCCTGGTGTACCAACATAATAAAGACAATAAAGATGTCCTAGCTTTGGATCTTGTAAACTGCGACCGCTCGACCGCTTTGTATAAATGGCAATACAATTGGAATAATTCTAGTAAGGGGCGACATCTCTACAGTATCGCTCCAACTGTTAACAATGTCCCATGGTTCAATGTCAAAATTACTTTAATAAATAAACTGTCACACAATATGTAAAGACCATGCCTTCAAATTTAATATTACAAATGATAACATCTGTACCTGTGGAAATGCTCAAACACAAAACCACTTACTGTTTCATTGCCCAGAATGCGATTGGTCATCACGTCAACTCCTTGTCAACTATCTAAATCAAAGTAGTTCAGCTAGTTGCTGAAATCAGGAAATTGAGCTCACACGTATACTTACGCTCTTTCGTTTAATCGTCAATCAACCAATAGGAAATCACCATGTTTAGCGGGACAGACTAAATACACTTGCAGAAATTGTGTATCTTATTTGGGATTGATTCAAGATAAGAGGAAACAAATATTACTAAATTTTTTAGAAACAAACAATAGAAAGCAAAATGATATAAAATGTAGTCAAATTTAAGAAAAATAGCAGATTTTATTATGCCTACGTACATATTTTATAAAAATAATGTGAAAGTTTGTTTATTTGTTCGTTCATAATTATTGGATAACATTAATGATGTCACCTGAAAAGTATTTTATGGTACGAAATGCTTTTGATGACATGTAATGCCTTATTTGTAATAGAACGTTTAAAAAAAATAAAAAAAATTATTTAAAAAAACATTACTTTGTTCACAAAAATAAATTTAAAATTTATAAAAAAATGTTTATTGACAAGTTGAAGAAATGGGTACTTAAGTCTAAAGAAAATGATAAACATTAAGTAGAGGAAAATTTGAAAATGGGTTTATCTAGCTTAATAAGTTTAGATATTGTCAAAAAAGGAAGGCCATTTTCAGATGGGATATTTGTTAAAAATATTTTAGGTAAAGCTTTTGGAAAACTTAATATATATTTCTCTCTATCAAATTCAATTCTATTCACCGTAAATGTCATAATATATTTCCTATAATATCTATAAAGTTTAAAAAAATTTTCTAGTATTTTTTTTCCGATAGAAAATACTCGCAAAACCTTTCATATTCATATAGAACAAAATTCTTTTAATTAGGAATAACAATTTGTTAAATCTAATGCATATTACTATTTTTTCTATAGACAAAACTTATTAAAACATTTTCAGTAACACCCTTTTACATTTTAGAGTATTACTCAAATATGTACATTCATTTATTTTACTTTTTTCCTTTTGTTAAAAACAGAAACAGAAAAAAAAATGACAACACCCGCCACACATGTGCATTCGTCGCAATCTCGCTGACGACTAAATAAAATTAATAGAAAATTGTTTTCTTTATGTGTTATTTTGGCATTCTCACTAATACATTGGGCATCTATGATCTAAATACTCACAATATACAAAATTTTAATATAGAGCATTTATTGAAACTTAATGATCTCAAAATCTTCTCTTTAATATTAAATTACTTTAAAAAATCTAAATTTCAAATTTAACGCAAAAGTCCCTTCTTGTATTTGTATAAATATATTATCTATAATACGTTAGTTTGTATTGTCTGTATGTGTTTTATGTAACTTGCGCTTGTTTTAATGTCTTTTATTAATTTATCATATAAAAATTAATAACAATGTCGATTAAAATGAAAAATGTGAACAAAAAAATTATAATTAATAAATCTTTTACCTATCGTACACACTGTGATATTTTATATTAAAAAATATATATATATATTTGTATATTTCGTATACTATCTGTAATTTTATATTAAAATTTAAAAGATAAATGAATATGCATTTATAATTAAAAACAAAGTGTTCGTTCGTTTACGTTAAAATTTGTACAAATTATTACAAAATATTACGGAAAGTCGTTCGTTTACCCAAAACTCAGTAAGAGGGGTATGTAAAGAGAGAGAATTTTTAAGATAAAGTGACAGTTTATTTGCTGAGTATTTGTAAAATGTTACGGGCAAAATTTTTGCTTGTAAAAGTTCAGTAACAACAACAACATGAATAAAACACGTAAACAAAAGAAAAACAGCAGCTGAAAATTTGCCGCAATTTTTATTTAGTTAACAATTTTAAGTAAAAGAAATAAAATGAACTATATTAAAGTTAAAAAGTATATTGTAACTAATTAAAAGCTTATGTCATTTTTTATTTATTTATTGCCTATTGAATTGTTTTTTTCTTATTGTCTCGATGTTCTTACTGGATTTTTACAAATTTTCTGTTCGTTTACTTTTCTTGTACAAATGATGAGTAAATACTTTCATTTACTCAGTAAATACTCAGCTTACTGGACTTTTACTGGAAAGTAAACAATTAGACCTAATATTTATACGTATTACTAACGACTAACATTGTTCCGGAAAACAACACTGTTCTCATCAAAACATCGTTTTATAATTGGACAAAAATCGGCAAAAAAAAAAAAAACGCTGTGTTTACGGCGGATTTTTACCACAACACTTTTTTGTACTGTATGAACAACAATCTCTAAGAAGAAGACATTTTTTCATTTATAAAACTAGAAGTTAAAGCGTGAGAGAGGAGAGTTATATTTTAAAGTCGAAAGAGTAAAGATCGTGAAGATTAATTTGTGTCGTTTTAACACTTCTAGTTTTAAGCTAGGATATATATATATATAATTCCCCGACAACATTCCAATTGGAACAAGGGGTACTTCTCTCAGACAATGAGCTGGTACTTCTCTTAGACTCATTGAAAGGGACCTTCGTTTTAACGCCGAATCCGAACGGCAAATGCATTAGTTAGAGAAGTTTTACATAGCCTAATACTCGATAACCAGTGGCTACCTGAGTTATGAGGTCAATCGCCGCTTTATTGAATATATATATTTTTTCAAGTGGGTCTGACCGGGGATCAAACTTGGGACCCCTGTATACTAGGCGGATAACTAACCTGCTATACCACCGGATATAAGTCAATCATTATTTAAGCAACGATTTAAATAAAGAAATATTATAACCAAAAAATATAAAAGGAGTTTTCAATAAAAAACTACAAATTTGGGGGCTCAGCCGAGATATACCCTAGTGAAAAAGAAGTTAAATGTAAAAAATAAAGATGTTAAATTTTAATTAATACCTACAAAAGAATCGAAATGTTAATATAAAAAAAGAGATAATCCTAAAATAACTACTAAAATAAATTCTGTTTGATATGTAAGACGATAAGAAACAAGAAGATAAAAATCAAATTGTGTCGAAAAAAAAAACTGAATAAAAATTGATACAAAAAGTGTGTAAAAAAAGCCGTTACAAAGAGTAGAAAATCTAGAAAGACCTTGAAAAAAAATAATTAAAAACAGATTTTTTAAGAAAAAATGTTTGTGACTAAAAAATATAAAAAGCGAATTGCTAGAAAAACAAGTAAGAGTGTTATATTCGGCTTTGTCGAATCTTAGATAACCTTCACTAATGGTTTTCAACAGGGACTGTAACGGTTATGACTTTTATAATAAAACTCAGAAAATAACGGTTACTTTTTGATTTATATTTTTTTGATCAGATATAAAAGTTATTTTGTGCCTTTTATTATTTCAGGCAAAAATAACAGTTATTTTTGCTTTATATTTTATCGCTCAAATTATACCGGGTATTTTTGATTTATATTTTTTTGCTCAATTTATACCGGGTATTTTTGATTTATATTATATCGCTCAATTCATACCGGGTAAGTTTGATTTTTATTATATCGCTCAAAGTATACCGGGTATTTTTGATTTATATTATATCGCTCATTTATAACGGGTATTTCTGATTTATATTATATCGCTCAAATTATACCGGGTATTTTTGATTTATATTATATCGCTCAAATTATACCGGATATTTTTAATTTATATTATACCGCTCAAATTATACCAGGTATTTTTTATTCATATTTTATCGCTCAATTAATACCGGGTAAGTTTGATTTTTATTATATCGCTCAATATGTGACGGTTATTTTGATATAATATTATATCAAGCAATGACTGCTTTTTATTTTGAGATTTAAATTTTTTCAAACAATTTCTGAGCGATATCTTTTAAAATTGATTTTTTAGAGCAGAAATTAGATTTTTCTATATAAAAATCGGAAATTTTGAAAAAAATAGGAAAACTTAAAAATTTCCCATCAAAAAGGGAAATTTGTATAATTTCCCATAAAAATGGAAATTTTTAAAATATCCCATAAAAATGGTAAATTTTGAAAATTTCCCTTAAAAATGGGAAATTTTGAGTATTTCCCATAAGAATGGGAAATTTTGAAAATTTCCCGTAAAAATGAGAAATTTTTTAAATTTTCCACAAAAATGGGAAATCTTGAAAATTTTCCACAAAAATGAAAAATTTTGAAAATTTCCTACAAAAATGGGAAATTTTGAAAATTTCCCACAAAAATGGGAAATTTTGAAAATTTCCCATAAAAATGGGAAATTTTGAGTATTTCCCATAAAAATGGGAAATTTTTAAAATTTCCCATAAAAATGAGAAATTTTGAAAATTTTCCACAAAAATGGGAAATTTTGAAAATTTCCCATAAAAATGGTAAATTTTGAAAATTTCCCATAAAAATGGTAAGTTTTAAAAATTTCCCATAAAAATGGTAAATTTTGAAAATTTCCCATAAAAATGGGAGATTTTGAAAATTTCCCATAAAAATGGGAAATTTTGAAAATTTTCCATAAAAATGGAAAATTTTGAAAATTTTCCATAAAAACGGAAAATTTTAAAAATTTCCCATAAAAATGGTAAATTTTGAAAATTTCCCGAAAAAGTGGGAAATTTTGAAAATTTCCCGAAAAAGTGGGAAATTTTGAAAATTTCCCGAAAAAATTGTAAATTTTAAAATTTTGCCATTAAAAGGGAAGTTTTAAAAATTTCCCATTTTTATGGGAAATTTTCAAAATTTCCCATTTTTGTGGGTAATTTTCCGAAATTTCCCATTTTGGTGGGAAATTTTCAAAATTTTCCATTTTTATGGGAAATTTTCAAAATTTACCATTTTTATGGGAAATTTTCAAAATTTATCATTTTTATGGGAAATTTTCAAAATTTACCATTTTTATGGGAAATTTTCAAAATTTCCCATTTTTGTGAAAAATTTTCAAAATTTCTCATTTTTATGGGAAATTTTCAAAATTTCCCATAAAAATGGAAAATTTTGGAAATTTCCCATAAAAATAGGAAATTTTGAAAATTTCACGAAAAAATGGGAAATTTAGAAAACTTCCCGATAAAATGGCAAATTTTGAAAATTTCCTATAAAAATGTCAAATTTTGAAAATTTCCTATAAAAATGGCAAATTTTGAAAATTTCCCATAAAAATGGTGAATTTTGAAAATTTCCCATAAAAATGGGAGATTTTGAAAATTTCCCATAAAAATGGTAAATTTTGAAAATTTCCCATAAAAATGGGAGATTTTGAAAATTTCCCATAAAAATGGGAAATTTTGAAAATTTCCCATAAAAATGGAAAATTTTGAAAATTTCCCACCAAAATGGGAAATTTTGGAAAATTACCCACAAAAATGGGAAATTTTGAAAATTTCCCATAAAAATGGGAAATTTTTAAAACTTCATTTTTAATGGCAAATTTTTAAAATTTACAATTTTTTCGGGAAATTTTCAAAATTTCCCATTTTTTCGGGAAATTTTCAAAATTTACCATTTTTATGGGAAATTTAAAAAATTTTCCGTTTTTATGGAAAATTTTCAAAATTTCCCATTTTTATAGGAAATTTTCAAAATTTGACATTTTTATAGGAAATTTTCAAAATTTGCCATTTTTATAGGAAATTTTTAAAATTTGACATTTTTATAGGAAATTTTCAAAATTTGCCATTTTATCGGGAAGTTTTCTAAATTTCCCATTTTTTCGTGAAATTTTCAAAATTTCCTATTTTTATAGAAAATTTCCAAAATTTTCCATTTTTATGGGAAATTTTGAAAATTTTTCACAAAAATGAGAAATTTTGAAAATTTTTCACAAAAATGGGAAATTTTGAAAATTTCCCATAAAAATGGTAAATTTTGAAAATTTCCCATAAAAATGGTAAATTTTGAAAATTTCCCATAAAAATGGAAAATTTTGAAAATTTCCCACCAAAATGGGAAATTTTGGAAAATTACCCACAAAAATGGGAAATTTTGAAAATTTCCCATAAAAATGGGAAATTTTTAAAACTTCCCTTTTAATGGCAAATTTTTAAAATTTACAATTTTTTCGGGAAATTTTCAAAATTTCCCATTTTTCGGGAAATTTTCAAAATTTACCATTTTTATGGGAAATTTTAAAAATTTTCCGTTTTTATGGAAAATTTTCAAAATTTCCCATTTTTATAGGAAATTTTCAAAATTTTCCATTTTTATAGGAAATTTTCAAAATTTGCCATTTTTATAGGAAATTTTCAAAATATATATATGGGATATTTTCAAAATTTACCATTTTTATGGGAAATTTTCAAAATTTACCATTTTTATGGGAAATTTTCAAAACTTACCATTTTAATGGGATATTTTAAAAATTTCCATTTTTATGGGAAATTTTCCAAATTTCCCTTTTTGATGGGAAATTTTTAAGTTTTCCTATTTTTTTTTTCAAAATTTCCGATTTTTATATAGAAAAATCAAATTTCTGCTCTAAAAAATCAATTTTAAAAGATATCGCTCAGAAATTGTTTGAAAAAATTTAAATCTCATTGCTTGATATAATATTATATCAAAATAACCGTCACATATTGAGCGATATAATAAAAATCAAACTTACCCGGTATGAATTGAGCGATAAAATATAAATAAAAAATACCCGGTATAATTTGAACGATATAATATAAATCAAAAATGCCCGGTTTAATTTAAGCGATATAATATAAATCAAAAATACCCGGTATAATTTGAGCGATACAATATAAATCAGAAATACCCGTTATAATTGAGCGATATAATATAAATCAAAAATACCCGATATGAATTGAGCAATAAAATATAAATCAAAAATACCCGGTGTACTTTGAGCGATATAATATAACTCAAACATACTCGGTATAATTTGAGCGATATAATATAAATCAAAAATACCCGGTATAAATTGAGCAAAAAAATATAAATCAAAAATACCCGGTATAATTTGAGCGATAAAATATAAAGCAAAAATAACTGTTATTTTTGCCTTAAATAATAAAAGTCACAAAATAACTGTTATTTCTACCCAAAAAAATAAAAATCAAAAAAATAAAAGGCTTACGATAAAATTAAAATTTAGGTCAAACGAATCAAAACTGTATTATTGAATTTCAGAACAGATAAATTTTAATGCTTGCTTTTTTGATTTAAAAATTCAAAAATACCCGTTATTTTCAGTCCCTGGTTTTCAAAAGTTAAGTACATAATCAAATTTTCGATTTTATAGTGAATCCTACAGAATTGGTTAATATATAGATTTGCTGATCAGTTCAAGGTCGTTGCAATTAACACAGCTTTTTAGGTGCAGATATACTCTGATATTTTTTAGACCGATGTAGTATACGTGGCGATGCATCGGTTTATATTGCAGCTTAAATATCTATACATATATTCCATATACATAGTTTGTGATTCAAGGAAAATTAAAACCCAGAAAATGTTAAACTTTATGGTTCTAAAAAATTAATGAATATGCACTTTTTTCTGAACTTTACTAAGTTGAGTCCCTTTTCAATAATATTTCAATTCTTGGTTAGTTATCTAAAAACATTTGCCAATAATTTTTTTTACAAAAATTCTTCTTAATCCTAATTACAAAAATTCAAGTTCAGAAGGGCCCACTGTTGTTGTTGTTATTCCTTGTTTCTCATTTTCAATGTACCAATTCAATTGTACCTATTACTATCTACGCATAAAAAATGCAAGTGCAAGAGCACTGCAAATAAATAATATTTTTGTGTAAAACAACAATATTATTAATAAGCGAGAAAGAAAAAATAAAAACTAACGGTTAATTACCAAAATAAGTAACAGTGGGGCTACTTGCGATAAAATATGATCAAATTACAATTGAGAGCAAAATAATAGCAAATTAAAAGAGAAATTAATACAAAACAAAAATTATTGAATTTAAGTAAAATAAAGACAAATAAAATAGATAAAATAACAAATAAAATAGATAAAAAGCAAAACCAACTAATTATTTTATAAAGTTGTATACGGTGACCTAACATACCGGCCCTATTGAAAGGACACTTTCAAGAAGATAGTAAAGCCAGTCTATGGATAGTTCGACGTATAACTCCTCTTGTAGTTTTGATGTCAACAACTCGGACCCGGTCATCTCTTCCGTGATTTATGTTTATGATTTTGCCCATGAGCCATCGTTGTGGAGGTAAATTGTCCTCTTTGACAATAACGATAAAACCAGGGCTTACATTAGAGTTGGTTGTTGTCCATTTAATGCGTATTTGTAGCTCATTTATGTAGTCGTGGGACCACTTCTTCCAGAAATTTTGTTTTATGGCACTTATTCGGGCCCAATACTCAAGATTGTTGACTTCTTTGTTTAGGACATCACGTTCTGGCAAACTTCTCAGGGGAGCACGGATCAAAAAATGGCCTGGTGTAAGGGCCTCAAAGTCGCTAGGGTCGGTTGATAGAGGTGAAATGGGCCTCGAATTCAAAATAGCTTCTATTTCAACCATAGCTGTAGCCAATTCCTCGTACGTGAGCCTCGAATTAGTTAAGGACCTTGTTAAGTGACCTTTTGCTGAGTTGACGGCCGCCTCTCACAATCCGCCAAAATGTGGTGCCCTAGGGGAATAAAACGGAAATTGATAAATTGATTTGAGCAATAATTAGAAATTATATTAGAATTTTTTGGATAAAAAAGGAACGACTTTAATATAGCCAACTTAGAATTTGCTCCAACGAAGTTTGTAGCATTGTCACAGAATATATCCGTGGGCAAACCTCTTCGTCCAATCAACCTTTTTAAAACTGCGATAAAGGCATCTGTTGACAGATCCTAGACAACTTCAATATGGACGGTAGAGCGTCTCGACTTACATGGGAAAAAAATAAAGTTCGCCGTACACCATCGAATATAAAGCATTGCTATGAGGTAGTTTCGAAAAAATTTTTTTTAATTTTTTTCGTTGCACATTGGGGTCGCCAAAATACATTTTTCATTATTCAAATATGTACATTCATTTATTTTACTTTTTTCCTTTTGTTAAAAACAGAAACAGAAAAAAAAATGACAACACCCGCCACACATGTGCATTCGTCGCAATCTCGCTGACGACTAAATAAAATTAATAGAAAATTGTTTTCTTTATGTGTTATTTTGGCATTCTCACTAATACATTGGGCATCTATGATCTAAATACTCACAATATACAAAATTTTAATATAGAGCATTTATTGAAACTTAATGATCTCAAAATCTTCTCTTTAATATTAAATTACTTTAAAAAATCTAAATTTCAAATTTAACGCAAAAGTCCCTTCTTGTATTTGTATAAATATATTATCTATAATACGTTAGTTTGTATTGTCTGTATGTGTTTTATGTAACTTGCGCTTGTTTTAATGTCTTTTATTAATTTATCATATAAAAATTAATAACAATGTCGATTAAAATGAAAAATGTGAACAAAAAAATTATAATTAATAAATCTTTTACCTATCGTACACACTGTGATATTTTATATTAAAAAATATATATATATTTGTATATTTCGTATACTATCTGTAATTTTATATTAAAATTTAAAAGATAAATGAATATGCATTTATAATTAAAAACAAAGTGTTCGTTCGTTTACGTTAAAATTTGTACAAATTATTACAAAATATTACGGAAAGTCGTTCGTTTACCCAAAACTCAGTAAGAGGGGTATGTAAAGAGAGAGAATTTTTAAGATAAAGTGACAGTTTATTTGCTGAGTATTTGTAAAATGTTACGGGCAAAATTTTTGCTTGTAAAAGTTCAGTAACAACAACAACATGAATAAAACACGTAAACAAAAGAAAAACAGCAGCTGAAAATTTGCCGCAATTTTTATTTAGTTAACAATTTTAAGTAAAAGAAATAAAATGAACTATATTAAAGTTAAAAAGTATATTGTAACTAATTAAAAGCTTATGTCATTTTTTATTTATTTATTGCCTATTGAATTGTTTTTTTCTTATTGTCTCGATGTTCTTACTGGATTTTTACAAATTTTCTGTTCGTTTACTTTTCTTGTACAAATGATGAGTAAATACTTTCATTTACTCAGTAAATACTCAGCTTACTGGACTTTTACTGGAAAGTAAACAATTAGACCTAATATTTATACGTATTACTAACGACTAACATTGTTCCGGAAAACAACACTGTTCTCATCAAAACATCGTTTTATAATTGGACAAAAATCGGCAAAAAAAAAAAAAACGCTGTGTTTACGGCGGATTTTTACCACAACACTTTTTTGTACTGTATGAACAACAATCTCTAAGAAGAAGACATTTTTTCATTTATAAAACTAGAAGTTAAAGCGTGAGAGAGGAGAGTTATATTTTAAAGTCGAAAGAGTAAAGATCGTGAAGATTAATTTGTGTCGTTTTAACACTTCTAGTTTTAAGCTAGGATATATATATATATAATTCCCCGACAACATTCCAATTGGAACAAGGGGTACTTCTCTCAGACAATGAGCTGGTACTTCTCTTAGACTCATTGAAAGGGACCTTCGTTTTAACGCCGAATCCGAACGGCAAATGCATTAGTTAGAGAAGTTTTACATAGCCTAATACTCGATAACCAGTGGCTACCTGAGTTATGAGGTCAATCGCCGCTTTATTGAATATATATATTTTTTCAAGTGGGTCTGACCGGGGATCAAACTTGGGACCCCTGTATACTAGGCGGATAACTAACCTGCTATACCACCGGATATAAGTCAATCATTATTTAAGCAACGATTTAAATAAAGAAATATTATAACCAAAAAATATAAAAGGAGTTTTCAATAAAAAACTACAAATTTGGGGGCTCAGCCGAGATATACCCTAGTGAAAAAGAAGTTAAATGTAAAAAATAAAGATGTTAAATTTTAATTAATACCTACAAAAGAATCGAAATGTTAATATAAAAAAAGAGATAATCCTAAAATAACTACTAAAATAAATTCTGTTTGATATGTAAGACGATAAGAAACAAGAAGATAAAAATCAAATTGTGTCGAAAAAAAAAAACTGAATAAAAATTGATACAAAAAGTGTGTAAAAAAAGCCGTTACAAAGAGTAGAAAATCTAGAAAGACCTTGAAAAAAAATAATTAAAAACAGATTTTTTAAGAAAAAATGTTTGTGACTAAAAAATATAAAAAGCGAATTGCTAGAAAAACAAGTAAGAGTGTTATATTCGGCTTTGTCGAATCTTAGATAACCTTCACTAATGGTTTTCAACAGGGACTGTAACGGTTATGACTTTTATAATAAAACTCAGAAAATAACGGTTACTTTTTGATTTATATTTTTTTGATCAGATATAAAAGTTATTTTGTGCCTTTTATTATTTCAGGCAAAAATAACAGTTATTTTTGCTTTATATTTTATCGCTCAAATTATACCGGGTATTTTTGATTTATATTTTTTTGCTCAATTTATACCGGGTATTTTTGATTTATATTATATCGCTCAATTCATACCGGGTAAGTTTGATTTTTATTATATCGCTCAAAGTATACCGGGTATTTTTGATTTATATTATATCGCTCATTTATAACGGGTATTTCTGATTTATATTATATCGCTCAAATTATACCGGGTATTTTTGATTTATATTATATCGCTCAAATTATACCGGATATTTTTAATTTATATTATACCGCTCAAATTATACCAGGTATTTTTTATTCATATTTTATCGCTCAATTAATACCGGGTAAGTTTGATTTTTATTATATCGCTCAATATGTGACGGTTATTTTGATATAATATTATATCAAGCAATGACTGCTTTTTATTTTGAGATTTAAATTTTTTCAAACAATTTCTGAGCGATATCTTTTAAAATTGATTTTTTAGAGCAGAAATTAGATTTTTCTATATAAAAATCGGAAATTTTGAAAAAAATAGGAAAACTTAAAAATTTCCCATCAAAAAGGGAAATTTGTATAATTTCCCATAAAAATGGAAATTTTTAAAATATCCCATAAAAATGGTAAATTTTGAAAATTTCCCTTAAAAATGGGAAATTTTGAGTATTTCCCATAAGAATGGGAAATTTTGAAAATTTCCCGTAAAAATGAGAAATTTTTTAAATTTTCCACAAAAATGGGAAATCTTGAAAATTTTCCACAAAAATGAAAAATTTTGAAAATTTCCCACAAAAATGGGAAATTTTGAAAATTTCCCACAAAAATGGGAAATTTTGAAAATTTCCCATAAAAATGGGAAATTTTGAGTATTTCCCATAAAAATGGGAAATTTTTAAAATTTCCCATAAAAATGAGAAATTTTGAAAATTTTCCACAAAAATGGGAAATTTTGAAAATTTCCCATAAAAATGGTAAATTTTGAAAATTTCCCATAAAAATGGTAAGTTTTAAAAATTTCCCATAAAAATGGTAAATTTTGAAAATTTCCCATAAAAATGGGAGATTTTGAAAATTTCCCATAAAAATGGGAAATTTTGAAAATTTTCCATAAAAATGGAAAATTTTGAAAATTTTCCATAAAAACGGAAAATTTTAAAAATTTCCCATAAAAATGGTAAATTTTGAAAATTTCCCGAAAAAGTGGGAAATTTTGAAAATTTCCCGAAAAAGTGGGAAATTTTGAAAATTTCCCGAAAAAATTGTAAATTTTAAAATTTTGCCATTAAAAGGGAAGTTTTAAAAATTTCCCATTTTTATGGGAAATTTTCAAAATTTCCCATTTTTGTGGGTAATTTTCCGAAATTTCCCATTTTGGTGGGAAATTTTCAAAATTTTCCATTTTTATGGGAAATTTTCAAAATTTACCATTTTTATGGGAAATTTTCAAAATTTATCATTTTTATGGGAAATTTTCAAAATTTACCATTTTTATGGGAAATTTTCAAAATTTCCCATTTTTGTGAAAAATTTTCAAAATTTCTCATTTTTATGGGAAATTTTCAAAATTTCCCATAAAAATGGAAAATTTTGGAAATTTCCCATAAAAATAGGAAATTTTGAAAATTTCACGAAAAAATGGGAAATTTAGAAAACTTCCCGATAAAATGGCAAATTTTGAAAATTTCCTATAAAAATGTCAAATTTTGAAAATTTCCTATAAAAATGGCAAATTTTGAAAATTTCCCATAAAAATGGTGAATTTTGAAAATTTCCCATAAAAATGGGAGATTTTGAAAATTTCCCATAAAAATGGTAAATTTTGAAAATTTCCCATAAAAATGGGAGATTTTGAAAATTTCCCATAAAAATGGGAAATTTTGAAAATTTCCCATAAAAATGGAAAATTTTGAAAATTTCCCACCAAAATGGGAAATTTTGGAAAATTACCCACAAAAATGGGAAATTTTGAAAATTTCCCATAAAAATGGGAAATTTTTAAAACTTCATTTTTAATGGCAAATTTTTAAAATTTACAATTTTTTCGGGAAATTTTCAAAATTTCCCATTTTTTCGGGAAATTTTCAAAATTTACCATTTTTATGGGAAATTTAAAAAATTTTCCGTTTTTATGGAAAATTTTCAAAATTTCCCATTTTTATAGGAAATTTTCAAAATTTGACATTTTTATAGGAAATTTTCAAAATTTGCCATTTTTATAGGAAATTTTTAAAATTTGACATTTTTATAGGAAATTTTCAAAATTTGCCATTTTATCGGGAAGTTTTCTAAATTTCCCATTTTTTCGTGAAATTTTCAAAATTTCCTATTTTTATAGAAAATTTCCAAAATTTTCCATTTTTATGGGAAATTTTGAAAATTTTTCACAAAAATGAGAAATTTTGAAAATTTTTCACAAAAATGGGAAATTTTGAAAATTTCCCATAAAAATGGTAAATTTTGAAAATTTCCCATAAAAATGGTAAATTTTGAAAATTTCCCATAAAAATGGAAAATTTTGAAAATTTCCCACCAAAATGGGAAATTTTGGAAAATTACCCACAAAAATGGGAAATTTTGAAAATTTCCCATAAAAATGGGAAATTTTTAAAACTTCCCTTTTAATGGCAAATTTTTAAAATTTACAATTTTTTCGGGAAATTTTCAAAATTTCCCATTTTTCGGGAAATTTTCAAAATTTACCATTTTTATGGGAAATTTTAAAAATTTTCCGTTTTTATGGAAAATTTTCAAAATTTCCCATTTTTATAGGAAATTTTCAAAATTTTCCATTTTTATAGGAAATTTTCAAAATTTGCCATTTTTATAGGAAATTTTCAAAATATATATATGGGATATTTTCAAAATTTACCATTTTTATGGGAAATTTTCAAAATTTACCATTTTTATGGGAAATTTTCAAAACTTACCATTTTAATGGGATATTTTAAAAATTTCCATTTTTATGGGAAATTTTCCAAATTTCCCTTTTTGATGGGAAATTTTTAAGTTTTCCTATTTTTTTTTTCAAAATTTCCGATTTTTATATAGAAAAATCAAATTTCTGCTCTAAAAAATCAATTTTAAAAGATATCGCTCAGAAATTGTTTGAAAAAATTTAAATCTCATTGCTTGATATAATATTATATCAAAATAACCGTCACATATTGAGCGATATAATAAAAATCAAACTTACCCGGTATGAATTGAGCGATAAAATATAAATAAAAAATACCCGGTATAATTTGAACGATATAATATAAATCAAAAATGCCCGGTTTAATTTAAGCGATATAATATAAATCAAAAATACCCGGTATAATTTGAGCGATACAATATAAATCAGAAATACCCGTTATAATTGAGCGATATAATATAAATCAAAAATACCCGATATGAATTGAGCAATAAAATATAAATCAAAAATACCCGGTGTACTTTGAGCGATATAATATAACTCAAACATACTCGGTATAATTTGAGCGATATAATATAAATCAAAAATACCCGGTATAAATTGAGCAAAAAAATATAAATCAAAAATACCCGGTATAATTTGAGCGATAAAATATAAAGCAAAAATAACTGTTATTTTTGCCTTAAATAATAAAAGTCACAAAATAACTGTTATTTCTACCCAAAAAAATAAAAATCAAAAAAATAAAAGGCTTACGATAAAATTAAAATTTAGGTCAAACGAATCAAAACTGTATTATTGAATTTCAGAACAGATAAATTTTAATGCTTGCTTTTTTGATTTAAAAATTCAAAAATACCCGTTATTTTCAGTCCCTGGTTTTCAAAAGTTAAGTACATAATCAAATTTTCGATTTTATAGTGAATCCTACAGAATTGGTTAATATATAGATTTGCTGATCAGTTCAAGGTCGTTGCAATTAACACAGCTTTTTAGGTGCAGATATACTCTGATATTTTTTAGACCGATGTAGTATACGTGGCGATGCATCGGTTTATATTGCAGCTTAAATATCTATACATATATTCCATATACATAGTTTGTGATTCAAGGAAAATTAAAACCCAGAAAATGTTAAACTTTATGGTTCTAAAAAATTAATGAATATGCACTTTTTTCTGAACTTTACTAAGTTGAGTCCCTTTTCAATAATATTTCAATTCTTGGTTAGTTATCTAAAAACATTTGCCAATAATTTTTTTTACAAAAATTCTTCTTAATCCTAATTACAAAAATTCAAGTTCAGAAGGGCCCACTGTTGTTGTTGTTATTCCTTGTTTCTCATTTTCAATGTACCAATTCAATTGTACCTATTACTATCTACGCATAAAAAATGCAAGTGCAAGAGCACTGCAAATAAATAATATTTTTGTGTAAAACAACAATATTATTAATAAGCGAGAAAGAAAAAATAAAAACTAACGGTTAATTACCAAAATAAGTAACAGTGGGGCTACTTGCGATAAAATATGATCAAATTACAATTGAGAGCAAAATAATAGCAAATTAAAAGAGAAATTAATACAAAACAAAAATTATTGAATTTAAGTAAAATAAAGACAAATAAAATAGATAAAATAACAAATAAAATAGATAAAAAGCAAAACCAACTAATTATTTTATAAAGTTGTATACGGTGACCTAACATACCGGCCCACAGTGGTTTACGGACACTTTTTTTTGGAAATAATTCTGTAACTTTTGAACGACTGGAGATATTTGAATGAAATTTGACATGGTGGTAGTCAAGGAGTATTTGAGTTGGTTTTTAAAAGCACTGGTCCATGAGGGGTCGGGAGAGTGATTGATGGACCTTCAAAGTTGGTCACCTCGGGTGTTCGATTTTTTTAAAAATTCGCCAAAAATCCATTTATGTATGGATTGAAAAGAAATTTTAAACTTAAGTTGTCCTTGAGAAGATCTACAAAAAATATGCTTAAATGTGTAGGTTATCTCCTTTGGATTTCGAGATATTTGGGTAAAAAGGAATTTTTAGGTTGATTTTTTACCTCTTTTTTTAAGCTTTTTTTGATCTGGTGGACGCATCTGAGGACCAAAAATTTTTTAAGAATATTCTTTAAATTTGTAATAAAATTCTGAATAATTTTTGTGCAAGTTAGTTATAGAAATCTTCTTTTGTTTAAAAGTTAAAAATATTCAAAGTTGAAACTTACAAAAAATTTCGCTTTTTTTTTAGTTTTTCCCCAAAAGATAGCTATATTTTTTCACTAATAAAAAAATATTTTCTTAAGAAACATAAAAAGATTTTTAAAGTTTTTAAAAGAAAACATAATGAGAATGCGTATAAAACAAATTTCTTGCTAATTGGACTTTTGGTCCTCGCACATGTCCTCTCCAAAAAATGGCAATTTGTAAAAAAAAAAATTAGTTTAAACAAAAATTTCTCAAAAGGCAAAGCACCGATTTGAAAAAAATTATAATGTTCATATTTTCCAATATATCTGTTATTGATTAGAAAAGTTTTTTCTGAAACGCGCTGCAAATAGAGACAGTGTTGCCATATTTGTAAAAAAACTCATTTTTTGAAACACCTTTTTCCCCAGTTGGGAATTGGGGAATTTTTAAGTTAAAATTGGGAATTTTTTTTAGTCTATTGCTTTTACATCTTATTGGTCTACATTACTACAAAATTTCATTGTAATATCTTTATCCATGTCATTTCCACAGAATATCAAAGATTAAAAATATTTTCCTTAAAAAAGCAGAAAAACAATTTTTTTTTGTTTTACGATACAAAGTGTAAAAAAAGTAACGCACTTAAAAAAAACTTTTACTTAGTGCTAATCTCCTAGTCTTTCCCGATCTAATGATACTAAACATGTATATAAAGCATTAATACCGAGTCTTAAAAAACTCTGAAAACTTTGGCCCCCGTAGCATTTTTACACTGTTTATTTAAATATAAGTGATGAATTTGTGCATATAAAGTTAATTATCATACTCAAATATTTCACTATTTTTAAGATGACAATGATCCTTCGCTAATAAACAAATATTTTCTTCAAAAAGATATAAATAGTTTTTTATTTTTTTAAAGAAAACATTATAAGAATGACTTAAAAAAATTTTATTCGATTTTGCCTTTTGTTCCAAGCTAAAAAATAAAATTTTAGTAAAAGATTCTAAATAAGTAAGTACGAGTAAGGCACCGATTTTGATAACAGTGTAAAGGTAATATATCCATAATTTGTAGCAAAAGTTTAATTAGAAGAGTACTTTTATAGTAACAGTGTGACAATTTATTTAAAATAAGATTTAAAGGCATTTTTCCGGTATTTAAAATTGGTGTATTTGAAAAAATTGCAAAATTATGTTAAGGTTATAAAATGTTTTTTAATGTGAAAGTTAATGCAATAGGTAAAAATTGTTACAACTTGGGTTTTTCATAATGGTCAGAAAGGATATGGTTACTCACCTCCATACAGGTAGGTTTTACGAGACGCACATATTGGTTGAGTTATATATGCACCTATTTTTAGAGGTAAAAAATACATTAATTCATTGATTTCTTTATTATTCTTTGGATACAGGTATATATAAAAAATGTTTTTTTTAATATAAAAAAGAAAGTTTTAAATGTAACTGCTATTAACAGTTAAAACATCATGGCTATAACATTGGAATTTAAAGTGTTGTGCGATATTCTTTTTGAACAACCAAGCAGTTCGAGAGCAGAAAAAATTAAAATAATCATGCGATATGCTAAAAGTCAAACTAACTCCATGATTCTCAATAGTGAGGAAGACAAAGTCGTAAAATTTGTAAAGTTATTTGAACTTAAAATTAAGTCGGTTAATTACTGTTTAAAAAGATTTGAATCTAAATTTAAAGACTGGCTGAAGGACTCAATTGAGCTTAAAACTTCTGGTGCTGGAGCCCCTCTAAAAAACTATGATGATCTCGGAGAAAGATCTAAAAAGATGCGATTATCCGAAGTTCTTTCTACTCATTCGGATACTGAAATCAAAGATTCCTTTAAGGAAGTGCTCAAACGAAATAATCAACCAGCTGAAGCTAAACAAATAGCAGATATTCTCCCAGAGGCTTCTCCTAAACGTCTTAAGCGAATTATTAAGAGTATACCAACTCCTTCTTCTCAATCAGAATTTTCGGAGGAAGAAGCACTTGCTCTTATGCTCGAGTTGAAATTGAGTAAAAATAAATATATTAAACTCTGTAAGGCATTACGAGACAAAGGACACTCAATTTTACCAGGATATAATGCGTTATTAAAAACCAAAAAAAACTTAATACCAACAAACGTGATAGGAGACGAAAGTGCATCTGTGGATTTATCAAAATTATTGGAAAATACGGCATCAAGGCTGATATCTACTACATTGTCTGAAGAAGAAGCCAAGAAACTTGACAACAAGGACTTAACTTTAATATGTAAATGGGGATGTGACGGTTTATCTGGATTACCGGAATACAAACAATCAACATCTCATCAGAACACAAATGACTACAGAAGCGTTTTTATGGCATCCCTAGTACCACTAAGATTAAGAAAGAATCGTTCTGAACCATCCACATCAAAAGAGCGTACTGAATATGTGTGGGTTAACACATCTCCAGGATCAAAGGCATTTTGCAGACCGATCAGATTCGAATATTTAAAAGAAAATGCAGCAAGCACAAAAAATTGGGTTGATGATATCAAATATTCAATAGACAATTTGAGTCCAGTCTGCATAGACATAAATGGATATTTGATTAATGTAAATTTTGAGCTTCAATTGACAATGATAGATGGAAAAGTAAGCAACGCTATAACGGAAACCCATTCAACTTGGAAATGCTCATTATGCGGAAAGAAGAAATCGGAATTTCTACAAACTTCAGAAGATGCATCAGCTAGTACTGCAATTAATCAAGAGGTTCTGGAATTTGGTATATCGCCCCTACATGCACGTATCCGATTTTTAGAATTTATGCTACATATAGCATATGATCTGAAATATAGGAATATACCTGATAATCAGCTAAAATCCGTGAGAAATAATAAGGAACTGATTGAAATGAGATCCAGTGAAAAAAAAAGGATTCAGGAAGAATTCAAAACTATGACGGGTCTAAACATAGACAAACCACTTGTAGGATATGGCAGTACAAACGATGGTAATACGGCCAGGCGATTCTTTGAAAATTATGAAACAACTTCAAAGATTACTGGAATTGATGAGGAAGTTCTTCGTAAATGTTACGTAATATTATCGGCAATAAATAGCAAATATCAAATAAATGCTGAAAAATTTCATTGCTATGCCCTCAATGCGTTAACTCGTATACGACATTTGTATCACTGGAAAGAAATTACACCAACAGTTCATAAAGTCCTTCAACATGGTCGTGAAATAATTGAATCAAATCTTCTCCCACTTGGTGAACTGACAGAAGAGGCCCAGGAAGCGCGGAATTCAGATTTCAAGTATATCCAACTATTTAATACCAGAAAATGCTCAAGAAAATCGCAAAATCAGGATCTAATAAATTATCTCTTGTTGTCTTCTGATCCTGCTCTATCAACGATAAGAAAGAAATGGTGGAGCAGTTATACAAAAACTTCTGAAAACGAACACCTGGAAGAGGTTCTTGATATAATAGATTGTACTGATTATTTTACTGAAAATAAAAATTAAGTAAATAACTACTTTTATATAAATATGTAATAAAAACTGTAAGTTTAAACTTTAACTACAAATACTTCAATAAAATGTATTTCACCTTTTAATATAAGTACAAATTATTTACATTTTGATATTTCATAAATCCTCATGATATTTTCTTTAAAAAAATAAAAAAATATTTGTTTGTTATCGAAGGATCATTGTCATCTTATAGTGAAATATTTGAGTATGATTATTAATTTTATATGCACAAATTCATCACTTATATTTAAATAAACAGTGTAAAAATGCTACGGGGGCCAAAGTTTTCAGAGTTTTTTAAGACTCGGTATTAATGCTTTATATACATGTTTAGTATCATTAGATCGGGAAAGACTAGGAGATTAGCACTAAGTAAAAGTTTTTTTTAAGTGCGTTACTTTTTTTACACTTTGTATCGTAAAACAAAAAAAATTGTTTTTCTGCTTTTTTAAGGAAAATATTTTTAATCTTTGATATTCTGTGGAAATGACATGGATAAAGATATTACAATGAAATTTTGTATTTTGTAGACCAATAAGATGTAAAAGCAATAGACTAAAAAAAATTCCCAATTTTAACTTAAAAATTCCCCAATTCCCAACTGGGGAAAAAGGTGTTTCAAAAAATGAGTTTTTTTACAAATATGGCAACACTGTCTCTATTTGCAGCGCGTTTCAGAAAAAACTTTTCTAATCAATAACAGATATATTGGAAAGTATGAACATTATAATTCTTTTCAAATCGGTGCTTTGCCTTTTGAGAAATTTTTGTTTAAACTAATTTTTTTTTTACAAATTGCCATTTTTTGGAGAGGACATGTGCGAGGACCAAAAGTCCAATTAGCAAGAAATTTGTTTTATACGCATTCTCATTATGTTTTCTTTTAAAAACTTTAAAAATCTTTTTATGTTTCTTAAGAAAATATTTTTTTATTAGTGAAAAAATATAGCTATCTTTTGGGGAAAAACTAAAAAAAGCGAAATTTTTTGTAAGTTTCAACTTTGAATATTTTTAACTTTTAAACAAAAGAAGATTTCTATAACTAACTTGCACAAAAATTATTCAGAATTTTATTACAAATTTAAAGAATATTCTTAAAAAATTTTTGGTCCTCAGATGTGTCCACCAGATCAAAAAAAGCTTAAAAAAAGAGGTAAAAAATCAACCTAAAAATTCCTTTTTACCCAAATATCTCGAAATCCAAAGGAGATAACCTACACATTTAAGCATATTTTTTGTAGATCTTCTCAAGGACAACTTAAGTTTAAAATTTCTTTTCAATCCATACATAAATGGATTTTTGGCGAATTTTTAAAAAAATCGAACACCCGAGGTGACCAACTTTGAAGGTCCATCAATCACTCTCCCGACCCCTCATGGACCAGTGCTTTTAAAAACCAACTCAAATACTCCTTGACTACCACCATGTCAAATTTCATTCAAATATCTCCAGTCGTTCAAAAGTTACAGAATTATTTCCAAAAAAAAGCGTCCGTAAACCACTGTGCGGCCCTATTGAAAGGACACTTTCAAGAAGATAGTAAAGCCAGTCTATGGATAGTTCGACGTATAACTCCTCTTGTAGTTTTGATGTCAACAACTCGGACCCGGTCATCTCTTCCGTGATTTATGTTTATGATTTTGCCCATGAGCCATCGTTGTGGAGGTAAATTGTCCTCTTTGACAATAACGATAAAACCAGGGCTTACATTAGAGTTGGTTGTTGTCCATTTAATGCGTATTTGTAGCTCATTTATGTAGTCGTGGGACCACTTCTTCCAGAAATTTTGTTTTATGGCACTTATTCGGGCCCTATACTCAAGATTGTTGACTTCTTTGTTTAGGACATCACGTTCTGGCAAACTTCTCAGGGGAGCACGGATCAAAAAATGGCCTGGTGTAAGGGCCTCAAAGTCGCTAGGGTCGGTTGATAGAGGTGAAATGGGCCTCGAATTCAAAATAGCTTCTATTTCAACCATAGCTGTAGCCAATTCCTCGTACGTGAGCCTCGAATTAGTTAAGGACCTTGTTAAGTGACCTTTTGCTGAGTTGACGGCCGCCTCTCACAATCCGCCAAAATGTGGTGCCCTAGGGGAATAAAACGGAAATTGATAAATTGATTTGAGCAATAATTAGAAATTATATTAGAATTTTTTGGATAAAAAAGGAACGACTTTAATATAGCCAACTTAGAATTTGCTCCAACGAAGTTTGTAGCATTGTCACAGAATATATCCGTGGGCAAACCTCTTCGTCCAATCAACCTTTTTAAAACTGCGATAAAGGCATCTGTTGACAGATCCTAGACAACTTCAATATGGACGGTAGAGCGTCTCGACTTACATGGGAAAAAAATAAAGTTCGCCGTACACCATCGAATATAAAGCATTGCTATGAGGTAGTTTCGAAAAAATTTTTTTTAATTTTTTTCGTTGCACATTGGGGTCGCCAAAATACATTTTTCATTATATCTTCGGCATTTACAGTCGGATCTCGAAGTGTGATATATCGATGTTTTTGTCCCTAGGAGGCCAACATTTTTCTTTAATAGCCATTATTCTCAGGTATCCGGTTCTAGTATTTATCTATCAGACCCCTGTTCCTACCACCCTAATGTACCAACCTAATATCAGAAAATTAAAGCTCTTAAAAAATCGTTAAACTTTTACTAAGGAAGTTTTTCGATTTTTCAAACCGATCTATTACAAACAAGGAATTTCTTATTTTGCCGCACATAGGGATCGCCAAAATACATTTTTCGTTATATCTTCGCCATTTATTGTCGGATCTTAAAGTGTAATATATCGATGTTTTTATCTAACGAAGGCCAATGTTTTGCGATATTAATCATTGAACTTAAATACATTCTTCTACATAGCACCTACCCAAGATATCTTAACTCATACAACAAGAATTATAAAAATTTTAAATCTTTTAATCAATTATATTTTGAAAAGACTCAAGTTTGCTGTATTTTTGAGGGCTCTCAAGTTCTGAAAAAATGTGGCCCATGCGTTGCTCACCAGTGACAGCCATGGCAGATTAATGTACTACATGAACAAAACGTTCAGTGTTTTGTTAAAGGCATCGATAAGCTGTGAAAATAATTAAGTTTAGGAAATAAAACTATCAACAGAAAGTATTTTCCTTATGTTACCTGATATTTCGATTACATCTTTGGAAAACTGTAATGCTTCCAGCAGTTCTCAAGTTCAGTCAAAAAAATTCTGAAATTGTGGATCGGGTGAAAAAAGTAAACGATATTTTCTATGGCCAGACGAAGCATTTGTTGAACGTCGTCCGGCAATTGATGAACCCAAGATATATCATCTATTGGAATTGCTTGAGGTTGGATTTCACAAGAACCAGAATGGCGGATAAAATAAAAGCGGAGAGTTCGGGAGGCTGTTGTTTATTTAAATTAATTTTTAATAGTTTATAATTAAAATAGACACAACACGATTAAATGTTATACAGACACAGACGAAATTTGAACAATTATTTCGTGGATAAAACGAATAGCAAGACAAACTAAGAGACTGTTTGGGTATTTACACTGTGAATTTGTACATGATATTTTTTCATAATTTTAAATAAATACTAGAACGGATATCTGAGATCAATGATTATTATCAAAAAAAAAGTACTAGAAGAATGTACTTGAGGTCAATGATTATAAAACTAAACTTAATTATTTTCACAGCTTATCGATGCCTTTAACAAAACACTGAACGTTTTGTTCATGTAGTACATTAATCTGCCATGGCTGTCACTGGTGAGCAACGCATGGGCCACATTTTTTCAGAACTTGAGAGCCCTCAAAAATACAGCAAACTTGAGTCTTTTCAAAATATAATTGATTAAAAGATTTAAAATTTTTCTTGTTGTATGAGTTAAGATATCTTGGGTAGGTGCTATGTAGAAGAATGCATTTAAGGTGAATGATTAATATCGCAAAACATTGGCCTTCGTTAGATAAAAACATCGATATATTACACTTTAAGATCCGACAATAAATGGCGAAGATATAACAAAACATGTATTTTGGCGATCCCTATGTGCGGTAAAATAAGAAATTCCTTGTTTGTAATAGATCGGTTTGAAAAATCGAAAAACTTCCTTAGTAAAAGTTTAACGATTTTTTAAGAGCTTTAATTTTCTGATATTAGGGTGGTACATTAGGGTGGTAGGAACAGGGGTCTGATAGATAAATACTAGAACCGGATATCTGAGAATAATGACTATTAAAGCAAAATGTTGGGCTCCTCGGGACAAAAACATCGATATATCACACTTCGAGATCCGACTGTAAATGCCGAAGATATAACGAAAAATGTATTTTGGCGACCCCAATGTGCAACGAAAAAAATTAAAAAAATTTTTTTCAAAACTACCTCATAGCAATGCTTTATATTCGATGGTGTACGGCGAACTTTATTTTTTCGAGACGCCCTAATGGACAGCCTTGGTAGCGAGACAAACAAAAATGGCGATGTAGGTTTTGTATGGGACCTTTCCTTTGATTCTAAGATAAGTGTTGACAGGACCACAAAAATCGACAGCACATCTAGCAAACGGCCTTGAGGGGTTGAGTCGTTCTACAGGCAAATTTCCCATCATTTGGTGCAACAATTTTGGACGATAGCGAATGCATTGTGGGCACGAGTTTACAATTTGACGACACATGTTTCTGGAATTGATGATTCAAAACCTTTGACGAATTAGCGCCATTAGAGCCTTAGGTCCAGCGTGATAATTCTGGATATGTAGATGGCGCACATAGCAAAGAACGAAATGGTTTTTACTGGGCAATATGATAGGGTGTTTCTGACCTTCAGAAATATCTGCAAATTCCAAGCGACCTCCAACCTTGAGCAAATTGAAACCATTTGAAGAATCGATAAAAGGGTTGAGGCACTTTAGGGCGCCTTGAGGATCTTTTTTCTTCAGAGCTCGATTTAAGTCATCTTGAAAATTTTGTTTCTGGATGTTAAAAACTATACGGAGCAAAGCGTTTTCTAATTCTTGGGGCTGCAAAGAGTCAGAATTAAAAATATAGTTTTTTGTTTTTGAGAAAAACAAAGCATCCAGGCGACAATACGAATTATTTTCAAGTACGAGCTATATTTTTCTATGCTGTCCAAAATGTAATTGGACTTGATTTCCAAGCAAAGGGCAGTTTTACGTTTCTCCTTGTTATTTTCTTGCTGGTTTTCTTCCGAGAGCTTATCCAATTTGTTAGGCGGCCATTGAGCTGGATCGAGAGCGAGAAATGCTGGTCGGTTGAACCACATTGATGAAGACAGTTCCTTTACAGAAGAACCACGAGAAACGATATCAGCAGGATTGAAATGTGTTGGGATATGGCGCCAAGCACAACCATTGGTGAGATCCTGGATTTCTGATACCCTGTTGCCAACAAATACAGATAAAGTTGAGGAATGCTGCTTGAGCCAATGAAGAACCAGTTGAGAATCAGTCCAGAGAAATACTTCAAGGTTAGGGAAGGAGAAAAGATTTTTAATTTTAGAGTACAATTTTGCCAAAAGTTGCGCTCCACATAACTCGAGCTTAGGCAACGATTTCCTTTTTGTAGGTGCAACACGAGATTTAGCTGTAAACAGCCGAACAGAAACATTTCCCGCAGAAGTTTTCACGCGAATGTATAAGCAGCAGCCATAAGCACGAATTGAAGAGTCGCAAAATCCATGTACTTGAACTAATGCAGGATTAACAGCAAGACAAAAGCGAGGAATTTTGAGCAAAGATAAAGTTTTAAGGTCAGAGACAAAATATTCCCATGCAGAGTGTAATTCTTGTGGTATAGATTCGTCCTATCCAAGTTTTACAATCCATAGTTCTTGCATAATGATTTTCGATTTGATAATAATTGGAGCTAAAAGTCCTAAGGGATCAAAAAGAGACGACGAGAGCGACAAAATAGTTCGTTTAGTAATTCTATCATCAATTTGAGACTTGGGAGAGAACGAAAATAGGAAAACGTCTTTTTGTTGATCCCAAGTAATGCCAAGAGCGTTTGTAATAGTAGACTCATCAATATTTAAATCTTTAATTGTATTGTCATTTTGAAAGTCCTTATGGTTTGAGTGCCACTTGTCCAATTCGAAACAACCACGACTTAAAACATCAGTCACCTCCTTCTTTATTTGAGCCAATTCTTCCAGCGAGTCTGCACCACCCAAAAAATCATCAACATAAAACGAGGACTTTATAGTTTTAGAGCCAAGTGGGAACAATTCCATATACTGATCAGCAAGATAGTGCAAACTTTTAATGGCAAGGTAAGGGGCAGACGACATTCCATAAGTAACAGTATTAAGCTCATACGTTCTTATTTCCTCTTCTTCCGAATTTCTCCACAAAATGTACTGAAACGTACGATCTTGAGGATCAATAAGGACCTAACGATACATTTTTACTATATCCGCTGTTAAAGCGAAGCATTGAAGTCGAAAACGCAGTAAAATTTTGTATAGCTCATCTTGAATTGTTGGACCAACCATGAGAATATCATTTAAAGATTTTTGTGAAGATGAGGGACACGAGGCATCAAACACAACTCTGAGCTTAGTAGACGTACTGTTGAGTTTAAAAACGCAATGGTGAGGGATGAAGTGATTATCATCTAAGCAAGGGCTTCGAACTAGACTCATATGTCCACAATCTTCATACTCCTTCATAAAGGCTACATATTGAGTTTTCAGATTGTTGTCATGAGAAAAACGTCTTTCTTGAGATGCAAATCTTTTTAGAGCCATATTTCGAGAAAGACCTAAAGTATCGGCAGATTCTTTGAAGGGCAATTTAACAACAATCCTACCAGAAGATTCGCGATGGACAGTATTGTTGAAAAACGATTCGCAATCATCTTGTTCGGGAGTCAAACCATTTGAGCCAGATTCGATTTCTTCAATTTCCTACAAGCGTTGGAGCTTCAAATCGACCTCTTCTTCTACTATGAGCATACAAGAAGAACCACAACCATTGGATTGATAACGACCTGCTACAATCCAACCAAAAAGCGTCTTGTGTAATTTGGGCAAATTAGGACCAAGTTTAATTTGATCAACCGACAAAATATCAAAAAATGTTTCAGTACCAATGAGCAAATCGATACGTTTAGATTTGAGAAAGTATTCATCAGCAAGTTGAGTATTTGAGGGCAAATTCCACGATGTGACATCTAATTCAGCATCGGGTTGGTACGAAATATGAGTCGTAACACAAAATGAGAGCGAAACTTCAAAATCAGTAAATCGAGATTTGACATTTGTGGACGACCTATATTTACTTTTACTATGAGTATTTCCAATACTAGCGACTTCTGTTGTTTGTTTAATGCGGGGCAAATGTAGTTTTTGAGAAAATTCGTCAGTCATGAAATTTAATTGAGAGCAAGAATCCAACAAAGCGCGTCCCAATTGATAACAACCATTTGAATCACAAACTAGGACTACGGCAGTAGCAAGCAATATCTGTTCCGGCGAAGATTTTTCCATATGAGTATGGACCGATGCGGGATTTTCATTCGAAGTGGCACGAGATGTAGATGGTCCAGCAGTAGGGGACGAGGGCCTTGACGCAGACTGAGACCGATGAAGAATGCTATGATGCAGACGCGAACAAGATTTGCACTTGAATGAGGAGGAACAGTTATTGACATGATGCCCTTTCGATAAACAACTGTGTTGCGTCGCGAGACGGAACAAGATTCGGGAAACAGAAGAAATAAACCAGGCGATTTCAAACACAAGTTTAAGGGTTGTTTATTTCACTAAAATAACAATTACAAGGTTATTAATTGAATAATTAAATAATATAAAATAATTACATTCTGTATTCCATTAAACAAAAATAATAAAATCTTTAAATGTTGCAGACATTTCCTTTGTCTGGCTTTCTCAAGTAAACGTTAAGAACTAAAATTCAAAATTGACAATACAGTTGTATTAAAGCGTATGATATTAATAATATAAGTGCTGCTAATATAGCGGTGCTACTATGGCTCAGCGACATTCCGGCCCCCGTGAAGATCCTGAGGGACTTCACTAATAATGTCTAGCACCGCCAACTTCGAAACTGGTCGACGCAGTATTCCATTTGATGTTTGCACCTCTACGATACGTGTTTGTCCGTCTTTGGCTGGGAATTTTGATATGACAATGCCTCTTCTCCATTGGCTTCTTGGAAGGTTTTCATCACATATAATGACCATATCGTTCACCTCAATAGGCTTTTGAGCTGTGAACCATTTTGTCCGTTTCGTTAACGTGGGTAGATACTCTCGTACCCATCGGTGCCAAAATTGATTTTTAAGCTGTTGACTGATTCGGTACAGTTTTCGCGAGCATATGGGTTCTATGTCACCAGGCGTTTGGGTCGAATTGGTTGTTCCTAACAGAAAATGATTTGGGGTTAATGGATCTGGATTTTCTGGTGTAGCAGGTAGGTGAGTGAGAGGACGGCTGTTTACCACATTTTCGGCTTCGATAAGTAGACTACGCAACGTTTCAACTTGAGGAGCAACACTCTTCAGTGTCACCGCAAGTATCTTCTTCGTCGATTGTACAAGTCGTTCCCAGCAACCTCCACTACTGGGATTGGCAGGACAGTTAAATTCCCATACGATGCCCTTTGTTGCTAATTCACTTTGAATATAATTATGATCAAATAAATCACTCACTCGCTTCAATTCACCATCGGCGCCGACGAAATTAGTTCCCATGTCGGAACGTATTTTTACAGGGATACCTCTTCGGTTGACAAAGTTTCTAATACAGACGATACAGGCGTCTGTGGACAAGTCGGCTGCTAACTCAATATGGATTGCCCTTATCGTTAGGCAAGTGAAGAGGGCTGCCCACCTTTTCTCTCGTCTGCGTCCGATTGTTACGAATATGGGGCCAAAGTAGTCCAGACCAGTATACGTGAATGGTCTCACAAATGGTTGAAGGCGATCAACCGGCAATTGACCCATTAATGGCGGTACTGGTCTTGCACGTATATTTTTACAAAATTGACAATTCAATTTCGCACGTTTGACTGCGGCTCGTAAGTTTGGAATCCAAAATTTTCTTCTAATTTCATTGACTACCAGTTTGTCGTTTTGATGATATAATTTTTGATGATACCACATTACAATTAATTCTGTCACGGCGTGACGATACGGCAGGATAATAGGACGTTTGGTTGGCTCAGGAAGGGCTAAGGCGTAATCAATACGGCCATATACACACAATAAACCACCAGGGTTAAGACTTGGAGTGAGTGATAAGATGGGACTATTTTTAGATATACTGCCATTTACCTTTAACTCATTAATCTCGTTACTGTACACTTCTTGTTGAACCAGCTTACATAACACTAATTCGGCTCTTTGGAGTTCATAAGTACCACTGTTTCTACATTTTTTGCGGGACTCATCTACAAATCGTAATACCCAAGCAATAGTTCTTTGAAGACGTAAATAGCTTGAAAACCTATTAAATTCAATGAATTTTGTTGTAGTGATATTCATACAGAACCCTTTCTTTTCCTCTTCAGTGCTGATTTCTGCTTCTATACACGGCTGTGGCCAAAATTCTTCGGCTTCTGCTAGAAATCTGGGACCTTGAATCCATACGTATTTATGACCATAATACGCAGGATGTGTGGTTCTTGTTGCAACATCTGCTGCATTTAGACTTGTAGGCACCCATCGCCAATCATTTTCAGTTGTTGACTCGAAAATTTCTCCAACTCTATGCATAACAAAGGCCTTATATTGACGATGGTCTGACTTTATCCAGCTAATTACAGTTTTCGAATCACTCCATAGAATTATTCTTGATGGCTTAATTCGGTGACTCTCTATTATGGTATCCTTTAATCGGGTACCCAATACGGCTGCCTGTAGTTCCAAACGGGGTACTGACAGTACCTTTAGGGGGGCGCATTTAGTCTTACCGGCCACAAAACATACACGAATTTCGCTTGGCGTAATAATGCGCCAGTAGGCAACGGACGCGAATGCAGTTTGGCTAGCGTCATTGAAAATATGTAATTCAATTGCTATTTCCCTGCTGAATAACTGAGAGTCATAACACCTTGGTAATCGAAATTGTTTTGCCAATTGCAAACTCTGAAGCCATTGCTTAAAACGTTTATAAACATGTTCAGGAACATCGTCATCCCAACTGACCCCAGTACGCCATAATTCTTGTAATAATATCTTTCCATAAATTATTAAGTCAGCTATCATCCCAAATGGATCATACACTGACATGACCAGACACAGCAGTTCACGTTTTGTTGGGCGTTTCACACCGGCAATGATTTTAGGATCAACTCTATTTAATCGCAATTCAAAAATAAATTCATCTGTACTGCTTCTCCAAAACATACCGAGCACCTTTTCGACAACGTCTGCAGTGTTCATGTTAACGTTGGTACTTTGCTTTTCAGAATCTTTATTCATATTGTTTTGCACATATAACGAGTTTGATACAAACCCACGAAGCTCAAATCCGGCCTTGGCATGTGTTTCTTTTACTGCTACAGAAATTCTTAACGCGTCCTCTTCGTTCTGAAAACTACACACCATATCATCAACGTAATGGCTGTTTACAATTGTATTGATTACTTCAGGCTCAAGAGTATTTTCAATGGCATTTAAGTTTTTAACATATTGTGCACTTGACGGGGAACATGTTGCACCAAATATCATGGCCTTCATTGTATACACTTCTACAGGGTCGTTCTTGTCAAATCTCCATAAATATCGTTGTGCATCACGATCGACTTCTCGAATACGGACTTGTAAAAACATCTCTTTTATGTCAGCACATACTCCAATTGAGCCCTCACGGAACTGGAAAAGTATTTTTAATAACGACTGGTTCTCGTCTGGACCCTTAAGCAACACGGAATTTAATGACGTTCCATTCACGGCGGCAGCAGCATCAAATACCAGTCTTATTTTACCAGGCTTATTCACGTTAATCACGGCGAAGTGTGGTAGGTACCAGGTGTGTGGAGTAGTTTTTACCACCCCAGATGGTAACAATTTTTCGGCATAGCCACTGGAAATATAATTGACCATTGCTGCTTTGTATGCATTCTCAAACTCACTGTCAGTGTCCATCTTCTTTTCTATTGCCTGCAACCGGTTCAATGCCATATTGAAGCTATTTGGCAACACCACATTATCGCTCTTCCATATTAGGCCGGTCTCGTATCGGCCATCTATCTTCGTTGTAGTTTCACTTAAAATTTGTCTAGCTCGAACGACCTCTTTTGATTCAAGAGGTTGCTTTGGCGACGCGACTCCAAAATTTTCGGTTGTAAAATACTCAGCTACAAGTTTGTCAACATTCTCTTCTTGCTCTTTTCTAGTATGTAATATGACGGACAATCGGCAGGATGTAGTTTCAAGAGGTCCGCTTGGCTTACCGTAAATTGCCCAACCCAATGGCGTGTTAGTGGTAATGATACAGTCATCAAGTTGAACCGTTTTCATATTTGGAGTAAGATGACAATTATCCAAACCAATCAACACTTTAGGCCTGTCGTCAGTATATCCGGCGAACGGAAGACCCTTTAGATGATGAAATTTATGATGGAGCTCTTTAAGATTGACAGTCTGTGATGGCAAGTCTAAGTCTGGTACACTATGAGCGTTTAAGTTATACCATCTCTTATTATTTCCAGTTCCCTTAACTTTAAATTGCACGAACATTGACTCTACCTTTTTTGGTGCGCCTTCAAACCACCGCAACGTTAACTGCTCCTTCTTTTCATTGAGGCCCATTTGGCGTGCAACCGACTCATGTATTAAAGTTGTCGATGAACCTTCATCTAAAAAGGCATAAGTTTTCACAATTTTGTTATTAAGGCCACGCATCTCAATCGGCACCACCTTGTAAAGTAATTTGGTTGTTTTGGGCGAAAACCGTATCATATTGACGTGATTGTCTCTATTATCCAACTCTTGGTGCAATACTCTATTGTGCAGCTTTTTGCAATTATTAATATTGCAACTTCTCTTCTTTTCACATTGTGACAAATTATGACCCTTGCAAAGACACGAAAAGCAAAGGCGATTGCTTTTAACAAAACTCCATCGATCGTTCACTGACATCTCCAGAAATTGATCACATCTTGGCAAAATGTGTGGACTATTGCATTTAATACATCCTTCTTCTTCGGCATCCTCATCACGGGCTTCATTCATCGACAGCACCGGTTTCGTATTAACACGAGATTGGCTGGACTGGTATTTTACGCCCGAAGACGATGTTGGCATAAATGCTGTGACCTTAGCTATGGCTCTAGCTATTTGTTTAACCCATGCATTAAAATGTTCCAATGTAGGATATGGACTAATTACTGATGAGTAATTTACCCATTCGATACGCTTTGTCATAGGCATTTTCGATACAAGTTCCTCCATTAGTGTTGGATTACTTAAATGTTGGGAGGCATTGGCACTTTTTAAAAATGTAGTTAAGTTCTGAACCTTTGTGGCAAATGGCGGAAATTTCTCTAAATGGTTCTCTTGAATAGGCGCTATTTCACGAACTTTCTGTAATTGACTTCTAATCAAAAGCTCAGGGCGACCATATTTAAATTCAAGCTGCTCGACTACTTGCAAGACATTTTGTGGATCTATAAGTAAGCACTCCACTTCCTCACGAGCTTCTCCCTTAAGACACTTTTGCAACCTGAAGGTATTTTCCAATGGCGTGTACCCATATGCATTAGAGGATTCTCTAAATGCTGTTATAAAGACGGGCCATTGTTCGGGCAAGCCATGGAACTCCGGCAGGTCATAAAGTTTTCTGGTTGCCCCATATAAACTACTACTCATTGGCGTACATGCATTTGTGTATATAGGCTGTGGGAGGGTAACATTTGTTGCATATGGCAATCCAACATTTGTGTACTGACCTTGTGACGTATAATATGGAGTAGACATTAAAGTTGTGATAGGCACTGTTCCATATCCAGAGTTTGGCGGCAATGTTGCAGTGGACATTATTCCATGTACGGTGCTTGGCGGCAGCGTACCTATCAAATTGTTGGACGGTGGCGAATATAAATAACTACTTACTGTTGGCGGTTCCCTAACTGTCATCACGGTGGCAGGGACTATTGACGGTTGTGATTGACTTTGGCACCCTAGGCTATAACCGGCATTGTTTGACGGTCGCAATAAATTTGACTGACTATTGACGGCGATCGTATTATTTTGTGTAGTATTTACTACGGCTGACTGTTGATGGCTAAGAGTCACCTCTACAGCAGGAGGCGGCGTTGTTGTCGTAGCACCTTTGCCAGACAATTCCTCCTGTAGATGTGCTCTTTTCACTTCACTTTCCAAGAGTTTCTGCATGGCACGTTGATTATTCACCTCTAATGTTCTCAGTCTTTTCATTAGGCAGCTGACAATTTGATTTGTGGCAGCCGGCTGCTGCTCTGTATCAATATCCTCAACCACCAAGGAATTGGCATTTCCATCAGTAGTAGTTGACTGTTGTTCCACAACAGTGTCGTCGTATTCATCCTCCGTGGAATTGGCACTTCCGACCGTGGATTTTATTGGCGTTGATGAACCTGACATGTTCACATAAAAATTTTCCAAATGTTGTGGTAATTTTCCTTGTGTATAACGTTGGCTACGTCTTTGCATAAGGAGACTGGAACGCTAAGTCCCGACGATTCTAAGAATTGAAATAAAGTTTGTTGCGTCGCGAGACGGAACAAGATTCGGGAAACAGAAGAAATAAACCAGGCGATTTCAAACACAAGTTTAAGGGTTGTTTATTTCACTAAAATAACAATTACAAGGTTATTAATTGAATAATTAAATAATATAAAATAATTACATTCTGTATTCCATTAAACAAAAATAATAAAATCTTTAAATGTTGCAGACATTTCCTTTGTCTGGCTTTCTCAAGTAAACGTTAAGAACTAAAATTCAAAATTGACAATACAGTTGTATTAAAGCGTATGATATTAATAATATAAGTGCTGCTAATATAGCGGTGCTACTATGGCTCAGCGACAAATTGAGACGAGACTACGAAGTTGGGTGTAATTTTGCTTAGACATGTTTGGAATATCAAAAAGTGTGGTAATATTTCCCATAAATATCAGTGAGCTGTTGTCATAATGCGTCTTAAGCCTTTCTAGAGCCTTCGGGTAATTTTCATTAGTAATCTGAAAAGTCTTAACTGTTTCCAAAGCCTGTCCATTTAGGCAGTTGAGCAAATGGTTGAATTTTTCGATATTTGAAAGGCCGAACTCACGATCGATAACTTGGTTGACGACGTTATAAAATTTTTGTACTCACTGTACTTACCACTAAATGTGGGCAATATAAATTTCCTCAATTTCGGGCCTACCGTTGTCCTCCGGATCAAATTTTTCGATTTGAGTTTGGAACGACAGTATTTGTTTGAAGTAAGACTCCAAAATTCCCAAACGACATTTTAATTCCGCAGACGACAGACAGCGTTTTTCCTTCACCTCTTCCATTCGCTTCAATTTGGTTCTTGATGCGGGTAATACTCTTTTTTGTATTAGCCCGTTGTTGCTTTGCTTCTTCAAGAGTCATCGTTGAACCACAAAAATAATTTGGAATACGAAAAAAAAATTTATTTAAACAGCAGTGAACCACAAAATTTGCACCAAAAAATTTCCAAAAATTAGTAAAACAATTCTGTTGCTCTATATGCGACGCCAAAAAATTTCCGCTAAAAAGTTTTATATAAAGTCTATATTTGTATGTATTATTTACTTAATAGTTGAGAGCGGCCCAATTTAATTTCACCACTATTAATTTTCTAAAGAATAGCGCGAAAAATAAATGTATATTATATACACCGATCAGCGGTAAAATCCGAGACACCGTTTAAATTAAATTTTTTATATAAAGCTCTGCTGAGCCAAAAAATATTATATAATTTTTTTTATTTTTTGTTACACAAAAAATCTGGTGCTGATGAGCCAAAAAAATTTTATTTAGAAAAATCACTTCTTTGATGAGCCGACAAATTTTTAATTTTTATTTAGAAAAGAGTTGCTCCAAAGTAAATGTCCTAAAAAGTTTTTAAGCACCACACAGTTTCTAAGTTTTTAAAATAATTTTCTTCGATAGACCACAGAAAATTTAATAATTTAGTTGTTCCAAAACAATTTATTTTTATTTGCTCTCAAGGAGTCTTTAATTTTTATTTTTTAAAATATTAATTTTACTGTCCACTTCACTGAACTGAGTTTTTAAGATTTTTACACGGACCGCACGACAAAACCAAAATGATTAAAATTATCTTGCCCCACGTTGGGCTCCAAAATGTACGATGAGGAGCTTTTTCCTCACCGGCAGCGATATAGAGCAATTTGGTATATTTTAAATTGTTGTCTATAGGCTGCTGAAGTTGTTCACTTGGGCAGATAATTTTATTACAAAAAGAAATTGCGACCGTGGCTTAATAACAAAACGAGAAGATGTTGCTCGATTAAGTTCAACTATAACAATGTTTTTTTTTTGCAAAAATTCTTCTTAATCCTAATTACAAAAATTCAAGTTCAGAAGGGCCCACTGTTGTTGTTGTTATTCCTTGTTTCTCATTTTCAATGTACCAATTCAATTGTACCTATTACTATCTACGCATAAAAAATGCAAGTGCAAGAGCACTGCAAATAAATAATATTTTTGTGTAAAACAACAATATTATTAATATTAAATCGAATGTAAGCGAGAAAGAAAAAATAAAAACTAACGGTTAATTACCAAAATAAGTAACAGTGGGGCTACTTGCGATAAAATATGATCAAATTACAATGCAATATTTATAAGAAAATAATTAATGCAATTGAGAGCAAAATAATAGCAAATTAAAAGAGAAATTAATACAAAACAAAAATTAGTGAATTAAGTAAAATAAAGACAATTAAAATAGATAAAATAACAAATAAAATAGATAAAAAGCAAAACCAACTAATTATTTTATAAAGTTGTATACGGTGACCTAACAGATACCCTTCACCAATGGTGTTCCACAAGTAAAGTTAAATATCGTAAGAATTTATTGATAATTATATAGTTTCTAATTACTGACTTTTTTTTAATGTTTATTTATTTTACTTATATATGGCAGCAATAATAAAAAAAAGTCTAAAAGTAAAAAAGAGAGTTTTATATTTAACTATTCGATTATCCACCAAAACTTTTTAGTTTTTGTGTTACTTTTATCATACCTGTTAGAGATATTAGATATATTACTCATATTGCAATCTACTGCTTTGACATTGGCACGTCTATAATTGTGATAGAAGATTGAAATACCATTATTGTCTTGAATTATCTTTAACTTGTCTAATAACAAAAATGCAGAGCATTATATATATAATTAAAATTTGTATAATAAGGTGCCATTATCAAATTATTTTCATTGCATGAAATACATTTCAAAATATAATTTATATTTAAATTTATTATAAATTTGTCTATTCTTATAATATTTGATGTGTTATATAACTTTTTATTAGAAATATATTTTAGATAGTTACTATGCGATGATCTAAATAATCCTGTGCAAGCTCTCAAGCATTTTCTTTCAAATACCCTTATTTTTTCCATGTAGGAAGGAGATATATTAAACCATATCGGACACCCATATGTGAGAATTGGCCTAATAAGCGATTGATACATAATGATTTTTATTTTAGGCTTTAAGTATTTCGAATAAAATAATGATTTATACATAAAAAACGCTTTTTGTGCTTTACTTATAGTTTCAGTGACATGATTATTATAATATAGGAAATTATCCAATTGAATTCCCAAATATCTAACAATTTGTTTATTTGGTATATTGGCATTATTTGAATTCGACCTAATTCCAAAGGATTTCCATTTTCTTTTAATATTATTGTTACATTTATTAACTGGTGGTCTAAATAAAATGGTTTCGCATTTCTTAATATTTATTTTCATAAACAAATCCATTGAAAACTGTTCTACTATATTAAAATACTCTTGAAGTTTTGAATTTATTTTTTCAATTGTATCATCAGCGTGATATATAATGATATCATCTGCAAAAGCTATAATGTTATCTATTTTGTTAATCAAATCCAAAATAAAAATATTAAATAGTGTAGGGGAGTTTACTGTGCCTTGTTGCAATCCATTAACAATATTAAAAGATTTACTACTTTGGTAGTTTTGGTAATATACCATGAAGCATTTATTACTTATCATGTTATAAATAAGCAATATCATATAAAAAGGAAATTCAAGCTCTATCAATTTATATATTAACCCTGGAATCCAAATGCTATCAACGCTCTGTGCACAACTATTTGTTCCAATTCCAATTATTATTAGAAGTAAGAACATGTATTGCATTAACTGTCGAATGCTTATATATTTAAAACCAAATTGTTTATCATTTACTGTTCCATTTTTGTAGCAAAATGTATTTATGTTATTATTGATGCATATTTCAAATATTTTACTGATTTAGGTAAAAGGACCACTTTTGCGTTTTTCCATTTATCGGGGAAATACGAATTATTCAACATATTATTAAAAAGAGAGCAATACTCTACAATCAAAATTTCAGGTATGTTTTTAAGTACAATATTTGGAATACCATCGTTTCCTGACGATAATTTGGCTCTCAGCTTAGAAAAGGTAAAGATAATTTGATCTTTAGTTATAAAATATTCATTAGCTTGTGAATCACTCAAGTTATTCGACGTTTTTTCCGCATTAAATGAGGTTATGGTAGTTGGATTATTATCGAATTAATTTTTAAGTTCTAAAAATCTATTAAATTTGTCATTTACTTGTAATTGTATGCTATTATTTCTATCTATTTATTTATGTGCATGGACTGATTGTAGACAAGCACCGATGGCATCTAACATTTGATTATGTTCGCGTATTATATAATTGTTCATATTATCTCTTTCTAAAACATTTGTATCTATAGCTATATTATCAAGAAGGTGTTTAAGATTTTGTAGGATTTTTATGTTGTCCAGATGTAATGGTTTAATTTTTTTTTAAGTTTTTTTTATTTTTTCAAACATTTTTTTGGAATCTTTTGAATCTAATTGAGTAAGTTTGTCTTGTATATTTTTGGTTAAAACGTTAATTATATTTTCTTCTAAAATTTTTTTAACAAGTTTTATTTGAGATCGTAGTAAGTTTAATGCAGTTTCTGATAGTGTGATTTCTAGCCTGTTATGTTTTTTAATTATTGTTAAAATTTTACTTTTTTCCTGATGTAATTTTTGTACTATTGGGCTTTTTGTTTTGTAAAATAGTTGGCCATCTTTCAATATAACTGTCAATCTCAGAGTTTGAAAGATTTTTGTTTCTTGGAATAAGTGTATAATTATCCAGTTTTTGAATGATTTTATTCTTGAATTTTTTCCAGTCCGTTCTCTTATAATCATATGTTATATTTTGAGGTTCCTCAATAAAAGAAAAAAGGTCATAATCGTTATTCATATATGCACATATTTGCAAAGCTTGGTGATCACTGTCATAGTCTAAAGTTTCTATACAGTTTAACGTATTGTTTTTGTTAACTTTGTGTAACCTACAGTCAGCAATACATACGTCTATATATGAATTTGATCTTGGATATGAAGGTGTTTCAGAAGCATAGAGTTTACATCTAAAATCTATCTCATTATCAACTAACCAGTCTCTCAATTTCTTACCTTTAATATTATCACTAGGATTACTCCAATCACTGTGACGGCTATTTAGATCTCCCGCTAATATGTAGTAATTGTTAATGTTACGTAAATCTAATGCATTGAAAAGGTTACTAAGCTCTGAACTGAAATACATGTCATTATTTCCTGACGGATAATAAGCAGAAATAATCACCATGTTTTTATTTCCAGCCATAGGTATACTCACAATAAAACTTTCTAAAATTTTAATTAAATTATTTGTATTATTTGTATATACAGTGTACCTCCTCCTCTTATTGCACCTGATCTATCTTTCCTAATCATATCATAATTAACAAATTTAAGTTTATGTCTCGGATTGAGTTTTGTTTCATTTAAAAGTACGATATCAGGATTGCGTTTTTCTAGAAATTTTTGAAGATCAAACCTTCTGCTTATTGATATTAATGAATTTACATTTATATGAATGATTTTGAGGTTTTTTAATAAGAATGAATTATTAGCCATTTTTACACTCCTACCATGGAAAAAATAGCATCGATACGTGATACTTGTAGGTTTTTGGAGATTTGCCATTTGGTTATTTAGATTTATCATCATATTTTTTTAATTTTAGAATAAATGTGTTCTCAGTATTTGCATTAATATTACTATTGTTTACTTTTAAAACATTCGCAAAACTAGTTTCTGGGTTATAGAAAGAATTTACATTGGTAGCATTATTTTTATTTTCTATTAGGGATCTTTGCTTAAGTCTGAGTTTTTGTTGCAGTTGCTTGTATTTTTCACAGCCTTTATATGAGGCTGGATGACCATATTTTTCTCTTTCTTCTTCGGCAATATTTGTTAATTCGCATTCATCTTTTTTATGATCGTTATTGCATTTAACGCATTTTGAGGGTAAGTAACAGTTTGCTGCGCTGTGGAAAAACCCTTGACAATTTCGGCACTGAGGAATCTCTTCCCTCCTTACTTGTTCCCATTTTATCATGCGATAAAAAAGTGTTTTCATATTTTTTAACAGATTTACATTACTTTCTGGCGTAATTTGTACCAGAAAGAAAGGTAAATTGTATCCTTTCTTGATAGAATTTTTTGTTGTAAACTGACTTACTTTAACAAATTTTAAATCTTCAGTTTGGTACTGGCATAGATCATTTAATATATCTTCTGCTTTTATATTCCTTTTAGCAAATATGTTTTGGTTTTTAAGGCTTTTGGTGTAAATGTAAAAAAATTTGAGTTTGTTTTAACTAAATATGCTTTAACTCTAGAAAAGTCATCCAACGAATTCATAAATAAAGTTTTTTGTTTCTGAATTCTTTAATTTGAAAGTTTTTTATTTTTAAAGCATTTTTTATAAATTCAATTATTTCTTTAACGATAATGTTAATAGGAGGAATTTTTTTCTTTTTATTTTTTTCAGTATTGATTACTGTATTATTATTTATTGTTTCTGAAATATTTTTTTCATTAATTTTTTGCATTTCAGTCATTGCAGCAAAAGCTGAGTTAAGCTGTTGTGATTTTTTTTATTGTTTTTGACATGGTCTTCAAATTAATTCACGGTCACATTCAGTATCATTCTCAGTGTCTAGCACTTGATAATAGTTGTTTCTATAATGCTTGGATGTTGATTGATCCATGCTTTCGTTTTTTCTTTTTTTCACATTCGCGGTGCTGATGTTTAAATTTACATTATTACTATTGTTCAGTGATTCTAGAGCCCTAGGCTCACTCATATCACAAATGTTTTAAACTTTTTTTAAATGATTTTTTTTTGCAATGAATGCAAAAACAAAAAAAATATATTATTTCTTCGGTTTTGTAAAAGTAAAAATAAGAAATGCACTTATTGAAAATAACATTCGACTTTTTATCCGTAATGCGACTGACTCTCATCACGGTCACGATCGAACTCTCTAATTACTGACTTAGTTGAGCCCCACACAAATGCTTGATATGTATAGTAATTTTCTTTTGTTCATACCAAATGTAATTCCTAGCAATATTTGGTTATACTAGTATTGTATGCAAAGAGGCTTTTAAATTAAGAGTCGGAAAACGAAAAGCTTTTCGGTGGCGTCATCATCTAGAATAGTTATGGACCCAAAGGTTAGGTTGGGCAGGTGGCTGATGTAAAAGGCAGCGTCACTTGGGTTCAAAAGTGGTGCCTTTGTGAAAGATAATGATTACTAGGCTACAAGTAAGAATGCTTATTTACATTTAATAAAGTTCGACAGATCAGATAAACCATACAGAAAAGATGTTTCCAAATGTAGATGCCCTTAGAGCACATTGATTTGATGAAGATTAAGTATTCTGCTATGCAACGCAAAAACGCAGTGCCCAGTGAAGGTTGAGTACTTTTATTCGTACGTATAATCCAATGTATACAAGCCTTAGAATAATACACACTCTTAGTTTTAGATACATACATGAAATATATAGCTTTTGAATGGATGGATATCAGCTTTGTCGGAAAAGTTATTAAAGATTTACTTATTAATCTGAAGTTAGTTAAATAATTAAGATGAATACTTCATCCATAATATTTGGGATGTATTGTTCTTCCGATCTGTACGATGGATGTGTGGAAAGTTTTGCTCTAGTTCTTTATGCAATTATAATGTGATTTAATTTATCAGCATTAAAGTGATTCCCGGTCGAGGTTATATGGGAAATTTCACTAAAATGGGCGAACCATTTTCAATACCGAACTTTTCAAGAGATCAGAAATACTTTTGTCGAATGTTGTCTCTCTAAAAAGTTTATTTTAGGCGCTATCGCGCTGAATAACGATATTGTACAACGTCTTTATAATAAATATCATCATCGTATCTATTATAATTTGTCATTTATTAGCTACTAAGAGATTGCCTTAGGCGAAATTATACGGGAGCAATTGTCAAACGTGAACAGATTTCTCTCAATTGCAATTAAAAAATCTAAATTTTTGTTGATATGTGAGATACAGATGTAGGTTTTGAGTGAAAGTTTATTTTAGGCGCTATCGCGCTGAATAACGATATTGTACAACGTCTTTATAATAAATATCATCATCGTATCTATTATAATTTGTCATTTATTAGCTACTAAGAGATTGCCTTAGGCGAAATTATACGGGAGCAATTGTCAAACGTGAACAGATTTCTCTCAATTGCAATTAAAAAATCTAAATTTTTGTTGATATGTGAGATACAGATGTAGGTTTTGAGTGCATAACATGTACTTAGCTGTATTTTTTGTACTTTCTAGGAAGATTACCTATAATTTGAAATATAATACATTCTCAAATGTTATCATAATGTTCAAAAGTCAGACACAAAATCAAGATAAATGCAGTGTGTCTGTCTGCTAAAATCAGATTTGTGGAGCTCCTGGAAGGTATACCCACATGCATTTTACATTAAATTTTAGGATATCGTCCCACCCCAAAATTCATGATTGTCGATCAAAACACCTGAAATATCGCTTAAACACTAAATTATATCTACCAGCAATTACCGAATGCAACAGAATTTAGGTAATCCACTGCGAAGAACGCTATTAAATTTCATAAAAAAAAACATCTGAGATATCGACACAACAGGAGCTCCAAAACTTGACTTTAACAGACATTCAGACAGACAGACGGAAGGACGGACAAACGGACGGACAAACAGACGGACGGACGCGAAATCGATTCTTCTGTCGATTCTGAGTCGATCGGTCAATTTGAGTGGTATTCATAATCAGATTCGTGGAGTTTATATATCATATATATATATTTTGGGAAATCCTCCCGCAAAGGACGATGTCAAATTTTATCACAATCGGTCCATAAACATCTGAGATATCGCTGAAAAACTACTTACAAAATATAAACAAAATTTCTTCAGAAACTTGATTTCAACAGACAGGCGGACAGACAGACAGTCGGACATCGCATAATCGATTCACAAACTTATAATACCTTGGATAGTTATAACTTTAAAATTAATGGACTTATTAAGATGAATACTTAAGCGATAATATTTGAGAAGTATTATTCTGTCCTTGGTACCCAAACTATATTTTAAAAGTCCATATTTCATGTATGTATTTTTGATGTGCATATACCATACTTGGTAAACCAAGTAGGGTAGGAGGGGTACCATTTGCCATAGGGGCGCATTTGGCACCACTAATTTTCTTGAAAACTAACTTATCTTTTTTGATGCTGTAATCGATTTTATATTCAATTATCATTGATATTCTATATCTCAAATTTTGACTGCTGTAGCTTTCATATTTAAAACATCATGCGTGAATTATTGTTTCAGCAGATCCTGAAAAAATATTTTGCTACTATATTTTTGTAATATTTTCATTAGTTTTTTTTTTTTTTGTTATCCTAAGATATTATTCATTAGTTTAATAAACAATATAGTATTGAGAACAAATATTTTAAGTTTTTATCAATAAATCTATTTCTTATGTGAAAAATAGTTCTTTACATCTAACGACTCTACCTGGGACACATTTGCCATACACATATAAGAAAAAGCAACTCGTCGACATTTTTTGAGCCCGACATTTGCAATATCCCTAAAAAGGATATCGTATTTTGGTTGCAAAGCCCAATCCATCTTCCATCTTAACATTTTTTTTTATGTTGATATGTCACAGTACAATGTTGATGGGTTCTCCATGAACAATATTTGAAAGTTATATTTTATCGAACAATTTTAGAGTAGGCTCGTAACTGCATATATTCTACGAACATATTGCTTAAACAACTATTAGGTTTAGATGTATTTGCAAAATATATTTTTAAAAAGATATTAGGCTGTCAATTTGACTAAATTATTTTCTGTGTAAATCCTAGAAAGATAACCTTCATTTTCATATACAACAATTCAATACAAATACAGTCACAAAAGTTCTTTCGTATTTTATTAAAAAATGTTATCTTGATTCTGGTCTTGGTAATATCTCTATTGTAATGATGTTATATCAGAACTACGCTACTAATGAAATTTAATAGCGTGCTGCGTAGGACATGATATATGATTTATGTGGGTCCATCGTCCAGAGGCTTCAGAAACTTGATTTCAACAGACAGACAGACGGACATCGCTTAACCGATTCTGAGTCGATCGGTATAATTTTAATGGGATCTACGATCACTAATAAAAAATTTACAAACGGATGTACAGACTTATAATACCCTTTCACCTATTGGTGAAGGGTATAATAATAATAATAATTATAATACTTCACAAATTATTTAAAATATTGTGACGAATTTTAAACTTATCCGTCCCATTGTGCAAAGTTCACTGCTTATAATTCTTCCCCTCGCTTTCTAGATGTTTCTGTTGGTGTTGTTGTTATTCTGTTTATGTCAATAAGCAGAGCAACATGATTCTCTTATGTACAGTAAAGAGCATAGCAACATGTTTCTCTTTTATCTATATTCTCTCTCTCTCTCTCTGTTACTGTTAACTTCAGATAATCTGTTTGTACAACGTATGTGTGAGTGTGTTCTTGATCATGTGAGAATGTAGTGGAACACACATGAACTTTCGTAAGCCACATTGTTAGTGTAATCAACTACAGCTGCTCTTTGTTTACGTCTGCAGAAATTCTATTCTCTACTATATAAGGCCGATGGACGAGTATTGTGGAGACAGTTTTAATTAAGACGCGTATAAAGAGAACAGTGTGACTAAGAGTATTTGTAAAGCAGTTTTGTGAAGTTTGTTTACAGTATTTGTGAAAGTGTGTTTTAAGTGATTAACTCTAAAGTTAATAAAAGTATTGCTTTGTAAAACTACATAATACAAGTGTTTTAATTTGATTACGGTTGTTTGCAAAACGAATTCCTTCCACGTTTTTAAAGGAAAAACGTAACAACTGGTGTCAAAAGTGGAATTGCAAAATAACAACCATGGTGAAACTTGACGAATTAAAATTGGACCAACTTAAGAAGGAGTTGGGAAAGATGAACGTGCCAACAGCCGGCACTAAAGCTGAACTAAAAAGAAGGCTCAGGGACGAACTCCAAAATCAAGGTATTGATATTGCGACTTACGAATTTGAGACTAAAGAAGAAATGGAGGTACCCGTTCCATAACTAGCAGCCTAGAAATAAGCTCAATGTTCGCTACGATGATGGAAAGTATTGCTGGTATGAAAGCGGAGCTACAAGCAGGTTTGAAAACGGAACTTCAAGAGGCTGCCAAAATCAACAACGAGAAACTTCAAGCAGGTTTGAAAGCGGAACTTCAAGAAGCCACGAAAACCAACAACGAGAAACTTCTAGAAAAGATAGAAGAAAAACTGCAAGAAGTTTCAGGATCCACTAATAAACAACTTCAAGAAATTTCGACTACGATCAACAATCGCATCGATGGCGTTGAGAACAAATTTGACAGAAAACTGGCGATCTAGAAGTGAAAGTCAATGAGAACAAATTTAACGAAGAACTGGCTGACGTCGGAAGAAAAATTGGCGATCTAGAAGCAAAATTTAAAGGCATACAACACCATGCGGGTCCAGTGCGAGTTGTTCAAGAAACATCTGGAAAAACGAAAACACCCAGTTTTGATGGCAGTCTACCGTTTAATGTCTTTAAGTTCCAGTTTGAAACAGTCGCCGAGAGGAACCTATGGGACAACGACCAAAAAGCTCTGGAACTAATTTTGGGTCTAAAAGGCAATGCTGCGGAAGTCCTAGAAAGTGTGCCGTTAATCAGTAGAAAGAACTTTGATGACATCATGTCTGTACTTACCTGAAGAGGTAAGTACGGTGGCGAACACAAAAAGGAAATTTACCGTCTGGAACTTCGCGGCAGAGTCCAGAAACCAAACGAAAGTTTACAGGACTTTGCCTTGGATATTGAACGTTTGGTGGAGCAAATTTATCCTGGAGAAAACCAGACTTTCTTGGATCAGTTCAAGATTGAAGCATTTGTGAACGGTATACGAGATCCTGATATTAAATTTGCGGTGTACGCCACTCGAAAATCAACATTTTCTGAAACTGTGTCATTCGCATTAGCCCAAGAAACAGCAAAAATTATAGCAAAGCCACAAATGTGCAGATTGCGAGGTGTCAACGTAGTTGCTAACAACCAAGGCAGGATGGAGCAACTGATAGAGCAAATGTGTCGAGTTATAGAAAAGAAATTCGGTAAGCCGAAATCTAAGTGTTTCAACTGTGGTAAAGAAGGCCATTTCCAGCGAAATTGCAGGGCACCGAGAAGACAATCAAGATCTGTCTCTTCATCTGAGGGCAGCCAACAGGTGGAGCCACACTCATCCCAAGAACAGCTCGGGGATACATCAACGGCAATAGACATGTTTTTACCATAGACACAGGGGTCCGATTTGGTGCGTGGAAACCTTGAGTCCTTGAGCGGTATAAACCTGCGCACGGCAACTGGAGAGCATGCGACAGTCTATGGTAAAGTAAGTGCTAAAGTAACCATTGCTAACCTGCACGTCAACCACATATTCATTGTTGCCGACATTGTGGATGAAGTAATAATCGGTGCAGATTTTATGATTATGAATGGTTAGGTCCGATTTGGTGCGTGGAAACCTTGAGTCCTTGAGCGGTATAAGCCTGCGCACGGCAACTGGAGAGCATGCGACAGTCTATGGTAAAGTAAGTGCTAAAGTAACCATTGCTAACCTGCACGTCAACCACATATTCATTGTTGCCGACATTGTGGATGAAGTAATAATCGGTGCAGATTTTATGATTATGAATGGCATTAGTTTACACCTGGGGCCAAAGATAATGATTTGGAAAAATATAGAGATACCCCTCGATGTTGGTTACGAGAGCAAGCCCACTGTCAGAAAACTGATAACGGTCGAGCATCGTAATCTGCCACCACAGTCAGAATCGTTGATATGGGCCCGTATGGAGGGAGATTGTGAGGACAACAGTTTGTGGGTAATAGAATCAAAACTCGACAATGACATCATAACAGCAAAAGCTGTAGTGAAGTCCTGCAATAACGGAAGAGTTCCTGTAAGAGTTCTTAACTTATCCTGCCATGACAAAGTTATTAAACCTGACTCGGAAATTGGTCAATGCGCAGCCACTGAAGCGATAATCAACTGCGAGACGAAATCAGAGCATGTTAAAATGTGCAGCAAAGAACTACAGCAACTGGCTTAATATGTAGAGAAATGGGTAGAAGGCTTGTCACCGTCCTACAAAAATAAAGCCAAACAATTCTTGAAGAAGCATGCAGCCGTATTTGCGTCCTGGCCAAGCGTGACGAAGTTAAGGAATTGGTCAACGAAATGGAGCGTAGTGGAGTAATTGAACCATCCGCAAGTCCATGAAGCTCTCCGGTCGTTCTGGTTAAGAAGAAAGATGGCAGCACCAGATTTTGTGTTGACTACCGGAAGCTTAATGATGTTACGAAAAAGGACAGCTACCCCTTGCCAAGAATCGATGACACCTTGGACACATTAGGTGGGGCAAAATGGTTTCTACGCTAGATCTCCAAAGCGGTTATTGGCAGGTGGAGATCTCAGAGAAAGACAAAGAGAAAACAGAGTTTAGTGCAATTGATGGGCTATGGCAGTTCAACGTTATGCCATTTGGACTCTGCAACACCCCAGCTACTTTCGAACGGCTAATGGAACGAGTATTGAAAGGACTTCAGTGGAAAACTTGTTTGGTGTACCTTGACGACATCACCGTCATGGGAAAAACCTTCGATGAACATTTGAAGAATCTGGAAGAAGTCCTTAAACGCATAGCGGAGGCTGGTCTCACCTTAAGTGCCAAGAAATGTGCGTTGTTCCGGAAAGAAGTAAAATACTTGGGGCACTTGGTGACTGAAAATGGCATAGCTACTGATGAGGACAAAATATGAGCTGTCAAAGACTGGCCGCAACCAACAAATCTCCATGAATTATGCAGCTTCCTAGGGCTATGCACGTACTACAGACGATTTGTTCCGAATTTTGCAAGTGTGGCCGCAAGTTTGCATGAGCTTACCAAGAAGTCTCGACCATTCTATTGGGGTACAGAGCAGGAGCAAGCGTTTAAGAGGCTAAAAGCATTACTCTGCTCGGCACCAATATTGACGTATCCTGTGGCCGGAGAGAAATTCGTATTTGACACAGACGCAAGCGCGTGCGGAATTGGAGGTGTGCTCTCGCAGGAGGTGAATGGGACAGAACGAGTGATTGGCTACTACAGTCGAACTCTTTCAAAGCCCGAAAGGAACTACTGTGTTACAAGACGAGAGCTCCTGGAATGTGTAATGTGTAGAATGTGTAAAGAACATAAGTACCTGTATGGTCAGAAGTTTCAACTAAGGACCGATCATTCCGCACTTAGATGGCTATTGCAGTTTAAACAACCAGAAGGCCAGCTTGCACGATGGATCGAACGACTACAGAGCTACGATTTCACAATCGAGCACAGGAAAGGAAGAAATCACGGGAATGCTAATGCCCTTTCCAGACGTCCTTGCAGTGTAGAGTGCAAGCATTGTACCAAGACTGAAGCCAAGGAGTGTGTTATTGATGTTCGGTTAATGCGCGTAGAACCCAGTGGAGATTGGTCTGTAGTGCAGAGGAACGATCCAGTACTGAGGAAAATAATGCAAGCCAAAGAAGAAGATAAGAGGCCAACCCGTAACGAGATCTTACAGGAAAGTCCACTAATGAAGTCATATTGGGCTCTCTGGGATAGTCTGAAGATAATAGACGGTTGCTTATATCGCACTTGGGAGAGCGCCGATGGAAAGACAGTGCAAAATTTGGTCGTGGTGCCATCCTCTAAAATAAAGGAAGTGCTAAAGAAGTTTCATGATGGTCCTAGTGGAGGTCACCTAGGTGTAACAAAGACTCTAGAAAAACTGAAGCAGCGGTTCTATTGGGTTGGTTGTCCTCAGAGTGTGGCTGACTGGATTGCTAATTGTCCGAACTGTATAGCAGCCAAGGGTCCAGTCCGAAGAAGTCGTGGCCAGCTACAGCAGTACCATTCTGGTGCCCCATTTGAGCGGATAGCTATGGATGTGGCAGGTCCTTTCCTTGTAAACGAGGCTGGTAATCGTTATGTGCTAGTGGTGATGGCTATTTTACCAAATGGCCTGAGGTGTATGCAGTACCTAACCAAGAAGCTAAAACAGTGATAGACGTCTTTGTGAACAAATGGATATGCCACTATGGAGTTCCACTAGAGCTACACTCAGATCAAGGCAGAAGTTTTGAATCCGCGGTGTTCAGGGAAATGTGTGAGTTGTATAAGAAAAACGTGAACTACCCCTCTACATCCACAGTCTGACGGTATGATTGAAAGGTTTAACCGTACGCTGGAAGAGTACCTAATGGAGCTATGGAGTTCCACTAGAGCTACACTCAGATCAAGGCAGAAATTTTGAATCCGCGGTGTTCAGGGAAATGTGTGAGTTGTATAAGAAAAACGCGAACTACCCCTCTACATCCACAGTCTGACGGTATGGTTGAAAGATTTAACCGTACGCTGGAAGAGTACCTAAGGAAGGTGGTCAGCACTCATCAGAGGGACTGGGATCAACACATACAAAAAATTCTGCTGGCATATCGAACAGCCGCCCACGACTCCACGTCCAAGACCCCTGCCAAAGTCGTTTTTGGAACCGAGCTGCGATTACCCGCAGACTTGCAATTTGGTACTAAGCCAATAACAAATACTGAGGATTGTGGTCACCTCTCCTCCCAAGAGCAAGAAAACCTTAATGAACTGCATGAATTCGTCCGTAGCAAAATTAGAATGGTCAGCGACAAGATGAAGGCCAGATACGATCGAGCAGCCAATTCCCAGGGCTTTAATGAAGGTCAGTTGGTACTCTTATACAACCCACAGCGCATAAAAGGATTATCTCCCAAACTACAAACTCATTGGGACGGCCCGTACAAGGTTGTTAAAAGGATAAATGATGTGGTATATCGAATACAAAAAGATAAGAGTCCAAGGTCCAAAATGAAGGTCGTACACCTCGAAAGATTGGCCGCCTACGGAAGAACGGAGACTGTGCCTATTCGGGACGAACAGGCTTAAGAGGGGGGCAGTGTGACGAATTTTAAACTTATACGTCCCATTGTGCAAAGTTCACTGCTTATAATTCTTCCCCTCGCTTTCTAGATGTTTCTGTTGGTGTTGTTGTTATTCTGTTTATGTCAATAAGCAGAGCAACATGTTTCTCTTATGTACAGTAAGGAGCATAGCAACATGTTTCTCTTTTATCTACATTCTCTCTCTCTCTCTGTTACTGTTAACTTCAGATAATCTGTTTGTACAACGTATGTGTGAGTGTGTTCTTGATCATGTGAGAATGTAGTGGAACACACATGAACTTTCGTAAGCCACATTGTTAGTGTAATCAACTACAGCTGCTCTTTGCTTACGTCTGCAGAAATTGCTAGAAATTCTCTTGTCTACTATATAAGGCCGATGGACGAGTATTGTGGAGACAGTTTTAATTAAGACGCGTATAAAGAGAACAGTGTGACTAAGAGTATTTGTAAAGCAGTTTTGTGAAGTTTGTTTACAGTATTTGTGAAAGTGTGTTTTAAGTGAATAACTCTAAAGTTAATAAAAGTATTGCTTTGTAAAACTACATAATACAAGTGTTTAAATTTGATTACGGTTGCTTGCAAAACGAATTCCACGTTTTTAAAGGAAAAACGTAACAATATTAAATCAATATTAAAAAATTTTTAATTATTTAACATGAAATTTTCTTTTTTATATCAACGTTTTTCAGCTAAAAACTCTTTAAAGTTAGTTTCTTTAAACTCTTTTGACTTCTCTCCACAAAAATTTAATTATGGGAGATCTTATTCTAATTTAAAATTTACTTAAACATCAAAAAATTTAATACTCCCGCAATAAGCGCTATTAAATTTCATCAAAATCGGTCCATAATCACCCAAAATATCAAAAATTGGGCTAAAATTTTAAAATTTTTGATTGAAAAACACTTTTAAATAATAAGAGAAAAATATACTCCTTGTGTAGTGATAACATGTTATATATCAGCATTTAGGAAATGGTTTTCTAAAGCACTCTGTAAAATCTTATCAAAATCGGTCCACAAACAACTGAAAGTACGCATTAGAGAAAGTTTGTTGAAAAAATAAAATGCAGAAACAGGAAAAACCATCCTCCTGGATCTCGGATATACATAAATTTTTTATTTATTTATTTAAGTCTATGGAGTTGTTCTTTGTGGGATGTTGAAAGAAATTTTATCAAGAAGAAATTCAGCAGAAACTTCACCATTAATTAGATTTAACAAAAATGAAACATTTAACATAGTACGGCGGCTTTGAAGTGTTGGTAATCTTATTAACAATAATCTGCTACGATAGGATGGTAGGTTGATACTCGGGTTCCATGGTAAACCACGCAGACAAAAAATTCAAAATTGCTTTTGCACGGATTCAATGTGGTTGATGTGAACGTCATATTGTGGGTCCCATATTATTGATCCATATTCCAGTATGGCTCGGACAAGAGAGGTATATAATCTTTTGGTTATGAATGGATCAGAAAACTCTTTTGACCAGCGTTTTATAAAGGCAAGGGTTCCTCTAGCTTTGTTTACTGTCATATGGATGTGGGATATGAAATTAAGTTTGGAATCGAACATAATTCCCAGGTCTTGGATACTACCCACCAACTCCAGCTGATGGCCACCCAGAAAATAGTTAATTTTAAATAAATTTTTTCTTGAAAAACTCATGCATTTGCATTTGCGTAGATTAAGTTCCATAAGGTTACTGCAACACCATAACTGAAAATTATTCAAATCAGATTGAAACAGCGAGACACATGATGGGTCTTTGTAGCTGAAGAAAATTTTTACGTCATCAGCGTAAAGCAGGACATTGGAATGTTTTATAACGTCCGGTAGATCGTTAATTAATAGTATAACAAGTAAGAGTGGTATATTCGGCTTTGCCGAATCTTGGATACCCTTCACCAATTGTGTTCTAAAAGTAAAGTACAAAATCTATATTCTTACGATTGATAATTATATAGTTTCTGATTACTGACTAAGTTGAGCTCCACACAAATGCTTGATATGTATATTAATTTTCTGTTGTTCGTACTCAATGTAATTCCTAGCAATATTTGGTTATACTAGTGTTATATGCAAAGAGTCTTTAAAATTAAGAGTCGGAAAACGAAAAGCTTTTCGGTGGCGTCATCATTTAGAATAGTTATGGACCCAAAGGTTAGGTTGGGCAGGTGGCCGATGTCTAGCTTCGAAATAAAATAGACACATATTTTACGAACATTTAATAAAGTTCAATAGACCAGATAAACCATGCAGAAAAGATGCTTCAAAATGTAGATGACCTTAGATTTGCAAAAGCACATCGATATGATGAAGATTAAGTATTATGGCATGCAACCCAAAAACACAGTGCCCATTGAGGGTTCTGCACTTTAATTGGTACGAATTATCCAACTAGTAGAAGTTCTTGATTAGTTATGTAAAACTCTGAAGTTAGCGGGCTGATTTAGGTAAAAGCTTTAACAATGATTGTCAATGTATATAAGCCTTAAAATTATAGGGTATACACTCTTAGTTTTAGATACATACGTGGAATATATAGCTTTTAAATGGATGGATATCAGCTTTGTCGGAAAAGTTATTAAAGATTTACTTGTTAATCTGTAGTTAGTTAATTAATTAAAATGAACACATCATCAAAAATTTTTGGGATGTATTGTTGTTTCGATCTGTCCGATGGATGTTTAGAAAGTTTTGCTCTAGTTCTTTGTGCAATCATAGTGTAGTTTAATTTATCAGCATTAAAGTGATTCCCGGTCGGGGTTATATGGGAGATTTCACTAAATGTGAACATGTTCAATACCGAACTTTTCAAGAAATCAGAAATACTTTTGTCAAATGTTGTCCCTCTCGAAAGTTTATTTTAGGCGCTATCGCCTTGAATAACAATATTGTACAACGTCTTTATACTAAATGTCATCATCGTATCTATTATAATTTGTAATTTATTATCTACTAAGAGATTGCCTTAGGCGAAGTTATACGGGAGCAATTGTCAAACGTGAACGGATTTCTCCCAATTGCAATTAAAAAACTTAAATTATCGTTGATATGTGAGATACATACATATGTAGATTTTGAACGGATGTCATGTACTTAGCTGCATTTTTGGACTTCCTAATCATAATGTTCAAAAGTCAGACACAAAATTGAGATAAATGCAGTGTGTCTGTCAACTAAAATCAGATTTGTGGAGCTCCTGGATTTTACACAAAATTTTAGGATATTGTCCCACCTGAATTTAATCATTGTCGATCAAAACACCTGAAATATCGCATAAACGCTAAATTATATCTACCACAAATTACCAAATGCATCAGAATTTAGGACGCTATTAAATTTCATCAAAATAAACACCTGATATCGACAAAACAGGAGCTCCAAGAACTTGACTACAACAGAAAAAAGGACAGACAGGAAGACGGACGGACGGACAGGCAGGTAGACGGACGGAAAAATAAACAGACGGACGGACGTAGCGAAATCGATTCTCCTGCAGATTCTGAGTTGATCGGTACAATTTGAATGGTATTCATAATCAGATTTGTGGAGTATATATATCAGATTTTAGGAAATCCACCCACAAAAGAATGTCAAATTTCATCATAATCGGTCCATAAACACCTGAGATATCGCTGAAACAATACTCACAAAATGTAAACAAAATTTCTTAGACACGTACTTTCAGCAATTTGCTGTACATCAAATGTAGTGTTTTGGCGACATCTCAATTGTTTATGGACCGCTTTTGATAAAATTTTATAACGTGCTTGGCGGGGGAATTTCCTAAAATCTGATATAAAATTTATGTATGTCCGTGCTAAAGGAGGATGGTTTTTGGCAAATTGCCCAAAGTTCGCATTAGAGAATGTTTGTTGAAAAAATGAAATGTAGAAATAGGAAAAACCATCCTCCTTTAGCACGGACCTGCATAAATTTTTTATCAGATTTTAGGAAATTCCCCCGCCAAGCACGTTATTAAATTTTATCAGAAGCGGTCCATAAACAATTGAGATATCGCCATAACACTACATTTGATGTACAGCAAATTGCCCAAAGTACGTGTCTAAGAAATTTTGTTTACATTTTGTAAGTATTGTTTTAGCGATATCTCAGGTGTTTATGGACCGATTGTGATGAAATTTGACATCGTTCTTTGTGTGAGGATTTTCTAAAATCTATACTCCACAAATCTGATTACCAATACCATTCAAATTGTACCGATCAACTCAGAATCGGCAGGAGAATCGATTTCGCGACCTCCGTCCGTCCGTCTGTTTGTCTGTCTGTCCGTCCGTCTGTTTGTTTGTCCGTCCGTCCGTCTGTTTTTTTGTCCGTCCGTCTACCTGTCTGTAATTTTTTCAGTTCTAGTCAAGTTTTTGGAGCTCCTGATTTGTCGATATCTCAGGTGTTTATTTCGATGAAATTTAATAGCGTCCTTCGCAGGGGATTACCTAAATCCTGATGCATTCGGTAATTTGTGGTAGATGTAATTTAGCGTTTAAGCGATGGTGTTTTAATCGACAATGATAAAATTCAGGGTGGGACAATATCCTAAAATTTTGTGTAAAATCCAGGAGCTCCACAAATCTGATTTTAGCAATAATCTTAATTTTGTGTCTGACTTTTGAACACTATGATAACATTTGAGAATGTATTATATATCAAATTATAGGTAATCTTCCTAGGAAGTACAAAAATGCAGCTAACTACATGATATCCGTTCAAAACCTACATATGTATGTAAGTATCTCACATATCAACAAAAATTTAAATTTTTTAATTGCAATTGGGAGAAATCCGTTCACGTTTGACAATTGATCCCTTATAACTTCGCCTAAGATACGATGATGACATTTAGTATTAAGACGTTGTACAATATTGATATTCAGGGCGATAGCGCCTAAAATAAACTTTCTAGAGGGACAACATTTGACAAAAGTATTTCTGATCTCTTGAAAAGTTCAATATTGAAAATGGGCGAGCTCTATTCACATTTAGTGAAATCTCCCATATAACCCCGACCGGGAATCGATTTAATGCTGATAAATTAAATCACATTAAAATTGCACAAGGAACTTGAGAAAAACTTTCCAAACATCCATCGGACAGATCGAAAGAACAATACATCCCAAATATTATTTATGAAGTGTTCATTTTAATTAATTAACTAACTTCAGATTAATAAGTAAATCTTTAATAACTTTTCCGACAAAGCTGTTATCCATCCATTCAAAAGCTATATATTTCACGTATGTATCTAAAACTAAGAGTGTATACCCTATAATTTTAAGGCTTATCATTGTTAAAGCCCAACCTGCCCAACCTAACCTTTGGGTGCATAACTATTCTAGATGATGACGCCACCGAAAAGCTTTTCTTTTTCCGACTCTTAATTTTAAAGACTCTTTGCATATAATACTAGTATAACCAAATTTTGCTAGGAATTACATTAAGTACTTTTGCAACGCCATTGGTGAAGGGTATCCAAGATTCGGCAAAGCCGAATATACCACTCTTACTTGTTTAAAAGTATTTTTCTTGGTATTTAAAGGTATTTTTTCGATATTTTCGGTGTTTATAAACCGATTTTAATGAAATTTAATAGCGTTCATTGCGGGAGAATGATATATAATTTATGTAGGTTCATCCTCCAGGGGCTTCAGAAACTTGATTTCAACAGACAGACAGACAGACAGACGGACGGACAGACAGACAGACGGACATCGCTTAATCGATTCTCCTCCCGATTCTGAGTCGATCGGTATAATTTTTATGGGGTCTACGATCACTAATAAAAAATTACAAACGGAATCACAAACTTATAATACCTTTTCACCTATTGGTGAAGGGTATAAAAAGAATAGGTCCTAAATGGCTACCCTGTGGGACACCAGACAGCACTGCTATGGATTTGGAAATATTTTTTTCAAATAAACTCTTTGCTTCCTTAGAGTTAAATAAATACGAAGAAAACCATTTAATACAATTTGGGGCGAAACCCAGCAACTTTCGTTTTTCCAGTAAGAGATTGTGGTTGACCTTATCGAAGGCCTTACTGAAATCCGTGTAAACAGCGTCAGTTTGTTCTCCATTGTTAAAACCTTTGTTGATTGTAGTAGTAAAATGTAAAAGATTAGTTACTGTTGAGCGCTTTTTGCGAAATCCATGTTGATATGGTGAAAGAATTGATGAAACGAGATGACATATGTAATCAGTAATAATTTTCTCAAACAATTTTGGAATTGTGCTTAAATTAGCTATTCCTCTGTAATTAGAGATATTGCATTTATTTCCAGATTTAAATAACGGAATAATATAAGACTCCCTCCAAGAATTCGGAAAGTAACCATATTGTATAGAAGTATTAAAGATTTTTGTCAACGGGACAGATAAACTTTCAGCACATTAAATAAGGACGACACTAGGTACACCATCGGGACCAGACTTAGTAGATGATTTTAAACGTGTTAAAGCATGAAAGATTTCGAAAATGTCAAAGCATGGGAAAGAAATTGACTGGTTGCAGGTAACATCATACGGGTATTTATTATTAGAACAATAATCAGATTTGGAGTAAGTAGCCGCAAAAAAATCAGCGAAGAGATCACTTATCTCAGCATTATCAGTAGATTCCACATTATTATATTTCATAATGGAAGGAAATTCAAGAGTCCTTCGTTTAGAATTAACGAAATTGTAAAACGATTTAGGATTATTTTTAAAATTGATTTTCATTTTGTTTAAGTAGTTGTTGTATAGGGAGTTACCAAGCTTAGTATATTCTGCACGGCAAATAGAATACAATCCATAATCATGTAGAGATCCTGACTTTTTATATTTTTTAAACAGCTTATTCTTTTGATTTTTTAGTTTTAAAAGAGAAAAATTACTCCAGGGGGGGGCCAGAATGTACTTTAGGTTTTGTTTTTGGAATACCCAGATCCATAGCGGCATTTAAAATACTATAAAATTGTTCGACCATCGTTTCAACATCTCCCGAATTGTGAACAGGAATAGTCAGTAGCTTAGTCCAATCAAAATTGCTTAAATAATCATTTATTACATTGAAATCAGCTTTTTTATAATCATAAATTTCATCATTTGGAATGTGACTGTTGATATTTACAGGTGATATTTGGATGGAGCTATTAATGTTAATTGTAGGGTGGTAAGAATCTTCAGGATTACTAATTGGTAGCGATCTGGAAACTTAACAGTCCATTGAATCATTTACGAAAACCAAGTCCAACAGTTTGCCAAATTCATTTCGAATGTTATTAATCTGATAAAGGCAGAGATCCGATTGGCCATTTAAAAAGTCATCAGTCCATAAGTTTGTTTTAAAAGGAAGGAGGTTTGTAGCATCAGACTGAGCATTCCATTCAACAGATGAAAGATTGAAGTCTCCGAGCACGAAAAACGAATTAGAATCACTAGCCAGTTCTACTATTTGCTGGATAGCATGTAGGTGGTTAAAATAGACAGACTGATCAGATTTAGGTGGGATATATGAGCAAGTTACAAATATAATTTTATTTTTTAATTTAATTTTTACACTTAGAAATTCAATATTAGTAACAGGAACAACGTTTAAAAGTTCAGCTTGAAGAAAATTTGAAACCGCGATAAGAACACCTCCGCCATTTTTATTATCACCTCTATCATGCCTAAAAATTTGATATTTATTGCAGAAATTTTCAGTATCGTAGACATTGGTCTTTAACCACGTTTCAGTTAATGCGATTACATGATGTTCAAAACTATAACTTTGATTGAATAACTTTATCAATTTGGAATTTAATCCACGGACATTTTGGTAGATAGCATTCAACCCATTTCCTGATTTTTTAATCAGTTTTTTGATTCCGTTTCTGCATTAGAAGGAAGAGTAGCAACATTGTTACTACGGCGGTTTTGATTAAATAGGTACTCACGTACGATGGTATACCTTGGCCAAAATTCCGGATTATTTATTTTGTCGAAAAATTCAGCTGGGACGGATACTTTAAAAGATATAATATCCCTAGCCTGGGAGTAAGTAAACTTTTTGACATGAATATCAGAACAAGACACTAGCTTCGATTTAATATAAGCATCAATCTGGTCAGAAGAGGTATCAGAAGAGAAACGTGACAAAAATATATGTTTTTTAGGAGGAACGACATTTAGTGGGATTGCATCATAATTTTGTTGAATAACCACGGATTGTTCAGTTTCCATCGAAGATACTTCAGAAGCATTTATAATAACCTCATTGTTATCACCAGGCTGTTTTTGCTGAGGTACGCTCATAACTGGAGATTTCAACGGTACCGAACCATTTAGTGACAATGCAGATGTAGATGGATTATTTATATTTATTTTTGATGTAGTTCTTGCTGATTTACGACGCTTAGGTGATGACTGAGGAGGAGATTTGAGATTTTGTAAAGAAGTATAATCATCGAACAATTTCCCATATGCAGATATAACATTATTTAAATTAGAAACACCATTTTGAATTTCAAGAAATTTTGTTTTGTTTCCTTGAAAAAATTTAAAGAAATCAACTCCGATTTTTCTACAGCTATTGCAGCACCAATGTAGACCATCATGTTTATTTAGCGCTTCTGCAACCAAAGTTGGTAAGCCAGAGCATTTGAAGTGGCACAAACCATGACATAACCAGCAAACGATTAATCTTTCATCATCATTAACAACGGAACATTTTTTATTGACGCATTTAATTTCAATAAATTCAGACATTATTACGGATTAATTAACAATATTCTTCGGGTGTATAATAACTGACTGTATATAATTTAACGATATGGTAACTCAAAGTAAGAAGATTGACAGAAATAGTAAAAACAAAAAACAGATGATTGTCACAGAACGATGAGAATGTTTTTGTGGTTTTTGGTGGGTTCAGAGTACGAAAATTGTTTGTGTAGTAATTGAATATATGTATGTATGGAATTGTTATTGTGTTTAATTTTTTTGCTTTAAGCTTTACTTTTATAAACAGATTAAGAGAGTATTTTAAACTTTATGTGTATAAAGAGAAAATTATTTTAATTTGTTTAAGAAAAGAAGTAATTTAAATTAAGTTATAGATTTTATTAGATTAAAGTAAACGACAGTTGAACACAATTACAACAAAATATTGCTGCTGTTTAAAAGTACAATATGATATTAAACACCAATTATTTATGATATTTAAAAAAGGTTTATTTTAATTTTTATTATTGATAAAACACAGCGCGAAATAAATACGTGTTGCACAGATGACCAGTGTTGTATATAAGATTTAAGGAAATTCCCCCGCCAAGCACGTTATTAAAGTTTATCAACAGCAGTCCATAAACAACTGAGATATCGCCAAAACACTAATTTTGATGTACAGCAAATTGCCAAAAGTATGTGTTAATTTTTTTTTTACATTTTGTAAGTAGTGTTTCTATGAAAATAATTTGAAAATAAATTTTCAAAAAAACGGCGGTTCACCTCATAACTCAGCTAGCCACTGGTTATTGAGTATTAGGCTATGTAAAACTTCTCTAACTAATGCATTTGCCGTTCGGAGCCGGCGTTAAAACGTCCCTTTCAATGAGTCTAAAAATAGAATCGGATGCACCTCATTGTCTGTGAGAAGTACCCCTTGTTCCAATTGGAATGTTGTCGGGGAATTATATTTATTATATAAGTAGTGTTTCAGCGATATCTGCGTGTTTATTTACCGATTGTGATGAAATTTGACAGCGTCCTTTGCGGGAGGATTTCCTAAAATCTGATATATAAACTCCACAAATCTGATTATGAATACCATTCAAATTGTACCAATCAACTCAGAATCTATAAGAGAATCGATTTCGCGACGTCCGTCTGTCTGTTCGTTTGTCTGTTGTATTTAAGTTCTTGGAGCTCCTATTTTGTTGATATCTCAGATGTTTATTTTGATGAAATTTAATAGCGTTGTTCGCAGGTAGGGTTTGCAGTTCGGTTATTTTTCATAATTTTTTATTGGTATTATTCAGAAATAATATTAGCTTATCATAAATTTGCAAATTACGTAAGACGATGTATGACGGTATATGTTATATCCTGGGACTCAGCCGTATTTTTGAAACGTGTAATAATTCCAAGCAAACGCAAGAAACCACTAGACAAACGCAAATGGAGTTTAATATTTAACAAACGTTAGTTTAATAGTTCAATTGATACAAACATCGTAGCATGTACTATAGATGAAGCTGCAGTCAATATCAAATTTGGATCTGAAAATCAAACACTGCTTCAGTTATGGTTGGCACACGGAATTCGTCTTGCAGTCACTTATGTTTTTTTTTTTAAATTTCTTATAAATCCAGATGTGGAAGAATTTGAAACCGACGAAAACGAAGACAATTTTGACAATGGCGACGATAAAACTTTCAATCACTTAAAATTGATTGGCCATATAAACAAGCGTTATAAAGCATCATAAACGTGAATTAAGTTTACTCTTAGATTTCTGCTTCTAAAAGAAAGTATTCATGAAAGTTTAGAAAAGCTGTCGACCTTAGATTTGCTTCTATCGACTTTAAAATTGTAAAATCTTTTAAAGATTCGTTGCTGTTCATGAAAATGATTGTTAAAGCAATTTGTCGCTCGGATGCAAATATTATACAAGCTAAAGGGACTCTGCAGTTTCTAAAAAAGAAATAAGACTTATTTTAGAAATGCCTCATATTTAAAAAACCTGAATTAATTTACTGAATTTAGTATTAAATTATTAAATATGAGCTTTAATAAATATACCTTATACTTTGTTTTAATAAAATTCTCTAAATTTTACTACAAATTTAAGTCAAAATAGTTTTATTTAAAAAACCGAAACCGGCCGGTTGGGGTGGTTTAAAATCGAAACCGCGGTTTCTCATGTTCACGGTTATTTGCAAACTCTATTCGCAGGGGATTACCTAAATTCTGATGCATTTCTTAATTTGTGGTAGATTTAATTTAGTGTTTAAGCGATATTTCAGGTGTTTTGATCGACAATGATGAAATTCAGGGTGGGACGATATCCTAAAATGTTGTGTAAAATGCGTGTGGGTATACCTTCCAGGAGCGTCACAAATCTGATTTTAGCAGACAGACACACTGCATTTATCTTAATTTTGCGTCTGACTTTTGAACATTATGATAACATTTGAGAATGTATTATATATCAAATTATAGGTAATCTTCCTAGGAAGTACAAAAATGCAGCTAAGTACGTGATATCCGTTCAAAACCTACATATGTATGTGTGTATCACACATATCAACGAAAATTTAAATGTTTTACAGTGTTGTGCAGAACAAAAGCAGCAGAATTTATCTCCTAACATAAATACATATTTTTTATTTACAGTTCGTTTTAGAAAACTATATTTTATTTATTTATTTCATATATTTTATGTAAATTGAAAATACAAAAAATTAACAAATTAAATTAATTTCTAAGAAATTGATAAAAAACAAATTGTTTCTCCTTATGAAGCTGTGCAAAACAAAAGCAACAAATTTAGTACTTCGTATATAAACCCCAGTTTTTTACATTGCATAGATGAAATATATTTGTTTATCGTACTGTTTACAATTTTTTTCCACTCTGATTTCAATTCTTGAAAAACCCACTTTTATTTTTGAACCTTTTTCCGGCTACCTTCCTTTTGAATATCCCAAAAAGGTTTTCAATGGGATTCAAGTCGGGTGATTTGGCCGGCAAATCAAGGACTTGAATCCCATTGTCTTAATTAAACTCCTTGACCAACATCCTTTAATCCCACCTGACTTTAATCCCATTGAAAACCTTTTTGGGATACTCAAAAGAGAGGTAGCCGGAAAAAGATTCAAAAATAAAGGTGGGTTTTTCAAGAATTGAAATCAGGGTGGGAAAAAATTCTAAACAGTACGATAAACAAATATAATTGCATCTATGCCCAGTAGATGTGCGGATGTCATCAAAAACTGGGGTTAATACACGAGTACTGAATTTGTTGCTTTTGTTTTGCACAGCTTCATAAGGAAAAACAATTTGTTTTTATCAATTTCAAAGACTTTGTTAATTTAATTTGTTAATTTTTTTTCGTATTTTTAATTTACACAAAAAATATAAAATATAAAAATAAAATATAGTTTTCTAAAACGAACAAAATATGTATTTATGTTAGGAGATGAATTCTGTTGCTTTTGTTCTGCACAACACTGTAATTGCAATTGGGAGAAATCCGTTCACGTTTGACAATTGCTCCCGTATAACTTCGCCTAAGGCAATCTCTTAGTAGCTGACATTTAGTATAAAGACGTTGTACAATATCGTTATTCAGGAGGGATAACATTTGACAAAAGTATTTCTGATCTCTTGAAAAGTTCGGTTTTGGAAGTGGGCGAGCTCGGTTCACATTTAGTGAAATCTCCCATATAACCCCGACCGAGAATCACTTTAATGCTGATAAATTAAATCACATTATAATTGCTTAAAGAACTAGAGCAAAACTTTGCACACATCTATCGGACAGATCGAAAGAACAATATATCCCAAATATTATTGATGAAGTATTCATCTTAATTAGTTAACTAACTTCAGACTAATAAGTAAATCTTCAATAACTTTTCCGTCAAAGCTGATATCCATCCACTCACAAGCTATATATTTCACGTATGTATATAAGAGTGTATACCCTATAATTCTAAGGATTGTATACATTGACAATCATGGTTTAAGCTTAGACCGAAATCGGTCCGCTAACATCAAAGTTCTACATAACTAATTAACCCATTTTTTACCAGAAATTTAAACATTGGAATTTTTTTATAAAATTTTCAGAAAGGGCTAACTAAAGCATATTAAACACTTCTAAAAAAAAAAATCTAAAATTTTGAATGTAGTTTCGGCGGAAACTGCCGTGTGTTTGACAACACGCTGGTGCTGTAAAGAGTTTGAAAACAATATTAGAAAATTAATTGTGCAACATTATATTTTTTTTAATTTTAGGCATTTATTTTAAAAATATATATACATAAGTAAAAAAAAAATATAAAAATATATTACAAAAGTTTTTGTTTATATGTCCGGCACGGCGATTTAAATAAAATTGTTTGTCTTCGTGAAACAATTTAAAACAATTTTCGGAGTGAAGGTGGACGTTGCACTTCTCACACAGAAATATGGTGGCTTTTGGTGTGCACACAATACAACGCCGACGATTAGTGCTTTTTAAAGGAACATGCAAGCCATCTACTTTTGGAAGGTTTGGCTGTTGATAATTTCTGTCCAAATCCTCATCAGATGAAGGTTCGTTCAGTGCATCCTCCGACGAAAGCAACAAAGACTTCGTTATTGAATTTTTAAAATCCAGCTGTGACAAAGGTTTTGCATTTTTTGAAGTCTCTACCTGCTACAATGCAGCTTCCAAGCATTGGCAACAGCGCTATCTAGACATTGAATCCAAAGTGGCCACCACCACTTTTTGCCCCGAATGGCTACTCGATAGTTTGAAACACCATTGTCGTGTAAATCCACACCGCCCATATGTTTGTTGTAGCTACTGAAGGCGAGGGGCTGTTGAATACCAACTTTTTTCTTCTTTTCTTTGCTATACCGTTGAACGGTAACCATTGGGTCGATGTCGTCATAATTAGTTGCTATGGTCACTTCAGAGTTATCCATCCAGCGAACTACCATTATATTATTTAGGGTATCGTATGCATAGTCTACATCGTGCTTTGCGAGACTTTTTTTCCCAGATTTTAAAGGGGCAGCAGCAATGCGATTTGGCCGAACCGTGCCGCTTGCGCAAAATCCTCTTTCTTTCAGCAGGCAAAGCAAATAATGGGACGTAAAAAAATTGTCAAAATGCACTGTGTGTTGCCCTGGATGCTCACAATGCGATAAAACTTCCATTATGACAGAGGCGCCGAGTCCCAAACTCTTATTGAAAATGCTGGATGCACCTGAATAGGGAATAAATTGAAACATATAGCCCTTGTCCGAACAAAGAGCCCATAGTTTATAACCAAAACGTATGGGTTTTCCACGAATGAACATCTTCGCTGAATGGCGTCCAAAATATGGTACCATCGTCTCGTCGATGGATAAATGTTCCGCAAAAACACCAAACTGCATATACCGTTTATTGATCATGTCAAACAATGGCCGAACCTTTCCAAACTTATCAGAAACATCCAAATTGTCGTTATTAGCGATATGAAAGTTTGCTTTCAATTTTGTGAATTTATTCCGAGGCATTGTTTGACGAATCAATGGAATACCGAACGCTGGATCCAAACTCCAATATAAATTAGTTATTGGAACATTGTGATACCCTGAGAACAATAGTATGCCCATAAAACGCTGCATAATATGTGCGTCGCATATTTGGCCGGTGTTGTTGTGTTGAGCAGCATATCGATTTGTTTCATCTACAAGTAATGTAATAACATCATCATCAAAAAATAATTTAAATAGCTCAATTGGGGTTTTTTCACTCAGAGCATGGAGCAGTGGCTCTTGCTTTTCTCGTGTTCCGGATGAATTTTGTAAAAAGTGCTCCTCGTTTTTTCCATGCTGGTTTGAAGTCAGACATTGGACGATACGTTTGTTGGTGGTGTCCTTTTGAAGTTGATGGTGCTATTTCATCCTCTTTAACTTCGCACACAGGACCGCCATAATCTTTAGTTACAGATGTGTAGATCACCTCAATTGTACCTGCTACCTCGGCCAAAGGGTTTTCGTCGCAAGCAATATTAGTTGATACAAAATCATCATCAATTGCTTCAAAATCGGAATCACCGCCAGTATTGTCTGGAGGTAAACAAATTACAGACTCAATCGCAGCTGCTCTCTCATCTTGCTCATTGTCGTCATCGCTCCAGCTATCTATAATATATTGCAATTCTGCATTAGTGAGGTACTCCCGACGAGACATTTCTAGTTTCACTCTGAATTGTAACAAAACTATTAATAATTTTAATTGTACCACAAATAAAACACCTGTGCATTAGAAAACGCGCGCCAAAACTATTAAATGTCAAACTGCATTAAGCATACCAGCGTGTGTTGAAACACACGGTCTTAATAACTGCCACTTAGCGCCATATATATTCACCAGTGTGGTGAAAAAAAGTACCAAACTACTTTTAGGTGAGTTAATAATAGAATGCAGTACATATTGAGCAATTATGACTTTTATATACATATCTTAGAATAAATTTAAAAAATATCTATTTTTGGACATATTTTAAACACCCCCTAATAGAGGGATGGGGTGCCTACAAAAAGCAACCGAGAATATGTTTTTGTTTCCAAGGCTCCATACTTTAATATAAATGCCCAAAATTTTAATTGTATAACCCTATCTGTGTTTTATATTAACTCAAAGTTGGGAAATGATAGGCGTGTGTTCAAACACACGCTGGTAAAAAATGGGTTAAGAACTTTTACTAGTTGGATAATTCGTACGAATTAAAGTACACAACCCTTACTGGGCATTGTGTTTTTGGGTTGCATGCCAGAATACTTAATCAAATCGATGTGGTGCTGCAAATCTAAGGACATCTACATCTGGAGGCATCTTTTCTGCATGGTTTATCTGGTCTATCGAACTTTATTAAATGTTCGTAAAGTAGACACGTATATCAAAGCTACTGTCTGGCATTCTCTACTTGTAGTCTATTTTATGTTGAGGGACGTACAGGATTCGGTTTCATCTTTTTCGGGTGATGGTTTGCCAGAAATTCATCAATGGCTTGAGGATTTTGAAGATTGTGCATGTGCTGTCAAATGGAATAATCTTAAAAGTTTACATATACAAAACAATTGATGACAGAAGCTGCAAAATTTTTTTCCAGAAGCGAGTCTAGTGCAAAAGATTGGGTTTTCCTGAAGCAGGCTCTTGTGAAAGGAAAAAAAATATCTCTTTAGAAGTACGCAAATTATTGAGAAATATAAAGAAGAAGTCGAGTGAGACATTGCGTGAGTTTCTTTATACATAGTTTGAAAGATATAGGAAATCCAATAGGTCTAGACGATGAAAGCCTATTTTATAGACGGAATAGGTGACTACAAAACAAATATAGCAATTTTGTATCAAGCTAGAAACCTAGGCGAATTAAAAGAGAAAATAGGAATATACGAAAAAATACGGTCATCTGAAATTAACTCAAAGAGTGTGCCGCAAAAAGATTTCAGGAGTAGTGAGAAAAATGTTAGGAATAGCGAAAAAAAAATACTAAGAATAATGCTACGGTACAACCAGGAGAAAACGTTGTTTTAAGTGCGGCAAAAGTGACCCTTAACTTTTCAAAAAAAATGTACAAGTGCTCAAGTCTGTATGTCTGTTGAAATCATTTATAAACACCGAAAATATCGAAAAAATACCAAAAATTAGACGAAAATTTTAAAATTTTTGATTGAAACACACTTTTAAATAACAAGAGAAAAAAGAGAGATATCGCCAAAACACGAAATTTGATGTACTGCAAATTGCCCAAAGTACGCATTAGAGAATGTTTGTTGAAAAAATGAAATGCAGAAATAGGAAAAACCATCCTCCTTTAGCACGGACATACATACATTTTATATCAGATTTTAGGAAATTCTCCCGCCAAGCACGTTATTAAATTTTATCAAAAGCGGTCCAGAAACAACTGAGATATCGCCAAAACACTACTTGTGATGTCCAGCAAATTCCCCAAAGTACGTGTCTAAGAAATTTTGTTGACATTTTGTAAGTATTGTTTCAGCGATATCTCAGGTGTTTATGGACCGATTTTGATGAAAAAATGCGACTGAGTACATGATATCCGTTCAAAACCTACATATGTATGTATGTATGTATTTCACATATCAACGAAAATTTAAATTTTTTAATTGCAATTGGGAGAAATCCGTTCACGTTTGGCAATTGCTTCCGTATAACTTCGCCTGAGGCAATCTCTTAGTAGCTAATAAATGACAAATTATAATAGATACGATGATGACATTTAATATAAAGACATTGTACAATTGAGGGCGATAGCGCCTAAAATAAACATTCTAGAGGGACACGTTTGACAGAAGTATTTCTGATCTCTTGAAAAATTCGGTATTGAAAATGGTCGAGCTCTGTTCACATTTAGTGAGATCTCCCATATAACCCCGACCGGGAATCACTTTAATGCTGATAAATTAAATCACATTATAATTGCACAAAGAACTAGAGCAAAACTTTCCACACATCCATAGAACAGATCGAAAGAACAATACATTATTATTGATGAAGTATTCATCTTAATTCCATTTAAAAGCTATATATTTCACGTATGTATCTAAAACTAAGGCTTGTTTACATTGACAATCATTGTTAAAGCTTTAACCTAAATCAGTCCGCTAACTTCAAAGTTTTACATAACTAATCAAGAACTTTTACTAGTTGGATAATTCGTACGAATTAAACCCTCACTGGGTACTGTATTTTTGGGTTGCATGCCAGAATACTTAATCTTCATCAAATCGATGTGCTTTTGCAAATCTAAGGACATCTACATTTTGAAGCATCTTTTATTAAGTGTTCGTCAAATAGACACATATATCGGAGCTACTGGCTAGCTTAAATAAGCATTCTCTACTTGTGGTCTAGTAATCACTATCTTCACAAGGAACCACTATAGAACCCAAGTGACGCTGCCTTAGACATCAGCCACCTGCCCAACCTAACCTTTGGGTCCATAACTATTCTAGATGATGACGCCACCGAAAAGCTTTTCGTTTTCCGACATAACTAAATATTGCTAAGAATTACATTTAGCTTGAACAAAAGGAAATTAATATACATATCAAGCATTTGTGTGGGGCTCAACTAAGTCAGTAATCAAAAACTACATAATTATCAATATATTCTTACGATTTTGTACTTTACTTTTGGAACACCATTGGTGAAGGGTATCCAAGATTCGGCAAAGCCGAATATACCACTCTTACTTGTTTTATTATAAGTTTGTCATTCAGTTTGATCGACTCAGAATCGGCAGGAGAATCGATTAAGCATTGTCCGTCTGTCTGTCGTATTAAAACACAAACTAAATCATACTATACTTTTATGGAAAAGGTGCTAATTGATTTGCACAAATCAAAAAAATACAGAAAAGGTGCTAAATGGCAAAACTTCTAATTAATCAAAGATACTGTAATTTTTTATCTTTTTACTTACTATGCATGTAAAAACAAAGCAAATAAAATTCCATTCAACAAAATTTTAAAAAATATTATGTAACTTTTTTTATCCAGTTTTTTGTGTCTCCTGAAAAAAGTGCAGTTGGCAAATTTGCACTCTAAGCTAGCGATATAAATTATTTTTGTATAAAACAATATTTTAACTGCCATCCTAATAATTTATTTATATAGTCAGTTATAAAACAAGTATAAATTTTAGATTACCTTAATACCTATTTGTGAGATTTATAAATACACCTGCTCTATGTAATCGTTGCTATATGTAATTCTTATTTTACAGACGATATATTACTGATGATGAGAGAATTCAACTATGCCAACAGAGTATAAATTATTCTTTACAAATTTTAAGAGCCATCCTGGAAAGAAACATTGTCAAACGCAACGATGTAGATACATTGAACCTTTTAATAGAAATTTATAAGACTCATAAAAAATGCGTGAAATACATGAACAACAAAGAGCCAATGTTTGCTGAAGTACTTGTGGATGTTTATAAATTCTTTATTAAAGACAAAGTTGAACATATACCTGAAAATTGTAATTTTTTAGATCTAGCAATTAAACTTTGCGTGCAGGAGATGTCATTACAAAAAAATGTTGAAAAGACTTTATGTACCGATTATACTATGAGCTCATCGGATTATAATGTAACACAAACATCCATTACACAACAACTTTTATCTAACACGGTAGGTACAAATAGTATATTAGATGATAATTATTTATTGTGTAACAATTTTGTACACATGTTACAATACAGAATTTAATTTAACATATGTTTTAACAGAAGATTAAGATTAAAACATTTTTTATCATTTGAAAGATTGTATTACAAAATTATAATATTAATTTTTCACTAATGTAATAGAAAAACTTAAAGTACTACATTTCGTGTTTAATGATGAGAAAAAATATCTACAATGCATTTTTTAAAATTAGCACCAGTGTTTACAATTTGTACGTTATGGGGGAGAGAATTCCAAAAACAGATAGCATTAATAAGGAATAGCCATTCGGATGCCAAGCTATTATAATGAAGAGTATTTAATCTTCTGCCTCGGTTTGATATAGATGTTAAGGATTTTTAGTATAAATTATTTTGTACAACATAATTAACACCTTTGTTTTCAGTAAGTTGTTAAAAGAGGTTCCATAAATCTGATGTGCATATGTTGATATATTATTAGTACGACCCTTTAAAACAAAAATGTATCGAGTAATATTGATGAACAGAATTTTTAGTATTTAATAACTGATGGTGTCACAACTCGCAAATATTTTATAGCCATACAACAAGGTGGGCATTATATAGGTTTTAGCGTTCTTATTTTAAATGGAGTAATTTATTGAATATTCTATAAACTTCTAAGCAGTGAATAAGTACGATCGATGCATAATTTACATGATCTTTCCAATTTAAATTTTCATTAAAAAATACTCCCAAGTTTTTTGTTGATTTAACAATTTGATTGATTATTTAAAACGATATGAGGCAAAAATTCAGTCATTGTAGATCTTTTTTAATAATAATACATGGATTTATGCTTAAGCCATTTGCTTCTGCCCACAGTTGTATACGATCCAAGTCTTCATTAAATTTTGACACACACTCATTAACCGAGTTTAACTTGCAACTAATATAGACTTGCACATCGTCATCACACATTCAAACTTTACAAAAATAGAGTTGATCTGGAAAATCGTAAACATAAAGAGAAAAAAGCAGAGGTCCAATAATAAATCCCTGTGGAGCACCCCTTTTAATTGCAAGGCATTTTGAATTTCCAGAAGAGCTATGTACAAATTGGTATCGGTTTGACTGATATTACATCAGCAAGCGAGTAGAGGTGTCTGAAAAGTTATATTGGTTACGTAGGTTGTATTCAAGTTGTGGTGTTTTAATACTAATATGTCAAAATCCTATAGTCCCAATATTTATTTTAAGCTGCTGAAGGAACTGCCAAAAGGCTTGAGAAAAAGATAATAAAAACAAAGGCTTGGTGAAATCAAATTCTAAATCAAATTCTGTCTTTATTTAAATTTTGTTTTGTTTATATACTATACATGAGAATCTGGCTTATAACTATAATTATAAAATAGCCATTTTATGGGCGATCTTCAAACGGAAAATATTTTCAGAAAAGCCGAATTCGCATCTAATATTCATTGAAAACAAAAGTTAAATCGACTGTCAAATAAAGAAGTTATGATTTTTTTCTTTAAATTTTCGTAAATAATGGTTTTACGTTACATTTGCTGTTAAAAAATATACTTAACGAAGTGATAAAAAAAAATATTACTATTTTCGTACTCCATGGACTCCCCCAAAACAGAATTAGTATATGAGAACCCCTGCATTTTTCCCGTGTATCACAGTGATCCAAATGTAAAGAATAAAAAAATGCAGGGGTTCTCACATACCAATTCTGTTTTGGGGGAGTCCATAGAGTACGAAAGTAGTAACAATTTCTTTTGGTCACTTCGTTAAGTATATTTTTTAACAGCAAATATAGCTTAAAATCTCTATTCACGAAAATTTAAGTAAAAAAAATCGTAACTTTTTATTATTTGGGAATTAATTATTCGAACTTTAGAATTAATTGAAAAATTAGGTTTCATCAGGCTTGAGTTCATTTAATTTTCAAATTATTAATTTTGAAAATTGGAAAGTAAATTATGGAGAAAAACTGAAAAAATTATTTTTGAACGCGGCTAGTGGATTGCAATTTCTGTCCCGCCACAGGACGTCATCAGCACTTAGCGCCCTCGACCACAGTCGAGTTGTCAAATTGCAGAGATAATCATCAATTTAACTCATTGAGTTTGATCGAACATCCCTACGTTTAATTGATTGTGTATTCTCCTATTACTTGTTTTGCTCGATCTTTTCACTTGCCGTTGGCATGTAGAGAAGAACAAGACTTTTTGGTTTGATGCTATTTTTAGAATAGTAACAATGTTAACAACATATGTAAGTAAATTACATGAATGTATGTAAATGCAACGTGCCCTTTGCTTTTTTAATTATTTGGGAATTAATTATTCGAACTTTAGAATTAATTGAAAAATTAGGTTTCATCAGGCTTGAGTTCATTTAATTTTCAAATTATTAATTTTGAAAATTGGAAAGTAAATTATGGAGAAAAACTGAAAAAATTATTTTTGAACGCGGCTAGTGGATTGCAATTTCTGTCCCGCCACAGGACGTCATCAGCACTTAGCGCTCTCGACCACAGTCGAGTTGTCAAATTGCAGAGCTAATCATCAATTTAACTCATTGAGTTTGATCGAACATCCCTACGTTTAATTGATTGTGTATTCTCCTATTACTTGTTTTGCTCGATCTTTTCACTTGCCGTTGGCATGTAGAGAAGAACAAGACTTTTTGGTTTGATGCTATTTTTAGAATAGTAACAATGTTAACAACATGTGTAAGTAAATTACATGAATGTATGTAAATGCAACGTGCCCTTTGCTTTTTTAATTATTTGGGAATTAATTATTCGAACTTTAGAATTAATTGAAAAATTAGGTTTCATCAGGCTTGAGTTCATTTAATTTTCAAATTATTAATTTTGAAAATTGGAAAGTAAATTATGGAGAAAAACTGAAAAAATTATTTTTGAACGCGGCTAGTGGATTGCAATTTCTGTCCCGCCACAGGACGTCATCAGCACTTAGCGCCCTCGACCACAGTCGAGTTGTCAAATTGCAGAGATAATCATCAATTTAACTCATTGAGTTTGATCGAACATCCCTACGTTTAATTGATTGTGTATTCTCCTATTACTTGTTTTGCTCGATCTTTTCACTTGCCGTTGGCATGTAGAGAAGAACAAGACTTTTTGGTTTGATGCTATTTTTAGAATAGTAACAATGTTAACAACATATGTAAGTAAATTACATGAATGTATGTAAATGCAACGTGCCCTTTGCTTTTTTAATTATTTGGGAATTAATTATTCGAACTTTAGAATTAATTGAAAAATTAGGTTTCATCAGGCTTGAGTTCATTTAATTTTCAAATTATTAATTTTGAAAATTGGAAAGTAAATTATGGAGAAAAACTGAAAAAATTATTTTTGAACGCGGCTAGTGGATTGCAATTTCTGTCCCGCCACAGGACGTCATCAGCACTTAGCGCCCTCGACCACAGTCGAGTTGTCAAATTGCAGAGATAATCATCAATTTAACTCATTGAGTTTGATCGAACATCCCTACGTTTAATTGATTGTGTATTCTCCTATTACTTGTTTTGCTCGATCTTTTCACTTGCCGTTGGCATGTAGAGAAGAACAAGACTTTTTGGTTTGATGCTATTTTTAGAATAGTAACAATGTTAACAACATATGTAAGTAAATTACATGAATGTATGTAAATGCAACGTGCCCTTTGCTTTTTAAATTATTTGGGAATTAATTATTCGAACTTTAGAATTAATTGAAAAATTAGGTTTCATCAGGCTTGAGTTCATTTAATTTTCAAATTATTAATTTTGAAAATTGGAAAGTAAATTATGGAGAAAAACTGAAAAAATTATTTTTGAACGCGGCTAGTGGATTGCAATTTCTGTCCCGCCACAGGACGTCATCAGCACTTAGCGCTCTCGACCACAGTCGAGTTGTCAAATTGCAGAGATAATCATCAATTTAACTCATTGAGTTTGATCGAACATCCCTACGTTTAATTGATTGTATATTCTCCTATTACTTGTTTTGCTCGATCTTTTCACTTGCCGTTGGCATGTAGAGAAGAACAAGACTTTTTGGTTTGATGCTATTTTTAGAATAGTAACAATGTTAACAACATATGTAAGTAAATTACATGAATGTATGTAAATGCAACGTGCCCTTTGCTTTTTTAATTATTTGGGAATTAATTATTCGAACTTTAGAATTAATTGAAAAATTAGGTTTCATCAGGCTTGAGTTCATTTAATTTTCAAATTATTAATTTTGAAAATTGGAAAGTAAATTATGGAGAAAAACTGAAAAAATTATTTTTGAACGCGGCTAGTGGATTGCAATTTCTGTCCCGCCACAGGACGTCATCAGCACTTAGCGCCCTCGACCACAGTCGAGTTGTCAAATTGCAGAGATAATCATCAATTTAACTCATTGAGTTTGATCGAACATCCCTACGTTTAATTGATTGTGTATTCTCCTATTACTTGTTTTGCTCGATCTTTTCACTTGCCGTTGGCATGTAGAGAAGAACAAGACTTTTTGGTTTGATGCTATTTTTAGAATAGTAACAATGTTAACAACATATGTAAGTAAATTACATGAATGTATGTAAATGCAACGTGCCCTTTGCTTTTTTAATTATTTGGGAATTAATTATTCGAACTTTAGAATTAATTGAAAAATTAGGTTTCATCAGGCTTGAGTTCATTTAATTTTCAAATTATTAATTTTGAAAATTGGAAAGTAAATTATGGAGAAAAACTGAAAAAATTATTTTTGAACGCGGCTAGTGGATTGCAATTTCTGTCCCGCCACAGGACGTCATCAGCACTTAGCGCCCTCGACCACAGTCGAGTTGTCAAATTGCAGAGATAATCATCAATTTAACTCATTGAGTTTGATCGAACATCCCTACGTTTAATTGATTGTGTATTCTCCTATTACTTGTTTTGCTCGATCTTTTCACTTGCCGTTGGCATGTAGAGAAGAACAAGACTTTTTGGTTTGATGCTATTTTTAGAATAGTAACAATGTTAACAACATATGTAAGTAAATTACATGAATGTATGTAAATGCAACGTGCCCTTTGCTTTTTTGATTATTTGGGAATTAATTATTCGAACTTTAGAATTAATTGAAAAATTAGGTTTCATCAGGCTTGAGTTCATTTAATTTTCAAATTATTAATTTTGAAAATTGGAAAGTAAATTATGGAGAAAAACTGAAAAAATTATTTTTGAACGCGGCTAGTGGATTGCAATTTCTGTCCCGCCACAGGACGTCATCAGCACTTAGCGCCCTCGACCACAGTCGAGTTGTCAAATTGCAGAGATAATCATCAATTTAACTCATTGAGTTTGATCGAACATCCCTACGTTTAATTGATTGTGTATTCTCCTATTACTTGTTTTGTTCGATTTTTTCACTTGCCGTTGGCATGTAGAGAAGAACAAGACTTTTTGGTTTGATACTATTTTTAGAATAGTAACAATGTTAACAACATATGTAAGTAAATTACATGAATGTATGTAAATGCAACGTGCCCTTTGCTTTTTTAATTATTTGGGAATTAATTATTCGAACTTTAGAATTAATTGAAAAATTAGGTTTCATCAGGCTTGAGTTCATTTAATTTTCAAATTATTAATTTTAAAAATTGGAAAGTAAATTATGGAGAAAAACTGGGCGCTAAGTGCTGATGACGTCCTGTGGCGGGACAGAAATTGCAATCCACTAGCCGCGTTCAAAGATAATTTTTTCAGTTTTTCTCCATAATTTACTTTCCAATTTTCAAAATTAATAATTTGAAAATTAAATGAACTCAAGCCTGATGAAACCTAATTTTTCAATTAATTCTAAAGTTCGAATAATTAATTCCCAAATAATTTAAAAAGCAAAGGGCACGTTGCATTTACATACATTCATGTAATTTACTTACATATGTTGTTAACATTGTTACTATTCTAAAAATAGCATCAAACCAAAAAGTCTTGTTCTTCTCTACATGCCAACGGCAAGTGAAAAGATCGAGCAAAACAAGTAATAGGAGAATACACAATCAATTAAACGTAGGGATGTTCGATCAAACTCAATGAGTTAAATTGATGATTATCTCTGCAATTTGACAACTCGACTGTGGTCGAGGGTGCTAAGTGCTGATGACGTCCTGTGGCGGGACAGAAATTGCAATCCACTAGCCGCGTTCAAAAATAATTTTTTCAGTTTTTCTCCATAATTTACTTTCCAATTTTCAAAATTAATAATTTGAAAATTAAATGAATTCAAGCCTGATGAAACCTAATTTTTCAATTAATTCTAAAGTTCGAATAATTAATTCCCAAATAATTAAAAAAGCAAAGGGCACGTTGCATTTACATACATTCATGTAATTTACTTACATATGTTGTTAACATTGTTACTATTCTAAAAATAGCATCAAACCAAAAAGTCTTGTTCTTCTCTACATGCCAACGGCAAGTGAAAAGATCGAGCAAAACAAGTAATAGGAGAATACACAATCAATTAAACGTAGGGATGTTCGATCAAACTCAATGAGTTAAATTGATGATTATCTCTGCAATTTGACAACTCGACTGTGGTCGAGGGCGCTAAGTGCTGATGACGTCCTGTGGCGGGACAGAAAGTGCAATCCACTAGCCGCGTTCAAAAATAATTTTTTCAGTTTTTCTCCATAATTTACTTTCCAATTTTCAAAATTAATAATTTGAAAATTAAATGAACTCAAGCCTGATGAAACCTAATTTTTCAATTAATTCTAAAGTTCGAATAATTAATTCCCAAATAATTAAAAAAGCAAAGGGCACGTTGCATTTACATACATTCATGTAATTTACTTACATATGTTGTTAACATTGTTACTATTCTAAAAATAGCATCAAACCAAAAAGTCTTGTTCTTCTCTACATGCCAACGGCAAGTGAAAAGATCGAGCAAAACAAGTAATAGGAGAATACACAATCAATTAAACGTAGGGATGTTCGATCAAACTCAATGAGTTAAATTGATGATTATCTCTGCAATTTGACAACTCGACTGTGGTCGAGGGCGCTAAGTGCTGATGACGTCCTGTGGCGGGACAGAAATTGCAATCCACTAGCCGCGTTCAAAAATAATTTTTTCAGTTTTTCTCCATAATTTACTTTCCAATTTTCAAAATTAATAATTTGAAAATTAAATGAACTCAAGCCTGATGAAACCTAATTTTTCAATTAATTCTAAAGTTCGAATAATTAATTCCCAAATAATTAAAAAAGCAAAGGGCACGTTGCATTTACATACATTCATGTAATTTACTTACATATGTTGTTAACATTGTTACTATTCTAAAAATAGCATCAAACCAAAAAGTCTTGTTCTTCTCTACATGCCAACGGCAAGTGAAAAGATCGAGCAAAACAAGTAATAGGAGAATACACAATCAATTAAACGTAGGGATGTTCGATCAAACTCAATGAGTTAAATTGATGATTATCTCTGCAATTTGACAACTCGACTGTGGTCGAGGGCGCTAAGTGCTGATGACGTCCTGTGGCGGGACAGAAATTGCAATCCACTAGCCGCGTTCAAAAATAATTTTTTCAGTTTTTCTCCATAATTTACTTTCCAATTTTCAAAATTAATAATTTGAAAATTAAATGAACTCAAGCCTGATGAAACCTAATTTTTCAAGTAACTTTTTATTTTTAAAACTACTTAATTTTTTTTTTTCTACATTTTGAAGGCCTCACTAAAAAAAATGTCCTTTTAAAAATCAGCCAAGAAATGGCAATTTTATTGGCATTTATATTACAAACAAAAATAACTTTTTCATCAATTTTCATTTTCTGTCTGTCTGTATATTTTTGTGTGACAGTAAATATATTTTTTTTTATTTCGTTAAAAACCTCATTAAATAGGCTTTCCAAAATGGTTAAGAACAAGCAAATTTAAAGAAAAACGAACCGAAATTTTTTAGTTTTTTGATATGCAAATTTTATTTTTTTTTGTTTTTTCTTAGAAATGCTTGCGTTTGACCTGCTTATTATAATTTTATGTGCTCGTATCACGCTTAATGGACCAACAGTAGTTAGAAAGCATACTTATTTTGTTTTTTCCAACATAGCGCTGTTCTATTTTAAAAATTTCTTGGTGAAATCTCTCACCTTGTTCGTCGCTCATTTGTCCTAAATTTGACGGAAACATATTTAAATGAGCATGGAGATGGTGCAGTTTGATTGACATTTTGCAACCCATCGAATGGTAGGAAGAAAGCATTTTACTAACCACTTCTTCATAGTTTTTACATTTTTTGTTCCCAAGAAAGTTTTCGCACACTGCAACAAAGCCAGTCTTGTGAAATATGATTGTGTCCTAGCTTATCAAATAAAGAATTTACATTATTACAATAAACCATATTGCTGTTTTTTGTGCTTTCGCTAAACAGTGATCCAAATAAACCCATTTCTTCACTTCTACGAAAAGTAATATTGACACTCTCATCTAAGAAATTCCATTGTTTCATTCTTGATCCTAAAAGTTCCGTCTGTCTCTTTGACAGTTCTAAATCGCGTACCAGGTCATGAAAAACTCCTGATGAAATTAAGCGTTGTTCTCTTAGTTCAGCTTCTGGTGGGATAAATTCTGATGCTGGCCTTTCATAAAGGGTTGGAAATGTTTCAGGCTCAATTGACTCTGGTGATAATTCTGCTGTGTTTTCTTTGATTAAATCTTTATTTTGACGCAAGTTAAACAAAAATAGCAATTATTTGGTCTATGTACACGTTGTGGAAGCCAAGCAACGGGTTCAACGAAAGGCATTGCAGTGGAGCCACTTTGCATTTTCCAAGATCTAAGTGTCGAATAGCACGATGAACAGCAAACAGAGGGTACATACCACAATCCACGAACAAAACAACGACTAAAGTACTCTTCGTATAGTGGAATAACATGTTCATTAACCGATAAATCAATTTTATGTTTTTTGTCCACAAAAAGTCCACAAATGAAACAAAAATTATTACTTTTATCACACATTTTTAAAGAAATATTAATTTTTTTAATTTATTTTTATTACTAATAATACCAAATTACGCAACCTTTCGATGAGAAACTCGAAGTCTTCTTATACATTTTAAAAAGCCAACTAAATGTACTTTTAAATAAAATTTATAAAACCAAAATTTGTTGCCCAACAAAAAATTGGGATCCGGCAGAAAATGAAAATTTGTTGAAAAAATTGCATTTTTTTTATTTTAAGCGCTATAAAATAGCCATTTTATGGGCGATCTTCAAACGGAAAATATTTTCAGAAAAGCCGAATTCGCATCTAATATCCATTGAAAGTTAAATCGACTGTCAAATAAAGAAGTTATGATTTTTTTTCTTTAAATTTTCGTAAATAATGGTTTTACGTTACATTTGCTGTTAAAAAATATACTTAACGAAGTGATCAAAAAAAATATTACTATTTTCGTACTCCATGGACTCCCCCAAAACAGAATTAGTATATGAGAACCCCTGCATTTTTTCCGTGTATCACAGTGTTATTAATCCTTCTTTATCAATATTATTGAGTTTCATATTCATATTTTTATTTGCCCAATCAATGATTAGTATTTCATAATCTGACTCCAATAGAAATATTTCAAATAGAAATACTTCACTCAAATATAAATATTTCACTCAACAATGTATTACACCATACGCAAACAAAACAATGTAATTTAGATACACTACTATTGGTACTCATGGTGCATGCACTACCGACTTGTGTAATACACTACATCCACTACACCCTCATCCTCTGTCTGTCTGTTGAAATCAAGTTTGTGGAGCTCCTGGAGGGTCAAAATCCATAAACACCGGAGATATCGGCAAAATACTCAAATTCGATGGGTACAAATTGACGAATTTAAATTTTTTTTTTTTAAATTTACATATTTTTAAAATTTTTTTTTTAAATTCTCATCGAATTTTGAATTTTGGTGTTTGTGGACCGATTTTTATGAAATTTAATAGCGTGCTGCGTTGGTATTTTCTAAAATCTGACATATAATTCGAAAAAAATTTTTTTAAAAAATGCTGTTTAAAAAAAAATATATTTCTAACTGAACCTATAGGTTAATATATTAATTATATATAATTGCATATATTGGTACTAATTCTGCCTACTAAATTCACAGACATTCAAAATTAAGCATGTGCTTTTCCTATAAGAAAAACATATACATGTATTTTAAAATTTTGTGATATTTGTCAAAATTTTGAACAATATAGAACTTTTGCGTTTAACTTTTAAATGTATTTTAGGTCCAATTTATGTAAGTTTAACATATCAAAATATAGGTAAGATTTCCGTGATTAACACAAAAAAAACAACTAAATAAAATTGAAAAAATAATTTCAAAATCTATATACAATATCAATCAAATAAAGAGTCTAAGTATACCCTAAGAACAAAAGGCTTGCCAAATTGAAAGAACAATACTTTCCAAATATTATTTCTGAAGTATTTATATAACTTTATAACAATCTAAAGCATATATTGATCGACTGAAGAATTACTACCAAATGCAATTGCCATAAGTCTAACATAAACTACTTCTTGTTTTTTATACCCTTTACCAATAGGTGAAAGGGTATTATAAGTTTGTTATTCCGTTTGTAATTTTATTAGTGATAGTAGACCCCATAAAAATTATACCAATCGACTCAGAATCGGGAGGAGAATCGATTAAGCGATGTCAGTATGTCTGTCTGTCCGTCCGTCTGTCTGTTGAAATCGAAAAAATACCAAAAATTAGACGAACATTTTAAAATTTTTGATTGAAACACACTTTTAAATAACAAGTGAAACAGATATTCCTAATGTACATGTGATAATATATTATATATCAGATTGTAGGAAATGGTTCCCCAAAGCACTATGTAAAATCTTATTAAAATCGGTCCGTAAACAACTGAGATATCGCCAAAACACTAAATTTGATGTATCGCAAATTGCCCAAAGTACGCATTAGAGAAAGTTTGTTGAAAAAATGAAATGCAGAAATAGGAAAAACCATCCTCCTTTAGCACGGACATACATAAATTTTATATAAGATTTTAAGAAATTCCCCCGCCAAGCACGTTATTAAATTTTATCAAAAGCGGTCCATAAACAACTGAGATATCTCCAAAACACTACTTGTGATGTACAGCAAATTGCCCAAAGTACATGTCTAAGAAATTTTGTTTACATTTTGTAAGCATTGTTTCAGCGATATCTCACGTGTTAATGGACCGATTGTGATGAATGAATTTGGCAGCGTTATTTGTGGGAGGATTTCCTAAAATCTGATATATAAACTCTACAAATCTGATCATGAATACCATTCAAATTGTACTGATCGACTCAGAATCGGCAGGAGAATCGATTTCGGTACGTCCATCCGTCCGTCTATCTTTCTGTTCTTTTTTCTGTTGTAGTCAAGTTTTTGGAGCTCCTGTTTTGTCGATATCTCAGATGTTTATTTTGATAAAATTAAATAGCGTTCTTCGCAGGGGATAATCTAAATTCTGATGCATTCGATAATTTGTGGTAGATATAATTTAGTGTTTAAGCGATATTTCAGGTGTTTTGATCGACAATGATGAAATTCAGGGTGGGATGATAAATAAATAGTATACCTTCCAGGAGCTCCACAAATCTGATTTTAGCAGACAGACAAACATTTACCTTAATTGTGTCTGACTTTTGAACATTATTATAATATTTGATAATATATTATATATCAAGTTATAGGCAATCTTCCTAGGAAGTACAAAAAATGCAGCTAAGTACATGATATGCGTTCAATGAAAAAATACTATCATAAGTCAATTTTCATTATGTAGGTAGGTAGATTTTGGATACCAAGCAACGGTTCTGCTTGGTCTTAACTTGGTAAGCCTAGAATTATCTTGGTTATACTTCATTTCAACTGTGGACACTGACCTCCTAGTGACATCACCCAAAGAACTACGTTACGTAGTGAGCTAACATGCACCGCGAGTTGTCCAATAAGAACGATAAAAAATGGGATGGAAAGACCAATTAAAGGAACATTTTTCACAACTTGGCCTATAAAATTGAAGAATATTCGCACAAGATCGAAGAAAATAGGTTGTATCTATAGGCCATTTAAGTAAGTAAGAGCCAATATTATTTTAAAACTTATACAAAAGGGAAGATTTAAATTGTTTAAGTTTTAAAATAATTAAAAAAAACTTCTTTATTGTTTATTAAATGCATTAAACATTTACAAAAAATCGTCTAGAAATATGTTTCCAAAAATTACAACAAAGCAAAAAAAGCAGGGAAAAACAAAGTTATTGTCACATGATTTTGGATCTAAAAATAAAAATTGTATATATTTATTATAAGCTTCTAAGTTTTCAACATATTAAGTAGGTCAGTGGAAGGGTCTCCGCCCAGCAGTCGTAAGGGTCTGGGCTCGAGCCCCCATGGGGTCATAAAAAAAATTTGTATTTCGTTTAAAAAATGTTTTTTTAAATAAAACAACAGCAAAGTTGTTGTTGTTGTTATCCAATTTCTTACCCAAGTCATTACTTTTCTGCAATTGGTAAGTACTTGCCTCCAATGACATCCCCATGTTAATGTAATGACTTAAACAGTGAATAAGTAAGTAGTCCGTGTGCAATAGTTTAGCTGTTTAACTCATTATTTGGTAATGAAAAGTTTTGCTGGGTATATATATCAAAATGAATGTGTTTAAGTATGTAATGTATGAAGTCCAAAACGGCTGGGCCGAAATTTTCAAGGAATCTTGAGAATACCACGGCGGGTGAGACTACGAAGTCAAAATCCAATTTACATATTGTACCACTAATGTTTGCTTAGGGCCAGCAACGCGGACCGAGTCAGCTAGTTATCAATAAATTTTTGATTTTGTACTTTACTTTTGGAACACCATTGGTGAAGGGTATCCAAGATTCGGGAAAGCCGAATATATTACTCTTACTTGTTTTTAAATATGATATACAGTGGTGGTCAAAACATTTGCAACTAAGACCACATTTAGACTTAATGTAATTTATTTAAATCAAAACTCCTAAAGCTACTTTTTTATTTATTGTTTTATGAAATTCAGTTGTATTTTATTCCAATAAAAAAAACAAAAAAATTTATTCATTAACTTTTAACAACAAAAATAATACCTTTAACAAAACATTTACAACAAGTGTTCAAAACATTTACAACTCTTAAATAAACTTAAAATTACAATACTAAATCTTTAATATTTTGTAGCATATCCTTTATTTTTTATTATTTTTCGAACATCTTTTAGGCATTGAGAAAATAAGCTTTTCAACATAATCATTTGAAATTGTACTCCACTGCTTTTCCAATTCAACAAAAAGTTTTTCTCCATTTCGGAAAACTTTTTTCCCAATATTACGTTTTGCAATCATCCACATGTTCTCAATTGGGTTGAGATCGGGAGACTGCGGTGGCCTCGACATAACATTGATTTGATGATCCTCCAACCATATTTTAACAATCTTAGCCGTGTGTTTGGGATCATTGTCGTGTTGGAATGTCCACAAAAGCGGCATTTCCCATTCAGCGTACGAAAGCATAACTGAGCTTAGGAGGTCTCTATAGATTGCGGCCGTCATTGTGTTAGTTATACGGTGGATTGGACCTATCCCATGTCCCGAGAAACATCCCCACACCATGATATTTCCCCCTCCGTACTTTACTTTTGCGGTTGTATATCGTGGATTATACTTTTCACTTCGGGGTCATCGAACATAAAAAATGCCATCTGATCCCTGGTGATTAAATTTAGACTCATCAGACCATAACACGTTCTCCCATTGCTGTGGAGTCTAATTTAAATGAGATTGAGCTTTACGGTTTTTTTCTGACACAAATGGTTTTTGGTGCATCTGTAGCTTCTTAGACCGTATTCCCGGGCTCTTCTTTTTATAGTGGAAAGACTAACGTCCATGGAAATTTCTTTCTTTGCTTTTCTTCGAACAGCACTTGGGAATTTTGTAAAAAAATTCTTAATTTTTCTATCTTCTCTTGCAGTTGTTGCACGAGGGATACCACCCTTATGTACGGTTTGAATGTTTCCACTTTTGATTATTCGACAAATCGTTGATTTGTAGATGCCATATTTTAAGAGATTTCCTTTTGAGGCATTCCATTTTTAAAATCATTTAAAATTTTTGATTTTACATGCGAATTGTATTTGTTTCCATCCATTTAATTAAAAAATTGATAGTGAGATTTTTACTTTTTTAACTCCAAACTTAAACTGAGTAAAAATAACCACTAACTTGCATTTATTAATAGAAAATTATAAATTAAATATTAAATTGTTAAAAAGAATGTGATTACCGTTATATCCTGTAATTTTTAGTGTAAATTATGTGGTTTATGGCGTAGGAGATGTTGCATACTATGTAACGGTTCTGATCGGTTTAACTTGGTAAACCCAGGCTAATCTTGGTCTATCCTTCATCTCAATTGTGGACACTTACCTCCTAGTGGTGACATCTGGGTAGCCACTTTAACAGCCGTTAAAGTAGTGAGCAAACAAGTGCCGCGCGTTCACCCATAAGAACGATAAAAACATGGGTCAAGGACGTCGGGCTAGTAACCTACTCCTGGAAAAAACTTACTTTGAAAAAGCAAAAAATAAGAATTAAAACGGCTCCCCAAATGTTGACCACTATGGCAAACGAAAAAAGGACCATGATTTAAGGATCAGCACCTGGAACATCCGAAGCCTCTACAGAGGAGGTGCTCTGATCCAGTTGATGGATTTTCTCGATGAATATAAATGTGATGTGACTGCTCTCTAGGATATAAGATGGAACGGCAACGGTATCGCTAAGACATCAAAAGGCGACCTGTATTACAGCTGCCATGAGAGTAAACATGAGTTTGGTTGCGGTTTTATGGTTAACGAAAGATTGCAGAATCTTGTTTCCAGGTTCACACCAGTAAGCGAAAGGTTAGCGACAATACGCGTCAAGGCTAAGTACTTCTATCTGAGTTTGATTTGTGCTCACGCTCCAACAGAGGAGAAAGATGAAGATGTAAAGGAAGCCTTTTATGAACAACTTGAGAAAGTTTACGATAGCTGCCCTAATCACGACGTTAAAATAATACTGGGTGATTTTAACGCAAAGTTAGGGCATGAAAGTTGTTTTGAGCCTACTGTTGGTAAATTTAGTCTACACAGCGTAACCACTGACAATGGTATGAGATTAATCTCCTTTGCGGCTGCTCACAATATGTTCGTGAGCAGCACCAGATTTCCACACCTTAATATACACCAAGCTACATGGGTGTCTTCTGATCAACTAACGAAAAATCAAATAGACTATATTTTAGTTGATGGAAAACACTCATTAAGTGTGTTAGATGTGCGTTCCATACGAGGAGCTAACATAGACTCCGATCACTACCTTGTTGTAGCCAACGTAAACTAAAATCTCAGCAAATTGCCTCTGATTACACCAAACGGAAAACTCAATTGCTAAGAGAGAATAGCTCTGGCTCAAACGATATCTACACGCTATGGCAACATATTGCCAACTCCATGAAGTCTGCTGCAAAATCGGTAAAAGGGTACCAAAGCCCTCATGCTAAAAACTCTTGGTACGACGAGGAGTGCCGCAACGTCACTACTGAGAAAAATGCGGCCTACAGGGCAACTCTGCATTCAGCAGCTACTCGTGGATCTTTAAAAAGATATCGAGAGAAAAAGAGGGAAGAAAAACGACTATTCCGCAGAAAAAAGAAAGATATTGAGTGAAGTATGTTTGAGGAGATTGAGTTGTATAAGACACAAAATGAAATCCGTAAATTTTACCAAAAAATAATCATCAGACGGATGGTTATTGCAACTGTATCCTTTCCTTTAAGGACGACCAAGGAAATCTGGTTGGAGCACTTTTGCAAGTTGTTGGTTGCAAATGAAAGCGACCAAGATGACACGCCTGAACAAGGAATCAAGATTCAGAATCAAATTTCATTGGCCAAAACCTATATTTTTTGTTGACATAGATTTTTCAAATTTTTATACCATCAGAAAGAAAACATATCAAAACTAAGGTGGCCAAAAAATTTGGTCAAAATATTCGCTGTAGTGGGCGTGGCATGCTGCTAAAGACAAGGAATTTTGGTTAATTTAGAAATGAAAGAAAAATTGTAGTTTTTGATCTCATATTAATTACGATTTCTTGAAAACTATTAATGCTTATGTTGGGTGCACTGTTGGTTTTAACAAATGGTATTTGCGCAATCTGTATAATTTGTAGTTAAGGTGTTATGTAAAAAATTTAAAATCACCATATACTCATAAAATTTCAAGTTTAGTAGTGTATAAATTTTAAAGAAACAAATGGAAACAAAAATCGAAACCACCCAAAGAAAGCCAAGAGTGTTCCATTTAAGCCTATATATACTTTTGTACCCGCCCGGACCCGCCCGTAGAACACTTTTTTTATTTTAATGAAAATACTCAACATTTTTACAAGCAAAATTCTATCAAAATTACTAGTAAATTTATTTTAGAAATCATTCACTGTCATAAATACAAATTGCAGATAGTTATTTCAATAAGAGGAAAGTTATTAGTGGTTTAAATTTGTATTCAAATGGTTGGTATCTTAAAAAAAAACTTCCCTGAATTTTTTTAGGGAATTTTTCAACGAATTTTGAAAATATTTCATTTTGCACAGATATTTTAATTACCTGCTAAAAATTATAGGGAAAAAACCTTTAAAATGTATTTCAGTAAAGTACAGAATAAATTTTAACAGTTAAAATTTTCCATTTTTTAAGGAATGTTACCTAGCCTGTTACTCATCAGCGTTAAAGGGTTTTATTATACTTAAAAATTATTATAATTGGTCTTTTATGACATTAAATAAAACTTCCTAAATTTATTCACTGCATTTTAAAAATTCCATGAAAAAAATTTTAAAATATCTTTCAGTGAAATACAGGATGAATTTTAACAGGTACAATTTTCCATTTGATTTTATGGACAGCTACCTAGGTAGAGTATAATAATATCAAAGCATGATATAAGGACAATAATTTGGAAATAAATGTTAGTTTCGAACAAGTATTCGATTTAAAAAGGTTGATAAATATTTGGAAGTTTTATTTCAAAGCCCTTTAAAAGTACATTATTTTCGGCTAAATTAAAATATGGAGACTTTCAGCTATAAAGAATTGGCCGAAGAATATTTAAAAAATAAAGATGGTGTTCTAAGCCATATTCAAACAAAACTGAATATATATAGTATCTACATTGAAACACAACTGGAAATAAAAAACAAAATATCTAATTTCGTCAAAACATTGAATAGATACTACAAGGAAGTTGACTTTAGTAAAAGTAAATTTTACAAGCGCTTTGCGAATTGGTTAGAAGGTGAACTTCGTATCTAGATCATTTCAGAAACAACAAATGATGGGAGTTGTGGAAGACCACAAAAACCGTTATATAACTGTAGCGATAGATCTAAGAGACGAAAACTGAAGAATTTAAATGAAGAAATCGGGTGTGAAAACATTAAAGATAGTTTTCTGCATAAACTTCGATCAGAAAAACAATTAGCGAAAGTGGATATCATTCAGAAAGTCCTTTCTGCTAGTCCGGTGAGAACAAAACGGGTTCTTAAAAGCATTCCAACACCAAACGAGGAAAAACAGTTTACAAACGAGGAAGAACTTGCATTATTTCTGGATTTAAAGCTAACAAAACACCAGTATACTCAACTCAGATTGCGTGCGATCGAAAAAGGCTTAAATTTATACCCGTCATATCATCACATAATTGCAGCTAAAAAGGAGTGCTATCCTCCAAAGGAATCTATGAAAATCACACCAATTTCTGCACAGGTACAACTGCAAGCTCTACTTGATCATACAGCTGAAAGGTTGCTGCAAATACTTAAAGGAAGTGATTTAAAACAAGTAAGAGTGGTATATTCGGCTTTGCCGAATCTTGGATACCCTTCACCAATAGTGTTTCAAAAGTAAAATACAAAATCGTATGAATATATTGATAATTATATAGTTTTTGATTACTGACTTAGTTGAGCCCCACACAAATGCTTCATATGTATATTAATTTTCTTTTGTTCATACTAAATGTAATTCCTAGCAATATTTGGTTATACTAGTACAAGGTGGCGCAAAAGTAATCCTCCTATCAGAAAATGCTCTAAATTTTGCGATTGGCCCCTAATGTCAATTCTGTTTTGGCATTTGTGTAGTAAACACTTGCAAAATACACGTTAATAAACAATGTTGCTCTACACTGCTCCAGAACGCGGAATATTGGTGACTATTTATTTGGCCAATAATCGGTCGGTGACTTTGGCACAACGTAAGTTTCGTCGCAGATTTCCTAGCCGTCCAACGCCTACTGGTGAAATACTGCTCGCCTCGAAGAGACTGGCACAACACGAGATGCTGCCAGGCGTGGCAGACCCCGGAGTCGCCGTTCTGCAGAGAATATTGCTGCTGTAGCCGAGGATGTCATGGAAGCGCCGTCGACATCGATCAGACGACGTGCCACGCAAATGGGTATCAGTCAACGGTCTTTACAGCGAATTTTGGTAAAAAATTTGAAGATGTTTCCGTACAAAGTCCAGACGGTGCATCAGCTGTTAGCTGCTGACCGCCAATCGCGTCTAACATACGCTCAAGCCATCCTTAATCACCACCAAGAGGAAGACGATTTTTCATTAAAAATAATCATGAGTGATGAGGCCCATTTCCATCTTACCGGGTACGTAAATAAGCAAAATTTACGTGAAAATCAGCGTGTAACCCACGAAGAGCTATTAACCCGCTCAAAGTCATTGTATGGTGTGCTTTTTTCGCTGGAGGAGTCATCGGACCTTTTTTATTCAAAGACGTAGCGGGCCAAACGGTTACTGTGAATGGTGAGCGCTACAGAGCAATGATTAACGAGTTCCGTTTGCCGCAACTTGATGAATTGGGATTGGAAAACATGTGGTTCCAACAGGACGGTGCAACGGCATACACTGCACGTGCCACAACCGATATGCTGAAGGATGCATTTCCCGGGCGCCTAATCTTCCGTTTTGGCGATTTGCACTGGCCAGCAAGATCGCCTGATTTGACCGCTGCAGACTTCTTTTTGTGGGGCTTTTTGAAGTCGCGGGTTTATGTCAACAAGCCTCAGATTCTTGCAGCTCTCAAAGACAATATCCGTCAAGAATGTGAGGACCTATCGCCGGAAGTTTTGGCCAAAGTGATGTAAAATGCTATAAAAAGGGCTCAAATGACAATCAACTCTGGCCGGAAAACGAAAAGCTTTTCGGTGGCGTCATCATCTAGAATAGTAATGGACCCAAAGGTTAGGTTGGGCAGGTGGCTGATGTATAAGGCAGCGTCACTTGGATTCTAAAGTTCGATAGACCAGATAAACCATGCAGAAAAGATGCTTCAAAATGTAGATGCCCTTAGATTTGCAAGAGTACATCGATTTGATGAAGATTAAGTATTCTGGCACACAACCCAAAAAACACAGTGCCCAGTGAGGGTTGTGTACTTTAATTCATACGAATTATCCAACTATTAAAGGTTAATGATTAGTTATGTAAAACTCTGAAGTTAGCGGACTGATTTAGGTCAAAGTTTTAACAATGATTGTCAATGTATACAAGCCTTAGAATTATAAGGTATACACTCTTAGTTTTAGATACATGCGTGAAATATATAGCTAGCTATGAATGGATATCAGCTTTGGCGGAAAATTTATTGAAGATTTACGTATTAATCTGAAGTTAGTTAACTAATTAAGATGAATACTTCAACAATAATATTTGGGATGCATTGTTCTTTCGATCTGTCCGATGGATATGTGGAAAATTTTGCTCTAGTTCTTTGTGCAATTATAACATGATTGAATTTATCAGCATTAAAAAGATTTCCGGTCGGGGTTATATGGGAGATAACAGAAAATTTGAACCGAGATCGCCCATTTTCAAAGCCGAACTTTTCAAGAGATCGCCCTGAATAACGATATTGTACAACGTCTTTATACTAGATGCCATCATCGTATCTATTATAATAGATAGATAATTATAATTTGTCATATATTAGCTACTAAGAGATTGCCTTAGGCGAAGTTATACGGGAGCAATAGTCAAACGTGAACGGATTTCTCCCAATTGCAATTAAACAATTTAAATTTTTGTTGATATGTGAGATACATACATACATATGTAGGTTTTGAACGGATATCATATACTTAGCTGCATTTTTGTACTTCCTAGGAAGATTACCTATAATTTGATATATAAACCATACTCAAATGTAATCATAAAGTTCAAAAGTCAGACATAGAATTAAGATAAATGCAGTGTGTCTGTCTGCTAAAATCAGATTTGTGGAGCTCCTGGAAGGTATACCCATTTGCATTTTACACAAAATTTTAGGATATCGTCCCACCCTGAGCTCCAAAAACTTGACTACAACAGAAAAAAGGACAGACAGGTAGACGGACGGACGGACAGACAGGTAGACGGACGGACAAACAGACGGACGGACGTCGCGAAATCGATTCTCCCGCCGATTCTGAGACGATCGGTACAACTTGAATGGTATTCATAATCAGATTTGTGGAGTTTATATCAGATTTTAGGAAATCCTCCCACAAGGAACGCTGTCAAATTTCATCACCATCGGTCCATAAACACCTGAGATATCGCTGAAACAATATTTACAAAATGTCAACAAAATTTCTTAGACACGTACTTTGGGCAATTTGCTGTACATCACAAGTAGTGTTTTGGCGGTATCTCAGTTGTTTATGGACCGCTTTTGATAAAATTTTATAATGTGCTTGGCGGGGGAATTTCCTAAAATCTGATATAAAATTTATGTATGTCCGTGCTCCAGGAGGATGGTTTTTCCTATTTCTGCATTTCATTGTTTCAACAAACATTCTCTAACGCGTACTTTGGGCAATTTGCGATACATCAAATTTAGTGTTTTGGCTGTATCTCAGTTGTTTATAGAACGATTTTGCTAAAATTTTACAGAGTGCTTTGGGGAACCATTTCCTACAATCTGATATATAATATATTATCACATGTACACCAGGAGTACCATGTTTCTCTTGTTATTTAAAAGTGTGTTTCAATCAAAAATTTTAAAATTTTCGTCTAATTTTTGGTATTTTTTCGATATTTTCGGTGTTTATAAACCGATTTTAATGAAATTTAATAGCGTTCATTGCGGGAGAATTTCCTAAAATCTGGTATATAATTTATGTAGGTCCACCCTCCAGGGGCTTCAGAAACTTGATTTCAACAGACAGACAGACGGACGGACAGACAGACAGACAGACAGACGGACATCGCTTAATCGATTCTCCTCCCGATTCTGAGTCGATCGGTATAATTTTTATGGGGTCTACGATCACTAATAAAAAAATTACAAGCGGAATCACAAACTTATAATACCCTTTCACCTATTGGTGAAGGGTATAAAAACATGGAAACTGCAATTTAACTCTCTTTTGTAAATGGGGATGCGATGGATTTTCAGGACAAAAACAATATAAACAATTTTTATGTGAAGATATTTCTGATACAGATATGTTCATGGTGTCATTTGTGCCATTGCGATTAAAAAAAAACTTAGAAGACTCGGAACCTTCGTCCAGCACAATGCAAACAAATTTTATTTGGAAAAATCATACTCCATCGTCCACGAAGTACTGCAGACCAATAAAATTTGAATTTAAAAAGGAAACTCATGATACCATTAAGAATGAAATAAGTGACATAAGAGCTCAAATTTCAACACTAAAGCCATTAGAGTTAGAGATAGATGAACATACTATTAAATTGAATTATCAATTAATACTTTCAATGATAGACGGAAAAACTGCCCAGGCTTTGACTGATACAAAAGCTTCATCCGGCTGTATTATATGTAAAGCAACATCAAGTCAGTTAAACCAAGAACCTACAAAGTCACTAGATAGTATTGATGCATTTGCATTTTTACGAGAATAAGATTTATGGAACACATACTGAAAATTAGCTATGATTTGGACTTCGGATCTTCAGGATCAGTAAGAAATAATGACACCAACAAAGAGAAAAAAAAATTGAAAAAGAAACAAGTTCAAGATGCATTATTATAGATCAACCAAAACAAGGATCAGGCAATACAAACGATGGCAATACCGCAAGAAGATTCTTTTTGGATCCCGAAACTACATCTGATATAACAGGTGTTGATATAGATCTTATTTCAAGATTTAAAACAATTACTGAAGTACTTGCGTGCAATGAACAAATTAATGCTAAAAAATTTGGTGATTATGCCAAGAAAACTGTTGCTATGTATACATCCAAATACAATTATAGAAATATGTCAGCAACAGTGTACAAAGTTCTTTATCATGGAGAAGATGTCATTAAGCACCATTTATTACCAACTGGAGATTTATCAGAGGAAGTCCAGGAAAAAAGAAATGAGGGTTACAGATTTTACATAGAACATAATACCAGAAAAACGTCACGAAGTTCTACAAATGAAGACTTATTTCACATATTATTAGCAACATCAGATCCATTCATCTGTAGGATTCGAAGTCAATGGAAAGTAAATCCTTTGGACCTAAGTGCCGAAGTTAAAGCACTGCTACAGGACAGCAGTAATACAGAGAAGAATATAAAATATTTACAAGAAATATTCCAGCCAAATAAACAATAATTATAATTTGCATTTAACATTTGAGTGCAATAAAGTATACAAATATCAATATTAAATATTATTTTATTTATTTACAATCTATTTATGACTACAAATAAATATATATTTAAAGAAAAATTATGTTACATTCTTTTATTTAAAAAAAAAAACTAAATTAAAATTAGGGCCACCCTAATAAAAATACTGTAAATACCTCAACGAGAAAGGGGCACCCTAAGGATAACAAAATATTAAATTGCTATCCAAGGACGACTTGTGGCCCAAATTTGAGCCAAATCGGTTAAGAGGAATTGGGTCAAAAATGAATTGGCAGATTTGAAACAAAATAAAAGTGAAAAAAATCGAAAATTGAATTTCAAGCTTAAATTTCTTAAGAACCACTGTACCGATCTTAATAAAACCTACAATCGAAAAAGCTACAGATGTTATCTATTGATTAAAAAAAGAAATAAAAAATCTTTAATAGTTAACAAGTTACAGAGTTTTGGCCAATGAAAAACGATTCTGAACCACTGTGCGGCGTTATATGTCCACCACCCAACCTGAACGAGGTTGGAACTGCAATTGCGCGTTAAAAAAAATAATAAAGCTGCTGGCTAGAATACATATGGTCAGAAGAACGCATGCCGGACGATTGGAATCTCAATGTTCTTTGTCCAGTCCACAAATAAGAAGGTAAAACTGTATGTGCAAATTATATAGGGATAAGCCTCCTCTAAATTGCATATAAGACTCTATCGACCATACTGTGTGAAAGGCTAAAGCCCAAAGTTAACGAAATAATTGGGACATGCCAATGTGGCTTTAGACCAGGTAAATCAACCACTGAACAGATCTTTACTCTACGTCAAATCCTAGAGAAGACCCAAGAGAAACAAATCGATACGTATCATCCCTTTGTTGACTACAAAGCAGTTTTTGACATCCCGATGCGGAAGAAGGTGTTTGAAGCAATGTCTAAGTTCGGCATCCCTACAAAGCTAATAAAGTTATGCAGGATGACACTAACTAATACAATACAACAGGAACAATTTTCAATAGGAAACATATGCTACTCGCGTTTGCCGATGACATTGATATTATGGGACGCACTCTATGCAAGGTAACTGCCGCCTTTTCCAATATCGAAAAGGAATCAAATAAAATGGGTCTAGCTGTAAATGAATCAAAAACAAAACTGATGGTTTCTACAGGCAGACAGACCACTAGAATTGGATCACATGTTTTTGTTGAGAACTATAGCTTGAAGGTTGTAAAAGAATTTGTATACCTTGGTACCGCTGTGAACATCAACAACGATATAAGCTTCGAAATCAAACGTAGAATCATACTTGCCAATCGATGCTATTTTGGACTAAGCAAACAGCTGAGAAATAAAGTTCTCTCCGTAAGAACTAAAATCACGCTTTATAAAACGCTCATACTACCCGTGTTATTGTATGGTGCTGAATCATGGGCACTTACACAGACAGATGAAGCTATCCTTGGCGTGTTTGAGAGGAAAAGTCTACAAAGAATCTTTGGACCAGTCTGCGTCAACAATGAGTATCGACATCGAATGAACCATGAGCTGTATGAGTTATACGCTGACATAAACATAGTAAAACGCATTAAGCAACAGCGTCTGCGTTGGCTAGGACATGTTGTGCGAATGGATGAAAATACTCCGGAAAGAAAAGTCTTCGATAATGATCCAGAGGGAACGCGTAGGAGAGGGCGTCCAAAACTTCGATGGAAAGACCAAGTAGAAGAAAATCTTTTGAAACTTGGTATACGAAATTGGAGAATATGCACATAAGATAGAAGTGCATGGAATTCTAAATGCTCGACCTTTGACCTAAACAGGTTTTAATTACAGGCCATTTAACAACAACAAAATTACGCGGTACAAAATAAGAGAAAGGAGATTTGCAAATGTTTTGAACACTTTAAATACGACTCTTTCTACAAAATTTATTTTTTTATTTTTTATAAATCGAGGAGTTTTGTTTTTTGTACATGTTTAACAAGAACAATGAATAGTGATAAGAAATAAACAGAACTTTTTAAAAGTGAACTATTTAAAAAAAATATAATAATAAAAACCATATATGTGTTCCTAGTTACAAATGTTTTGACCACCACTGTATATGATTAATTATATCATATGATAATGTTTGGTATGGTTTTAAATTATTATTGTTGTTTGTTTTTTCCATTCCATTATAATCTATTGTGGTGTTTACACCATCTCTACTTATTATTTTAAATGGTCCTTTATATGGAGTTTGGTGTTTTTTTCTATTTGAATTAATACTAAACCTCCTAAGATTGAATTTATATTTATTTTTAAATTTATCATTATTTGTTATTTTTTCTTTGGTTTTTATTAATAATTCTTTTGCCTTATCTAATGCAAATTGCAGTCTTTTTCTTAATTCTTGTACATAGTCATCGTAATTATAGATCTTTGTTTTCTCAGTCAAAATTTCCGATGAAAGGCTTGGCAATTTACCATAAACCAGTTCAAAAGGCGAATAGCCCGTATCTATTTGTGGTGCCGTATTATAGGCAAAAGTAAAATATGGAATCCACTTATCCCACTTATAATCATTCGCAGTTGTTAATAGGAATTCATCGAGAACTCTATGGTTTCTTTTTATTGAACCTAATGTTTGATGGTGGTAAGGTGTTGAAAATATTTGTTTAATTTGTAATAATGAGTATATGTTTTCATAAGTTCATTAGTAAACTCTGTCCCCTTGTCGGACTTAATTTGACCACACTTCAAAATGAATTGTTGAATTAATGTTTTTGCTGTGGCAAGTGCATCTTTTGTGGGCATAGGACATGCGACGACAAATTTTGTCAACTCACATTGCATTGCATGAATATAGCGGTATTCATTTGAGATGCGAGGGGACCTACAGTATCAATTGAAATCACTTCAAAACTGTTATTCGGTGTGTTTGTTTGTGTTAGTGGTCTTTAATGTGTTTTGTTTGTTTAGTTTTGTTACAACTGTCGCAATATGATACGAACTTTTTACCATCTTGTTCATGTTTTTCAGATGTATCGCTGCCTTAGTTTAATTATGGGTTTCTTATTCCTAAGTCGCCTGCATGTGTGGCATTATGAAATTTGTCAAAAAGTTTATATTTTAAAATATCATCATTTATTTGTTTTGGGACATTGTAAATTAATACTTTCAGTTGAGGACTTTTATTGTTTATTTTTATATTTTTAAATGTTTTTATAAATTCATTTTTTATATAGATTTTAAATATTTCATCGTTACTTCCTAGTGTAGCATGTAACGATCTCAAAATGTTAATATTACTATTTGTGAGTTATTCTAATGGCATTAGCATGCATATTGGTCCAGCTTCTTGCTCGTCGGCTAATGGGGTGAATCTTAAGCCATTATGACAACTTGTGTTATTTGGGCTACATAATTATTTTAATATTTTGCATGCTAAATAAATAAAGGAAACGAAAATGAGTGTTTGAGATAAGAAAACAGGAAAAGCAAAAGGAAAGGAATCGAATACAAATGGTTATTATGGTGACTTTATGAGTGTCAGATGATATCACTCTTGTTCGCACTCCCATCCATGATCAGGTCCATCAAAATCCGACTGATTAGCCTTGTCATGATCCCAAAAAAAAAAAAAACTTCTACCTACCCACTAGGAAACTCGAAAATCAAAAAATCAGAGTATTTAGAATTTCATTTTAAAAGAATAATTTATTCCAAAATAAGCTTAAAATTGTATGTGTTAAATTAAAACTATATTTCGAAACAAATGAAATGTTGATTTAAACAAATGAAATGACATTGAAAAAGTTTACAAAGAAATTTTTATACCCTTCACCAATAGGTGAAAGGGTATTATAAGTTTGTGATTCCGTTTGTAATTTTTTTTATTAGTGATCGTAGACCCCATAAAAATTATACCGATCGACTCAGAATCGGATTAAGCGATGTCCGTCTGTCTGTCTGTGCGTCCGTCTGTCTGTCTGTCTGTTGAAATCTAGTTTCTGAAGCCCCTGGAGGATGAACCTACATAAATTATATATCAGATTAGGAAATTCTCCCGCGATGAACGCTATTAAATTTCATTAAAATCGGTTTATAAACACCGAAAATATCGAAAAAATACCAAAAATTAGACGAAAATTTTTGATTGAAACACACTTTTAAATAACAAGAGAAAAAAGATATTCCTGATATACATGTGATAATATGTTATATATCAGATTGTAGCAAATAGTTTCCCAAAGCACTCTGTAAAATTTTATCAAAATCGGTCAAAGTACGCATTAGAGAATGTTTGATGAAAAATGAAATGCAGAAATAGAAAAAAACCATCCTCCTTTAGCACGGACATACATAAATTTTATATCAGATTTTAGGAAATTCCCCCGCCAAGCACGTTATAAAATTTTATCAAAAGCGGTCCATAAACAATTGAGATGTCGCCAAAACACTACATTTGATGTACAGCAAATTGCTGAAAGTACGTGCCTAAGAAATTTTGTTTACATTTTGTGAGTATTGTTTCAGTGATATCTCAGGTGTTTATGGACCGATTATGATGAAATTTGACATTCTTTTGTGGGTGGATTTCCTAAAATCTGATATATATACTCCACAAATCTGATTATGAATACCATTCAAATTGTACCGATCAACTCAGAATCGGCAGGAGAATCGATTTCGCTACGTCCGTCCGTCCGTCTGTTTGTTTTTCCGTCCGTCTACCTGTCTGTCCATCCGTCCGTCTACCTGTCTGTCCTTTTTTCTGTTGTAGTCAAGTTCTTGGAGCTCCTGTTTTGTCGATATCAGGTGTTTATTTTGATGAAATTTAATAGCGTCCTAAATTCTGATGCATTTGGTAATTTGTGGTAGATATAATTTAGCGTTTATGCGATATTTCAGGTGTTTTGATCGACAATGATTAAATTCAGGTGGGACAATATCCTAAAATTTTGTGTAAAATCCAGGAGCTCCACAAATCTGATTTTAGTTGACAGACACACTGCATTTATCTCAATTTTGTGTCTGACTTTTGAACATTATGATAACGTTTGAGAATGTATTATATATCAAATTATAGGTAATCTTCCTAGGAAGTCCAAAAATGCAGCTAAGTACATGACATCCGTTCAAAACCTACATATGTATATATGTATCTCACATATCAACGATAATTTAAGTTTTTTAATTGCAATTGGGAGAAATCCGTTAACGTTTGACAATTGCTCCCGTATAACTTCGCCTAAGGCAATCTCTTAGTAGCTAATAAATTACAAATTATAATAGATACGATGATGACATTTAGTATAAAGACGTTGTACAATATTGTTATTCAAGGCGATAGCGCCTAAAATAAACTTTCGAGAGGGACAACATTTGACAAAAGTATTTCTGATTTCTTGAAAAGTTCGGTATTGAAAATGTTCACATTTAGTGAAATCTCCCATATAACCCCGACCGGGAATCACTTTAATGCTGATAAATTAAATCACACTATGATTGCACAAAGAACTAGAGCAAAACTTTCCAAACATCCATCGGACAGATCGAAACAACAATACATCCCTAATATTATTGATGAAGTGTTCATTTTAATTAATTAACTAACTACAGATTAACAAGTAAATCTTTAATAACTTTTCCGACAAAGCTGATATCCATCCATTTAAAAGCTATATATTTCACGTATGTATCTAAAACTAAGAGTGTATACCCTATAATTTTAAGGCTTATATACATTGAAAATCATTGTTAAAGCTTTTACCTAAATCAGCCCGCTAACTTCAGAGTTTTACATAACTAATCAAGAACTTTTACTAGTTGGATAATTCGTACCAATTAATGTGCAGAACCCTCAATGGGCACTGTGTTTTTGGGTTGCATGCCATAATACTTAATCTTCATCATATCGATGTGCTTTTGCAAATCTAAGGGCATCTACATTTTGAAGCATCTTTTCTGCATGGTTTATCTGGTCTATCGAACTTTATTAAATGTTCGTAAAATATGTGTCTATTTTATTTCGAAGCTAGAACTATTCTAAATGATGACGCCACCGAAAAGCTTTTCGTTTTCCGACTCTTAATTTTAAAGACTCTTTGCATATAACACTAGTATAACCAAATTCTGCTAGGAATTATATTGAGTACGAACAACAGAAAATGAATTAAATTAATTAAAATCAAGCATTTGTGTGGAGCTCAACTTAGTCAGTAATCAGAAACTATATAATTATCAATCGTAAGAATATAGATTTTGTACTTTACTTTTAGAACACCATTGGTGAAGGATATCCAAGATTCGGCAAAGCCGAATATACCACTCTTACTTGTTAAAAATTAAAATTCTAATGGAAATATAAAATTTTAATATATAAGAAGTATGATAAATTTTAACAAAATTAAACATCAACTGATTTTTTTTATTTTTTTTTAATAAATAAATAAATTCAATAAAAAATACCTTAGTAGAAATTCCAATGAATATTTACCAGCGTAGGTAGAAAAATAATTATTTTTAAATTTATTTTTAAATTAAATACTGAGAAGAACAAATTTTGAAATGCAAGAATAAAAATATGTCGTTTTTTTATTTCGAATATTCAAAATAATCGTTTAGGGAAATTATAAATAATACTAAATGCGCAAAATAAATTTCAATAAAAACAAAATTTACAACGTTCCATGGAGTGACCCATATGCCAAAATCTTCTTGTAAGGTTCAATGAACTCAAATTGCAATTTTTATTTGATGTTAAAAAAATCCCGTTAAATTTTAAAAAAAATTAATAATTAACTACGTTTTCACGAATCATACAGTTTTTCCATAATTTTTTTTTTAAGTATTTGGTATCGTTGTAAATCTTTTTTTTAACGCCTTTGGAAAATAATTTATAGATTTTTCTAAACTTCTATTTGCCACTTTTATATTTAACATAAATCCAATTAACATTATATAAAAATAACTGTTAACATTTTATTGTTAACTAACATTAATGTTAAACGTGTAACATTAATGTTAAATATTAACATTAATGAACTTACAAAATTTACTCTCTTGCAAACAACTTGTTGTAAGCGGTTGCAAGTTAAAATTTAGGCATTAATTTGTTATCAAAACTTTTATCTACAAATACATGCATAAAACTTACTTGGTATTGGTGGTCCATCGATGAAAGTATACTTTCTTCACACGAACTCCAGTTACCACAATATGAAAAGTATAGGTTATAAATTATATCCAAAAATTTACAGGTTATTCTGATTTAAATCTTATTATGTTGCCGAGATTTCCATATAGTTCGGAAAACGCCGAATGCAGATTTTGCCTTATTAATACGCGATTCAATATCCTCATCGGCGCCACCTTTTGTAGATACCAAACTACCAAAATAATTAAAGGTACCTACACATCCAATACCCTCGTTATCCCCATTGATGTGTGGCGACGGGTTTGCGACATAGCCTCCAGGCATAATCTTTGTCTTGGAAATATTGATTTCCAGCCCAGCTGCCCGAGATTCAACAGTAGTAGAGCTAGGGTTTTCTTGAATGTGATCTGATCTTTGGCTAAGAAGACATACGTCATCGGCGCATTCCAAGTCCTCGAGTTGCTTAAATGGTGTCCATTGGATACCACGTCTACCAATTAGTGCCGTGAGCATTATATTGTCGATGACAAGGATAAAAAAGTATAGGTGATAATATACATCCTTGTCTTACTCCAGTAGTAACTTCGAACGGATTAGACAATTTACCTTTATGTAGAACCCGGCATTTAAAGTCCACGTACATTGCCCGAATTAAGTTCAGAATTTTCGTTGGCATGTTACGGTTTTCTAAAATTCTCCACAGATAGCACCTGTTGACGCTGTCGAAGGCCTTCATAAAGTCGATAAACGCTAGATAAATGGGGGTGCGGAATTCATTACATTGCTCCAGTACTATTCTTACTGTGTTGATTAGATCAACACAAGATCTATTCTCTCGGAACCCAAACTGATTTTCGCGGAGTGTTTCAGAAACTGCGTCAGACGTTCTATTCAAAATTACTCGACTTAGTATTTTGCTTGGTATTGGAAAAAGTGTTATTCCCCTGTAGTTATTTTAGTCTTTGGAGTCACCCTTTTTTGGTATTTTGACTAGTATACCTTCATTCCAGACTTGCTGCATACCTTTGGAACTGCCGAAACGATGATATCGGATAATGGTGCTCAATTTAAATCTAAAAAGTATGCTGATTTATTAAAAAATTATTCAATTAATCAAGCTAATGCATCTGATTTAATCGTTCTGTGCTAGCTGCAATTAGGGCATATATAAAACACGACCAAAGTAATTGGGATGAATACCTAAGCAGCATTGGTTGTGCTTTACGCTCAGCTGTGCATGCTTCCATAGGTACTTCACCCTATTACATGGCTTTCGGACAGCATAAAATCTAACCGAGAAGTTTCATTTGATATAATTCGTGCCAGAGCCGCCAAATGTATGAACTAGCAATATGAGCGTAACTAAAGGACGTATAATTTGCGATCCAGACCAGTGGACTATATAATCGGTCAAGAAGTTTTCCGTCGTAACTTTCGGCAAAGTAGTCTCGAGAAAGGTTATAATGCTAAGCTAGCACTACAATTCGTGAAAGCCAGAGTCCGGAGAAAAATTGGAACGTGTTACTATGAGCTTGAGGATCTAAATGAACGTTTGGTTAAAAGGAATCATGCAAAAGATATTCGGCAAAAAAAAATTCCCCATTTTTTTCGTTACAAGCGGTATCAGCTTTGTGTAACCCCCAAATCTGATTTTGGCTGGGGGAAATTGTAGTGGCGCTTGTATCGAATCCTTTCGATTTCAAAATATGTTCATCGTGTTTGATACTAATATCTTAACAATTACCCTCGAAACAATACTAAAATATTTGCGGTGTTTGAAATAAGAAGAAATAATAAATTTTTCATTTCTGACATTTTGGATCATTGATTTTACTGATTTTTTTAAAGTAATTTTCCATTATAGACTGTTTTATTTTGTCACTCGCCCCATAGTGCTTTAATTCAAGCATGTCAAGTATGGATATAGCAACGACAATTTAATTCTGGAATTAGCAAGTTGACTACTGCATGGAGAATGTATATTTTTGTTACGAGCACAGATTATAAAAAAAAACGGAAACATTTTTGGGGTATATAAGCGGATATTTGGCAAAAAGTTGTTCTTTTCATTCTTTTGCTTACTATTTATTCAAAGTTTTGATATATAAAATCTCTAAAAATACTCATATAAAAAAAATCTTTAAAATTTTCTGCAGTCAAATAGTAAAATTTAATTGTTTTTATTTGAAATTTCTCAACTTTGCTGCAAGAAAGAAAAACACCCACATCTATTATTTATGCAAAGTGAGGTTAGATTTTGCTCGGCGACTCCAACTTATCCCGTTTCGATCCAAGAGCAAAGTTCTGCATATTTTTCATCTCTACTAAATCAGAAACACCAACCAATAGAAGAAACATCGTCAATGGGCACGGGAAACCTAAGGGAAAAGTCCTGAAAAAAAACACCAGAATCTATTTCTTCAGACTACTGGCCAGAACACCAACACTTCTAAAGTTACTGCCACATCAGAATTTCTAAATTAATACCAACACAAACGTGATCCAAGCTAAAATATTTCACAAACCAAAGTTAAGTAAAAGTCGGTAATTATCAAAAATTCAAGTACAAAAAAAATTGATTTCAATCTACCAGTGCCACAGTTTTTTTAAATATTTATTTACTACCAAAAGTTTTCAAATATCAATTTGTCTAAATAATTACAATTTTTTCATAAGTAAAACAAAGGAATAATCGAATTTGTAGTTTATAATTAAATTTCAATATCCTCTTCATACCAATTTCACTTGCACAAAATTTTTCCAGGTAAGTTTTGAATCACTGCGAAATTTCCTTATTTTTCTTGAATATTTTTTCAAATTTTGTAATTATTTTATATATTAAAGGTACAAGGCCAATACACGCGGCATGCAGCTGCGGGCGGTCGTAGTATTGCCAGTACATAAAATGTGCATTTGTTTACAAAAATATTCATATAAAAATATATCTAACTAGGATATAATTAAATCTGGCAGCAGTGAAAAAATCTGCCGCGCGGAAACGAAGAACAAAGTTCTACTTTTTTCTATTGCCTCTTCAAATTTGACAAATCAAAAAACAGCTGATTGCCGCCCGCAGCCGCTTGCCGCGTGCTTTGACCTTCTACCTTTAATAGATTTATTTTAACCGCGCAGACTTGGTCGAATAAATTTAAAAATACAAGAATTAAAACGGGGAAAAAATTGCGAATACAATAATTAAAAAGAATACAAATAAATATTTACTTTTAGATAAATTATTGTGTGTTAAATGAACTTTAAAAAGTATATACTATATCACAAATAAAAATATCTTCGATGTAATTAACAAATTATCACTATTCATGGAACGATGTATGCCTAACATCTCGCAATAGAGTTCAATATAAAAGGATGGTTGAGGCCCTATGCTCCACTGGGAGTCAAGGATAACAGAAGAAGAAGAAGTTGTAAATTTTTTTATTGGTTTTAAAAAAACAAAATTTTGAAAAATGATCAAAAACTATAAAAATTCCCACATTTCCAGACTTAGATCGCGGATACGGACCTGGAAAGTCAATATATAGTTTTAGGAAAAAGCGCATCAGGAACTACGTTTTGACTACCCCTTCTGTGTTCAATTTTAAAGGTAAACCCTTGAAGTTTCAAAGCCTATCTTGCCAAGCGTGAATTCAAGTCTGTTTGGGATATGAGCCACTTAAGTGAAGCGTGATCAGTGATCACTGTGAACTAATCTGCTTTACCGACCTTGGCACTGGGAAATCGACAATAGCAGAGATTTTCTCATGATCAGTCTGGATAACCCCATTTTCCACCAGATGACCAAGATAACGGACCTCTGTCACGCAAAACTTCGATTTTTTTACATTAATGTTTAACCCAGCTGTACGCATGGCCCTAGCAATCTCTCGCAATACCAGCAAATGCCTCTCGAATGTGTCTGATACAATAAGCAAGTCGTCCACGTAAACGAACACCTCTGTTCTTAATGTTGCTGGTACCACTTTATCCATCAACCTAGACATGGTCTGAGGCGCATTACATAGGCCAAAAGGCATAACCTTGTAATGGTACAAAGGGCGACCAGGAACCGAGAATGCCGTCTTATCTTTCGACGACTTGTCGAGAGGTATTTGCCAGAATGTTGTCGGGGAATTATATATATATATATATATATATATATATATATATATATATATGTATATATATATATATATATATATATATATATATATATATATATATATATATAAGAGGTTTTTGGCTGGCTACTTCAGAAATAGAATTTGATACTACACCAAAACGAAAGCTATTATTATTACCTGTGGGTAAAAGTTCAAATAAACGCCAAAAGTCAATACCAAGGTAAAGATATTGGGATAAGTTAGGCATAATATATAAAACAATTAGTTTAGTGACACCTCGAAAAACTATATCCATTTTAACGTAACCGAAAACTGGTTTAACTCCAGATACCAAGCAGCTGACGGAAGCCCTTGTATCCAACAAACTAGTTGAGGTTTTGCCAAAAATATACACATCCGCATACGGTCTAATGTCATGTGGCTGATCGTATATCGTGCTTAAAAAGCTTCGCCTAGTATGCTTTACTGACCGCCAAAAATGTTTAATTCGTTCGGTTGAACGTTTTTGTTTATTTGAAATTGGTTTTGAGTCAAATATTTCAGCACGTTTTGCGTTATACTCAGCTAACTGAATGTGAAACGGCTTAAACTAAGTTGGTGGTGTTTTACTAATAATGTAATTACTTGAAGTTCTACTATTGTCAGCTGAAATGTTAACATTAGGCAAGATGTTTTCCGTATTTGGAGTATCGATAGCAGATCTTGTATTTGAAGATTTTTGATTAAAAGAAAAAATGGTATAATTTGGTGTTTTATTTATTGTAGAATCAGAAAGTTCATTTATATTGTCTGTAGTTATGGAAGATGATAAGCTGTTTAGTCTGTGTTGGTGCTGGTCGAATGTGTTTGTCGGTGTGCACTTTTCTGTGCACAAGCCTTCGGTTTTTTTTTGAAGAATTGCAGTCTGGACACTGTTGCTTATAAACATTAACTGCACCACACCCATAGCAAAATATTCGTCTGCCTTTTAAGCAATCCTGGTAGCGATGACCAGGTTGTCTGCAATTCCAGCAAAATAAGGCAATGGCTGACAGCTCTTCATCAGGAGGAGAGTCACTATCATTTTCAAATTCACTAACGTACTTCCGATTCAAAGTTTGTCTGCGACCCATATCTTGTAAAAAAAATTCGCGCCTCCTACAAATATCTCGCAGCTCCGAAACTTTTTCTATCTTTATGTTTAAAATTTCATGCTGAATTTCAGCTAATAGATTCCTACGTAATATTTCTATAAGCACTTTCTCAGAAAATGGTTCTGTCAACCGATCTGCAATGTCAATTATAGCCTCATAAAAAGTATCAAAAGTTTCACAGGACTTTTGCTTTCGATCACGAATCATTTTGCGAAAGTCGACATCAGTTCTGGAGTCCTTATACTGATTACTGCTGCACATAATTCTGGCCATCTAATTTGAGGTACAGTTTGATGGTACCTCCAGAACCAGTCATTTGCTTTTACCTCGAATAATGTTGAAATGTGATCACAAAGCAAATCAAAGTTCCCACCTAATGTTTGCTTAGTTAGGGCTCTTACTCGGTATATGAAATTTTCTACAGACATGCCTTTGGCATCACCAGAAAACCTAACTTTCCAATTATAAATAATTTGCCTAAAAGACACTTGAGATAAAGTTGAAGTTTGATTTTGTTGAATAGAATTATTAGCGTTACTCCTTTGGCCGCTCGGTGGTAACCCCAGAAGTTGTTCTAGCGTTTGTTGCTCAACATTAGGAAGAGATCTCATCTGGACATTGGTGGTAGAAGTTAAAGAAGCATTGGTTGATCCTTCATTGGTATTTGGTTTAATGGAAAGACTCAAGCGCCGAAAACCTTCTTTAATATTTCTCTCCACAAGACTGATCAGAGTTTGGCTAAGGTTAGCTACAATTTCAGTATGTTGGGCATTGACCGCGGATGCTACTAGAGCTCCTATTTGATCCCCTTGATTGTTAGATGTCTCTGACGTTACGGATGTATTTACTTGCTTCGCACCTTGGGAAGTTATAGGATTTTCAGGAGTACCTTGACCTGCGGTTCTCATCGAAATTTAAGGCTACTTGAGTTTGCGACCGAGTTCTCCTAACTGGTGGCAAAGAAAGGGGATTTGGTATCGGTGTTGTTGAAATTACTGGTGCTGACACAACCAATTTGTTTTTGCGACTGGGACATATGCCATTGGTTTTTGTACCTTTGTGAAAACATGATTTGTGGAAGAAATGTCCACAAACAGTTTTAACGAGTGTTCTCGGGAATATTTTAATCAGAAAATATAAGAATAAAAAAACACAGAGTTAGGGGTTTTTCACAAAATTTTAGAATTTATATTTATTTAATATTATTTTCGGGTTAAGTTGGTATTTTTACGTACCGTTCGGGTTGGGTTTACAAGAGTAAGTGATTTGACAATATGTAATAATAGAAAAAGAGCGGATTAATTTGCGCCAAAGGAAAACATAGAAAAGGCCACTGAACAATAATTTGACAGGTGGCCTTTTACATTATGCGCGTAAACATCCCGCCCCCCTTGCAATACTGCAACAAGGAAGGCTAAGAAAAAACGCGGGTCAAACGTGAGCTGAAAACAGAGTTTACGATTTGTAACAATTTTTTAGATAAATAAAATAGAATAGTATGATGGGTTCTGCGTTGATCCGGGGTAGAAACTCTGATGTGTCACTGGATTAGGTTCTCGCTCAGGATGACCTTGGACTTCGGGTTCGGTGTAGTCTTCAGATGTCGCTTCGGGTGACTGGGGGAATAAAATCTTGGGGTAAATAGAAAAAAATAAATAAAAAGAGTAGATCTTTCTTCTAAAATTCATTTATATATATTTTTTTTGTATTAAAAATAGAAATTAAAAAAACTAGGGTGCAATATGCCCGGACATAACGTTAATTATTATGGTAGCCGGGGTAGAGTTTTGTGGCTGCAGTTGGCGTTGTGGTTGTTGTTGTTGGTGCTGCTGACAGGAGCAGGAACAGCCCTGGTTATTGGCGCCGGATTTCTTGGCGGCCTTCTTCCCTCTCTTGTTCCTCTTCTTCTTCGGAGCCTTAGAACTGCCGCTTGTATGAGTAACACTGTTTTGCACGGGTTTCTGGGTATTTCGTTGCCTTTTATGTCGGTGGAGAAGCGTGTGGTGCTCGGCACAACACTCCATGCACCTTTCACGGCTCTTGCACTTAGACACCATGTGAGTGTGTGCCAAGCAGTTGAAGCAGTATTGAAAACGTTTAACAGTTTCCCACCGCTCCTCCACCGGCATTCTGCGAAACTTGGGGCAAAGCCTCAGTGCGTGCTCACTCTTACACAAGCGACAGTCCCTAAGGCTCTCATCACGGGGTGGTCGCTTCTCCCCAGCTGAGGATTCTTCGGGCTTGCGGTGAACCTCTAAACGACGGGATGCCATTTTTACTGCAGAACGGAAAAGAAAAAGACGTAGAAGAGAGAAAAAAAAACAATCAGTGGGTTTCTGAATTGGGTAAGAGAACTAGCTTCACGATAGGCCTAGTAAAAATGCCTGAAGCCGTTCTCACATCTGCAGTGCGGACTTTGCTATCTTGCCCTATATAAGTCTTCTCTATACGACCTAGCCGTCATTCATTTGGGGGTAAATTATCCTGACGGATCACAACTAAGTCGCCTACTTCAAAATCTTTTTGTGGGTTTTTCCATTTTACTCTACGATGGAGTTTCTTAAGGTATTGCTCCTTCCATCTCAAAGCAAATTGGTGGTGAAGCACCTTGAGCTTTTGCCACCTATTGGCAATACTCAAACGAAGATCAGAATGATCGGGTTCAGGGGGTGTCAAAAGTGGTGCTCCTACCAAAAAATGTCCTGGGGTTAATGAAACTAAATCTGTGGGATCCTCACTCATTGCCGTTAAAGGTCTCGAGTTAAGGCATGCTTCGATGCGGGTTAACATCGTTACAAACTCCTCAAATGTGAATTTCTGCACACCAGAAGTTTTACGTAGGTGAGTTTTTACACTCTTTACGCCGGCTTCCCATAAGCCGCCCATATGAGGAGCTCCGGGGGGTATAAAATGCCATTCCACTGGCTGAAAACTGTTTCGTCTATTTCTCATATCGCTTAAAAACTGCTTTCGGTCAACCGCAAGTAAATTAGCTGCACCGACGAATGCGGTTCCATTATCGGAGTACAAATGTGCCGGACATCCTCGGCGTGAGAAAAAACGAGCGAAAGCCACTAGGAATGTTTCCGTCGACATATTACCGGTTGCCTCTAAATGTATTGCTTTCGTTGCAAAACATACGAAAACCAGAACATAGCCTTTGGTGATTCGACAACCTCTACCAGCATATGATTTTATGTCGAACGGACCTGCGAAATCTAGTCCGGTGTGTGTAAACGGTCTCGACAGAGAAGAGCGTTCAGGGGGTAAGGCAGCCATAATTTGCTGACCGGACTGTTTTCGATATATGGTACATTCCTTACAGTTTCGAATTACTGTACGAATCAAGTTTTTCAATTTCGGGACCCAAAACTCACTTCTCACTAGCCGGAGCATTAAAGAATGTCCACCATGAGCAGAGCATTTATGAACATGTTCCACAAATAAACGGGTAAAGCGTGCAGAATACGGCAATATTTTTGGATAACGTTCATCATATGTCAAACCTGGTGACCGAACTAGTCGACCATTTATTCTGACATATCCTTTTGAGTCTATAAACGGGTTGAGTGTAAGCAAATTACTCCCCTTTGACAACGGGTTACCTTTAGAAAGTTGGTTATATTCTGGGATAAACATTCGTTGACATGTTAAAACTAAACGATCTCGAGTGAATTTCATCTCAGAATGGGTTAACTCTAAAGTGTTGTGCGAATATTTCCTGGTTTGCAAATATTCGAAACACCTGAAACAATACGATAAAACACGCATCGCATGGGGTAAATCTGAAAATCGCTCTAGTATGTCGTACGATTGTTCAATCTGCGTAGAATATGTTTGAACTTCTGGGTTTATAAGATTGATATGGGGTTGTTGAAGCCAATTTTCTCGGGGTTGACGCAGCCACTTAGGACCGTGCCACCATAAAGAATTATCGGCTAGGTCTTGGGCTGAAGTTCCACGACTTGCCAAGTCCGCTGGATTGTCTTTAGAATCAACGTGAGACCAATTTTCAGTACCAACTTTCTTAAGGATCAAAGCTACTCTATTCTTGACAAAGGTTGGCCAATGACACGGGGGTTTTTTGAGCCAAGATAAGACTATAGTAGAATCAGTCCATAGATAAATCTTTTCCTTGTCAAGATTTAATTGACTACACAGGGATTCTACCATATTCGCCATCAAAGCCGCTCCGCAAAGTTCTAAACGGGGTAATGTTTCGGACTTAACTGGAGCTACCTTTGTCTTTGACGCTAGCAAATGTGACGTTATATTATTTGATGATAAATTTCTTACATAGAGTGCTGCACCATATGCCTTTTCAGATGCATCGCAAAATGCATGAAGTTCAATTTCCTGATTTGGGTGAAAATTAACCCATCTGGGTATCCTAATTTTTTCAATATTCAAATAATCATCTAAAAATGTTCGCCATTGAATTAAGGTAAGGGGTTTTAAACATTCGTTCCAATCTGTCTTATCTTTCCATATCTGTTGCATTATGATTTTTGCAACGATAATCTTCGTTGATAGCCAACCGGCGGGATCAAATAATTTTGCAATTTCAGATAAGACAGCACGTTTAGTAACAAAATCTCGATTTGGCTGCGTAACAAGTTTAAAATAGAAGCTGTCGTGATCAGCGTTCCATCGCAAGCCAAGGGTTTTAGTCGTACTTGCATCAGAAATTCTCAAGAAGTCCGCATTAAGCAGATTCTCGCAGGGTAAACCCTCCAGTAGACGTATATGATTAGCCGTCCATTTTCGCAAAACGAAACCAGCCGATTCGGGAACATGGGTTAGCTCATTGCGTCTCCTGAAGGCATCTTCTAGCTCATGGGAGCCAGCTAGTACGTCGTCGACATACATTTGGGTTCTCAGAATTTCCGATGCTAAAGGATTCAGGGTTTCATTATCATTTGCAAGTTGAATTAGGGTTCGAATCGCTAAATACGGTGCACAATTTACACCAAACGTGACCGTATTTAACTCATAATCCTGTACGTCTTCATCGGGATTCGAGCGATACAATATTCGCTGGAATGGGGTTTGGTCGGGACGAATTAAAATCTGGCGATACATTTTCTCGATATCTGCATTGAAGACATACCGAAAAAGTCTCCATCGCAGAATAAGAACTGTTAGATCTGCCTGTAAAACAGGCCCGGGGTGTAACAAACTATTCAAACTCACGCCGTTGGAGGAAGGGTTAGAAGCATTAAATACTACTCTCAGTTTAGTAGTGGAACTTTCGGGTTTAAACACGGCGTGATGGGGTAAATAATACGATGTCGTATTTGTATCTCGGGGTTCTACTGCCTTAGTTTGTCCTAATTCGAAATACTCGCGTATCACACTATCATAAAGTGATTTCATATCAGGGGTTTTCAAAAGACGCGTTTCATTTCGTTTGAACTGACACAAAGCACTATTTCGAGAATCGCCTAATGACACTTCATTTGAGATCTCTCGTCGAAATGGGAGTGAAACTACATAGCGACCATCGGGGTTTCTATAGGTCGTAGTCCGGTAAAGTTCTTCACAATATTCTTCAGCTTCGGTCAACTCTGTTGCTTGTGGAACTTCTTCAAGTTCCCAAAACCGAGCAATTTGGTTATTCAGTTCTAGCTGATTGCAGAATGATGCAACTGAATGTAGGGGCTTACGTTGAAAAACTTCACCAGTAACTATCCAACCAAAGACTGTTCTCTGTACGATCAAGTTGCCATTCGGATGTATTCTAACATCCGTAGTTAAAATCTTTGGATAAACGTTTCCTCCTAACAGAATGTCCATTCGGGTACACATGACGTCGGTCATTGTAATCTCGGGGAAATTTGAGGTTACTATGTTAGCTAGAGAACACGATGGCAACTGACCGGTTATTTTCTCAACTACATATGCTTGAATTTGAAGTTTGAAATCGGGGTTGATCGGCGATCCGATCGTAAAAGCACACATTGTAGAAGATTTTCCAGCTAAGCAATCCATCATGCCTGTGACACTAGTCATAGGCACTGAAAATGTGGGAATAGCAAGCTTCCTTTGTAACCTCTTTGAAATAAAGGTACCTTTCGATCCAGGGTCAACTAGAGCTCGGGCCGCACATTTGATGTCGTTCATCAGAACAAAACAAGTTGCTGATCCTAATAGGACAGTGGAATCGGGGTAAGAGTTCAAATGTGCAGAATATGTGTGAACATTCCGAGCCGCTTCTGAAGTTGAAGGGTTAAAATTTATCGGGGGTTGAGATGAATTGCTAGTGGAGTTCGGGTTTGAAACGGGTACTGTGTACTGGTAAGGTACATTAGTAGCAGAAGCTACTGGAGCATGGGGTGTGGTAGGTGCAGGAAATTGTCCCTGTTGCCTAAAATCCTTGTGAAGCATCTAATGATGCTTCTTTTTACACAGAGAACAAACGTGAATACTTTTACAATTTTTAAATTCGTGTGATGTTGCCAAACAATTCGAGCAGCATTTAAGCCTCTTAACTGTCGCGAACCTTTCATCTACACTCTGATTCATAAACGCTTGACAAAGTCTTAATGGATGTGGACCTTGGCAGAGGTAACAGCGACTTACCGTTGGAGTTGTATTGGTATTTGTCGCAAAACTTTGTACTTTTCTCGAATCATTTTGGGGTTTTTTCGAAACATTAAAACTTTGGCCTTTCCACTGATTTCGGGAATTAGAAGATATGTTCTGGGTTTGAACAGGGTTCGAATGCGACTGCCTAATGTCTGAAATTGATTCGAGCGTTTTAAACCGAGCAGTCAAAAATTCATCCATATCTTTCCACATTGAAGTTTCGGAGGAAGATTTCTTAGACTGCTCCCAAAGACTGAGAGTGTTTTCTGGCAACTTTGTGGCGCAAATATAAACTAGGATAACGTGGTAAAATATCTCGGGAGTAACTTCCAGTAACGATAGAATGGTTATACAATCATTAATCGTTCTTTGTAAATTTTTAATATTCGGACCTGTTTCTTGACCAACGGATTTAATGCTCAAAAGAGTCCTTAGCTGTTCGTTAATGAGGGCAGTTTTGTTTTCATAAGTGTCAACCAATTTCTTCCATGCAATTGCATAGCCATCATTGGTTAACGGTACAGTCTGTATGACATCATGAGCATCTTTTGCGGTTTTTTGTAGTAAATAGTAAAGTTTTTGAACAGGGGTTAAACGAGTGTTGTTGCCATACAACGCTGAAAACATGTCACGAAATGAGGGCCTGCTCTTATAGTCACCGTAAAAAATGGGGGTATCGCATGGAGGTAAATGAACTTTATCTTTCTCCAATAATTCAGCCTTGGCAGCGGCTTTCAATCTGTCTAAATTGGAGTTAATCAAAGAAAACCCGCGAGTATATGTACAATAGGAAGTCATATACTTGGCTTTTATTTCCACGATTAATTGGCTCTTGAGCTTGCTAGCCTCAATCAACAGACTGTCATATATTGATCGAACAGCTTCCCATAATCTGTTAAGTTCTTTTTCATGGCTCATAAGAGAACCAATACTGTGATCATTGATAGGGATAATGGAAATATAGGCTTCGAAATCAGCCAATCGATCACAATTAAGAATTAAGGCAGATATATCCATTTTTGATCTTAAATTATAGGAAGTAATCTTGACAAAAAAACAAAGAAATTCGAGAAAAAAAGATAAAAAGCAAAAAAGCAAAAAAAAAAAACTTCAAAATATGGGGTTACTTTGATTAAAAATCAAAAAAATATATAAAATCCAAGACCAAATTTTCAAAAAGTGAAAAATATTTAAAATAAAATCGAAAATGGATAAAAAATCAATAAAATTCAACAAATTTTCACTAGAAAAAGGCCAAAAATTTCAAAATAATGAATAATGAAGAAATCAACAATAAAGTCAACAACAAAATCGATTAAAATCAGCAATAAAAATCGAATAAATTTTTAAAAAAATAATAAATTGGGTAAAATTCAAATTTATTATAAATAAATTTAAATAAAAAACAGTTAAATTAGCTCAAAGTTTGATATACTGAAAGTAATTTCACTTATTGTTCGCTTTTTCAGAATAAATTAACGGGTAACCGAGTTAAAATTGCAATATTTATTAAATTCACGATCAGAAAATTAGTCGAATTACAAATTTCTTTTAGTGTAAATTACTTTCGTTTATAAAAAGTATAAAAAACAAACTTTGAAAAGCACTAGCACTGCAAAACTTAAACGGGTACTCGCTTTGGGTTTGACAAATTATTAATCTTCGAATAAAAATTAATCACAATTATTTATTGTAATAATATTCAGTAAAAAATGCACAAAATTATTCAATTAACAATAATTAAAAATAAAAAATGGGTATAAATACACTTTATTACCGAATAATAACGAGTAACCGGTTTAATCGACCGAATAAAAAGTTGCAGCACTAGCGGCGTGTGTGTGCGTATGATCAAGCAAAGCAAAACAAGTAAAAAGAAAAAAACACCAACAACCACACAGTGTATATTTCGCTTGTAAATTAAAATAAATATCACTCGCACTGATCACTGGAGATTGAGTTAAAATAACAACAAATTATTTTGTATTTTCTTTTGAATATTTTTATTTATTTAAAGGTACTGAAAACACTTAAATAAAAATATTTTTAATGCGTGTCCGTCTGTTTTTGTTTACTTTTATTTCTTATTAATTTGGGGTATTAATGTTAACAGCAGAAAACTGTTATTAACAGCGATAAAAGGAATAAAAATTAAACCAACAAAAAACACTGCAAACAAAAGAATATTTCTTTTTTAATAAAATAAAATTCGACAAGAATAAATAGCCAAAAAATATGGGTATATTTTATTTACAAAAAAAATCACAAAATAACACTCGCGTGATATGAGCTATACAAAAGCGTAAAGAAAATAACAAAAATACACTGATTGAGAGGATTTACGTTTTGCCGACGGCAAATTGCAATTTTTATACAGGGATTGGTTTTCACTTGTTGGTTTGTTTTTCTTTTTATTTAGAACACACTTTCACACACTTTTTAAATAAATGAAAGAACGTACCTTTTTTTAAATATTTATTTAGGGAAGAAATTTAAAAAATACTTCAAAGAATCCTGGGTTGGGATACGAATTAAAATGGGTAATCTTCGGGGGATCTGGAAATAAAATATATTTTCTTATAAAATATTCCACGAACAAGGGGGGTTCGAATTTATCCGGTTCGAAGGACCAAAAAATGTTCTCGGGAATATTTTAATCAGAAAATATAAGAATAAAAAAACACAGAGTTAGGGGTTTTTCACAAAATTTTAGAATTTATATTTATTTAATATTATTTTCGGGTTAAGTTGGTATTTTTACGTACCGTTCGGGTTGGGTTTACAAGAGTAAGTGATTTGACAATATGTAATAATAGAAAAAGAGCGGATTAATTTGCGCCAAAGGAAAACATAGAAAAGGCCACTGAACAATAATTTGACAGGTGGCCTTTTACATTATGCGCGTAAACAACGAGGTATGAAGAATCTGTATGAAGAGGTGCTTGGAATTCTAAAATATACTCGGCCTTTGACCTAAACAGGTTGTAATTACATGCCATTTAAGTAAGTAAGTAAGTATGAAGAATCTGTTATGGCGGAACTACACCCTACACAAAGAGGCAAACCTCCATTAAAAGGATCATTAACCCCGTCACTCATCATCGTAAGGAAAAATTTCTTCTTTAAAATCAATTAATCAATTCAATATTAAAAGTCTATATAAACAAAATAAAAAAAAATAAATTTTGGAACTCACCTAATTCGTGGTTTTATACCAAAATTTAAAGTTTTGCTATTATTGAATTAGTCAATTTGAACAAACATGTGAACTTTTTGATTGATTATCGAAATTTTAGGATTTAAATTTGTGTAAATTAAACAATTTGAACAATAATAAAAATTTTAGTTTCCAAAAAAAATCATAAAAAGTTTTTTGATTTCCAAGCTCCAATATGGGTAGGCTAAGAATAAGTGTAAGTCATAAAATAAAAATGTATTAGATAATAAGATCAAGTAAAGCTAACTAAATGTGAAAAAAAGATAAGTGCATTTGGTACTATTTTGTGTTTTCTACAAAAAGTAATTTCCAATTGCACAAGCAGATAGTATTTGTTAGGAAGAGATTTCACTTTTAATTTTAACATTCGGTCTTTGTTTTATAATCTACAAAAACAAAGCATAAATAAAAAATAATTTGTTGTAGAAAAATGCGTAACAATGTTGGTAAACGTTCTAACAAAAGTAAAATGTTAATTCCAACACTGCTATAACATTTTGGTTAAGAAAATCTAAAACGAAAAAAATACAAATAGGAAATTGAATCCAAAAAGAAAATGAAAATTTTTATTTAAAATACCTGAGGCACACTATATCACTAAACGACGTAAGGTGTTAGGATTTATATTATTTTTACTTTGTGAAAAAGTGGCCCCACGTTGTGCGCCAAAAATAATTATCTGTAGCATGTAACGATCTCAAAATGTTAATATTTCAATATTTGTAATGGGGTGAATCTTAAGCCATTATGACAACTTGTGTTATTTGGGCTACATAATTATTTTAATATTTTGCATGCTAAATAAATAAATGGAAACGAAAATGAGTGTTTCAGATAATAAAACAGGAAAAGCAAAAGGAAAGAATCTAATACAAATGGTTATTATGGTGACTTTATGAGTGTCAGATGATATCACTCTTGTTCGCACTCCCATCCATGACCAGGTCCATTAAAATCCGACTGATTAGCCTTGTCATGATCCCAAAAAAAAAACTTCTACCTACCCATTAGGAAACTCGAAAATCAAAAAATCAGAGTATTTAGAATTTCATTTTAAAAGAATAATTTATTCCAAAATAAGCTTAAAATTGTATGTGTTAAATTTAAAGTATATTTCGAAACAAATGAAATGTTGATTTAAACAAATGAAATTTCATTGAAAAAGTTTACAAAGAAATTCTTAAAATTAAAATTCTAATGGAAATATAAAATTTTAATATATAAGAAGTATGATAAATTTTAACAAAATTAAACATCAACTGATTTTTTTATTTTTTTTTTAATAAATAAATAAATTCAATAAAAAATACCCCAGTAGAGATTCCAATGAATATTTACCAGCGTAGGTAGAAAAATAATTATTTTTAAATTTATTTTTAAATACTGAGAAGGACAAATTTTGAAATGCAAGTATAAAAATATGTCTTTTTTTATTTCGAATATTCAAAATAATCGTTTAGGGAAATTATAAAAAATACTAAATGCGCAAAATAAATTTTAATTTCAATAAAAACAAAATTTACAACATTCCATGGAGTGACCCATATGCCAAAATCTTCTTGTAAGGTTCAATGAACTCAAATTGCAATTTTTATTTGATGTAAAAAAAATCCCGTTAAATTTTTAAAAATTTAATAATTAACTACGTTTTCACGAATCACACAGTTTTTCGATAATTTTTTTTAAGTATTTGGTATCGTTGTAAATCTTTTTTTAACGCCTTGTTGAATATTTAAACATTTTTGGAAAATAATTTATAGATTTTTCTAAACTTCTATTTGTCACTTTTATATTTAACATAAATCCAATTAACATTATATAAAAATAACTGTTAACATTTTATTGTTAACTAACATTAATGTTAAACGTGTAACATTAATGTTAAATATTAACATTAATGAACTTACAAAATTTACTCTCTTGCAAACAACTTGTTGTAAGCGGTTGCAAGTTAAAATTTAGGCATTAATTTGTTATCAAAACTTTTATCTACAAATACATGCGTAAAACTTACTTGGTATTGGTGGTCCATCGATGAAAATATACTTTCTTCACACGAACTCCAGTTACCACAATATGAAAAGTAGAGGTTATAAATTATATCCAAAAATTTACAGGTTATTCTGATTTAAATCTTATTATGTATAAATGAGAGATTTTAATTTATTTAATTGAATCAAAATTTGATTAAGGTACTATTAGAACTTTGTGTATTTGGGTATTGCAGTAACGTTTTTGGTTGTAGGACGTTTCTTTTGTAATCAAGACGCACTCTTTCTGGATGTTATAAATTTGTTAATTACATCGAAGATATTTTTATTTGTGATATTGTATATACTTTTTAAAGTTCATTTAACACACAATAATTTCTCTAAAAGTAAATATTTATTTGTATTCTTTTTAATTATTGTATTCGCAATTTTTTCCCCGTTTTAATTCTTGTATTTTTAAATTTATTCGACCAAGTCTGCGCGGTTAAAATAAATCTATTAAAGGTAGAAGGCCAATGCACGCGGCAAGCGGCTGCGGGCGGCAATCAGCTGTTTTTTGATTTGTCAAATTTGAAGCGGCAATAGAAAAAAGTAGAACTTTGTTCTTCTTTTCCGCGCGGCAGATTTTTTCAGTGCTGCCAGATTTAATTACATCCTAGTTAGATATATTTTTATACCCTTCACCAATAGGTGAAAGGGTATTATAAGTTTGTGATTCCGTTTGTATTGTTTTTATTAGTGATCGTATACCGATCGACTCAGAATCGGGAGGAGAATCGATTAAGCGATGTCCGTCTGTCTGGCTGTCCGTCCGTCTGTGTGGAGGATGGACTTACATAAATTATATATCAGATTTTAGGAAATTCTCCCGCAATGAACGCTATTAAATTTCATTAAAATCGGTTTATAAAAACCGAAAATATAAAAGGAAGGTGTACATGTAATAATATATTATATATCAGATTGTAGATTGTAGCAAATGATGTATTGCAAATTGCCCAAAGTTCGCATTAGAGAATGTTTGTTGAAAAAATGAAATGCATAAATAGGAAAAACCATCCTCCTTTAGCACGAACATACATAAATTTTATATCAGATTTTAAGAAATTCTCCCGCTAAGCACATTATTAAAATTTATCAAATGCGGTCCATAAACAACTGAGATATTGTCAAAACACTACTTGTGATGTACAGCAAATTGCCCAAAGTACGTGTCTAAGAAATTTTGTTGACATTTTGTAAGTATTGTTTCAGCGATATCTCAGGTGTTTATTTACCGATTGTGATGAAATTTGAAATCGTTCTTTGTGTGAGGATTTTCTAAAATCTATACTCCACAAATCTGATTACGAATACCATTCAAATTGTACCGATCAACTCAGAATCGGCAGAAGAATCGATTTCGCGACCTCCGTCTGTTTGTTTGTCCGTCCGTCAGTTTTTTTGTCCGTCCGTCTACCTGTCTGTAATTATTTCTGTTGTAGTCAAGTTTTTGGAGCTCCTGTTTTGTCGATATCTCAGGTGTTTATTTTGATGAAATTTAATAGCGTCATTCGCAGGGGATTACCTAAATCCTGATGCATTCGGTAATTTGTGGTAGATATAATTTAGCGTTTAAGCGATGGTGTTTTGATCGACAATGATAAAATTCAGGGTGGGACAATATCCTAAAATTTTGTGTAAAATCCAGGAGCTCCACAAATCTGATTTTAGCAGACAGACACTCTGCACTAATCTTAATTTTGTGTCTGACTTTTGAACATTATGATAACATTTAAGAATGTATTATATATCAAATTATAGGTAATCTTCTTAGGAAGTACAAAAATGCAGCTAACTACATGATATCCGTTCAAAACCTACATATGTATGTAAGTATCTCACATATCAACGAAAATTTAAATTTTTTAATTGCAATTGGGAGAAATCCGTTCACGTTTGACAATTGATCCCGTATAACCTCGCCTAAGATATGATGAAGACATTTAGTATAAAGACGTTATACAATATTGATATTCAGGTCGATAGCGCCTAAAATAAACTTTCTAGAGGGACAACATTTGACAAAAGTATTTCTGATCTCTTGAAAAGTTCGATATTGAAAATGGGCGAGCTCTATTCACACTTAGTGAAATCTCCCATATAACCCCGACCGGGAATCACTTTAATGCTGATAAATTAAATCACATTATAATTGCACAAAGAACTAGAGCAAAACTTTCCACACATCCATCGGACAGATCGAAAGAACCATAGATCCCAAATATTATTGTTGAAGTATTCATCTTAATAAGTTAACTAACTTCAGATTAATAAGTAAATCTTCAATAAATTTTCCGCCAAAACTGATATCCATTCATTTAAAAGCTATATATTTCACATATGTATCTAAAACTAAGAATGTATACTATACACTCTTAGTTTTAGATACATACGTGAAATATATAGCTTTTGAATGGATGGATATCAGCTTTGTCGGAAAAGTTATTAAAGATTTACTTATTAATCTGAAGTTAGTTATTTAATTAAAATGAACACTTCATCAATAATTATTGGGATGTATTGTTCTTTCGATCTGTCCGATGGATGTGTGGAAAGTTTTGCTCTAGTTCTTTGTGAAATTATAATGTGATTTAATTTATCAGCATTAAAGTGATTCCCGGTCGGGGTTATATGGGAGATTTAACTAAGTGTGAATAGAGCTCGCCCATTTTCAATATCGAACTTTTCAAGAGATCAGAAATACTTTTGTCAAATGTTGTCCCTCTAGAAAGTTTATTTTAGGCGCTATCGACCTGAATATCAACCCAGTAAAACTTTTCATTACCAAATAATGAGTTAAACAGTTAAACTATTGAACACGAACTACTTACTCATTCGCTGTTTAAGTCATTACATTAACATGGGGATGTCATTGGAGGCAAGTAATTACCAATTGCAGAAAAGTAATGACTTGGGTAAGCAATTTGAAAGTAACAACAACAACAGCAACAACTTTTTTGTTGTTGTTTTATTAAAAACATATATTTTTAAACGAAATACAAAATTTTTTTTATGATCCCATGGGGGCTCGAACCCAGACCCTCCGACTGCTAGGCAGAGACTCTTCCACTGAGCTACTTCATATGTTGAAAACTTAGCAGTTTATAATTAATATAAACAATTTTTATTTTTAGATCCAAAATCATGTGAAAATAACTTTGTTTTTCCCTGCTTTTTTTTGCTTTGTTGTAATTTTAGGAAAAAATAGTTTTATACGATTTTTTTTTAATTATTTTAAAACTTTTTTAAAATTATTTTAAAACTTAAACAATTTAAATCTTCTTTTTTGCATAAGTTTTTACATAAGATTGACTCTTACTTACTTAAATGTTACAACCTTTTAAGGTCAAAGTCCGAGCATATTTTAGAATTCCATGGATTTCGATCTTGTGCGAATATTCTCCAATTTTATAGGCCAAGCTTTGAAAAATGTTCCTCTACTTGGTCTTTCTATAGAAGTTTCGGACATCCTCCTCTAATATTAGGTAGTGGGACATTTCAATTCTAATTTTATCCTCTTCATTGTATTTTTTTCAAGAGAGGGTTACTAGCCCGTAATCCTAATCCATTTTTATCGATCTTATGGACAACTCTCGGAACATGTTAACTCACAATATTAATGGTTGTTAAACTAGCTCACCGGGTGATACCATGAGGAGGTGTGTGTCCACAGTTGAGATGAAGGATGACCCAGATAAGTTGGGCTTACCAAGTTAAGAACAATTAGAATCGTGTTTGGTATTCAACATCCCCTACATAATCAAAATTGACTCATGATGGTATTTTTTCATTAACGTGAGTTAGTTTTACAAATTTTTTTTACAAAAGACAATATTTAAGTTCTTAAAATTCAAAAATCATTTAAAAAGACTCTTTTAATAAAAAAAAAACTAAAAAAAATTGTTGCCCTTGGTGGGATTTGAACCGGGGCAATTCAGTTTAAATTACCATCTTAATTACAAATAAGTAATTCTGTAATAACTTATTATTTATTCGGATGGTATGTTGTTGTCGTTACAAGGTAACCAGTTATCAGAGTACTTGCCATTACCAAAGTTTTGCTGGGAATATTGTATAACGTCTTTATACTAAATGTCATCATCGTATCTTAGGCGAGGTTATACGGGATCAATTGTCAAACGTGAACGGATTTCTCCCAATTGCAATTAAAAAATTTAAATTTTCGTTGATATGTGAGATACTTACATACATATGTAGGTTTTGAACGGATATCATGTAGTTAGCTGCATTTTTGTACTTCCTAAGAAGATTACCTATAATTTGATATATAATACATTCTTAAATGTTATCATAATGTTCAAAAGTCAGACACAAAATTAAGATTAGTGCAGAGTGTCTGTCTGCTAAAATCAGATTTGTGGAGCTCCTGGATTTTACACAAAATTTTAGGATATTGTCCCACCCTGAATTTTATCATTGTCGATCAAAACACCATCGCTTAAACGCTAAATTATATCTACCACAAATTACCGAATGCATCAGGATTCCCCTGCGAAGGACGCTATTAAATTTCATCAAAATAAACATCGACAAAACAGGAGCTCCAAAAACTTGACTACAACAGAAAAAATTACAGACAGGTAGACGGACGGACAAAAAAACTGACGGACGGACAATTTGAATGGTATTCGTAATCAGATTTGTGGAGTATAGATTTTAGAAAATCCTCACACAAAGAACGATGTCAAATTTCATCACAATCGGTCGATAAACACCTGAGATATCGCTGAAACAATACTTACAAAATGTCAACAAAATTTCTTAGACACGTACTTTGGGCAATTTGCTGTACATCACAAGTAGTGTTTTGACAATATCTCAGCTGTTTATGGACCGCATTTGATAAATTTTAATAATGTGCTTAGCAGGAGAATTTCTTAAAATCTGATATAAAATTTATGTATGTCCGTGCTAAAGGAGGATGGTTTTTCCTATTTATGCATTTCATTTTTTCAACAAACATTCTCTAATGCGAACTTTGGGCAATGTGCAATACATCATTTGCTACAATCTACAATCTGATATATAATATATTATTACATGTACACCTTCCTTTTATATTTTCGGTTTTTATAAACCGATTTTAATGAAATTTAATAGCGTTCATTGCGGGAGAATTTCCTAAAATCTGATATATAATTTATGTAAGTCCATCCTCCACACAGACGGACGGACAGCCAGACAGACGGACATCGCTTAATCGATTCTCCTCCCGATTCTGAGTCGATCGGTATACGATCACTAATAAAAAAAAAATACAAACGGAATCACAAACTTATAATACCCTTTCACCTATTGGTGAAGGGTATAAAAATATATCTAACTAGGATGTAATTAAATCTGGCAGCACTGAAAAAATCTGCCGCGCGGAAAAGAAGAACAAAGTTCTACTTTTTTCTATTGCCGCTTCAAATTTGACAAATCAAAAAACAGCTGATTGCCGCCCGCAGCCGCTTGCCGCGTGCATTGGCCTTCTACCTTTAATAGATTTATTTTAACCGCGCAGACTTGGTCGAATAAATTTAAAAATACAAGAATTAAAACGGGGAAAAAATTGCGAATACAATAATTAAAAAGAATACAAATAAATATTTACTTTTAGAGAAAAACGTTACTGCAATACCCAAATACACAAAGTTCTAATAGTACCTTAATCAAATTTTGATTCAATTAAATAAATTAAAATCTCTCATTTATACATAATAAGATTTAAATCAGAATAACCTGTAAATTTTTGGATATAATTTATAACCTCTACTTTTCATATTGTGGTAACTGGAGTTCGTGTGAAGAAAGTATACTTTCATCGATGGACCACCAATACCAAGTAAGTTTTACGCATGTATTTGTAGATAAAAGTTTTGATAACAAATTAATGCCTAAATTTTAACTTGCAACCGCTTACAACAAGTTGTTTGCAAGAGAGTAAATTTTGTAAGTTCATTAATGTTAATATTTAACATTAATGTTACACGTTTAACATTAATGTTAGTTAACAATAAAATGTTAACAGTTATTTTTATATAATGTTAATTGGATTTATGTTAAATATAAAAGTGGCAAATAGAAGTTTAGAAAAATCTATAAATTATTTTCCAAAAATGTTTAAATATTCAACAAGGCGTTAAAAAAGATTTACAACGATACCAAATACTTAAAAAAAATTATCGAAAAACTGTGTGATTCGTGAAAACGTAGTTAATTATTGAATTTTTAAAAATTTAACGGGATTTTTTTTACATCAAATAAAAATTGCAATTTGAGTTCATTGAACCTTACAAGAAGATTTTGGCATATGGGTCACTCCATGGAATGTTTTAAATTTTGTTTTTATTGAAATTAAAATTTATTTTGCGCATTTAGTATTTTTTATAATTTCCCTAAACGATTATTTTGAATATTCAAAATAAAAAAAGACATATTTTTATTCTTGCATTTCAAAATTTGTCCTTCTCAGTATTTAAAAATAAATTTTAAAATAATTATTTTTCTACCTACGCTGGTAAATATTCATTGGAATTTCTACTGGGGTATATTTTATTGAATTTATTTATTTATTAAAAAAAAATAAAAAAATCAGTTGATGTTTAATTTTGTTAAAATTTATCATACTTCTTATATATTAAAATTTTATATTTCCATTAGAATTTTAAGAATTTCTTTGTAAACTTTTTCAATGAAATTTCATTTGTTTAAATCAACATTTCATTTGTTTCGAAATATACTTTAAATTTAACATATACAATTTTAAGCTTATTTTGGAATAAATTATTCTTTTAAAATGAAATTCTAAATACTCTGATTTTTTGATTTTCGAGTTTCCTAATGGGTAGGTAGAAGTTTTTTTTGGGATCATGACAAGGCTAATCAGTCGGATTTTAATGGACCTGGTCATGGATGGGAGTGCGAACAAGAGTGATATCATCTGACACTCATAAAGTCACCATAATATCCATTTGTATTAGATTCCTTTCCTTTTGCTTTTCCTGTTTTCTTATCTCAAACACTCATTTTCGTTTCCTTTATTTATTTAGCATGCAAAATATTAAAATAATTAGCCCAAATAACACAAGTTGTCATAATGGCTTAAGATTCACCCCATTACAAATATTGAAATATTAACATTTTGAGATCGTTACATGCTACAGATAATTATTTTTGGCGCCCAACGTGGGGCCACACTTTCACAAAGTAAAAATAATATAAATCCTAACACCTTACGTCGTTTAGTGATATAGTGTGCCTCAGGTATTTTAAATAAAAATTTTCATTTTCTTTTTGGATTCAATTTCCTATTTGTATTTTTTTCGTTTTAGCTTTTTTTAACCAAAATATTATAGCAGTGTTGGAATTAACATTTTACTTTTGTTAGAACGTTTACCAACATTGTTACGCATTTTTCTACAACAAATTATTTTTTATTTATGCTTTGTTTTTGTAGATTATAAAACAAAGACCGAATGTTAAAATTAAAAGTGAAATCTCTTCCTAACAAATACTATCTTCTTGTGCAATTGGAAATTATTTTTTGTAGAAAACACAAAATAGTACCAAATGCACTTATCTTTTTTTCACATTTAGTTAGCTTTACTTGATCTTATTATCTAATACATTTTTATTTTATGACTTACACTTATTCTTAGCCTACCCATATTGGAGCTTGGAAATCAAAAAACTTTTTATGATTTTTTTTGGAAACTAAAATTTTTATTATTGTTCAAATTGTTTAATTTACACAAATTTAAATCCTAAAATTTCGATAATCAATCAAAAAGTTCACATGTCTGTTCAAATTGACTAATTCAATAATAGCAAAACTTTAAATTTTGGTATAAAACCACGAATTAGGTGAGTCCCAAAATTTATTTTTTTATTTTGTTTATATAGACTTTTAATATTGAATTGATTGATTGATTTTAAAGAAGAAATTTTTCCTTACGATGATGAGTGACGGGGTTAATGATCCTTTTAATGGAGGTTTGCCTCTTTGTGTAGGGTGTAGTTCCGCCATAACAGATTCTTCATACTTACTTACTTAAATGGCATGTAATTACAACCTGTTTAGGTCAAAGGCCGAGCATATTTTAGAATTCCAAGCACCTCTTCATACAGATTCTTCATACCTCGTTAAAACTGTTTGTGGACATTTCTTCCACAAATCATGTTTTCACAAAGGTGCAAAAACCAATGGCATATGTCCCAGTCGCAAAAACAAATTGGTTGTGTCAGCACCAGTAATTTCAACAACACCGATACCAAATCCCCTTTCTTTGCCACCAGTTAGGAGAACTCGGTCGCAAACTCAAGTAGCCTTAAATTTCGATGAGAACCGCAGGTCAAGGTACTCCTGGAAATCCTATAACTTCCCAAGGTGCGAAGCAAGTAAATACATCCGTAACGTCAGAGACATCTAACAATCAAGGGGATCAAATAAGAGCTCTAGTAGCATCCGCGGTCAATGCCCAACATACTGAAATTGTAACTAACCTTAGCCAAACTCTGATCAGTCTTGTGGAAAGAAATATTGAAGAAGGTTTTCGGCGCTTGAGTCTTTCCATTAAACCAAATACCAATGAAGGATCAACCAATGCTTCTTTAACTTCTACCACCAATGTCCAGATGAGATCTCTTCCTAATGTTGAGCAACAAACGCTAGAACAACTTCTGGGGTTACCACCGAGCGGCCAAAGGAGTAACGCTAATAATTCTATTCAACAAAATCAAACTTCAACTTTATCTGAAGTGTCTTTTAGGCAAATTATTTATAATTGGAAAGTCTGTCATGCCAAAGGCATGTCTGTAGAAAATTTCATATACCGAGTAAGAGCCCTAACTAAGCAAACATTAGGTGGGAACTTTGATTTGCTTTGTGATCACATTTCAACATTATTCGAGGTAAAAGCAAATGACTGGTTCTGGGGGTACCATCAAACTGTACCTCAAATTAGATGGCCAGAATTATGTGCAGCCTTACGTAATCAGTATAAGGACTCCAGAACTGATGTCGACTTTCGCAAAATGATTCGTGATCGAAAGCAAAAGTCCTGTGAAACTTTTGATACTTTTTATGAGGCTATAATTGACATTGCAGATCGGTTGACAGAACCATTTTCTGAGAAAGTGCTTATAGAAATATTACGTAGGAATCTGTTAGCTGAAATTCAGCATGAAATTTTAAACATAAAGATAGAAAAAGTTTCGGATCTGCGAGATATTTGTAGGAGGCGCGAATTTTTTTACAAGATATGGGTCGCAGACAAACTTTGAATCGGAAGTGCGTTAGTGAATTTGAAAATGATAGTGACTCTCCTCCTGATGAAGAGCTGTCAGCCATTGCCTTATTTTGCTGGAATTGCAGACAACCTGGTCATCGCTACCAGGATTGCTTAAAAGGCAGACGCATATTTTGCTATGGGTATGGTGCAGTTAATGTTTATAAGCAACAGTGTCCAGACTGCAATTCTTCAAAAAAACCGAAGGCTTGTGCACAGAAAAGTGCACACCGACAAACACATTCGACCAGCACCAACACAGACTAAACAGCTTATCATCTTCCATAACTACAGACAATATAAATGAACTTTCTGATTCTACAATAAATAAAACACCAAATTATACCATTTTTTCTTTCAATCAAAAATCTTCAAATACAAGATCTGCTATCGATACTCCAAATACGGAAAACATCTTGCCTAATGTTAACATTTCAGCTGACAATAGTAGAACTTCAAGTAATTACATTATTAGTAAAACACCACCAACTTAGTTTAAGCCGTTTCACATTCAGTTAGCTGAGTATAACGCAAAACGTGCTGAAATATTTGACTCAAAACCAATTTCAAATAAACAAAAACGTTCAACCGAACGAATTAAACATTTTTGGCGGTTAGTAAAGCATACTAGGCGAAGCTTTTTAAGCACGATATACGATCAGCCACATGACATTAGACCGTATGCGGATGTGTATATTTTTGGCAAAACCTCAACTAGTTTGTTGGATACAAGGGCTTCCGTCAGCTGCTTGGGTGCAGGTGCAGCAAAAGACTTTTTTAATTCAAATAAGTTTTATAAAAAAATAAGATCTGGAGTTAAACCAGTTTTCGGTTACGTTAAAATGGATATAGTTTTTCGAGGTGTCACTAAACTAATTGTTTTATATATTATTCCTAAGTTATCCCAATATCTTTACCTTGGTATTGACTTTTGGCGTTTATTTCATAATAGCAGGTAATAATAATAGCTTTCGTTCTGGTATAATATCAAATTCTATTTCTGAAGTAGCCAGCCAAAAACCTCGCATATATATATATATATATATATATATATATATATATATATATATATATACATATATATATATATATATATATATATATATATATATATATATATATATATATATATATATATATATAATTCCCCGACAACATTCCATTTGGAACAAGGGATACTTCTCTCAGACAATGAGCTGCATCCAAAAACCTCTTACAGATTTTCAAAAACAACAACTAAACTCAACTATAAATTTATTTCCTTCGTTTGCTAAAGAGGGTTTGTGTCGTACGAGTGTGATTTCGCATTTTATAGATGTAGGAAACTTTCAACCGATCAAACGGCGGCATTTTCCAGTCTCTCCTGCTATCGAAAAATTGATATATGCGGAACTAGATCGGATGTTGGATCTAGACTTGATTGAGAAATCAGACAGTCCGTGGTCATCGCCCATTGTACTAGTTACAAAGCCAGGGAAAATACATTTATGCCTCGACTGCCGAAAAGTCAATTCAGTAACGGTTAAGGATGCTTACCTGCTGCCGAATATTGACGGCATTTTATCTCGATTACCAAAAGCAGAATTTATTACGAGCCTCGATCTAAAGGACGCCTTCTGGCAAATATCTCTCGACAAGTCGTCGAAAGATAAGACGGTATTCTCGGTTCCTGGTCGCCCTTTTTACCATTACAAGGTTATGCCTTTTGGCCTATGTAATGCGCCTCAGACCATGTCTAGGTTGATGGATAAAGTGGTACCAGCAACATTAAGAACAGAGGTGTTCGTTTACGTGGACGACTTGCTTATTGTATCAGACACATTCGAGAGGCATTTGCTGGTATTGCGAGAGATTGCTAGGGCCATGCGTACAGCTGGGTTAAACATTAATGTAAAAAAATCGAAGTTTTGCGTGACAGAGGTCCGTTATCTTGGTCATCTGGTGGGAAATGGGGTTATCCAGACTGATCATGAGAAAATCTCTGCTATTGTCGATTTCCCAGTGCCAAGGTCGGTAAAGCAGATTAGATCACAGTGATCACTGATCACGCTTCACTTAAGTGGCTCATATCCCAAACAGACTTGAATTCACGCTTGGCAAGATGGGCTTTGAAACTTCAAGGGTTTACCTTTAAAATTGAACACAGAAAGGGTAGTCAAAACGTAGTTCCTGATGCGCTTTTTCCAAAAACTATATATTGACTTTCCAGGTCCGTATCCGCGACCTAAGTCTGGAAATGTGGGAATTTTTATAGTTTTTGATCATTTTTCAAAATTTTGTTTTTTTAAAACCAATAAAAAAATTTCTTCTGTTATCCTTGACTCCCAGTGGAGCATAGGGCCTCAACCATCCTTTTATATTGAACTCTATTGCGAGATGTTAGGCATACATCGTTCCATGAATAGTGATAATTTGTTAATTACATCGAAGATATTTTTATTTGTGATATAGTATATACTTTTTAAAGTTCATTTAACACACAATAATTTCTCTAAAAGTAAATATTTATTTGTATTCTTTTTAATTATTGTATTCGAAATTTTTTCCCCGTTTTAATTCTTGTATTTTTAAATTTATTCGACCAAGTCTGCGCGGTTAAAATAAATCTATTAAAGGTAGAAGGTCAAAGCACGCGGCAAGCGGCTGCGGGCGGCAATCAGCTGTTTTTTGATTTGTCAAATTTGAAGAGGCAATAGAAAAAAGTAGAACTTTGTTCTTCTTTTCCGCGCGGCAGATTTTTTCAGTGCTGCCAGATTTAATTATATCCTAGTTAGATATATTTTTATATGAATATTTTTGTAAACAAATGCACATTTTATGTACTGGCAATACTACGACCGCCCGCAGCTGCATGCCGCGTGTATTGGCCTTGTACCTTTAATATATAAAATAATTACAAAATTTGAAAAAAATATTCAAGAAAAATAAGGAAATTTCGCAGTGATTCAAAACTTACCTGGAAAAATTTTGTGCAAGTGAAATTGGTATGAAGAGGATATTGAAATTTAATTATAAACTACAAATTCGATTATTCCTTTGTTTTACTTATGAAAAAATTGTAATTATTTAGACAAATTGATATTTGAAAACTTTTGGTAGTAAATAAATATTTAAAAAAACTGTGGCACTGGTAGATTGAAAACAATTTTTTTTGTACTTGAATTTTTGAATGTTCAAGAGAGAAACTCTTGGGTTCGAGTATCAAAGATGTGCAACCTTTGTCTAAATCACAGGATGGATAAAAGATGTTTCCAGAAAACTAAATGTGAATAATGTGGTAAGATGCATCATTCTGTTTTGCATATTGATTATGGGCAAACAACAAAAGTAGTTCATAATCAAGTAGCAAATTCAATGAATACCAATTCCCTAACAAATGTATTATTAGCTACTGCTCAAGTCAGGGTAAAGTCAATTTGTGGAGAATACATAACGCTAAGAGCGTTGATTGATCACGGATCGCAGGTGACAACCCTATCGGAAGAAGCTTCCCAAATATTGGGCCTACCAAGAATAAAATGCAGAACGGAAATCCACGGGCTTGGTGGTGTAAAGGTTGGAGCGTCGAGTGCCAAAACAATGCTAGTTTTAAAACCACGGTTTTTAAGCGATCGTTTTGTGGAAGCAGAAGCACTTATATTGAAACAACTAACAGGAGCTCAACCAAATAACTCATTTTGCAGTTGAACGACGAAAATGAAGAAGACAAAATTTGCGAAAAAATATATGACGAAACAACTCAAATTAATGGTGGCAACAACATAATAGTAAATCTTCCATTTATAAAAGAAGATTATGAGCTTGGGGATTCAAGAAGGCAAGCTATGGCTAGATTATTATCTCTTGAAGGAAAATTAGAGAGAACCCAAGAATTAAAAGAACAATACGTTGAATTTATGAACGAATATCTACAGCTAGGCCACATGAAGCATGTTGCATGTAGTAATAGTGGAAAATACTATCTTCCTCATCAAGCTGTTGTAAGAGAAAGCAGCACAACAACAAAATTAAGACATTTATGATATACTTTTGAAATGGAGGAGTATGTTTTGATGGCTGATGTGGAAAAGATGTACCGACAAGTGAAGATGTCAGAAAAGGATCAAGTATATCAACACATTTTATGGCGTAGAAATAAAAGCGTGCCGATAGAGGAATATAAATTAGCAACAGTTACTTATGGCACTGCTTCAGCTCCATTCCTTGCGGTAAGATCTTTATTTTTCATTGCAGATAGATGTCAGAATGCAGAAGTTCGAAATATAATCAAGGAAGATGGACATGGACGACTTTATGACTGGAGCTGACTCAATCATTCAATGCAAATATATTCAACAATGCATTCAAAATCACCTGGCAATTTACAATTTCAATTTAAGAAAATGGTTATCCAATGATGACAGAATTACAGCAGATGTGTGCAGCTCTACAAAAAGCGCAATAATACAGATAAAAGACGATGAATCAGTTAAAACATTGGGCTTGCAATGGGATCCTGTCACGGACAGCTTCAAATTTAATATTAATTTTTCTAATGATGCTGAATTAACCAAAAGGCGAGCTCTTGCTGATGTAGCTAAAATTTTTGATCCATTAGGATGGTTATCACCGATAACTATAGTTGCAAAACTTTTCATACAAAAGTTGTGGCTATTGGAGTCTACATGGGATGACGTGGTACCAAAGGATCTGAAAAAGGAGTGGCAGCAATTCACAATTAACCTGCCTAGTATTCAAAAAATTCGAGTACCGAGGTGGTTACAGCTAAACATGAGTTCAAAATTAGAACTACATGGGTTTGCGGACGCATCTGAAAAAGCATATGCAGCAGTAGTCTACATGAAAGTAAATGAATCAGTATTGCTTGCAGCTACTAAGACAAAAGTCAATCCAATTAAAAACAGGAAAACTTTGCCAAAATTAGAGCTATGTGCAGCCCATCTTCTAGCAAAACTTCTTAGCAAAATATCAAACACAATTAATAGACAACATTCAACATTTGCTTGGAGTGATTCAACAATAACCTTAGCCTGGATCAAAAATAAAGAGAAGAACAAAGATAAATTCGTAAGAAATCGAGTAGCTGATATAACAAGTTTTCTTTCTAATGCAAAATGGAGTCATGTGTGCAGTAAAGATAATCCAGCAGATATAGCATCTAGAGGTATTTGCGCTTTACGGCTAAAGGCGCATTCTTTATGGTGGAGTGGGCCAAAATTTCTTGAAAAATCATCGGAATTTTGGTCTTAAAAAAGAAGACTCCAAAATTCAAATTTGTCATACAATCAACAACATCCAGCAATATTAAATAAATCACATCTGGCATCCATAATAGTGAAAAAGGAGCATATTTCAACACTGCATGGTGGCAGTCGTTTGGTGGAAGCTACATTGAGGCGAAAATATTGGATTATAAATATGAAGGATATTGTTAAAAAATATATCCGAAGTTGTCCAAGGTGTATTCGATATAACCAAGAAAATTCTAAACAACTAATGGGTAATCTTCCTGAACAAAGAGTGACAGTTTCACATCCATTTCAACATGTGGGCATTGATTACGCTGGGCCTATCCAAATGAAGTATTCCAAAGGCAGAGGACAAAGGTCATACAAAGGTTACATAGCAGTTTTTGTGTGCATGACAACAAAAGCCATTCATCTAGAAGCCGTTAGCGACCTTACGTCAGATGCGTTCATGGCGGCACTTAGGCGGTTTTTTCAAGAAGAGGAGTAAGTTCTGATATATACTCAGATAATGGCACTAATTTCATTGGTGCAAATAAAAAGTTAGATGCAGACTTTAAGGCAGCAGTCAAAAATAATAAATCATTAATACCAATCCTAGCATCTCAAAAAATCAAGTGGCATTTTATTCCCCCGGCAGCCCCTCACTTTGGAGGGATATGGGAAGCTGGTGTCAAGTCAACAAAACACCATTTAAAAAGAACTATAGGCGAAGCAAAATTAACCCATGAGGAAATGATCACGTTGCTTGCTCAAATTGAAGCCGTTTTAAATTCCAGACCACTTATTGGGTTGAGCGGTGATGAGATAGATAAGATAGATGTATTAACACCTGGTCATTTTCTGATTGGGAGACCTATACATGACTGTCCGGAGCATATTGGAGATTCTAATATTAGTTCCCTTAACCGATGGAAGTTAATCCAGAAGCTAAGAAAGGACTTCTGGAATAGATGGAGAGATGAATACATCACAACACTCCAACAACGTAACAAATGGAAATTTTCTCAGCAAAATCTACAAAAAGGAACAATTGTATTAGTGAAGGATGAAAATACAAATCCAGCTAATTGGCCGTTGGCGAAAATTTCAGAACTCCATAGCGGAAAAGATGGAAAAGTAAGAGTAGTGTCTTTGAAGCTACAAAACAATACGCTGAAACGACCTATTAGTAAATTATGTCCTGTAGTGTCGGAAAAGACAGATGAAGAAACATCTCCACCGGAAAGAAATTGCTTCACAAGAGAAGAACAACCAAAAAAAGAAAAATATTTGCTTTTTCATGTTATTTCTGATGATGCTGATTAATCCAATTAATAGTTTGCCTATCAGGGAGAATGGTGCGGTAATAAAAGAATTGTCAAATAATACAGCTATTTATCTGGATAACATTGGTCAACTAAATACAATTAACTCTAAATGGAATTTAATAGTGTACTACGATCTCGAATTGTACTACGAGGAGCTACTAAAAATTGGTCAAATTATAAAAAAAATAGATGAGAAATGCGGAAAATTTAATGAGTTCAGAGACTCATGTAATATGGTGATGGCTGCTATGGATCCTAGATACAAATTGCTAGTTCAAAATAATGAACTACTTTTTGTCAAAACAAGAAATAAAAGAGCTCCTTTTGAATTTGTGGGATCAATATATAACATCCTCTTTGGAATGATGAATGCAAATGATCGTGAGCAAATGGAACAAAATATGAAGATCATTTTTGGTAATCAAAAGGATTTGAATATGTTAATAAAGGAGCAAACAACAGTGGTTGATTCAACTAACAATATTCTTAAGAAAACCACAGAAGATGTCAACAGAAATTTTCAAAAGATGTCAGAACATTTAAAGCGATTCTGTGCTGAGGTTAATAAGAGGTAGCTGCGCAGCAAAGGACGCTTCTTTTCACTGTAATGACAACACAATTAAATCTGATGATAGATGAGTGCTCCAGGGTGCAGTTATCAATAATAAATCTTTTGATAGATGTCAATCACGGGCATATAAATACAGATTTGCTGACGCCATCTCAGCTTCAGCATGAACTACATGAAATTGAAAAGGTGCTTCCAAATAATTTAGCACTTCCTGGAAAGGCAACTGGAACTGAGTTGAAAGAAGTTTATCATGATTTGAAAGCTAAAGGTGCAATATTTGAATCAAAACTTATTGTTCAATTAGAAATACCCTTAGTCACGACTCATATTTCTGAGGTGTACCAGATGATAAGGCTCCCAATAGAAATATGGGCTAGCGCTGTCATGCCAATAGTGCAAAATGAGTTTATCGTCTACAATTTTGCCACTAACATGTACTATTTAATGTCTCTGGCGCAATTAAATAAATGTGGAAGAAATCTTCAGGGGTATTACAACTGTGCCGGAAATATGCCATGGAAGCCAGCTATTGAAAGATCTTGCGAAGTCTCAGCTCTAAAACAATCTCGCCATGCTGAATGCCTATTTGAAGCTGTTCCTAGAAAGAGCATTTGGAAAGAATTATCCCAAGGAAATCAATGGATATTTACAATATTCGACAACTTCATGCTGTCTGTCAATTGTGGACTGGGAAATAGAAGCTGGATAACATTCCCAGCTAAGGATGTGCAGCAACATATGAAGGAATTTCTCTAGTAGCTTCAAATAATCTTGCATCTGAAAACGTCATCATGGGAAGTGCAAGGTAATAAAGTACAAAGTAAATTGGTTAAACCTTTCGACATATCCATAATTAATAATACGGTATCTATTGAACAACTGCAAAAAGATGTCAATATAATGAAATCGAAGAACGTTAAACTAAGGGAGTTGCAGTTACATGTAATATCAGGTCATACCTCTTTAATTGTAATTTGTATAACTATGTTTATATTAGTTTGTTTAATTATTAAGAAGAAATGTTGTAAAACAAAAAATGTAGTTAAGATAGATATTACTCCGCCTGCTCCACTAGTTGCCCGGCAGAATGTTCAAATGTCTTGAACATAATTTAGTTTGTATATTTTTTAATCTTTATATATATATATGTATATACATTTATAGTTGCTATTTATCAGCATGGATTTTCATTAGAATATAAGGATTACTAATATTTAAAATATAAATAGATTTAGGTAAAAATTACTTATCATTTCTACGCATGTGTGCATAGTTTTATTACTTAAGTGGAAACACATGCGTTTTAAAATTAAGGGTAAAAATGAAACCCAAATAAATATAAGATAACAAATGTGGCCACATATGTTCTTAAGCAGGTAGTCTAGACTAGTTTTAAAAATAGTGTTATTAGCATTTAAGATTTAAATTAAATAAAATAAAATCAGTATCTTACAACTACTCAAATAAAACATATCGTGTTTTACGTTTATAGATTATAAAAAAAAAAACTATTAAACAATCGCGAAATAATCATCAAACAATCGTCAGTCAATTCTGAAACAACTATCGAAGAATCATTAAAAATCATTGAACAGTCGTCAGTCAATCATTAAACAACCATCAAATAATCATGAAAAATCTTTAAACAATGTAGAATGCTAAAACTAAAAAAATATTTAGAAAGATTAAAAAATAAAATGTATTCATTGGTCCAGCCGTTATCAAGATATGCAATTTTAAAGAAAAGGGGAATTTTATCCCCATTTTTCAATTCCCAGGTCCTCGTTGGTCCATTTTCAAAAAATTCAAAAAGCGAAAAACTATCCTATAGTTTGAAAATATGCACATTTAAAACTTTAATTAATTAGGTTAAATCGTTTCCATCTTATCATCCATATTTGTCAATTTAATATTTGACTTATATTGGAGGGGTCACGCTCACTTAACATTAAAAAAACAAGCCTATTTTACCCACCGTTCATACACATACAATGAAAATTTCTGAAAAAGCGGCAATCCATATTTACGCCCATTTCAGATTTCCAAAAAAAAAAAACGTAGCCTCTTTTACCCACCGGTAACTCCTTATATACTGTAAATATTAAAGAAAAATCGAAATCGGCACGGTCATCCATCTTCAGATTTCAAAAAAAACGGGACTATTTTACCCGCCAGTCACACCTTAACATACTATCAAAATTTCAGAAAAATCGGTCCTCAGGGTCATCCATGTTTGTCATTTTTAATATTTGACTTATATGGTAGGGGTCAGCTCACTTTAAATTAAAAAAAATTAGCCTATTTTAAAACCTTAATAGACTGTCAAAATTTCAGAAAAATCGATTAGTTAGGTCATCCATATTTGTCATTTTTAACATTTGACTTATATGGGAGGGGTCATGCCCACTTGAGATTTAAAAAAAAACCTATTTTACCCACTGGTTACACCTTAACATACTGTCAAAATTTCAAAAAAATCAGTCAGCTAGTTTCGGAGATCCTTTACAACAAACAACATACAAACAAACAGAACATTTTTTTAAAGATATAATATATAGTTGAAAGAAATTAATTTTTAGTTGAACCAAGAATTTATGTTAAGAGGTTGTGGGTTCGAATCCGGGCTTAGGTTCATATCATAAATTTTTATTTTTTTATTTTTAATAATTTTTATGATTTTTAAATTAGATTAATAATTTTTAAGAATACTTCAAGTTGATACTAAATTCAAATTTGCATTAACTTAAAAGAATAAACAAAAAACTTGTCAAAACAAAAATCTTTGTTTTCATTACCAGCTGACAGTTGGTTAAAGTACAAAGTAAATGTAGATTAATAAAGGATAGGAATACAAAACATAAAGGAAAAAACTATGGTGGATAAGTTCGTCTAACTGAATCGATCATATGGTCATAGGTGAAATAGAAATGAGTGTTAATATAATTCTCGTTTTCCATTTCGCTTAAGAATTTAGTTAAATAGATGATCTTAACTACTGGCATCTAACAGTTGGTGACACAGTGTGCTAATGAAGTCCGTAGCGGGACAGAAAATGCAGCATTCCACACTGCTAAGTGTCACATAGTTTTTTCAGTATTCTTAAAAATCATTAACAGGGACCGTTACAATTATGACATTTATAATAAAAATCAAAATATAATTGTTATTTTACGATTTTTATTTTTTTGGCAGAAATAATTTTTATTTTATGATTTTTATTTTTTTTGTCAAAGATATTTGTCAAATTCTGACAAATATTTTTTTTGGCAAAAATATTTGTCAAGATCTGATAAATATTTTTTTTGGCAAAAATATTTGTCAAAAATTGATTTTTATTTTATTTGTCAAAAATATTTGTCAAGGTCTGACAAATATTTCTTTTGGCACAAATATTTGTCAAGATCTGATTTTTATTTATTTTTAACAGAAATAATTGTTATTCTGATTTAAATTTTTTTTTGTCAAAAATATTTGTCAAATAAAAAACGCAAAAATAAAAAAATCAATACAGAATTTAAAAAAAAAAAATTAAAAATTTCCCATAATTACGGTAAATTTTAAAAAATTTTCAATAAAAATTTTGAAAATTTCCCATAAAAACGTAGTGTAATAACGTGTATGTTATTATTAAATACTTTGTAAAATAAGAGCTTGCTCTTATTTAGCAAAGTATAATTATAATTACTCGAGAAGAATTATAATTTTGAGTAAATAAAAGGGAAGAAAATATAAGGAAATTGTAAGAGATTGATATTTCTTTATATGAGGGAAAGTTATGCTTACCAAATTATTAATGTGCCAGTTGAATAAAAGAGAGGTTTTATTTATGGTTGTATTAAATTAGGAAATTTATTGAGTCCAATCCGACAGACTTCTAGTAGGAGAGAGTGAAGACCCAAATGTGGCTTACCAAGTACCAAAGGAAAGTGAAAGAATATACTTTGGTTTCGTTTGTAAGAAACCTTCGTTTTCATACAACCGAAACTTTGAGTGCTATTTTGACATCCTTTTAGAACTAAGTAATGACAGTATGATTGAGTTTAATTAGAAAAGCTCAATCCAACTGTCAATGAGAAATATTACATTGTAGGTAATGCAGTTTAAACTTAAGTGTTATAATTAGTGATAATACAGTACATTTCATGTAAATTCATTTAATTAATTTCATTTATTAATAATTTTGTAAGAAACTTATAAACTAAGTCCATGCTTGGACATGCCGCCGGCCTCGACCTCAGGAATAAGATGGCCTCTTTCACTGCTTCAGAAGCACTGTTGCTAAGGAATTTATAGCAGTGGCAATTGTTTGCGGAATATCCGAATTGGTTTGTTGTAGATATTGTTGTTGTATATTTTGTTGTTGTAAATTTTGTTGTTGTTTGGGTTGGTGCTGCTGTACTTTTATGTTTCTTTTAGCTCTTCGCCCTTCATAACGTCTCCCTTCTTCGGGTAGGTGCAGTAGGGTGTGATGGTAGTGGTCGCAAACCCTGCACGTAGCCATTGAGGTGCATGAGTGCATATTGTGGCTTCGAGCCAAACAGTTCATACAATACCCTAAGCTTCCCACAATTTCTCGTCTCTTTTGCGGAGTCATCTTCAGAAATTTTTTACAAAAGCGCATGCCATGAAACTCTCCACAGATTACGCACTTGTACACCTATAAATCACGAGGAATGGTAGTGGATTCGGTTATAATGCTTCTGCTGCTTCCTTCGCAGGGTACTCTTGTAGATGTTAGTCTTCTATTTGACCTGCTGAAGAAATATGTAAAGGATTGTAAGAAAAGGAGTTTTGGAGATGATAGGAACTGTAGGTATATAAGTTTTGAAATAATGAGGAGTAAGAGCTAAGGAGATATAAATTAAATTTTAAGGTGAATTTTCATCATTTAGAAATGGAAGATAGCATAATTTTACAATAGGTCTAGTAATGACTCCTGACGATATGCGCACGTCCGCTGTTCGTGTATTCTTATCTGAACCGGAATATGTTTTTTCTATTCTTCCTAAACGCCATTCGTATGGTGGCTGTAAATCGTCAATGACAACTACGAGATCGCCAACTTGTAGATTTCGGGAAGGATTTTTCCACTTGTAGCGCTTGTGTAGAGCTTTCAAGTAGTCTTCTTTCCACCGAATAGAGAATTGATGGTGAATTGCTTTTAATTTTTCCCATCTATTTATTAGAGACATATTTGTTATAGTTTGCTCTGGAAACGCCATTATAGGAGCTCCTCTTAGGAAATGACCTGGCGTTAATGCTGATAGATCAGAAGGATCTTCTGATAATGCTGAAATTGGACGAGAGTTCAAAACACCCTCGATTCTAGCAAGTATTGTGGTAAATTCTTCGAAATTATACCTTTGAGCACCAGTTACTCGTTTGAAATGGAATTTAAAGCTTTTTACAGCGGCTTCCCATAAGCCGCCCATGTGAGGAGCGTGAGGAGGAATAAATTTCCATTCAAACCCATGAGTGACATATTTTTGATATATGTCTTGAGATGCTGTTTTAAGAAACATGACAAATTCGCGTTCTAGTGTTCTACTGGCACCAAGAAAGTTCCTACCGTTGTCAGATTCTACCCTTTGGGGGAGCCCCCGCCTCCCAATGAATCGGGAAAATGCGGCTTGAAAAGCTGCCGAGGATAAGTCTGAACATAGCTCTAAATGTGTTGCTTTTGTACTGAAACAGACGAAAACGTAAACATAAGCCTTGGTATAAGAAAACTTTCGCGTAGGTGAAATTTTAATCTCAAACGGGCCAGCGAAGTCAATGCCAGTTATTTGGAAAGGTAATGATAAATTGCATCTTTCCGGGGGAAGAGGTGCCATTATGTGTGAGCAAGGCTGCTGCTTATGAATTATACACGTTTTGCAGTGCCTTATTACGCTTTTGACTCGGGGTTTGAGTCTTGAGATAAAAAATTCGGTCTGAATCATACGACACATTTGACCGCATTCTGCGTGAGATAAAAATATATGCAAATGTAAGAGATAAAGTTTGCAAAATCTTGAATTGCCAGGTAATATAATGGGATAACGCTCATTGTAAGGAAGACTTGACTGAGTTAAACGACCATTTACTCGTAAAATTGAATTAGAATCGAGAAATGGATTGAGTGTATTTAGCGAGCTTTTATTTGAAATGTTTTTCGAATTACTTAAATCTTGATATTCATCTTGATAAAAAATCTTCTGAGATAGTACAATGAGTCTATTTTTGGCAAAATTCATTTCGTTTTGAGTGAGATTGTCTGAATTTGAAATTGAGATATTTGACCTTATATTTTTGATACATTTGTTGAAAAATCTGAAAATATAACATATTATTCGAAGAGCCTTTGTATATGAGGAAAATCTGTTTAAAATACCATTTTCAGCTACTTCGATGTGAAAAGATTGAGTAAATTTTGAATTTTCAACGTTTTTTAATGGGTTTCTTTTAGGCCATTCAGACGCTGGTTTATTTAACCAAGTTGGTCCATGCCACCATAGTGAGTTATTTACAAGATCTTGAGGCTTGCAGCCATGAGTACCAAGATCAGCTGGGTTATCGTGTGTTGGAACATGTCGCCATATTGCGTTAGACATTAGTTCATGAATACGAGCAGTTCTGTTTGCAACATACGTTTCCCATGAGGATGGTGGTTTGGATAGCCAACCTAGGACGATAGAGGAATCTGTCCATAAATGTATTTCACAGCTTTTAAAATGCAGTGATTTTATAACATAGTTTACGAGATTTGCTAATAGCACAGCGCCATTGAGTTCAAGGCGTGGTAAACAAACTGTTTGTATGGGAGCTACTTTACTTTTCGCCAATAACAAATTTGAGAATGTATTGGATGTATCTGTTTGACAACGAATGTATACCGTGGCACAGTACGCTGATTTAGACGCATCTCCAAATCCATGAATTTGTATGGTATCATTCGGTGTGTATTGAAGCCAACGAGGAATGGAAATTGTTTCAACTTGAGATAAGTCTTGGACAAGATCATTCCATTTTTGAAGAGATTCACCTGAAACTTCTTCATCCCATTCCAGTCCTTCCAACCATAATTGTTGCATGAGTAGCTTTGCTCTGATGACTATCGGAGCTAACCAACCAGCTGGGTCGAAAAGTTTTGCAACTGAAGAAAGAATTTGTCGTTTTGATATTTGTGTAGCTTGTTCTATAGGAGAGAAACTATAATTGAATGAATCAGAGATTGCATTCCATTTTATGCCTAGCGTTTTAGTTGAGCTAGATTCATGAAAGCGAAGAAAATCTTGATCGTAAAGATCTTCTTTGGGTAAATCAACGAGTAAATTGGTATGATTTGCAGTTATTTTCTTAAGAAAAAGACCAGCAGATTTAAGAGTTGCGATTAGTTGATTTTGAGCAGAACGAGTTTCTTCACTTGAATAACCTCCGGATAGAATATCATCAACATATGTTTCAGATCGCAAAATTGATGAAGCTTTCGGACAATTAGATTCGGAATCAGTAGCGAGTTGCAAAAGAGTGCGAATTGCTAGAAAAGGCGCGCAATTCACTCCGAAAGTGACGGTTTTCAATTGAAAGTCTTTGACAGGACCATTGGATTCAGTTTGAAATAGAATTCTTTGAAATGGTCTATCATCTGGATGTACTAAAATTTGTCTATACATTTTTTGTATATCCCCACTAAAAACGTATTTATATTTTCTCCAATTCAAAACAATTGTCATCAAATCGTTTTGAAGCGTTGGGCCAGTATACAGCACATCATTTAAAGAAAATTTGGACTTAGTTTTTCGAGAGGCATTGAATACGACTCTTACTTTAGTGGTTTTATGTTCTGGGCGGACTACCGCGTGATGTGGTAAATAAAATGAACTATATTTACCTTGAGATATAATTTCATTTGAGGAAGTTTCTTCCATGTGGTCTAGAGTTAAATATTCCTCTAGTACCGACTTATATTCGGATTGTAATTCTGGGTTTTTAGGCAGAGTTTTTTCCATGTGTGCATATTGTGCAAGAGCAATAAATCGAGAAGAACCAAGAAAAACATCTTCGGGATATTCTTTTTTGAATGGCAGTCTTACGACATATCTACCATTTTCCTGCCGTGTGGTTGTATCAGTATAAAACTTTTCCACATATTCATGTTCAGCTGATTTTGGACGAGTTTCGGGTATTTCTTCTTGCTCCCAAAATTTTCTTAAGAGAGAGTTAAGTTCAGAAGATTCTGACTCATTTACCGAAGTTGTAAATGTTTGAAAAGTTTGAGTTTTCATTGGACCACTCAATACCCATCCAAAGATTGTGTTATATGCCGAAGTTTGGCCACAAATGTTTTTCTTTATACCTTCAATGTTAATAAAATGTTCATAATCATTGCCGAGAATGAGATCTATTTGAGACGATTTGTTAAAAGTAGGGTCTGCTAGATCTAGTTTTTCAAGTTCGGCTGAGTGAAGAATTTCGAACGTATAGGCTGGAAGTCGTTTAGTGACTTTAGGTAGCACTATAGCTTTGATTGGTATTTTCATATTGTGTCTTTTTGCATATAAGACCAGTTCGCATTCTTTTTTGGCTGATTGTTTTTGACCTCCTATACCAACAATGTCAAAGTGTGAATTTTTGTAAGGCAATTGTAAACGAGATCTAATTCTTTCAGCAATAAACGTTCTTTGAGAGCCTGGATCAATCAAAGCTCTAATAGTAAACCATTCGCCTTTATGCTCGATTTGCATAAGGGCTGTGCGCAGCAAAATGTTTTCATCACTTGTAGAGCAATTCGCTTGAATATTGCGTGAAGTTGAAGGATATTCATTTTGTGCATTAGTTTGATTTACAGAATTATTGTTTGAATTTGTATTTTGAAAATTATTGTTATTATTTGGAATTGTATTCCGAGAAATATTATTAGTATGTCCAGAATTATTATTGTTTTGAGAATTTCCAACATCTTGTGAATTCGATAATCTGTTTTGTAAGTGTAACAACGAATGATGTGTTTTCTTACAATAGATGCATGTTCGTTTGCTTGGACAATTGGCTTTAAGATGAGTGTAACATAAACAATTGTTACAAATTTTGTTTTTAAATACATAATAAGCCATGTCCTTCATTGCATAATTTGCAATTGAAATTTAAGTTTTCTTGAGACATGTACGTTTGAACATTAGATGACGGTGTACTAGAAATTCTAAAAGAGTCTTTTGAAGTTTTAATACTTGAAAGACGTTCTACTGATTCATATCTGTCAACTAGAAATTGTGACATTTGAGACCATTTTGGTAGATCTCGAGGTGAATTTAGGGATTGTTCCCAAAGAGACAAAGTGAAATAAGGCAATTTAGTTGATATTAGACGAATTAGAATGGGATCCCAGCTCTCTACTTCAACACCAAGTGTTCTTAGAGTAGCTAACGAATCATTAACTGAAGACTGAATTCGTCTTATTGATTCACTGTCTTCTTTAGTAGCGGCTGGAATGTTAAAAAGTATTTTTATTTGGTTGTCGACCAACACTCGTTTATTTTCGTACCGAGTTTTTAAAGCATTCCAAGCTAATTCAAAATTATCATGAGATAAGGTATATCTTTTAACTATGTCACCAGCTTCTCCTCTTGTTTTATTTCTGAGATGATACAGTTTAGTTACAGGAGAGAGCTTTGTGTGATTAATGTATACTGCCGTGAACATATCACGAAACGAAGGCCATTGTTCATAGCTGCCATGAAATATTTCTGTATCACATGGCGGAAGTTTGATACAATTACTTGAATTGTCTAAATTATTGTTTGCAGCGATAGCCGGTGTTTGAAGAGAGTAACGAGATGCAGCCTCGTAGCCTTGGATATTAGTTTCCATACGAGCTGCTTTTAAGAAGTCAAGCATTTGAGAAGAGCAAAGATAGTATGCATCAACACATGCATCATGATTACGTCTAGCTTCTTCTTTGAATTCAGGTTTTATTACTGATTCAGGTGCAAGCATAACACTTTCATATGCAGCATCCACTTTGTTCCATCTTGAATCTAAATCTTTCAATTTAATTTCAAGAACCGACTCAGTATGCTCTTCTACTGCGGTTCTATTAAATTTCTGACAGAATTGAAGTAGATGATCGCAATCAAAAACGAAACGTTCTTTTGGAGAAGAAGGAGAGTCTTTACGAGAAGTGGTAGCCATTTTGAAATGTATTCAATATAGGTGTTATCGGGGAATCTGCCCCTGGCTCCTGGCATCCACTATAGATTGTAAACACAGAGTTTTACTTTATTAGAAAGTTTTTTTTATTTAAGGTTATGTAGATGGCAAAACGAATTAATAACTCCAGTGCGGCTAACTCCGGTGTTAAAATTCTTTTTGATGTGGCCACCAAGAGCAATTATTTTTAATGTATAAAAAACTCACCAAAATGGCTCTTGGGCCCTATTTATAGGCAAAATTTTAGACAGAAAAGCCGCCTGGAAATCACGATCTTTACAATAAAAATTACAATGTAATAATTTATATATAAAGGTTACTAATACATATAAAAAATTTGACAACTAAAATAAATGCGTTTAGTAAGCATATAAGCGTGAAGATAACAATAGTAATTTTAAGTTATCGATAAATAATTTAGAGTGGCGATAACACCCCTCCCCACTAAGGCGAGAAGTTGCTTCGAGGACTTAGTCACTTTGCTGAGCCACGTCTAAAACCGCTAGTTTTACTGCAGGCCTCTCGAAAATACCACATGTCGTTAGGACCTTTGCCTTGCGTACTTGACCATCCTCAGATTCGTAGACTTCTATGATTCTTCCCTTAGGCCACACGTTTCGAGGATTTGCAGGGTCAATCACCACCACTAAGTCGCCTACCGATAAAGGCTTAGATTTCTCAAACCACTTAGTTCTGCATGTTAAAGTTGGTAGATATTCTGCCACCCATCTTCTCCAGAATATATCTGCAAACTGCTGACAACGTAACCAACACTCTCTTAATACAAGGCCACCGTCCTCGTATGATGCAAGGGGCTTAATACCGTTTGAGCTTCCTAAAAGCAAATGATTTGGTGTTATGGCTTCTTGGTTCTCGCTTTCAACTGGCACATAGGTTAATGGTCGAGAATTAATTATGTTTTCGACCTCGGCCATCATGCTTCTGAAGGTTTCATCATCCGGACATCTATCGTGTTTTATTTTATAAAGAACTGTTTTTACCGAGCGCACCAACCGCTCCCATGCACCACCCATGTGAGGTGCAGAAGGTGGGTTAAAATTCCACTTCGTAATAGAGCTTGTAAAGTTGCGAACCAATTCATTTTTATCCATTTTCATTGTTCTCATCTTTATGTATATCATCTTCTGTTGTTTTATGTAGCAAACTGTTATGCTTTAGTTTACAGCCGTCATACTCACATAAAATGTTACTATTACAGAATCCATAGTGACAACGCAAACAAACTTTACAGAGATGATGTTTTCTAATTAGATTCCATCTTTCATTTCTGTTGACTGCAAGGAATTATTTGCATTTTCCAACACTGTCGCACTGTTTGTTACAGATTATGCAATTTTGTTTACCTGTCGTTTCATGTGTGTTAACATAAACATTTCTTGATCTGTGAGAGAGATCTGTTGATGTTGAAGAAAAACTGTTACTCTCAACATTTACGCAGCTAGCAGCTATGCCGACTTCATAAATCCAATTGGCAAATTCTGTTAAATTTGTCTTTTTATTATTTTTTATCAATTCTGTTTTGTGTGAACCCCAATTTAACTGAAAATCAGATGACATTTTAGAAATGATTTCTTGCAATAAAGACGAATTATTCAGCTCATCTAATAAACCACAAGCTCTAATTGTGGTTTCCAATCCCTTGACTTCAACAGCAAAAGAGGTAATCGTGTGAAGTTTTCTTGTGTTTACCATGGGCATTAATTTTATTTTGTTTTTCAGAGAAGTTAATATTTTCTCCGGCTGACCATAAAGAAGCTTCAAAGTAGACATAGCGGCTGCCACACAAGATGGATGAATTAGTATATGCTGGACAGATCTCAGTGCTTCTCCACGTAAAGCCTTTTGTAGCCGGACTAAATTTTCAGCATCAGTCAGTCCACAAATAGTAGTGGACCAATTATACGTTGAGCTGAAGAGGGGCCATTCCTCTGGCAGGCCAGTGAACGTTGGCAGGTCTTTAGGCACAGTTTGACGTGCGTTCATTTGTTCGTGTGTAAGGTTATTTTGTGAGCTGTATCTCATTGTGGACGAAGGATGTGGATAAAATGTAGGCTCATACTGATAATCCAACTGGGGAGCTGCTTCTGTTTGTTGATTTGTAAAACACGGTCCATGCATAGGGGTTTGCGTACTAAAAGGTTGGTGTACTTGTGGCAGTGGACGGACGTTAGAGTTTTGTGGCAGTTGAGGCGCTTGATTTTGAGTGTTGATGTTGTTTTTATTACTTTTCTGTATATCAACTGTATTTTTTGATGTAGACGAATTTTGTTGTGGTTCATTATTAATAAAAGTTAAAATGTTTGATGGTACGGTATTTTGTGACGAATTTGTTGTATAATATGACTGATTAGCAGCCGTGGTGTAAATAATATTTGTACTTACAGTTTTATTTTGAATTGATGGAAAAATGGATGAAGTTGGTACCGATGTCAATACGCCTTGTTGCTGAATGGCGGAGTAAGTAGTTTCGCTAAGAGTGGATGGACAATTCTCTTCAGTTACGGGAAGATTTGTTGTATCTTCGGCATTGTGATGTTGTTCAGCAGGGTCCGGTTGATTATTCAGCCAGTTATGAATTGAATTATTAACAGATTGAATGTCGCTGTCATCCTCTTTTGCTTGTAGAAGAATTTGATATTTTTTACGAATGAAATCTCGTTCAAGTTGTGTTTCCTCCTCTAGACGTTGAAGCTCCAAAAGGTATCTTCGGGATCGCGACGCTCTTGAGGAGTTTGAGGTGCAGCTTCGAACGGAACGAGGTGAATCAGGTGCGGTTTGTTGTTGCGTTGAACAGTTCTGACAAGTCCACGTTTTCTGAGGTTTATGGCAGATAACACAGGTTTTTGAAGATTGTGTGGTTGAGTTTTCTCCACTGCGAGGATTTGGTGATTGACCCTGTAAGGAAGATGAAGATTCCATTATGTTAGGACTTACGGTATATCGGCCAAATGTCGTTCTCCAGCGTAGTAATTCCAAACGGGCACAAGTTGTTTTATAGGCAAACAAAAAGAATTTTAAAATTGTTATCGGGGAATCTGCCCCTGGCTCCTGGCATCCACTATAAATTGTAAACACAGAGTTTTACTTTATTAGAAAGTTTTTTTTATTTAAGGTTATGTAGATGGCAAAACGAATTAATAACTCCAGTGCGGCTAACTCCGGTGTTAAAATTCTTTTTGATGTGGCCACCAAGAGCAATTATTTTTAATGTATAAAAAACTCACCAAAATGGCTCTTGGGCCCTATTTATAGGCAAAATTTTAGACAGAAAAGCCGCCTGGAAATCACGATCTTTACAATAAAAATTACAATGTAATAATTTATATATAAAGGTTACTAATACATATAAAAAATTTGACAACTAAAATAAATGCGTTTAGTAAGCATATAAGCGTGAAGATAACAATAGTAATTTTAAGTTATCGATAAATAATTTAGAGTGGCGATAACAATAGGATTACGAGAGAAATTTTGTTTTATTACTGAGCTGCCTAACAGCGTTTTGTGTAATATTCAATTAAAAAATACGTGATAAAAATTGTTTGATAAATAAATTACTGAGCTGCCTAACAGCGTTTTGTGTAATATATTCAGTTTCAAATTACGAGAGAAAATTATTTAATAAATAAATTACTGAGCTGGTTCACAGCGTTTTGTGTAATATATTCAATATTTGATAGAGAAAAATTTCTAATAAACTAATTCGTGAGCTGCTTCAACAGCGTTTTGTGAATTAAGTAGAGTAAATTGCAATATTAAAAATGAGATATTTATATATCGTACTAGTTTTGACGCCTAGTCACGTTTAAACCAAATTAAATATTCCTAGAATTGTTCACTGGGAGCTATAAATGTTGTTATAGCATTAGATATTGGAATCTAATTAACAAAAATTCTGTACGCAAAATAGAGATAAAGAAAATTGATCTTATTTTATATTCTTATGAGCAATATTGAAATTCCACTAGATGTGAAGAATTTAGTAACAATAAAGGAAGAATATAAATTCAGATACAAGCTAGTAGTTAAAATATTAGTGAAAACAATGAGAGTGATAATTTAGAGAGTTTAAGAAAAATGATTACAAGTGTAAATGTTTATCACTATTAATTTTCACTAAAATTTTGCGCACAGTTGGGCAATCAGCTTGAAGTATTAACTGAGTAACCGCCAAAGATTAATTGTGAACAATTAAGAAATATTTGTGAAATACAAATGTGCAATTATTGCATTTCTTTAATCATATGAATTAAAATTCGAACCAAAGTTAGAAAAAATGTGATAATATATGAATGTTCATTATCGAGAAATTTTTAGAGAATTTTGAATTTAATAGAGTAAAATTCAATTTAATTTAGACCAATATCGAGACAAAAAATTTTTTGTAACTACTTTTCAAATATGATTTTGACAAAATTTTTATATAATTTAGAGAAAAAAAATTATATGTTTAAATTTTTTAAGTTAGAGTGAAATTTACTTTGATTTTTTAAATTTTTCCGTTTTTTTTTTTTCAATAATAAGAGAAATTTTATTTTGAGAAAATTCAATATTTTTATTTATTTAAATTTTTCATATAAATTTGAGATTTTAGATATGTAAATGTGATGAATATAATAATGAGTATAATATAATAGGTATATAATAATTGGGATACAATTTCATTAAGCAAAAATTTTACATAAAAAACTTTAAATTTTATTGAAGTGGTTAAAAAAAATTTTGAATTGGCAAAAAATTTGTTTGATGGGAAATTTTTCAAAAAATTTAAAACAAATTCCGTTGGCAAAAAATTGTTCGTTGGGATATATTTAAAAAAATTGTTTTTCAATAAAAAAATTTTTATGGTATTTAAATTCAGAGTTTTTTAAACGCAAATAAAATTTTGCTGGGTATTTCATCAAGATTTAAATATAAAAATTTGTTTTTGAATTGAAAAACAAAAAAATAGTGTAAAAAAAAAATTTTTTCAAAGTGAAAAAATTTGCTGGAATATTTCTCCAAGATTTAATTATTGAGATAAATTTAAAAAAAATATTTTTTATGTAAAATTTGTTTAAATGCAAAAAAAGAGTTTTTTTTGCTGGGTTATTTTTTCTAAATTTAAATTTTTATGCTGCTATTTCGAGTTTAAAATTATAAAAATAAAAAATTTTTTTTATAAATACAAAAAAATTGTTTACTGGGATATTTTTTCCAAATTTTTAATTTTTAGGCTCTTATTTTTAGTAAAAGTTGTTAAGGATGAAAATTTAAAAAATTGTTTATAAATGCAAAAATTTTGTTTACTGGGTTATTTTTTAAAATTTTTAATTTTTGAGCTGTTATTTTAAGTTAAAAACTATTGAGAATGTAAAATTTTAAAATTTTTTATAAATGCAAAAAAAATGTTTGTTGGGATATTTTCAAAAAATTTTTTAGTTTTTGAGTTTTTATTTTTAGTTTAAAACTTTTTAGAATGTAAAATTCAACAAATTTTATAGATGCAAAAAAAATGTTTGTTGGGATATTTTCAATAATTTTTTTAATTTTTGAGCTTTTATTTTAAGTTTAAAACTTTTTAGAATGTAAAATTCAACAAATTTTATAAATGCAAAAAAAATGTTTGCTGGGATATTTTTTAAAATTTTTGATTTTTAAACTTTTATTTTTAAAGTATATTAATTTTTTTTGTTTGGGATTGTCCAAAAAATTTTATTTGATCCGGGGATGTAAAACTAAAATTTTTTGACTTTAAAATTTATAAAGTTTTAACCGCAAAGAAATTGTTTGTTGGGATTTTTTTTTCAATATTTAAATTTTATTTTTAAGTTAAAACACATTTATTTTATAAAATGAAAAAAGTTTTTTAAAATTGCAAAAAAATTGTTTGCTGGGATGTGTTTTTCTAAATTTTAGTTTTTATAGCCATTTTTAATGCATTTATATCATTTTTAAATTATATATTTAAAATTTCCAAATTTTTATAATTTTTCCGGGGATGTAACAATTTAACTCGATGGTAACACTGTTGATGAGATGTTTGTTTACCATGTATGTACGTATGTATATATAGAGAAGCAGCGAGTCTAGTTCTGCTTGCTCTTAATAATAACCGCTAGTTTTTGTGTGTTTTTTGTTTTTGATAATTTTTTGTTTCTTCTTTATTTTTCGTATTCTTTTTTTTTAAATTTTGGCACTTTTATAATTGTTTTTTCTTATTTGTGTTTTTGCAAATTATGTGTACACTACAATCATAATTAATTTAAAAAATGTTTGGATACTTTAATAATTTTATTTTTTAATTTAATTTTAATTCAAGAGTTTTTAATTATTATTAATAAATTTATAGTGAAAAGAATATATAATTTTTTATTTTTAAATAAAAAGAGAAAATTTTTAAATTTTTAATGAGAAAAAATTTACTTTAGAGTGAAAAAAAAATTTTCTTATTTTCTTAATAACATTTTTTTTTGTTTTTAAATTAATTTTTATTTTTAAATTAGAATTGATTTATTAGAATTGAAAGCGAAATCAATTATTTTGTAGTAAGTTTTTGACATAACTTAACATACATCATTAACCGTGTAGCGCACTCACAAATAAGTAAAACCAAAGAAATTATTGTAGATCAGGGATGACCAAAGAGAGGAATGTGATTGTATTTGTAAGCGAAAGAGAGGATACACAGGCAGAAGCAAGAATTGACATAAATTTGGTTGTTTATTTCTATTTTGTTTCAGTTACCGCTGAACCAGCGTGAAATGAACATGCGGAGGAGTATTGATCTTTTTTTGTTGTTTTTTGTAAACAAAAATTATTTTCTTTTGTTTCTATAAAGAAAACATTACTTTTTAGAAATGCATATTCAGCATAGTATATTTTTTATAAATACAATTTAAAAAACTTACTTTTTCTATAGAAAAACGTACTTTTTCTATAGAAAAACTTACTTTTTCTATAGAAAAACTTACTTTTTCTATAGAAAAACTTACTTTTTCTATAGAAAAACTTACTTTTTCTATAGAAAAACTTACTTTTTCTATAGAAAAACTTACTTTTTCTATAGAAAAACTTACTTTTTCTATAGAAAAACTTACTTTTTCTATAGAAAAACTTACTTTTTCTATAGAAAAACTTACTTTTTCTATAGAAAAACTTACTTTTTCTATAGAAAAACTTACTTTTTCTATAGAAAAACTTACTTTTTCTATAGAAAAACTTACTTTTTCTATAGAAAAACTTACTTTTTCTATAGAAAAACTTACTTTTTCTATAGAAAAACTTACTTTTTCTATAGAAAAACTTACTTTTTCTATAGAAAAACTTACTTTTTCTATAGAAAAACCCACTTTTTCTATAGAAAAACTTACTTTTTCTATAGAAAAACTTACTTTTTCTATAGAAAAACTTACTTTTTCTATAGAAAAACTTACTTTTTCTATAGAAAAACTTACTTTTTCTATAGAAAAACTTACTTTTTCTATAGAAAAACTTACTTTTTCTATAGAAAAACTTACTTTTTCTATAGAAAAACTTACTTTTTCTATAGAAAAACTTACTTTTTCTATAGAAAAACTTACTTTTTCTATAGAAAAACTTACTTTTTCTATAGAAAAACTTACTTTTTCTATAGAAAAACTTACTTTTTCTATAGAAAAACTTACTTTTTCTATAGAAAAACTTACTTTTTCTATAGAAAAACTTACTTTTTCTATAGAAAAACTTACTTTTTCTATAGAAAAACTTACTTTTTCTATAGAAAAACTTACTTTTTCTATAGAAAAACTTACTTTTTCTATAGAAAAACTTACTTTTTCTATAGAAAAACTTACTTTTTCTATAGAAAAACTTACTTTTTCTATAGAAAAACTTACTTTTTCTATAGAAAAACTTACTTTTTCTATAGAAAAACTTACTTTTTCTATAGAAAAACCCACTTTTTCTATAGAAAAACTTACTTTTTCTATAGAAAAACTTACTTTTTCTATAGAAAAACTTACTTTTTCTATAGAAAAACTTACTTTTTCTATAGAAAAACTTACTTTTTCTATAGAAAAACTTACTTTTTCTATAGAAAAACTTACTTTTTCTATAGAAAAACTTACTTTTTCTATAGAAAAACTTACTTTTTCTATAGAAAAACTTACTTTTTCTATAGAAAAACTTACTTTTTCTATAGAAAAACTTACTTTTTCTATAGAAAAACTTACTTTTTCTATAGAAAAACTTACTTTTTCTATAGAAAAACTTACTTTTTCTATAGAAAAACTTACTTTTTCTATAGAAAAACTTACTTTTTTCTATAGAAAAACTTACTTTTTCTATAGAAAAACTTACTTTTTCTATAGAAAAACTTACTTTTTCTATAGAAAAACTTACTTTTTCTATAGAAAAACTTACTTTTTCTATAGAAAAACTTACTTTTTCTATAGAAAAAACTTACTTTTTCTATAGAAAAAACTTACTTTTTCTATAGAAAAAACTTACTTTTTCTATAGAAAAACTTACTTTTTCTATAGAAAAACTTACTTTTTCTATAGAAAAACTTACTTTTTCTATAGAAAAACTTACTTTTTCTATAGAAAAACTTACTTTTTCTATAGAAAAACTTACTTTTTCTATAGAAAAACTTACTTTTTCTATAGAAAAACTTACTTTTTCTATAGAAAAACTTACTTTTTCTATAGAAAAACCCACTTTTTCTATAGAAAAACTTACTTTTTCTATAGAAAAACTTACTTTTTCTATAGAAAAACTTACTTTTTCTATAGAAAAACTTACTTTTTCTATAGAAAAACTTACTTTTTCTATAGAAAAACTTACTTTTTCTATAGAAAAACTTACTTTTTCTATAGAAAAACTTACTTTTTCTATAGAAAAACTTAACTTTTTCTATAGAAAAACTTACTTTTTCTATAGAAAAACTTACTTTTTCTATAGAAAAACTTACTTTTTCTATAGAAAAACTTACTTTTTCTATAGAAAAACTTACTTTTTCTATAGAAAAACTTACTTTTTCTATAGAAAAACTTACTTTTTCTATAGAAAAACTTACTTTTTCTATAGAAAAACTTACTTTTTCTATAGAAAAACTTACTTTTTCTATAGAAAAACTTACTTTTTCTATAGAAAAACTTACTTTTTCTATAGAAAAACTTACTTTTTTCTACAGAAAAACTTACTTTTTCTATAGAAAAACTTACTTTTTCTATAGAAAAACTTACTTTTTCTATAGAAAAACTTACTTTTTCTATAGAAAAACTTACTTTTTCTATAGAAAAACCCACTTTTTCTATAGAAAAACTTACTTTTTCTATAGAAAAACTTACTTTTTCTATAGAAAAACTTACTTTTTCTATAGAAAAACTTACTTTTTCTATAGAAAAACTTACTTTTTCTATAGAAAAACTTACTTTTTCTATAGAAAAACTTACTTTTTCTATAGAAAAACTTACTTTTTCTATAGAAAAACTTACTTTTTCTATAGAAAAACTTACTTTTTCTATAGAAAAACTTACTTTTTCTATAGAAAAACTTACTTTTTCTATAGAAAAACTTACTTTTTCTATAGAAAAAACTTACTTTTTCTATAGAAAAACTTACTTTTTCTATAGAAAAACTTACTTTTTCTATAGAAAAACTTACTTTTTCTATAGAAAAACTTACTTTTTCTATAGAAAAACTTACTTTTTCTATAGAAAAACTTACTTTTTCTATAGAAAAACTTACTTTTTCTATAGAAAAACTTACTTTTTCTATAGAAAAACTTACTTTTTCTATAGAAAAAACTTACTTTTTCTATAGAAAAACTTACTTTTTCTATAGAAAAACTTACTTTTTCTATAGAAAAACTTACTTTTTCTATAGAAAAACTTACTTTTTCTATAGAAAAACTTACTTTTTCTATAGAAAAACTTACTTTTTCTATAGAAAAACTTACTTTTTCTATAGAAAAATTTACTTTTTCTATAGAAAAACTTACTTTTTCTATTGAAAAACTTACTTTTTCTATAGAAAAACTTACTTTTTTTATATAAAAACTTACCTTTTCTATAGAAAAACTTTCTATAGAAAAATTAATTTTTTTTTCTATAAAAAAGCATGTCTTTAAGAAGGTTTATCATGTTTTTATTTTTAAAGAAAAAGTTTGTTTTCTTTAGAAAATGTATTTTTTATTCAGAAAACGTTTTTTTTTTCTTTAAAAAACGTGTTTTTTTACATAAAAAAAAATTTAAGTTTATTTTTCTATAAAGAAAATAAAAACGTATTTTTTACTAAAAAAATCAAATATTTTCTATAAAAACGATTAAATGTTTAGCGAAAAAATAATTTTTCAAACATTCAATCTCACAGTGTATCTTGAAAAAACAATAACAAAAAATACAAAAAAATTAACAAAACTTATAACAGCCCCCACTCGTGTGCATCCGTCAAAGGTTGAATGACGACTAAATGAATGAGAATAAGAAAACTTCTGGCAAGCACTTGCTTCGCGGTGGTCGCGCCTGTTGTAGATCACCGAGAAAAAATCACGAGTACTCTGAGAGCAATAATTGGGAAATTTGCTCACTTGTAATAAATGTAAATTATAAATACCTTGTGTACAGTGGGGGAGAAAAAATCCATACAACAAATTGTTTTTAGTTGAATATTATGTGATTTGATGTTTTTTTTATTTAATTAGCACTGTATTATATATAAATGTATGTATGTGTGTGTGTATAATTTTTTGAGAAATATTTTATTTTGTTGTGTAAAGATGAAAAAATATTTTGAATAATAAAATATTTTTTATATATTGGCAAAAAAATTTTTGAAACCAATATGGCGCAATTTGTTGGATAATCACTTCTTTAAGAATTGGGAATATTTAAATTTTTATATACAAATTTTTAAAATGGTGAAAATTTTATTTTACTTTTTATGTATTTATTTTACTTTTTATGTAAAATATTTTGAAACTAACTGAACTTTTTTATATATGTACATATATATATATTTATTTTTTTTTACCGGAATTTTTTAATTATGTATATATATTCCACTGATAACGGATCTTTTTTAATTTTATTTTAATTTTTTGAGTAAAATATTTTTGTATACTTTTTTTAACGGGAATTTTTTCCTTATATACTTCAATAATAACGGATTTTTTTTTCACAATTTTTTCCTCTTTAATTAGGCTTTTTTATATATTTTTCAAACTTTTATGATTTTTTTTTGCCTTTTTTTCAATTTTTAAAATTTTTGTGCAAACATTTTTTGCAGACACTGTTTCACTTTTTGTATGTGATTTTTTTTTAGGGGTGGTTTTTTCTTTTTCTCTATATAATATTTTTTAATTTTGAGAAATTAAATTGAGATAATTTTTTCTTTATCACTTTTGTTTTATTTATTAATTTTTTTTTTCACTTTTTCACATTACATACATATATATATAATTTAACCGTGTGCGTTTTATATGTTTTTTTTCTGTTGTATGTATTTTTTTTTTTTCACTTGTTCTTTATGTTTTAAAACTGAGTAGGTACTTACTTTTAAGCCGGAATAATTATACTGATGATGAGAGATTATAAGCTTCATTTACCTCATTTCTGTAGAGATTGATTATTCTTCGATTATAAGAGAACTTCTTTTTGAGTGAGTCTTCTTTGTTGTAGGTTGTAGGTGCTGATAAACTCTTCGAAGGACCATGTAATAACGTGTATGTTATTATTAAATACTTTGTAAAATAAGAGCTTGCTCTTATTTAGCGAAGTATAATTATAATTACTCGAGAAGAATTATAATTTTGAGTAAATAAAAGGGAAGAAAATATAAGGAAATTGTAAGAGATTGATATTTCTTTATATGAGGGAAAGTTATGCTTACCAAATTATTAATGTGCCAGTTGAATAAAAGAGAGGTTTTATTTATGGTTGTATTAAATTAGGAAATTTATTGAGTCCAATCCGACAGACTTCTAGTAGGAGAGAGTGAAGACCCAAATGTGGCTTACCAAGTACCAAAGGAAAGTGAAAGAATATACTTTGGTTTCGTTTGTAAGAAACCTTCGTTTTCATACAACCGAAACTTTGAGTGCTATTTTGACATCCTTTTAGAACTAAGTAATGACAGTATGATTGAGTTTAATTAGAAAAGCTCAATCCAACTGTCAATGAGAAATATTACATTGTAGGTAATGCAGTTTAAACTTAAGTGCTATAATTAGTGATAATACAGTACATTTCATGTAAATTCATTTAATTAATTTCATTTGATAATAATTTTGTAAGAAACTTATAAACTAAGTCCATGCTTGGACACGTAGTATTTGAAATTTTCCCATAAAAATGGGAAATTTTAAAAATTTCTTGTAAAAAGGGGAAAATTTGAATATTCTTTTTTAAAATATGAAATTTTGAAAATTTCCTATATAAATGGGAAATTTTGAAAATTTTCCATAAAAAAACGGAAATTTTGAAAATTTCCTATAAAAAAGGTAAATTTGAAAATTTCCCATAAAATATGGAAATTTTGAAAATTTCCCATAATAAATCGAAATATTGAAAATATCCCATAAAAAAGCGAAATTTTGTAAATATCCCATAAAAAAGGGAAATTTTGATAATTTCCCATAAAAAAGGGAAATTTTGAAAATTTGCCATAAAAAAGGGAAATTTTTAAAATTTCCCATAAAACCGGGTAATTTTGAAAATTTCCCATAAAAAGGGAAATTTTGAAAATTTCCCATAAAAAAGGGAAATTTTGAAAATTTCCCATAAAAAAGGGAAATTTTGAAAATTTCCCATAAAAAAATGAAATTTTGAAAATTTCCAATAAAAAAGGGAAATTTTGAAAATTTCCTATAAAAAAGGTAAATTTGAAAATTTCCCATAAAATATGGAAATTTTGAAAATTTCCCATAATAAATCGAAATATTGAAAATATCCCATAAAAAAGCGAAATTTTGTAAATATCCCATAAAAAAGGGAAATTTTGATAATTTCCCATAAAAAAGGGAAATTTTGAAAATTTCCCATAAAAAAGGGAAATTTTTAAAATTTCCCATAAAACCGGGTAATTTTGAAAATTTCCCATAAAAAGGGAAATTTTGAAAATTTCCCATAAAAAAGGGAAATTTTGAAAATTTCCCATAAAAAAGGGAAATTTTGAAAATTTCCCATAAAAAAATGAAATTTTGAAAATTTCCAATAAAAAAGGGAAATTTTGAAAATTTCCCCTAAAAAATGGAAATTTTGAAAATTTCCCATAAAAAAAGGGAAATTTTGAAAATTTCCCATAAAATCGGGTAATTTTGAAAATTTCCCATAAAAAGGGAAATTTTGAAAATTTCCCATAAAAAAGGGAAATTTTGAAAATTTCCCATAAAAAAATGAAATTTTGAAAATTTCCAATAAAAAAGGGAAATTTTGAAAATTTCCGATAAAAAAGGGAAGTTTTGAAAATTTTCCATAAAAAAAGGGAAATTTTCAAAATTTCCCTTTTTTATGGGAAATTTTCAAAATTTCCCTTTTTTATGGAAAAATTTTCAAAATTTCCCTTTTTATGGGAAATTTTCAAAATTTCCCTTTTTTATGGGAAATTTTCAAAATTTCCCTTTGTTATGGGATATTTTCAATATTTCGATTTTTTATGGGAAATTTTCAAAATTTCCATATTTTATGGGAAATTTTCAAATTTACCTCTTTTATGGAAAATTTTCAAAATTTCCCTTCTTATGGGAAGTTTTCAAAATTTCCCTTTTTTATGGGAAATTTTCAAAATTTCCCTTTTTTATGGGAAATTTTGAAAATTTCCCTTTTTTATGGGAAATTTTCAAAATTTCCCTTTTTTATGGGAAATTTTCAAAATTTCCCTTTTTTATGGGAAATTTTCAAAATTTCCCTTTTTTATGGGAAATTTTCAAAATTTCCCTTTTTTATGGGAAATTTTTAAAATTTCCCTTTTTTAGGTGAAATTTTCAAAATTTCCATTTTTTAGGGGAAATTTTCAAAATTTTCATTTTTTATGGGAAATTTTCAAAATTTCCCTTTTTTATGGGAAATTTTCAAAATTTCCCTTTTTTATGGAAAAATTTTCAAAATTTCCCTTTTTTATGGGAAATTTTCAAAATTTCCCTTTTTTATGGGAAATTTTCAAAATTTCCCTTTTTTATGGGATATTTTCAAAATTTCCCTTTTTTATGGGATATTTTCAATATTTCGATTTTTTATGGGAAATTTTCAAAATTTCCATATTTTATGGGAAATTTTCAAATTTACCTCTTTTATGGGAAATTTTCAAAATTTCCCTTCTTATGGGAAATTTTCAAAATTTCCCTTTTTTATGTGAAATTTTCAAAATTTCCCATTTATATAGGAAATTTTCAAAATTTCACATTTTAAAAAAGAATATTCAAATTTTCCCCTTTTTACAAGAAATTTTTAAAATTTCCCATTTTTATGGGAAAATTTCAAATACTACGTTTTTATGGGAAATTTTCAAAATTTTCATTTTTATTGAAAATTTTTTAAAATTTACCGTAATTATGGGAAATTTTTAATTTTTTTTCTAAATTCTGTATTGATTTTTTTATTTTTGCGTTTTTATTTGACAAATATTTTTGACAAAAAAAATTTAAATCAGAATAACAATTATTTTTGTTAAAAATAAATTAAAATCAGATCTTGACAAATATTTTTGCCAAAAAAAATATTTGTCAGACCTTGAAAAATAAAATAAAAATCAATTTTTGACAAATATTTTTGCCAAAAAAAAATATTTGTCAGATCTTGACAAATATTTTTGCTAAAAAAAATATTTGTCAGAATGTGACAAATATATTTGACAAAAAAAATAAAAATCGTAAAATAAAAATTATTTTTGAAAAAAATAATAAAAATCAAAAATTTAAAAAGCATGTCATTTTCTGAAAATATAGTGGAAAACAAGCAAAATGATGTTTTCAAATTAGTTCTGCGATATTTCCATATAATTGCTTTTTTTCTTTGAAAATTCAAGAATAATTATTATTTTCGGTCCCTGATCATTAATCTAATTTAAAAATCATAAAAATTATTAAAAATAAAAAAATTGATATAATATATATATATATATATATATATATATATATATATATATATATATATATATATAGATAGATAGATAGATAGATAGATAGATAGATAGATAGATAGATAGATAGATAGATAGATAGGTATATAAATGTATAGAAATAAACATTTTCGATTCTCTATCTTCTCGGACTAAGTTTTAAAATGGTATGTAGAAAAATCACCAAAATCAATTTACCCAGTTATAGGTATTGTATTTGTTGTGAAACCGAGTAATTAAATACGCGTACCTTAGTACAAAAATGGTAAAATTTTTAAATTCTATGGCAAGATTTTTTTTTTTAATTTTTTTTTAATTGCAATTTTTTTAGACGTTTCTTTAAATAAATAATGATAACTCAATCAATCGGATCAATAGTATCGGAGTTATAATAAAAAACTTAAAAAAAATATATATTTTTTACGTAAAAATGGCAAAAATTTTCGTCTTAAAAAAATCATGAAAAATCGAAAACGGCAAAAAATTTCCAGATTTGTTATTTTGTCGCATAGCGACAAATAATAGCAATAAAATGAAATATCGACCATAAAAATCGATTGATTTTTTTCGAATTTATTCACAATTTAGTGAATTCGCTCATTTTCACAAAATATTAGTTTTTTGCTTGATATACGCATTATAGCGGGTTTTCAAATGTATGAAAAAAATAAGTTTTCCAATTTCAAGAGGTGCATGTCGGATTATTGTGAGATTTGGTGAGAAACTTCCACCCACAAAATTTTAGTCGAATTGGACAACGTTAACACATAGTGCATACTCCCCAAATCTGAAAAATAGCGTTTAAATCGAAAAAAAAATGTCAAATTTTCAGTTTTTGCAAAATTAAAGCTATTTATTCCCCCGTTTGCAAAAAAAGTGGATCCTGGTCCTTAGGGCAAACACAATGAGATTTCCAATAAGCTACATATCTTTAAAATCGGTCAAACAGTTTTCGAGTTACTACAATTTGCACTGGCCATTACATGTCCTTGAGGACTTGCCGAAGGCAATTGACCAAAAAATGTGACTAAGTCAAATCGATGGAATAGATCAAAAATGTATTTCATTGTTTTATTCATGTATTTTATTTTATATTTTATTTTTTTAATTTATTACAACATATAAAATAAGGAAATAAATAACTAAATATTATAAACTACAAACTTTGGAATTTTCTTTTATGACATTTTCTATTATTGAATAACGAAGTGTTGCTCTGAATACTCTGATAAAAATCTGCCATCATGTGTGCATCCCAGCGACCCTGGTATCTTTCCTCCATTGTCCGAATATCTCGGTGAAATCGTTCGCCCTGTTCCTCACTTAAGTCTCCTAGATTTTCAGGAAAACGATCTAAGTGACTGTGAAGGTATTGTAACTTGATGCTCATGTTGCATCCAAGATTCTGGAAGTGAGTTAACATCTCTTCAACGTGCGCAACATAATCATCATCCTTGTTATTTCCTAAGAAATGTTGAATAACCCATACAAACAAATCCCATGCATTTTTCTCAATTTCTGACATTGAACTGAGAAAATCGGTATCTTTGACCAATTTGTGGGCCGTCAAATATTCCTGCTCTCAGCTTTTCCATACTCAAACTTGGAAACTTCCTTGAAATATACTGGAAACATTCACCATCTTTGTTAAGTGCTTTAACAAATTGTTTCATCAGACCAAGTTTAATGTCACAATGTGACTTAGTCACATTTTTTGGTCAATTGCCTCGGCAAGTCCTCAAGGACATGTAATGGCCAGTGCAAATTGTAGTAACTCGAAAACTGTTTGACCGATTTTAAAGATATGTAGCTTATTGGAAATCTCATTGTGTTTGCCCTAAGGACCAGGATCCACTTTTTTTGCAAAAGGGGGAATAAATAGCTTTAATTTTGCAAAAACTGAAAATTTGACATTTTTTTTTTCGATTTAAACGCTATTTTTCAGATTTGGGGAGTATGCACTATGTGTTAACGTTGTCCAATTCGACTAAAATTTTGTGGGTGGAAGTTTCTCACCAAATCTCACAATAATCCGACATGCACCCCTTGAAATTGGAAAATTTATTTTTTTTATACATTTGAAAACCCGCTATAATGCGTATATCAAGCAAAAAACTAAAATTTTGTGAAAATGAGCGAATTCACTAAATTGTGAATAAATTCGAAAAAAAATCAATCGATTTTTATGGTCGATATTTCATTTTATTGCTATTATTTGTCGCTATGCGACAAAATAACAAATCTGGAAGTTTTTTGCCGTTTTCGATTTTTCATGATTTTTTTAAGACGAAATCGTGCCAAATTATCAGAAATCGTGCCAAATTATCAGAATGAAAACTTTCGGGAATTCAGTTAGAATAATTCATTGTTTATTTTTAATAATTTACCATTTATTTTTAATAATTTCTAATGTAAAATTTTTATTCATTCAATACTTTGCCTCCAAACTAAAAATTGTCTCTGTTCCTTTTGGTATAATTATAAATAATAAATTTAGTAAAAATAATATCATTTATGCTTGCATTGCTTATAATTTATTCATACTTAATTATGGATTCACAACTTAATTTAGATATCGTTAATTCCAGAGAAAATCTTTATGCCATGATCAGAATTCTTTGTAAAAGAACATCTGGATTAAATATATGCCACATAAATGCCCAGAGCTTACATAAAAAAATTGATGAGTTTCGAATTATCTTTGAAGAATCTGGTATTGACATAATCTGCGTTTCTGAAACATGGTTTCGTGTAGATATTCATGACCACAACTATAAACTGCGAGGATATCGCCTTTTTCGAAGTGACAGACTATCAAATGCCGGTGGAGTCGCAATATATATAAAATCATCGTTATCATGCAATGTTAAATGCCAAAGTCCAATTGAAGTTGCTGACAATCAAACAAGTGATAACATATCATCGTTAAACTCTGGTACTCAGAGACTGGAATATCTGTTCCTCGAAGTTTTTAATAAAAATCAAAAAATTTTATTGGGTGTGATATACAGGCCGAATAATAGAATTGATTATAAGCCGTTGATTGACAAATTATCTACACTTGCTCTAGGATACACGGATGTTATTTTAACTGGAGATTTTAACGCTAATATTTTGACTGACAGAAGTCTTATGGATGAAATGAGCGTCATTGGTATGACCTTAATAAATAATATTTTTCCTACACATTTTACATCTACCGCTAGCACTCTACTAGATCTTTTTTTCGTGGATAATCCTTCTCGAACGCTCTTGTTTGATCAATTGTCTGCTTCTGTTTTTTCTAAACATGATCTCATTTTCATGTCTTATGATTTTATAACTACATCAAAAAAACAAACAATCACATTAAGAGACTTCAAACATATTGACCTACAATCGTTATTATATGAACTGCCCACAATTGCATGGGATCAAACATTTTTCATGCCCACAGTCGATGAGCAAGTTGATTTCTTACATTATAATATTCAACATTTGTATGAAAAATATGTATGCATTAAAACAAAAACGATAAAAAATGATAATCCATGGTTTTCAAATGAAATTAAAGCCTTAATTAATGAAAGGAATAAAGCATATGTAAGGTGGAAAAGATTTAAAACTTCAGAACTTTATAACTATTTCAGGAATTGCAGAAGAAAAACTAATTCTAAAATTATGCAGGCAAAATCAAAATACTACGAAGAAAAATTTCAATTGGCTGTTTCTTCGAAAAAGAAATGGGGAGAAATTCGGTCGATGGGGTTAGTAAAAAACTGTTTTGAAGATGAAAATGGTATTGATGCCAACAAATTAAATATAGAATTTGCAAATATACCAATGCCACAAGCCAGCATTGACTACTACAACTCTGAGGATGCCTTTAACTATCTTGACAATGATAGGCAACAAAATTCAACAGAGTTTCAGTTTGAATGTGTTACCCAGGAAGATGTCCTTAAGGCTATGCTGAGCATCAAATCAGACTCCGTTGGTGATGATGACGTACACCCTAAATTTGTTAAACTAATAATAAGTCACATTTTGCCACAAATTACACACTTGGCTAATTCCATAATAACAACATCAACATTCCCGTCCAGTTGGAAATGCGCAAAAATCATACCCGTCCCCAAATCTGATAAGAGCTACAGACCTATTGCAATACTGCCGTATTTGTCAAAACTTATTGAGAGGCTTATTCATTCGCAAATGACTACATTTTTGTACAACAATAACATATTGTCTGAGAGACAATCTGGTTTCAGACCCAATCATAGCTGTACTTCAACACTCATTGATGTTTCTGAGGAGATCCGTTCTAAACTGGATAGAAACTATATATCGTTTTTGGTTTTACTCGACCATTCTAAGGCGTTTGACACTGTTGAACATACCATCTTATGTCAAAAACTCAAACATATGTGTCATTTTTCAAATACTGCAATCAAATTGCTTTCATCATACTTATCTAACAGAAGTCAGTCAGTATATTCTGGTAACAATAAATCAGCAAGTTGCCCAATGCCAAGAGGTGTCCCACAGGGTTCCATACTTGGTCCATTGTTATATACCATATATTCTAATGACCTGCCACTTAAACTTGTTCACTGTCAAATTCAGTTGTATGCCGATGACGTCCAACTCACCATCAGCTGTATGCCATCCGACATTAACAATTGTATTAATAAATTAAATTGTGACCTTGATAATGTATATAGATGGGCTTCAATAAACGGACTATGTCTTAATGCTAAAAAATCTAAAGCAATGATGATACGGAAAAACAGCAATGTTCAATATCACTTGCCTCCTATAATTATTGGCGACTCCATTATTGAAGTAGTTGAACATGCCAAAAATCTTGGAATCACTTTTAATAATACCCTTACTTGGTCAAACCATATAAACGTTATATGCGGAAAAATATACATTATTCTTCGTAATCTATGGATGACGCAAGCCTTTACTCCAATTAACATTCGTATGCTGCTCGCCAAAACTTATATTTTACCAGTTTTAACCTACGGATGTGAATTATTTTCTAGTTGCAACTCTACAAGCAAGAATAAACTTAAAGTGGCGTACAACAACGTTGCCAGGTACATCTATGGTCTTTCAAGAAGAAGTCACATATCGCAATTTTCATACACAATCTTTAATATCTCATTCGATAACCTTTTAAAATGCCGAACACTGCTATTTCTACACAAAATTATATATACTAAACAACCAGCATTTCTTTTTAACAGATTAACTTTTTCAAGTTCGAATAGAGGATATAAAATAAATTCTATTCGTTATCAAAAACTAATATCAGAGAGACATTTTTTCGTAAATGCCATTCGTCTCTGGAATGAACTTCCGTCATATATCCAAATTATAAGCAATGCAAAGCACTTTAGATGCGCATTATTTACACACTTTTCATAGAATAATGATAACACAATTTTTCTTTTGTTAAATTTTTTATTTTACTTTTTTTGTTTTCTCAAACTTTTTATGTAATTATTTTATATATTGTAATTTTTTTCTTAATTTTAATGGAAAATTTTTTTTATATTATCCATGTACTTTGTTTTGCCTCTATCTAAGCGGTACTTTAATATAAGATTAAATCTTGTTGTACCGTACTTTTCTAATAATAATAAATAAAAAAAAAAAAAAAAAAAAAATGTTTGCCATTTTTACGTAAAAAATATATTTTTTTTTAAGTTTTTTATTATAACTCCGATACTATTGATCCGATTGATCCGCGATATATAGACGATTAAAGGCTATGTAAATCTTAATTTTTCTGATTTTATTTTAATAATATCGGACTAGTAGTTTTTGAGTTATCATTAATTATTTGAAGAAACGTCTAAAAAAAATTGCTATTTAAAAAAAAAATTAAAAAAAAATCTTGCCATAGAATTTTAAAATTTTACCATTTTTGTACAAAGGTAGTCATGATACATCAAAATTGTATAGTGTTTTTAAGAGCACATGAAATTTTGTTGTTGTTGTTATGCTGTGTAATTAAAGTTTTGATATATAAAAGAAGTTATTATAGTTTTGCATTTGTAAGTTGTAAATGAATGATGTGAGTAAGTCACGACCGACACGCACAGATGCTGAGTTGATAGTCTACTGACTGTTGAATTTGAAAATAACAGTGTAGCAAAGTTGCATGTAGATACGTTTTTGAAAACAGTGTTGCGTACTCAACAGTATTTGTAACGGGGAAGGGCCATCCCTTGCTCCGATCCTTTTGAGTTTTTTTTCTGAAGTACGGGCATTGGTAATGAATTTACTTTTATTAAGTTTGAAGTCTCTAACTTTTATAGTTTATCAAATTCAATGATAAATATTAAATTTTGCACCACTTGGTGCACTTTTTACCCTATTTGGGACCAGGTTTTGAGGCAAAATATCCTATAACCACCTTAAGGGATAGTTCTATCTAATTTCAAAATTTCATCAAAATCGGTTGAACCATTTAGGCGTGATCCTCTTTTAAACAAAGAAATAAACAAACTTACAAACACATTTATAATATATATATATATATATATAGAATTCAATAATGTCTTTAAAATTTGAAAAAAAAACACCAAATACAAATCGTTGCTTTAATATAGAAAGACCCTAAGTCGTTTTTCATTCAAATTGATTTTTAAGGCTTTATGATATATAATTTTATAAAAATATTTTAATTTCAAAAAACATTATTATGGCATTAAATCCTTGAGAGAATGCGTTTAAAAAATTTCCGTATCTTCCAAACTTAAGATTTTATTTAATTTATTTTCACTCTCCTGTAATGTAAGAATAATAATAGTTAGGGCTTTTCTATATTAATATATTATATATATTAATATTAGAAAAAAATGAAAATTAGTTTCAAAGAACAATTAATCTTCATATTGTTACGTTTTTCCTTTAAAAACGTGGAAGGAATTCTTTTTGCAAACAACCGTAATCAAATTAATTAAAACACTTTATTTAGTTTTATAAAGTAATACTTTTATTAACTTTAGAGTTAATCACTTAAAACACACCTTCACAGAAACTGTAAACAAACTTTACAGATACTCCTAGTCACACTGTTCTCTGTATTCGCGTCTTAATTAAAACTCTTCCCACAATACTCGTCCATCGGCCTTATATAGTAGAGAAGAGAGTTTCTAGCAATTTCTGCAGACGTAAACAAAGAGCTGCTGTAGTTGATTACACTAACAATGTAGCTTTCTAAAGTTCATGTGTGTTCCACTACATTCTCTCTTGATCACACATACGTTTTACAAATAGATTATCTGAAGTTAACAGTAACAGAGAGAGAATGTAGATAAAAGAGAAACATGTTGCTGTACTCTTCACTGTAAATAAGAGAAACATGTTGCTCTGCTTATAGGCATAAACAGAACAGCAACAACGTCAACAGAAACATTCTAGAAAAATTGGGGTAAGAATTAAAAGTAGTGAACTTTACACAATGGGGCTGATAACTTAAAAATTCGTGACAATATTTACAAAATGATCAATTTTATTATATTCAGAAATATTATAATACCTAGTTGTTGCATTAATACCAATACCAGGATTAATACTATTTCCTTCAACATTTCTTCAAAATCAAATTGCTTACAGTTTTATTCAAGTCTTGGATTATTGCAATTTGTACCAATAATATAAATATCATAAAAATTATAATTTGTAGAAAAAATATTTCATTTTTTTATTTTGTTCTTAATAATCCTTTTTGTCTCCACACTTCTGACCAAGGTCCATTCTTTATACAGTATGGCTAACTGTTTTCGTCTCTGGCATTGCTTTCCAGCTCTCTTCTTTTTTGTCTTTATCCTTGGCTCTTCTTCTTTTTTGTTCTGCATTGATTTATTTTTACTCCTACATTCTTCTATCGTTATAGCTTTAGGGCCTGCATCAAGTGGGAGTGCTTTATATTCAGGCGCTTTAGGCGTCTGCTTTTCAATTGTTCTAAATACCCTTCCCAGCGGCTAATTATGTTGTCAATCTCAGCTTCTGACATCAGGTTACAGGCCGTTTGCAGGATCAATACGAGTATGGTGGCAGGATCAATTAATCAAGGTAGCAGGATCGATTTTGGCAGGATCAATTAATCAAGGTAGCAGGATCGATTTTGGCAGGTTCAATTAATCAAGGTAGCAGGATCGATGTTGGCAGGATCAATTAATCAGGGTAGCAGGATCGATGTTGGCAGGATCGCCATGTGGTGTTTCAATACTAATATGTCAAAATCATATAGTCCCAATATTTATTTTAAACAGCTGAGGGGAGTCCCAGCTAAAACTTAGGCGTACAAAGGAACTGCCAAAAGGTTTGAGAAAAAGATAATAAAAACAAGTAAGAGTGGTATATTCGGCTTTGCCGAATCTTGGATACCCTTCACCAATGGTGTTCCAAAAGTAAAGTACAAAATCAAAAGTTTATTGATAACTAGCTGACTCGGTCCGCGTTGCTTGCCCTAGGCAAACATTAGTGGTATAATATGAAAATTGGATTTTGACACGCCTATCCACCCGCCGATCGAAAATCAAAAATCAGACTTCGTAGTCTCACCCGCCGGGGTATTTTCAAGATTCCTTGAAAATTTCGGCCCAGCCGTTTTGGAGTTCATACGTTACATACTTAAACACATTCATTTTGATATATATACCCAGCAAAACTTTTCATTACCAAATAATGAGTTAAACAGCTAAAGTATTGAACACGAACTACTTACTTATTTACTGTTTAAGTCATTACATTAACACGGGGATGTCATTGGAGGCAAGTACTTACCAATTGCAGAAAAGTAATGACTTGGGTAAGAAATTGGATAATAACAACAACTTTTTTTTGTTGTTGTTTTATTTAAAAAAATATTTTTAAACGAAATACAAATTTTTTTTATGACCCCATGGGGGCTCGAGCCCAGAACCTTACGACTGCTGGGCGGAGACCCTTCCACTGACCTACGTAATATGTTGAAAACTTAGAAGCTTATAATAAATATATACAATTTTTATTTTTAGATCCAAAATCATGTGACAATAACTTTGTTTTTCCCTGCTTTTTTTGCTTTGTTGTAATTTTTTTTTCTAGACGATTTTTTGTAAATGTTTAATGCATTTAATAAACAATAAAGAAGTTTTTTTTTAATTATTTTAAAACTTAAACAATTTAAATCTTCCCTTTTGTATAAGTTTTAAAATAATATTTATTTATTTATTTAAGTCTATGGAAAATCCTTACAGACTATTACATTGAGTATATAAGAATCAAGCAAACAATAAATGGCATAAAAAATTAATTAATTTAATGAGTTAAGATCAGCCTTACTCAACCATTGCACTCAGGAGCCGAGTACCAATCGGCTTTTTAACATATATTCATAGACACAACACGAACTGTAATCAAATTCTAATAAGTGAGAAAGGAAAACAATAATATTTTAGTTAGTCTCTTTGCTGCTTTCAATGAAGCAGGTTGATGTCGCTCAGATTTCTTAAATACAACAACAAACACACATGAAATTATTCAGCCTGCATTGCCAACGCTGAAATTTATGTGTATTCATATCATAATATTAGTTTTAACGCTTTTTTTGTTCGATTGCCATTTCATCGGTAACGCTGCATAAGATTTACACTAACACAAGTAAAACCACAAACACATAATTATTTTAAAATGTTCTTCCGTTCAGTATCCCTGGTTAAGATAAACGATTATATCATTTTTTATAATATCAAAACTTTTGTTAAAGTCAATATGGCAATACAATTTATTAAAATCATTACAGATTCTACGAAATGGATCGAAATTAGCGTAGTTTGCAGTATAATATTTAATGCTCAAGAAATTTTAGTATCTTGTAGGGCGAGAGGGTACACTAATGGTGACTTTTCCAAGAAGAAATTTAGAGTGGATGTTACCTTTAATAAGCTTTAGTAAAAAAATTTGTCGGCGACTTTTTAAAGTTGGCAACTTTATGAGCGCTAGGCGATTTTCGTAATACGGGAACCTTGTATTAGGGTCCCATCCCAATCCACGAAGACAAAAAAGTAAAAACTGAACTTGAATTGATTCAATTTTGATAGAGTGCGCCGAATATTGAGGGTCCCATACAACAGATCCATATTTAAGAATTGGACGAACAAGTGTTGTAAACAAATGTTTGGTGACATAAGGATCACAGAATTCTTTTGCCCTTCGTTTAATGAATCCCAAAATTCCTGAAGCTTTATTAGTAACTGCTAGTATATGGTTTCGAAAATCTAGCTTGCTGTCTAAAAGTATTCCCAGATTACTGAAGGTATCAACTCTATGGAGAATAGTACCATTCATAGTGAAAGGACCATTAGTTGGAGATGTTGTGGAAAAAATCATATATTTGCATTTTTTTGCATTCAGTTCCATTAAATTATCATTACACCAGGTTGTTAGATAATTAATATCATCCTGTAAAAGTACTTGGTTTTCAACTCTATTAAACGAAGAAAATATTTTGACATCATCTGCATACATCAGAATGTTAGAATACTTTATAGCAGTAGGAAGATCGTTTATAAATAGAGTAAATAAAAGTGGCCCAAGATGACTTCCTTGAGGTACACCTGAGAATACATCAATATGTTTAGAAAAAGTATTCCGGAACTTGACACATTGCTTCCTGTTTGTCAAATACGATTTTATCCATTTAAGTAAATGAGTGTTGAATCCAAGTTGATCAAGTTTGTAAATGAGCAAGTTATGATTTACTTTATCAAACGCTTTACAGAAGTCAATGTATACAACATCAGTTTGTTTACCAGAAATAAATCTTTTAATGTTGTGAATTCAAGAAGATTTGTTACAGAAGATTTTGATTTACAGAAACCGTGTTGACTTGGAGATATAATGGGTGATGATTGAAATGATATTGTATCACATAGAAGTTTTTCAAAGAGCTTTGGTATAACGCTAAGTTTAGCAATTCCTCTATAATTTGAAATGTCACATTTAGAACCAGATTTAAACAGTGGAATAATAAAAGATTATTTCGAAATTGAAGAAAAATAACCCAGTACAAGCGATTTATTAAACATGAATGTTAGTGGAATGCTCAATAATTGGGAATGATACCTTAAAATATTGCTAGGAACACCATTAGGACCAGCAACATATGACAATTTAAGATTATTCATGTATTTTAAGACAGTTTGATGATCAGTCAATGATACATTGATGTTTTTAACTTCAGGGAAGGCAAATAGTTGTTCATCATTTTTATTGAAGCTAGAAGATGAGTAGGTAGATGCAAAGAAATCAGCAAACAGGTAGTACTTTGGAAAAAACGGTAAAATTCAGCACCAATTTTTTGGCAGCTGTTGCAACGCCAGTGCAAATTCTTATTTTTGGATACCGATTCACCAACCAATCCGGAAAGACCACAACACTTGTAATAGCATAAGCCATGACAAAGCCAGCAGATAACCATTCTATCATCAGATCCATCCAAGGTACATCCTTTTTTCAAACAGGCCATATTGAGAACAAACGTTGAAAATTAAATGTTGAAATTAAAAGTTTAAACTGAAAGTGACGAACTTAAGTATTTTTGTTTGCTGGGTAGTAATCCTTATTTAATTGAACGGGAGTGTAAGACAATTCAGAAATTTAAAATTAACGGGAAAATAAGTTTGAGAAATTGTAATTTATAGGCAATGATTTCTAAGCTGTATGAAGTATTTCTTAAACTGTGACAGTTGGTTAAAATTGAGTTCGTTTTGATGTTTGTTGTTGTTTTTATTTATTATTCTCTGTTTTGATATATTTTGGTTTTGTAATGTATTTTTCAGATGATTGTTGTTGTTGTTTTAGGATATGTGTAAAAATAAATGAATGTTATTGAAAGCAAACACTAAATTTTGATTTGTTTGGAATGCAACTACTCAGTGTTACGACAGTTAGCACAGACAGAAGCACAATTATTTTTTTACAGTTCCAAAGCGGGTTTAAATAACACAAAAATATAAAAAAGCGGGAGCCTCGACAAAAAATACTTGTGATCACAAACAGTGTTACTTACTTAAATGGCCTATAGATACAACCTATTTTCTTCGATCTTTTGCGAATATTCTTCAATTTTATAGGCCAAGTTGTGAAAAATTTTCCTCTACTTGGTCTTTCCATCCCATTTTTTATCGTTCTTATTGGACAACTCGCGGTGCATGTTAGCTCACTATGTAACGTAGTTCTTTGGGTGATATCACTAGGAGGTCAGTGTCCACAGTTGAAATGAAGTATAACCAAGATAATTCTAGACTTACCAAGTTAAGGCCAAGCAGAACCGTTGCTTGGTATCCAAAATCTACCTACCTACATAATGAAAATTGACTCATGATAGTATTTTTTCATTACCGTGAGTTAGTTTTCCAAAATTTTTTTACAGAAGGTAATATTTATGTTTTTAAAATTCAAAAATCATTTAAAAATACATTTTTAATAAAAAAAAAATTAAAAAAAATTTTTGTCTTGGTGGGCCATTCAGTTCAACTTGCCATTTTAATTACAAATAAATACATATGTAAAAACTTATTAGTTATTCGGAGGGTATGTTGTAGTCATTACAAGGTAACCAGTTAACAGAGTACTTGCCGTTACCAAAGTTTTGCTGGGTAGATTATATAGTTTCTGATTACTTAGTTGAGCCCAACACAAATGCTTGATATGTATATTAATTTTCATTAATTGAAAAATTAGGATTTATCAGGCTTGAGTTCATTTTTAATTTTCAAATTATTAATTTGAAAATTTGAAAGTAATAATGTGGAGAAAAACTGAAAAAATTATTTTTGAACGCGGCTAGTGGATTGCAATTTCTGTCCCGCCACAGGACGTCATCAGCACTTAGCGCCCTCGACCACAGTCGAGTTATCAAATTGCAGAGATAATCATCAATTTAACTCATTGAGTTTGATCGAACATCACTACGTTTAATTGATTGTGTATTCTCCTATTACTTGTTTTGCTCGATCTTTTCACTTGCCGTTGGCATGTAGAGAAGAACAAGACTTTTTGGTTTGATGCTATTTATAGAATAGTAACAGTGTTCACATATGTAAGTAAATTACATGAATGTATGTGTGTGTAAATGCAACGTGCCCTTTGCTTTTTAATTATTTGGAAATTAATTATTCGAACTTTAAATTGAATTAATTGAAAAATTAGGATTTATCAGGCTTGAGTTCATTTTTAATTTTCAAATTATTAATTTGAAAATTTGAAAGTAATAATGTGGAGAAAAACTGAAAAAATTATTTTTGAACGCGGCTAGTGGATTGCAATTTCTGTCCCGCCACAGGACGTCATCAGCACTTAGCGCCCTCGACCACAGTCGAGTTATCAAATTGCAGAGATAATCATCAATTTAACTCATTGAGTTTGATCGAACATCACTACGTTTAATTGATTGTGTATTCTCCTATTACTTGTTTTGCTCGATCTTTTCACTTGCCGTTGGCATGTAGAGAAGAACAAGACTTTTTGGTTTGATGCTATTTATAGAATAGTAACAGTGTTCACATATGTAAGTAAATTACATGAATGTATGTGTGTGTAAATGCAACGTGCCCTTTGCTTTTTAATTATTTGGAAATTAATTATTCGAACTTTAAATTGAATTAATTGAAAAATTAGGATTTATCAGGCTTGAGTTCATTTTTAATTTTCAAATTATTAATTTGAAAATTTGAAAGTAATAATGTGGAGAAAAACTGAAAAAATTATTTTTGAACGCGGCTAGTGGATTGCAATTTCTGTCCCGCCACAGGACGTCATCAGCACTTAGCGCCCTCGACCACAGTCGAGTTATCAAATTGCAGAGATAATCATCAATTTAACTCATTGAGTTTGATCGAACATCACTACGTTTAATTGATTGTGTATTCTCCTATTACTTGTTTTGCTCGATCTTTTCACTTGCCGTTGGCATGTAGAGAAGAACAAGACTTTTTGGTTTGATGCTATTTATAGAATAGTAACAGTGTTCACATATGTAAGTAAATTACATGAATGTATGTGTGTGTAAATGCAACGTGCCCTTTGCTTTTTAATTATTTGGAAATTAATTATTCGAACTTTAAATTGAATTAATTGAAAAATTAGGATTTATCAGGCTTGAGTTCATTTTTAATTTTCAAATTATTAATTTGAAAATTTGAAAGTAATAATGTGGAGAAAAACTGAAAAAATTATTTTTGAACGCGGCTAGTGGATTGCAATTTCTGTCCCGCCACAGGACGTCATCAGCACTTAGCGCCCTCGACCACAGTCGAGTTATCAAATTGCAGAGATAATCATCAATTTAACTCATTGAGTTTGATCGAACATCACTACGTTTAATTGATTGTGTATTCTCCTATTACTTGTTTTGCTCGATCTTTTCACTTGCCGTTGGCATGTAGAGAAGAACAAGACTTTTTGGTTTGATGCTATTTATAGAATAGTAACAGTGTTCACATATGTAAGTAAATTACATGAATGTATGTGTGTGTAAATGCAACGTGCCCTTTGCTTTTTAATTATTTGGAAATTAATTATTCGAACTTTAAATTGAATTAATTGAAAAATTAGGATTTATCAGGCTTGAGTTCATTTTTAATTTTCAAATTATTAATTTGAAAATTTGAAAGTAATAATGTGGAGAAAAACTGAAAAAATTATTTTTGAACGCGGCTAGTGGATTGCAATTTCTGTCCCGCCACAGGACGTCATCAGCACTTAGCGCCCTCGACCACAGTCGAGTTATCAAATTGCAGAGATAATCATCAATTTAACTCATTGAGTTTGATCGAACATCACTACGTTTAATTGATTGTGTATTCTCCTATTACTTGTTTTGCTCGATCTTTTCACTTGCCGTTGGCATGTAGAGAAGAACAAGACTTTTTGGTTTGATGCTATTTATAGAATAGTAACAGTGTTCACATATGTAAGTAAATTACATGAATGTATGTGTGTGTAAATGCAACGTGCCCTTTGCTTTTTAATTATTTGGAAATTAATTATTCGAACTTTAAATTGAATTAATTGAAAAATTAGGATTTATCAGGCTTGAGTTCATTTTTAATTTTCAAATTATTAATTTGAAAATTTGAAAGTAATAATGTGGAGAAAAACTGAAAAAATTATTTTTGAACGCGGCTAGTGGATTGCAATTTCTGTCCCGCCACAGGACGTCATCAGCACTTAGCGCCCTCGACCACAGTCGAGTTATCAAATTGCAGAGATAATCATCAATTTAACTCATTGAGTTTGATCGAACATCACTACGTTTAATTGATTGTGTATTCTCCTATTACTTGTTTTGCTCGATCTTTTCACTTGCCGTTGGCATGTAGAGAAGAACAAGACTTTTTGGTTTGATGCTATTTATAGAATAGTAACAGTGTTCACATATGTAAGTAAATTACATGAATGTATGTGTGTGTAAATGCAACGTGCCCTTTGCTTTTTAATTATTTGGAAATTAATTATTCGAACTTTAAATTGAATTAATTGAAAAATTAGGATTTATCAGGCTTGAGTTCATTTTTAATTTTCAAATTATTAATTTGAAAATTTGAAAGTAATAATGTGGAGAAAAACTGAAAAAATTATTTTTGAACGCGGCTAGTGGATTGCAATTTCTGTCCCGCCACAGGACGTCATCAGCACTTAGCGCCCTCGACCACAGTCGAGTTATCAAATTGCAGAGATAATCATCAATTTAACTCATTGAGTTTGATCGAACATCACTACGTTTAATTGATTGTGTATTCTCCTATTACTTGTTTTGCTCGATCTTTTCACTTGCCGTTGGCATGTAGAGAAGAACAAGACTTTTTGGTTTGATGCTATTTATAGAATAGTAACAGTGTTCACATATGTAAGTAAATTACATGAATGTATGTGTGTGTAAATGCAACGTGCCCTTTGCTTTTTAATTATTTGGAAATTAATTATTCGAACTTTAAATTGAATTAATTGAAAAATTAGGATTTATCAGGCTTGAGTTCATTTTTAATTTTCAAATTATTAATTTGAAAATTTGAAAGTAATAATGTGGAGAAAAACTGAAAAAATTATTTTTGAACGCGGCTAGTGGATTGCAATTTCTGTCCCGCCACAGGACGTCATCAGCACTTAGCGCCCTCGACCACAGTCGAGTTATCAAATTGCAGAGATAATCATCAATTTAACTCATTGAGTTTGATCGAACATCACTACGTTTAATTGATTGTGTATTCTCCTATTACTTGTTTTGCTCGATCTTTTCACTTGCCGTTGGCATGTAGAGAAGAACAAGACTTTTTGGTTTGATGCTATTTATAGAATAGTAACAGTGTTCACATATGTAAGTAAATTACATGAATGTATGTGTGTGTAAATGCAACGTGCCCTTTGCTTTTTAATTATTTGGAAATTAATTATTCGAACTTTAAATTGAATTAATTGAAAAATTAGGATTTATCAGGCTTGAGTTCATTTTTAATTTTCAAATTATTAATTTGACAGAAATTGCAATCCACTAGCCGCGTTCAAAAATAATTTTTTCAGTTTTTCTCCACATTATTACTTTCAAATTTTCAAATTAATAATTTGAAAATTAAAAATGAACTCAAGCCTGATAAATCCTAATTTTTCAATTAATTCAATTTAAAGTTCGAATAATTAATTTCCAAATAATTAAAAAGCAAAGGGCACGTTGCATTTACACACACATACATTCATGTAATTTACTTACATATGTGAACACTGTTACTATTCTATAAATAGCATCAAACCAAAAAGTCTTGTTCTTCTCTACATGCCAACGGCAAGTGAAAAGATCGAGCAAAACAAGTAATAGGAGAATACACAATCAATTAAACGTAGTGATGTTCGATCAAACTCAATGAGTTAAATTGATGATTATCTCTGCAATTTGATAACTCGACTGTGGTCGAGGGCGCTAAGTGCTGATGACGTCCTGTGGCGGGACAGAAATTGCAATCCACTAGCCGCGTTCAAAAATAATTTTTTCAGTTTTTCTCCACATTATTACTTTCAAATTTTCAAATTAATAATTTGAAAATTAAAAATGAACTCAAGCCTGATAAATCCTAATTTTTCAATTAATTCAATTTAAAGTTCGAATAATTAATTTCCAAATAATTAAAAAGCAAAGGGCACGTTGCATTTACACACACATACATTCATGTAATTTACTTACATATGTGAACACTGTTACTATTCTATAAATAGCATCAAACCAAAAAGTCTTGTTCTTCTCTACATGCCAACGGCAAGTGAAAAGATCGAGCAAAACAAGTAATAGGAGAATACACAATCAATTAAACGTAGTGATGTTCGATCAAACTCAATGAGTTAAATTGATGATTATCTCTGCAATTTGATAACTCGACTGTGGTCGAGGGCGCTAAGTGCTGATGACGTCCTGTGGCGGGACAGAAATTGCAATCCACTAGCCGCGTTCAAAAATAATTTTTTCAGTTTTTCTCCACATTATTACTTTCAAATTTTCAAATTAATAATTTGAAAATTAAAAATGAACTCAAGCCTGATAAATCCTAATTTTTCAATTAATTCAATTTAAAGTTCGAATAATTAATTTCCAAATAATTAAAAAGCAAAGGGCACGTTGCATTTACACACACATACATTCATGTAATTTACTTACATATGTGAACACTGTTACTATTCTATAAATAGCATCAAACCAAAAAGTCTTGTTCTTCTCTACATGCCAACGGCAAGTGAAAAGATCGAGCAAAACAAGTAATAGGAGAATACACAATCAATTAAACGTAGTGATGTTCGATCAAACTCAATGAGTTAAATTGATGATTATCTCTGCAATTTGATAACTCGACTGTGGTCGAGGGCGCTAAGTGCTGATGACGTCCTGTGGCGGGACAGAAATTGCAATCCACTAGCCGCGTTCAAAAATAATTTTTTCAGTTTTTCTCCACATTATTACTTTCAAATTTTCAAATTAATAATTTGAAAATTAAAAATGAACTCAAGCCTGATAAATCCTAATTTTTCAATTAATTCAATTTAAAGTTCGAATAATTAATTTCCAAATAATTAAAAAGCAAAGGGCACGTTGCATTTACACACACATACATTCATGTAATTTACTTACATATGTGAACACTGTTACTATTCTATAAATAGCATCAAACCAAAAAGTCTTGTTCTTCTCTACATGCCAACGGCAAGTGAAAAGATCGAGCAAAACAAGTAATAGGAGAATACACAATCAATTAAACGTAGTGATGTTCGATCAAACTCAATGAGTTAAATTGATGATTATCTCTGCAATTTGATAACTCGACTGTGGTCGAGGGCGCTAAGTGCTGATGACGTCCTGTGGCGGGACAGAAATTGCAATCCACTAGCCGCGTTCAAAAATAATTTTTTCAGTTTTTCTCCACATTATTACTTTCAAATTTTCAAATTAATAATTTGAAAATTAAAAATGAACTCAAGCCTGATAAATCCTAATTTTTCAATTAATTCAATTTAAAGTTCGAATAATTAATTTCCAAATAATTAAAAAGCAAAGGGCACGTTGCATTTACACACACATACATTCATGTAATTTACTTACATATGTGAACACTGTTACTATTCTATAAATAGCATCAAACCAAAAAGTCTTGTTCTTCTCTACATGCCAACGGCAAGTGAAAAGATCGAGCAAAACAAGTAATAGGAGAATACACAATCAATTAAACGTAGTGATGTTCGATCAAACTCAATGAGTTAAATTGATGATTATCTCTGCAATTTGATAACTCGACTGTGGTCGAGGGCGCTAAGTGCTGATGACGTCCTGTGGCGGGACAGAAATTGCAATCCACTAGCCGCGTTCAAAAATAATTTTTTCAGTTTTTCTCCACATTATTACTTTCAAATTTTCAAATTAATAATTTGAAAATTAAAAATGAACTCAAGCCTGATAAATCCTAATTTTTCAATTAATTCAATTTAAAGTTCGAATAATTAATTTCCAAATAATTAAAAAGCAAAGGGCACGTTGCATTTACACACACATACATTCATGTAATTTACTTACATATGTGAACACTGTTACTATTCTATAAATAGCATCAAACCAAAAAGTCTTGTTCTTCTCTACATGCCAACGGCAAGTGAAAAGATCGAGCAAAACAAGTAATAGGAGAATACACAATCAATTAAACGTAGTGATGTTCGATCAAACTCAATGAGTTAAATTGATGATTATCTCTGCAATTTGATAACTCGACTGTGGTCGAGGGCGCTAAGTGCTGATGACGTCCTGTGGCGGGACAGAAATTGCAATCCACTAGCCGCGTTCAAAAATAATTTTTTCAGTTTTTCTCCACATTATTACTTTCAAATTTTCAAATTAATAATTTGAAAATTAAAAATGAACTCAAGCCTGATAAATCCTAATTTTTCAATTAATTCAATTTAAAGTTCGAATAATTAATTTCCAAATAATTAAAAAGCAAAGGGCACGTTGCATTTACACACACATACATTCATGTAATTTACTTACATATGTGAACACTGTTACTATTCTATAAATAGCATCAAACCAAAAAGTCTTGTTCTTCTCTACATGCCAACGGCAAGTGAAAAGATCGAGCAAAACAAGTAATAGGAGAATACACAATCAATTAAACGTAGTGATGTTCGATCAAACTCAATGAGTTAAATTGATGATTATCTCTGCAATTTGATAACTCGACTGTGGTCGAGGGCGCTAAGTGCTGATGACGTCCTGTGGCGGGACAGAAATTGCAATCCACTAGCCGCGTTCAAAAATAATTTTTTCAGTTTTTCTCCACATTATTACTTTCAAATTTTCAAATTAATAATTTGAAAATTAAAAATGAACTCAAGCCTGATAAATCCTAATTTTTCAATTAATTCAATTTAAAGTTCGAATAATTAATTTCCAAATATATTAATTTTCTTTTGTTCATACTAATGTAATTCCTAGCCTTGGTTATACTAGTATTATATGCAAAGAGTCTTTAAAATTAAGAGTCGGAAAACGAAAAGCTTTTCGGTGGCGTCATCATCTAGATCAATAATATTTGGGATGTATTGTTCCCCCGATATGTCCGATGGATGTGTGGAAAGTTTTGCTCTAGTTCTTTGTGCAATTTTAATGTAATTTAATTTATCAGCATTAATGTGATTCCCGGCCGGTGTTATATAGGAGATTTCACTAAATGTGAACCGAGTTCGCCCATTTTCAATACCGAACTTTTCAAGAGATCAGAAATACTTTTGTTAAATATTGAAGAAAGAAAGTTTGTTTTAGGCGCTATCGCGCTAAATAACGATATTGTGCAACATCTTATAAAAAATGCCATATTCGTATCTATTATAATTTGTCATTTATTAGGTACTAAGAGATTGCCTTAGGCGAAGTTATACGAGAGCAATTGTCAAACGTGAATGTATTTCTCCCAATTGGAATTAATAAAATAAATTTTCGTTGATATGTGAGATACATACATACAAATGTAGGTTTTGAACGTATATCACGTACTTAGCTGCTTTTTGTACTTCCTAGGAAGATTGCCTATAACTTTATATATAATATATTATCAAATATTATAATAATGTTCAAAAGTCAGACACAATTAAGATAAATGTTTGTCTGTCTGCTATACCTAGAAGGTATACTATTTATTTATCGTCCCACCCTGAATTTCATCATTGTCGATCAAAACACCTGAAATATCGCTTAAACACTAAATTATATCTACCACAAATTATCAAGTGCATCAGAATTTAGATTATCCCCTGCGAAGAACGATATTTAATTTTATCAAAATAAACATCTGAGATATCGACAAAACTGGAGCTCCAAAAACTTGACTACAGCAGAAAAAGGACAAAAAGATAGACGGACGGACAGACGGACGGACGTACCGAATTCGATTCTCCTGCCGATTCTGAGTCGATCAGTACAATTTGAATGGTATTCATGATCAGATTTGTAGAGTTTATATATCAGATTTTAGGAAATCCAAAATGTAAACAAAATTTCTTTGACACGTACTTTGGGCAATTTGCTGTACATCACAAGTAGTGTTTTGACGATATCTCAGTTGTTTATGGACCGCTTTTGATAAAATTTAATAACGTGCTTGGAATTAAAATCTGATATAAAATTTATGTATGTCCGTGCTAAAGGAGGATGGTTTTTTCTATTTCTACATTTCTTTTTTTCAATAAACATTCGCTAATGCGTACTTTGGGCAATTTGCGATACATCAAATTTAGTGTTTTGGCGATATCTATCAGTTGTTTATGGACCGATTTTAATAAGATTTTACAGAGTGCTTTGGGGAACCACCTACAATCTGATATATAACAAGTAAGAGTGGTATATTCGGTTTTGCCGAATCTTGGATACCCTTCACCAATGGTGTTCCAAAAGTAAAGTACAAAATTGTAAGAATATATTGATAATTATATAGTTTCTGATTACTGACTTAGTTGAGCCCCACACAAATGCTTCATATGTATACATATTAATTTTCTTTTGTTCATACTAAATGTAATTCCTAGCAGTATATGGTTATATTAGTATTATATGCAAAGAATCTTTAAAATTAAGAGTCGGAAAACGAAAAGCTTTTTGGTGGCGTCATTATCTAAAATAGTTATGGACCCAAATGTTAGGTTGGGCAGGTGGCTGATGTCGAAGGCAGCGTCACTTCGATTCTAAAGTGATATGTGTCTATTTAACGAACATTTGATAAAGTTCGATAGACCAGATAAACCATGCAGAAAGGATCCTTCAAAATGTAGATGCCCTTAGATTTGCAAGAGCACATCGATTTGATGAAGATTAAGTATTCTGGCATGCAACCCAAAAACACAGTAACCAGTGAGGGTTGTGTACTTTAATTCATACGAATTGTCCAACTATTAAAAGTTCATGATTAGTTATGTAAAACTCTGAACTGATTTAGGTCAAAGATTTAACAATGATTGTCAATGTATACAAGCCTTAGAATTATAAGGTATACACTCATAGTTTTAGATACATACGTGAAATATATAGCTTTTAAATGAATGGATATCAATTTTGGCGGAAAATTTATTGAAGATTTACTTATTAATCTGAAGTTAGTTAACTTATTAACCCTTTCGACCCTAACGTTGCTTGTGAGCAACTTCATATGTTTGACGACTAACGGTAAGCGTTATTTTTGTTTTTGTTCTTGTAACCATATATATGTAGAAAGCGACAAGTGTTCTCTTTAAGTTTAATAAAACAAAAGCTAATTTGATTGTCAATTTGCAAAGTTATTTTCATTAGTACGCGCGTGTGTCAAGACAAATATATTGGCGAATTTAGAAAGAGGTTTTAATACATGTGACTTTTTTTCAAAATTAAAACAAAAATTTAAAATTTGTTTATTGAATCTTTTTTAGTAAATATCAAGCTAAATATTTGTAGAAGTTTAATCTTAGAATTTTAAACAAACAACAGTTGAGTAATTTTCAAAGTTTTCAAGTTGCTTGTGAGCAACATTGGGCAATTATGGTAATTAATTTACATACTTTTAGAGATGAGACCCCAAGAGAAGGGCTTGACAAACAAAGACATTGAAAGAATTTTGAACTTCGATTGGGATGTTTCCAGTGACGAGGAAAGCGGCGATGAGGTGGAAGACATATCTGCAGTGCTGAAGAGGAATTTGGAAGGGATCGTGGAAAGAGGAGAAGCATAGAGAGGCCTTCTTGACAATATACTGGAGGATGAGTTTGAGCAAGAATCCTCTGGTGCTGTTAATATGTGCTTTGAAAAAAATTGATCAGAAATCTCTTAAATGGAGATCAAGGCCATATGAAGCCCCAAATACTATTTTGAAGGGCGATAATATCCTAAAAATTCATGAAGTTTTGACACAAGTTGAATATTTCGAAAAAATGTTTGATACTCGTTGTATCGATTTGATCGAACAGCAAACCAATTTATATGGACTACAGGAACTTGGCATTGAGCTTAACTGTACCAAGGAGGAAATAAGACGGTATATTGGTGCTTTGTTATACTTAGGTGTTTTTAGACTGCCCCAGTTTAAAATGCCATGGGCCCAAAACATAAAGCTTACGGCTATTTCAGAAGCAATGACTCGAGGCCGGTTTGAAAAAATTAAGCAGTGCTTACATTTCAACGAAAACAGCCAACAACCAAAAAAGGATGATTTGAATTATGACAAGCTGTACAAGATACGTCCTTTGCTAAATGTCCTCGAAGGAAAAAGCTTACATAGATGTTCCAAGACCAGCTATTGTTGCTTCCTATAATAAAGGCATGGGAGGGGTTGACCTGGCTGATATGCTCATGGAACTGTACAAGGTTAATCACCGCTTTATTGGTGCCTAGGAACATCCGCCACAAATGCCTGGTTGCTTTATAGAAAACATCTTCATCTACTCCAACCCAAACAAACATATATTCCACTAATACAATTTCAACTGGAAATTGCTAATGCACTTTTGCAATGTAGTTCTGTACTTCAAGATTCTATCCAAAGAAAAAGAGGTCGACCATCGAATTTGGAAACAAATAATCCAACATCTTCCGATTGTATATCTCCCTCGAGCAGTGTATCTTCGCAAAGCACCGAAAAGTATAGGTTCCAACCGAACCCTACAGATGCAAAGCGGTATGATAAAGTGGAACATTGGGTAGTGTTTGGCGAAAAAGGTCGCTGCAGATTGTGTAAAACAGGAACTCCAATGTCCAAATGTCTTAAATGTAAAGTCCATCTTTGCTGTAATAATAACAAAAATTGTTTTCTATCTTTTCATACTTAACTTTTAAAATAATTTAATAAAATGTAATACGGCTTTAATTAAAAAAATTGTTTTTTTTATATACCACAATTGCCCAACGTTGCTCACAAGCAACTTTCTCTACCGCCCAAACGAATGGGCGTGTCGACTTGAAATTTTGGCCAGACACTTCTTAAATGACTACAAAATGATTAAAAGTAAAAAAGAAATTTTAGGGATACAAATAAAAAGTTGGGGTCGAAAGGGTTAAGATGAATACTTCAACAATAATATTTAGGATCTATTGTTCTTTCGATCTGTCTGATGGATGTGTGGAAAGTTTTGCTCTAGTTCTTTGTGCAATTATAATATGATTTAATTTATTAGCATTAAAGTAATTCCCGGTCGGGGTTATATGGGAGATAACAGTAAATGTGAACCGAGCTCGCCCATTTTCAATGCCGAACTTTTCAGGAGATCAGAAATACTTTTGTCAAATGTTGTCCCTCTAGAAAGTTTATTTTAGGCGCTATCGTCCTGAATAACGATATTGTACAACGTCTTTATACTAAATGATGATGACATTTCTATATCTATTATAATAGATAGTTAATTATAATTAATTAACTAATTAGATAATTATAATTTGTCATTTATAGAGATTGCCTTAGGCGAAGTTATACTGGAACAATAGTCAAACGTGAACGGATTTCTCCCAATTGCAATTAAACAATTTGAATTTTCGTTGATATGTGAGATACATACATACATATGTAGGTTTTAAACGGATATCATGTACTTAGCTGCATTTTTGTACTTCCTAGGAAGATTACCTATAATTTGATATATAATACATACTCAAATGTTATCATAAAGTTCAAAAGTCAGACATAAAATTAAGATAAATGCAATGTGTCTGTCTGCTAAAATCAGATTTGTGGAGCTCCTGGAAGGTATACTAGGGCGTCTCGAAAAAATAAAGTTCGCCGTACACCATCGAATATAAAGCATTGTTATGAGGCAGTTTCGAAAAATTTTTTTTTAATTTTTTTCGTCGCACATTGGGGTCGCCAAAATACATTTTTCGTTATATCTTCGGCATTTACAGTCGAATCTCAAAGTGTGATTTGTCTCGAGGAGGCCAACAGTTTTCTTTAATAGTCATTATTCTCAGGTATCCGGTTCTAGTATTTATCTATCAGACCCCTGTTCCTACCACCCTAATGTACCACCCTAATATCAGAAAATTAAAGCTCTTAAAAAATCGTTAAACTTTTACTAAGGAAGTTTTTCGATTTTTCAAACCGATCTATTACAAACAAGAAATTTCTTATTTTGCCGCACATAGGGATCGCCAAAATACATTTTTCTTTATATCTTCGCCATTTACTGTCGGATCTTAAAGTGTAATATATCGATGTTTTTGTCTAACGAAGGCCAATGTTTTGCGATATTAATACATTCTTAAAAACTGTAATGCTTCAGCAGTTCTTGCATTAAGAATTGCAAGCATGGTCAAAAAAATTCTGAAATTGTGGACCGGGTGGAAAAAGTAAACGTTATTTTCTATGGGCAGACGAAGCATTTGTTGAACGTCGTCCGGCAATTGATGAACCCAAGATATATCATCTATTGGAATTGCTTGAGGTTGGATTTCACAAGAACCAGAATGGCGGATAAAATAAAAGCGGAGAGTTCGGGAGGCTGTTGTTTATTTAATTTAATTTTTAATAGTTTATAATTAAATTAGACACAACGCGATTAAATGTTATACAGACACAGACGAAATTAAAACAATTATTTCGTGAATAAAACGAATAGAAAGACAAACTAAGAGACTGTTTGGGTATTTACACTGTAAATTTTTACATGATATTTTTTCACAATTTTAAATAAATACGAGAACGGATATCTGAGATCAATGATTATTAAAAAAAAAGTACTAGAAGAATGTACTTGAGGTCAATGATTATATAACTAAACTTAATTATTTTCACAGCTTATCTATGTCTTTAAACTGACACTGAACGTTTTGTTCATGTAGTACATTAATCTGCCTTGGCTGTCACTGGTGAGCAACCCATGGGCCACATTTTTTCAGAACTTGAGAGCCGACAAAAATACAGCAAACTTAGATCTTTTCAAAACATAATTGATTACAAGATTTAAAATTTTTATAATTCTTGTTGTATGAGTTAAAATATCTTGGGTAAGTACTATGTAGAAGAATGTATTTAAGCTCAATGATTAATATCGCAAAACATTGGCCTTCGTTAGACAAAAACATCGATATATTACACTTTAAGATCCGAAAACGAAAAATGTATTTTGGCGATCCCTATGTGCGTCAAAATAAGAAATTCCTTGTTTGTAATAGATCGGTTTGAAAAATCGAAAAACTTCCTTAGTAAAAGTTTAACGATTTTTTAATAGCTTTAGTTTTCTGATATTAGGGTGCTACATTAGGATGGTAGGAACAGGGGTCTGATAGATAAATATTACAACCGGATACCCAAGAATAATGACTATTAAAGAAAAATGTTGGCCTCCTCGAGACAAAAACATCGTTATATCACACTTCGAGATCCGACTGTAAATGCCGAAGATATAACGAAAAATGTGCAACGAAAAAAATTAAAAAAAAAATTTCGAAACTGTTTCATAGCAATGCTTTATATTCGATGGTGTACGGCGAACTTTATTTTTTCCCCATATAAGTCGAAACGCTCTAAAGTATACCCATATGCATTTTACACAAAATTTTAGGATATCGTCCCACCCTGAGCTCCAAAATCTTGACTACAACAGAAAAAAGGACAGACAGGTAGACGGACGGACGGACAAACAGACGGACGGACGTCGCGAAATCGATTCTCCTGCCGATTCAGAGTCGATCGGTACAACTTGAATGGTATTCATAATCAGATTTGTGGAGTTTATATAAGATTTTAGAAAATCCTCCCACAAAGAACGATGTCAAATTTCATCACAATCGGTCCATAAACACCTGAGATATCGCTGAAACAATACTTACAAAATGTAAACAAAATTTCTTAGACACGTACTTTGGGCAATTTTCTGTACATCAAATGCAGTGTTATGGCGATATCTCAATTGTTTATGGACCGCTTTAGATACAATTTTACAGAGTGCTTTGGGAAACTATTTCCTACAATCTGATATATAACATATTATCACATGTACACCAGGAGTATCTTTTTCCTCTTGTTATTTAAAAGTGTGTTTCAACCAAAAATTTTAAAATTTTCGTCTAATTTTTGGTATTTTTTCGATATTTTCAGTGTTTAAAAACCGATTTTAATGAAATTTAATAGCGTTCATTGCGGGATATATAATTTATGTAAGTCCATCATCCAATCTGATATATAATTTATGTAAGTCCATCATCCAGGGGCTTCAGAAACTTGATTTCAACAGACAGACAGAGGGACGGACAAACAGACAGACAGACGGACAGACGGACATCGCTTAATCGATTCTCCTCCCGATTCTGAGTCGATCGGTATAATTTTTATGTCTACGATCACTAATAAAAAAATTACAAACGGAATCACAAAATTATAATACCCTTTCACCTATTGGTGAAGGGTATAATAATTAACACATGTACAATTAGATCAAAAATTTTTAAATTTTCGATATTTTCGGTGTTTATAAACCGATTTTAATGAAATTTAATAGCGTTCATTGCGGGAGAATTTTCTAAAATCTGATATATAACTTGTGTAGGTCCATCCTCTAGGGGCTCCAGAAACTTGATTTCAACAAATTCTCCTCCCGATTCTGAGTAGATCGGTATAATTGGTATATGGGGTGTATGGGGTCTACGATCACTAATAAAAAAATTACAAACGGAATCACAAACTTATAATACCCTTTCACCTTTTGGTGAAGGGTATAACAAAGGCATGGTGTAGCCGGTTTTAGTTCTAAATCAAATTCTGTCTTTATTTAAATTTTGTTTTGCTTATATACTATATATAAAATCTGGCTTAGCCTTTCTAAATACTTAATTATTATTTCTTCTTTATCGATATTATTGAGTTTCATATTCATATTTTTATCTGCCCAATCAATAATTAGTATTTTATAATCTGACTCCAATAGAAATATTTCAAATAAAAATACTTCACTTAAATGTAAATAATTCACTCAACAATGAAACACACCATACGCAAACAAAACAATGTAATTTAGATATAGTAATGTATCATGGTGCATGCACTACCGACTTGTATAATATACTACATACACTACAAAGTATACCGTTATGAACAGTATCGAATGCTTTCGAGTAATCTAAAAGTACCAAAAATGTTAGTTTTCTGTCATAAATTTCTAACCTTATATCTTCAGTCACATCGATAAGGGCAGTTGTGGAGCTATGGTTGGTGCGAAATGCAGACTGTCGATCAGTTATGACATTGTTTAAGTAAATACAAAATAATTTGATTGTAGAGAAGTTTTTCAAAAACTTTGGATAAAAAGGTTAAAATTGCAATTGGTCGTTATTCGGATTTAGTTTTAAGTATTGGTGTAATTTTGGCTATCTTCCAGGAAGGCGGGTAGTTGCTAAATGTTATGATTTTGTTGAAAATGTGAGTAATTGTTGGAAGAAGCAGCGGAAGTAGGATCTTGGGGAACTTTGGATGCATTTCATCAGATCCGATGGCGTTCGATTTTACGGCTATACAAAATTTACAAACATCACATTTATCTATTCCAACAAAATTAAATTCATGATTTTGATTTATTGGGATATGGTAGGTGTTTATATAGAAATTAAGATTTGCATTCACCGTTGGAATATTTACAAATTTCTCATTGATAGAATCCACATTTTTATTTAAGTCAAAAGAAACTTTCGGCTTTCCTCTAACTATTTCACGTATATTTTTCCAGATTTTCTGAGAATCGATCGCGTTTAAAAACTTAGTTGCATAATAGGAGTAGCATAATGCGTTACAATCCATCACCGCTATATTTATACCCTTCATCACCATAGATGGAAAGGGTATATTGGGTTTGTGCTGATATTTGTAACGCATAGAAATATTGGTTTCAGACATACCTTTTAGTATACCAATCGACTTAGAATCACTTCCTGAGTTGTTTTAACGATGTCCGTCCGGCTGGCTGGGCGGTTATCCATTTAAAGGTCGTAACTTTAAAGATAACACAGGGCAACAGCAAAAATATGCTCGAGTAACCACTATATACATTTGATGTATCACGGCTACCTGAGTACAAAAATCGAAAAATTTTTAAATTCTATGGCAAGATTTTGTTTTTTTATTTTTTTTTAAATTGCAATTTTTTTTAGACGTTTCTTCAAATAATTAATGATAACTCAAAAACTACTAGTCCGATATAATTAAAATAAAATCAGAAAAATCAGAAAGATTTACATAGCCTTTAATTCGTCTATATATCGCGTTTCAATCTGATCAATAGTATCGGAGTTATAATAAAAACTTAAGAAAAAAATATATTTTTTACGTAAAAATGGCAAAAATTTTCGTTTTAAAAAAATCATGAAAAATCGAAAACGGCAAAAAAAACCTCCAGATTGATTATTTTATCGCATAGCGACATAATAGCAACAAAATGAGATATCGATCATAAAAATCGATTGATTTTTTCCGAATTTATTCACAGTTTAGTGAATTCGGTCATTTTCACAAAATTTTAGTTTTTTGCTTAATATACGTATACAGGGTGTTTCAAATGTGTGAAAAAAAATAGATTTTAGAATTTCAAGGAGTGCCGGTAGGATTATTGTGAGATTTGGTGAGGAACTTTCACCCACAAAATTTTAGCCAAATTGGACAACGCTAACACGTGTCGCCCAGGTCCTAAAGCTGACAAATCAAGTTTATATCGGAAAAATTTTATAATTTTAAAGTTTTTGCAAAATTAACGCTATTTATTCCCCCTTTTGCAAAAAAGTGGATCCTGGTCCTTATGGCAAGCACAAGGAGATTTCCAATAAGCTACATATCTTTAAAATCGGTTAAACAGTTTTCGAGTTACTACAATTTGCACTGGCCATTACATGTCCTTGAGGACTTGCCGAAGGCAATTGACTAAGTCAAATCGATGGAATAGATCGAAAATGCATTTCATTGTTTTATTGATAATTTTTCTTTTATTTTATATTTTATTATTTAAATTTATTACAACTTATAAAATAAGGAAATATGTAAATAAATATTATAAACTACAAACTTTGGAATTTTCTTTTATGACATTTTATATTATTGAATAACGAAGTGTTGCTCTGAATACTCCAGCAAAAATCTGCCATCATGTGTGCATCCCAGCGACCCTGGTATCTTTCCTCCATTGTCCGAATATCTTGGTGAAATCGTTCGCCCTGTTCCTCATTTAAGTCTCCTAGATTTTCAGGAAAACGATCTAAGTGACTGTGAAGGTAATGTAACTTGATGCTCATGTTGCATCCAAGATTCTGGAAGTGAGCCGTCAAATATTCCTGCTCTCAGCTTTTCCATACTCAAACTTGGAAACTTCCTTGAAATATACTGGAAACATTCAACATCTTTGTTAAGTGCTTTAACAAATTGTTTCATCAGACCAAGTTTAATGTGAATAGGGGGTAATATGATGCGATCTCGGGGCACCAGAGGTACATTTATAACATTAGGCATACCTGGATCCAGTGTTTCCCTATAAGACCATTGTTTTTTCTTCCAGTGTTCTGACTTAGCTCTGCTGTCCCATAAACATAAAAACAAGGGTATTTGGTATAGCCACTTTGTTGACCTAATAGGAAATTTACCATCTTAATATCAACACAAATTACCCAGTTATGTTCACTATACTTTATCTTCTTCATGATCAATGCAATTACAGAGTATTCTTACATGTTTACATGTATATTGTAAGTTAAAAAATAAAAAATTTTAAACTAAGTAAAATGTTTTTGCAAATTGTCGGCAAGTCCTCAAGGACATGTAATGGCCAGTGAAAATTGTAATAACTCGAAAACTGTTTAACCGATAAAGACATGTAGCTTATTGGAAAAATCATTGCGTTTGCACTAAGAACCAGAATAAACTTTTTTGCAAAAGGGGCAATAAATAGCTTTAATTTTGCAAAAACTGAAATTTTTTTCGATTTTTCATGATTTTTGTAAAACGAAAACTTTTGCCATTTTTATGTAAAAAATATATTTTTTTTCTTAAGTTTTTGATTATAACTCCGATACTATTGATCCGATTGAAACGCGATATATAGACTATGTAAATCTTAATTTTTCTGATTTTATTTTAATAATATCGGACTAGTAGTTTTTGAGTTATCATTAATTATTTGAAGAAATGTCTAAAAAAATTGCAATTAAAAAAAAAAAATTTAAATCTTGCCATAGAATTTAACAATTTTACCATTTTTGTACAAAGGTATTCATGATACATCAAAATTGTATAGTGGTTTTAAGAGCATAAGCAATTTTTTTATTTTGTTGTGCTGTGTAATTTGATGAAATTTGGCACAGGCTCATATTTTGGTCCAAGGACGATCCTCCCGGAATAGTGTTTATAGCCACAAATTTAAAAATGTTCAGCACAAATATTGCTTATGATAACGTTAATCCAGTGTACATAATTTTGTAGTAATCGGCCCATATTTAATCATTCCTCCCATACAAGACACATTCCCAAAAGACGTTTATATACACGTAAAAGCAAAACCGTTTATAACTCTATAGATAAATGCATTTCATTACTAAAACTTTGCACAGATAAATATATTGTAAATATAAACCAAAAGTTGGTAACAATCTGTTTACAATTGACCCTAGCTCCCATACCAGGCCCTTAGCCGGAAATGAAATAAATCTCGAAATTTTGAAAAAATAGCATTTAAGGACTTAAGGAAAACTTGTTAAATTGTTGGTCCATATTTGACTTTAGTAGTGAAGGGTATGGTATAATTTTATGAAATTCTACATGACCGAGTAGTAAAAGTTTATAAAGTTTTACTTTGTTTGAAAGTTAATTTGATTTTTTTTACATGTGAATTTTATGTACTTTTAAGTGAGGATAAATTTTTTTTCGCAATTTACAAATTATTTTATGACTTTTGTCAAAAAATTGCAACAGCAATAATCTATATGTGACCCGGTCTATGAAAAGGGAAAAAGTGGATTATGACTCAAAACAAAATTTCGAAAAATTAGCAGTAGCCCGTTTTAAGTTTTTATTGAAGGACAAATTTTCCACGCCCACTTTTTTCGATTTAACTAAAATCGCAAAACGGCTGGGACGATTTGGCTAAGTTTTTTTACTGCGAACATGTCTGAGAAAAATTAGCCAAAAAAAACTTTTGCCACGCCCTATTTTACGCTTACTTTTATGCCCACTATTTTCAATTTGTCTTAAAATGGGAAGTAGCTACACCGATTTGGATAGATTTTCTTCTGAATATTAATAGCAATGCAATTTACGTTTAAAGTGCAAGAAAAATTTACCATGCCCACTTTTTTAGATTTATCTTCAGCTGTTTTTGTTTTTACATATTTATAATACAGTTTATGTTTTCAGAGAATATATATATATATATATATATATATATATATATATATATATATATATATATATATATATATATATATATATATATATATATATATATATATATATTTATATATATATATATATAAATCGATTCCACTTTTCGTTGTAACTCTATAACTTAAGAACGGGCTCAATCATCCAAACCAAATGTTTAGGCTTTGTTCGGACTATTTAGTAGATGGTTTATGTGAAGTTTGCTCGAGCGGTTCTTCATTTATCACAATTACTATACCCTTCAACAGTAGGTGAAAGGGTATTAAAAGTTTGTCATTCAGTTTGTAATTTTTTCATTATTTGTCGCACATCCTACAAAATTTATACCGATCGCGGTGTCCGTCTCTCTATCTGTCTGTTGACATCAAGTTTGTGAGGCTGCTAGAGATCGACATAAATTGTAAATCAGATTTTATGAAATTATTTATCCTACGTAGCACTCTATTATATTTCATTAAAATCGGTTGAAAACCACCTGAGATATCGCCAAAATACTAAAATTTATGTGCGACATATAAAATATTTCACCGAAAAGTACGTTTCAACAAGTAAGAGCGTTATATTCGGCTTTGCCGAATATTAGATACCCTTCACCAATCGTGTTTCAATAATAATCGAATTTTCGATTTTATAATGAATCCTACAGAAATAGTTGATATATGGATTTGCTGATCAGTTCAAGGTCGTTGCAATTAACACAGCCTTTTAAGTGTAGATATATTCTGATATTTTTTAGACCGATGTAGCTTATACATCGCGATGCATCGGTTTATATTGCAGCTTAAATATCTATACATATATTCCATATACATAGTTTGTGATTCAAAGAAAATTAAAACCCAGAAAACGTAAAACTTCATGGTTCTAAAAAGATCATGAATATGCACTTTTATCCGAACTTTACTAAGTTGAGTCCCTTTTCAATATTATTTGATAAATATTGTTCCTTCCTAATGTATAATTAAATTCATTAACTATGTATGATGAATATAAAAAAAGTTCTGTTAGTTATCTAAAAACATTTGCCAATAATATTAGGGAGTAATTGATTGCTTTTTCAATATATACAAGCCTTAGAATGTAAGGGTATACGGAATTAGTTAAATATAAAGCTTTAAAATGGATATCAGACCTATATTAAAAAAACTTATAGATGCTAACGTAAAATATCTATTATTCATGCATCATCTCACAAAATATCAGGGCAGTAGAATTTACCGTTATGATTTTACAGCAAAAACAAAAAAGACTTAAGTAGAATCCAAAGATATTTTAAAAAATGCTTCTCCTATAAATTTTAGTTTTTGGTGCTTGAATCTTTTTGGCGGAAGGAACAATTATTTACGTAGCTGATCTAATTTTGATTGTTAACACAATTTAAATCTTGTTATTGTCGCTTTTAATTTTGAATATACATATTACAAAAGTTTCCTTTTTTATACGTTTTTTACCCCTAGTCGGACAAATTTATATAATACCGAATACGTGTCCTGATATTTATACTGCTGATCTTAACTTCATTTTTGTTAAAGAGGTATAATATTACCGTTTTTCTTTTTTTAACCCCTGAATTAAAAAAGTATTAAACACCTGTCTCATATTTCTTCAATGCCAATCGAACAGTCCATAAATTATCATTGATTTAAACAATATGCATAGTTTAAAAAGAAAAAAACTTATCTTTAAATTTTTGACCCGTCTTTGTTCTTTCGCAAAATAAAAACATGATAAACCTTCTTAAAATAAGTTTTTCTATAGAAAAAGTAAGTTTTTCTAAAGAAAAAGTAAGTTTTTCTATAGAAAAAGTAAGTTTTTCTATAGAAAATGTAAGTTTTTCTATAGAAAAAGTAAGTTTTTCTATAGAAAAAGTAAGTTTTTCTATAGAAAAAGTAAGTTTTTCAATAGAAAAAGTAAGTTTTTCTATAGAAAAAGTAAGTTTATCAATAGAAAAAGTAAGTTTTTCTATAGAAAAAGTAAGTTTTTCTATAGAAAAAGTAAGTTTTTCTATAGAAAAAGTAAGTTTTTCTATAAAAAAAGTAAGTTTTTCTATAGAAAAAGTAAGTTTTTCAGTAGAAAAAGTAAGTTTTTCTATAGAAAAAGTAAGTTTTTCTATAGAAAAAGTAAGTTTTTCTATAGAAAAAGTAAGTTTTTCTATAGAAAAAGTAAGTTTTTCTATAGAAAAAGTAAGTTTTTCTATAGAAAAAGTAAGTTTTTCTATAGAAAAAGTAAGTTTTTCTATAGAAAAAGTAAGTTTTTCTATAGAAAAAGTAAGTTTTTCTATAGAAAAAGTAAGTTTTTCTATAGAAAAAGTAAGTTTTTTAAATTGTATTTATAAAAAATATACTATGCTGAATATACATTTCTAAAAAGTAATGTTTTCTTTATAGAAGCAAAAGAAAATAATTTAATGTAAGTTTTTCTATAGAAAAAGTAAGTTTTTCTATAGAAAAAGTAAGTTTTTCTATAGAAAAAGTAAGTTTTTCTATAGAAAAAGTAAGTTTTTCTATAGAAAAAGTAAGTTTTTCTATTGAAAAAGTAAGTTTTTCTATAGAAAAAGTAAGTTTTTCTATAGAAAAAGTAAGTTTTTCTATAGAAAAAGTAAGTTTTTCTATAGAAAAAGTAAGTTTTTCTATAGAAAAAGTAAGTTTTTCTATAGAAAAAGTAAGTTTTTCTATAGAAAAAGTAAGTTTTTCTATAGAAAAAGTAAGTTTTTCTATAGAAAAAGTAAGTTTTTCTATAGAAAAAGTAAGTTTTTCTATAGAAAAAGTAAGTTTTTCTATAGAAAAAGTAAGTTTTTCTATAGAAAAAGTAAGTTTTTCTATAGAAAAAGTAAGTTTTTCTATAGAAAAAGTAAGTTTTTCTATAGAAAAGGTAAGTTTTTCTATAGAAAAAGTAAGTTTTTCTATAGAAAAAGTAAGTTTTTCTATAGAAAAAGTAAGTTTTTCTATAGAAAAAGTAAGTTTTTCTATAGAAAAAGTAAGTTTTTCTATAGAAAAAGTAAGTTTTTCTATAGAAAAAGTAAGTTTTTCTATAGAAAAAGTAAGTTTTTCTATAGAAAAAGTAAGTTTTTCTATAGAAAAAGTAAGTTTTTCTATAGAAAAAGTAAGTTTTTCTATAGAAAAAGTAAGTTTTTCTATAGAAAAAGTAAGTTTTTCTATAGAAAAAGTAAGTTTTTCTACAGAAAAAGTAAGCTTTTCTATAGAAAAAGTAAGTTTTTCTATAGAAAAAGTAAGTTTTTCTATAGAAAAAATAAGCTTTTCTATAGAAAAAGTAAGTTTTTCTATAGAAAAAATAAGTTTTTCTATAGAAAAAATAAGTTTTTCTATAGAAAAAGTAAGTTTTTCTATAGAAAAAGTAAGTTTTTCTATAGAAAAAGTAAGTTTTTCTATAGAAAAAGTAAGTTTTTCTATAGAAAAAGTAAGTTTTTCTATAGAAAAAGTAAGTTTTTCTATAGAAAAAGTAAGTTTTTCTATAGAAAAAGTAAGTTTTTCTATAGAAAAAGTAAGTTTTTCTATAGAAAAAGTAAGTTTTTCTATAGAAAAAGTAAGTTTTTCTATAGAAAAAGTAAGTTTTTCTATAGAAAAAGTAAGTTTTTCTATAGAAAAAGTAAGTTTTTCTATAGAAAAAGTAAGTTTTTCTATAGAAAAAGTAAGTTTTTCTATAGAAAAAGTAAGTTTTTCTATCGAAAAAGTAAGTTTTTCTATCGAAAAAGTAAGTTTTTCTATCGAAAAAGTAAGTTTTTCTATAGAAAAAGTAAGTTTTTCTATAGAAAAAGTAAGTTTTTCTATAGAAAAAGTAAGTTTTTCTATAGAAAAAGTAAGTTTTTCTATAGAAAAAGTAAGTTTTTCTATAGAAAAAGTAAGTTTTTCTATAGAAAAAGTAAGTTTTTCTATAGAAAAAGAAAGTTTTTCTGTAGAAAAAGTAGGTTTTTCTATAGAAAAAGTAAGTTTTTCTATCGAAAAAGTAAGTTTTTCTATAGAAAAAGTAAGTTTTTCTATAGAAAAAGTAAGTTTTTCTATAGAAAAAGTAAGTTTTTCTATAGAAAAAGTAAGTTTTTCTATAGAAAAAGTAAGTTTTTCTATCGAAAAAGTAAGTTTTTCTATAGAAAAAGTAAGTTTTTCTATAGAAAAAGTAAGTTTTTCTATAGAAAAAGTAAGTTTTTCTATAGAAAAAGTAAGTTTTTCTATAGAAAAAGTAAGTTTTTCTATAGAAAAAGTAAGTTTTTCTATAGAAAAAGTAAGTTTTTCTATAGAAAAAGTAAGTTTTTCTGTAGAAAAAGTAGGTTTTTCTATAGAAAAAGTACATGTTCATTTCACGTTCAGCGGTAACTGAAATAAAATAGAAATAAACAACCAAATTTATGTCAATTCTTGCTTCTGCCTGTGTATCCTCTCTTTCGCTCACAAATACAATCACATTCCTCTCTTTGTTCATCCCTGATATAGAGCAGCCTTACTCAGCCTTTGCACTCAGGAGCCGAGTACTAATCGGCTTTTTAACATATATTCACAGACATAACACGAACTGTAATCAAATTCCAATAAGTGAGAAAGGAAAACAATAATATTTTACTTAGTCTCTTTGCTGCTTTCAACGAAGGAGGTTGATGTCGCTCAGATTTTTTAAATACAACAACAAACACACATGAAATTATTAATTATTTTAAAATGTTCTCCCGTTGAGTACCCCTGATATAGAGTATATACGAATTGGGTTACCTTCTTTGGAAAGGGGTTAGTAGAGAAGCGAAAGGTGGTGAAAAAGGAGATAAAGCTTTTTATTATTTAACACTGTAATTGCACATCATATATATTTTTAAAACAGCGAAGTTGTGTCATTTGTTGTTATTTAGACGCATTTGTTTAAGATTTTTTGTTCTACAGCAGTGTCCCGCAAAATAATACTATTGCATCTTGTGCTTGTGTGGGTTATTTTTGTAGTTCTCTCTCTATCTATGCCCTATATTCAAACAAACAAGTTGTTTTGTTAGTAAGACACTAACAACGCAACCTGTTTGTTTAAATGCTCATGAGAGAATGATTATCTTAAGATAAACATTTGTTATCTTTTTCGTATCTGTGTGAGCAATATGTACAAATATAAAAAAGATAAATGCCCTCGGGCTAGCTTTTGCCTATCGCAGTTCTACAGCCAATTTTATTGCTGTAGCCTTACGCAAACGGAAGATGATGTGATTTTTAATAATTTTAATATAAATTAATAATTACAATAATTGATGTTGGCGAGACCGGGGATCTAACCCAGACTCTATGTGATATTATACTTAGTAGTCGACATGCTAACCAACTAAGGCACAGACCCACTTTGATAGCTTTTTAATGTTTATCGATTGCGGTATAAATTTTTTTTCTATATTAATTGATCCAAAAGTTATATATGGGTCAAAAAAGTACCAAAATTTCGTTTTTATCCCTTTTATTCCCAATTACGAAAAGTACTAAAAACGTGATTTTTCAGTTTTCTAGTCGATCTAAATCCAATATAAATTTTGTTTTACTCGATGTTAGTTTCGGAGATAAAATTACTAAGTTTTTAACTTTCTACCCTAATTTAATCCCAAAACTGTTTAATTTGCAAAAAGTCCCTTAACTTTAAGTGCTGATCTTAGACCATTTTAGTGTTTGTTTTTACCACTTTTGGTAAAACAAGTAAGAGTGGTATATTCGGCTTTGCCGAATCTTGGATACCCTTCACCAATGGTGCTGCAAAAGTACTTAATGTAATTCCAAGCAAAATTTGGTTATACTAGTATTATATGCAAAGAGTCTTTAAAATTGAGAGTCGGAAAAAGAAAAGCTTTTCGGTGGCGTCATCATCTAGAATAGTTATGCACCCAAAGGTTAGGTTGGGCAGGTGGCTGATGTCTAGGGAAGCTTCACTTGGGTTCTAAAGTGGTCCCTTTGTGAAAGATAATGATCACTAGACTACAAGTAGAGAATGCATATTTAAGCCAGCCATTAGCTTCGAAATAAAATAGACACATATTTTACGAACATTTAATAGAGTTCGATAGACCAAATAAACCATGCAGAAAATATGCTTCAAAATGTAGATGCCCTTACATTTGCAATAGCACATCGATTTGATGAAGTTTAAGTATTCTGGCATGCAACCCAAAAACACAGTGCCCAGTGAGGGTTGTGCACTTTAATTCGTACAAATTATTCAACTAGTAAAAGTTCTTGATAAGTTATGTAAAACTCTGAAGTTAGCGGACTGATTTAGGTCAAAGCATTAACAATGATAAGCCTTATACACTCTTAGTTTTAGATACATAAGTGAAATATATAGCTTTTGAATGGATGGATATCAGCTTTGTCGGAAAAGTTATTAAAGATTTACTTATTAATCTGAAGTTAGTTAATTAATTAAAATGAACACTTCATCAATAATTATTGGGATGTATTGTTCTTTCGATCTGTCCGATTGGTGTTTGGAAAGTTTTGCTCTAGTTCCTTGTGCAATTTTAATGTGATTTAATTTATCAGCATTAAATCGATTCCCGGTCGGGGTTATATGGGAGATTTCACTAAATGTGAATAGAGCTCGCCCATTTTCAATATCGAACTTTTCAAGAGATCAGAAATACTTTTGTCAAATGTTGCCCCTCTAGAAAGTTTATTTTAGGCGCTATCGCCCTGAATATCAATATTGTACAACGTCTTTATACTAAATGTCATCATCGTATCTTAGGCGAAGTTATACGGGATCAATTGTCAAACATGAACGGATTTCTTCCAATTGCAATTAAAAAAATTTAAATTTTCGTTGATATGTGAGATACTTACATACATATGTAAACGGATATCATGTAGTTAGCTGCATTTTTGTACTTCCTAGGAAGATTACCTATATTTTGATATATAATACATTCTCAAATGTTATCATAATGTTCAAAAGTCGGACACAAAATTAAGATTAATGCAGAGTGTCTGTCTGCCAAAATCAGATTTGTGGAGCTCCTGGATTTTACACAAAATTTTGGGATATTGTCCCACTCTGATTTTTATCATTGTCGATCAAAACACCATCGCTTAAACGCTAAATTAAATCTACCACAAATTAGTTGAGCCCCACACAAATGCTTCATATGTATATTAATTTTCTTTTGTTCATACTAAATGTAATTCCTAGCAATATATGGTTATACTAGTATTATATGCAAAGAATCTTTAAAATTAAGAGTCGGAAAACGAAAAGCTTTTTGGTGGCGTCATCATCTAAAATAGTTATGGACCCAAATGTTAGGTTGGGCAGGTGGCTGATGTCGAAGGTAGCGTCACTTCGATTCTAAAGTGATATGTGTCTATTTTACGAACATTTGATAAAGTTCGATAGACCAGATAAACCATGCAGAAAGGATCCTTCAAAATGTAGATGCCCTTAGATTTGCAAGAGCACATCGATTTGATGAAGATTAAGTATTCTGGCATGCAACCCAAAAACACAGTGCCCAGTGAGGGTTGTGTACTTTAATTCATACGAATTGTCCAACTATTAAAAGTTCATGATTAGTTATGTAAAACTCTGAACTGATTTAGGTCAAAGCTTTAACAATGATTGTCAATGTATACAACCCTTAGAATTATAAGGTATACACTCATAGTTTTAGATACATACGTGAAATATATAGCTTGTAAATGAATGGATATCAGTTTTGGCGGAAAATTTATTGAAGATTTACTTATTAATCTGAAGTTAGTTAACTAATTAAGATGAATACTTCAACAATAATATTTGGGATCTATTGTTCTTTCGATCTGTCCGATGGATGTGTGGAAAGTTTTGTTCTAGTTCTTTGTGCAATTATAATATGATTTAATTTATCAGCATTAAAGTAATTCCCGATCGGGGTTATATGGAAGATAACAGTAAATGTGAACCGAGCTCGCCCATTTTCAATGCCGAACTTTTCAGGAGATCAGAAATACTTTTGTCAAATGGACAACATTAAAGTTTATTTTAGGCGCTATCGCCCTGAACAACGATATTGTACAACGTCTTTATACTAAATTATGATGACATTTCTATATCTATTATAATAGATAGATAATTATAATTAATTAGCTAATAAGATAATTATAATTTGTCATTTATTAGCTACTAAGAGATTGCCTTAGGCGAAGTTATACGGGAGCAATAGTCAAACGTGAACGGATTTCTCCCAATTGCAATTAAACAATTTAAATTTTCGTTGATATGTGAGATACATACACACATATGTAGGTTTTAAACGGATATCATGTACTTAGCTGCATTTTTGTACTTCCTAGGAAGATTACCTATAATTTGATATATAATACATACTCAAATGTTATCATAAAGTTCAAAAGTCAGACATAAAATTAATATAAATGCAATGTGTCTGTCTGCTAAAATCAGATTTGTGGAGCTCCTGGAGGGTATACCCATATGCATTTTGCACAAAATTTTAGGATATCGTCCCACCCTGAGCTCCAAAAACTCCAAAAACTTGACTACATCAGAAAAAAGGACAGACAGGTAGACGGACGTCGCGAAATCGATTCTCCTGCCGATTCAGAGTCGATCGGTACAACTTGAATGGTATTCATAATCAGATTTGTGGAGTTTATATAAGATGTTAGGAAATCCTCCCACAAAGAACGCTGTCAAATTTCATCACAATCGGTCCATAAACACCTGAGATATCGCTGAAACAATACTTACAAAATGTCAACAAAATTTCTTAGACACGTACTTTGGGCAATTTGCTGTACATCACAAGTATTGTTTTGGCGATATCTCAGTTGTTTATGGACCGCTTTTGATAAAATTATAATGTGCTTCGCGGGGTAATTTCCTAAAATCTAATATAAAATTTATGTATGTTCGTGCTCCAGGAGGATGGTTTTTCCTATTTCTGCATTTCAGTTTTTCAACAAACATTCTCTAACGCGTACTTTGGGCAATTTGCGATACATTAAATTTAGTGTTTTGGCTGTATCTCAGTTGTTTATAGACCGCTAAAATTTTACAGAGTGCTTTGGGAACCATTTCCTACAATCTGATATATAATATATTATCACATGTACACCAGGAGTATCTTGTTTCTCTTATTATTTAAAAGTGTGTTTCAATCAAAAATTTTAAAATTTTCGTCTAATTTTTGGTATTTTTTCGATATTTTCGGTGTTTATAAACCGATTTGAATGAAATTTAATAGCGTTCATTGCGGGAGAATTTCCTAAAATTTGGTATATAATTTATGTAGGTCCATCCTCCAGGGGCTTCAGAAACTTGATTTCAACAGACAGACAGACGGACGGACAGACGGACAGACGGACATCGCTTAATCGATTCTCCTCCCGATTCTGAGTCGATCGGTATAATTTTTATGGGGTCTACGATCACTAATAAAAAAATTACAAACGGAATCACAAACTTATAATACCCTTTCACCTATTGGTGAAGGGTATAAAAAAGTAAATACGAACATTGATTTGATAGTTTTTTGTTTTTTGCATTTATAATCTTTAGATCAAAATCTTTTTGTAGAGAATGTTGATGAGCATTTTTTCGAGTACAAACCTATCAAATCAGTGATCATATTTTTTTTAATAAAAATCACTTAGTCTTGCCAAAAACAATTATTTTCATGCTTTTTTAATAAAATTCGATAATTATTACTTGATATTTCGTAATCTCGCTATTAAAATTTTAAGAAAATCAAAGTTTTGACATTTGACCCCGGTGAAGAAAGGGTTAATCTCGTCCAATATTAAAAAACCTTTCAGCATAGGTTTTTCATAAACTAAGCAATAATATTAATTATTTTTTTGTTAAAATTTAATACAAGTAGAATTTACCAAGCATCTACTAGAATTTGGCCCAAAAATTTGAATTTTCGCGAAATTCTGTAATTTTATGCCGCAGGCACGGCGAAACTGTTCAAGATATTGACCTAATTTTGCGTCCAACATTCACATCCTCTGGTATATACTACGTCTCTGCTTTGTTTATAAACCACTTTTTGTTGTACAAAATGTTAATTTATTTTTGTGTTCTTCCTGAAGTTTCTCATATTTTTAATGTCTGTTCTTTATATGTTTATTTCTCATATTTGTAAGATGATTCTCACTGTCCCAAAAGCTGTGTTTTTCATTTATTGCAGGACTGCCAGATTTGGGATTTTGGCCCCAAAGTTGGGGATATTATATTCACAAAATGGCGAAAACATTTGGTGCGGGGCTTAGGAATTCACTCAAATTTGTTGGGGATTTTTTGTGGAAATTTTAACCTTGTGAACTTTTTACAACTTCATATTTTATAAATAAATTTTTTGTAATAAAGGATGATTCGTTTCTTGATATAAAAATGGCATCCGATTATGGGTCAGAACTTTAAGCTGTCAAGTCAAGAAAAGTACATTTAAAAATTAATTGTTCAAATTATAAAAAATAATATTAAATGAAATGGTATTATGTTTAGCACATAATTTAAATATTTTTAAGCAACAAATATTTTGACATGCAAAAATGTATAAACCAATATATCAATAATTATAATAATAACAATATAACAACCAAAATTCAGTGTAGCTAATAAAGATTTATGAACGTGAATACTCCCAATTGACGTTTACGAAACATAATGGAATAAACTTTCTTTTACAAATTGGAATATCATATTCGAAAAAAATCCGTCAAACTTTATTGAATTTTGGCCAAAAGAACTTTATCAAGCAGTTTTGAATATTTTAGCGGTTCCTACATGCAATGCCTATGTAGAGCGAGTATTTCCAGTTATGTATTTAACAAAAACAACAAAACATAATAATCCTCAAATTTCATACAAATTTTAAAAATTTTCGTAAATTTGCTATCAATTTCAATTCTGTCAACTTTGTCTCATACAAACTTAAGACTTGATGAACCAAACTAACTAGTGTGAAAGTAGACTAATGTATAGTTTAACTCATCTAATTCTCAAGAATTTGATGATTCTGAAGTTTACAAAATACTAGATTTCTAATATTTTATTATTTAAATTTGTAATGATTGCAAGCATACAAAACTATTTTTATGTTAATAAAATCGATCTCTTCATTTAATTGAATAAAAAAATGTAAGCAAACACGCTTTTATGAATTGGGGGATTCTTGGGGCTAAAAATTTTTAAATTTGGGGATGGTGACTAAAAAATATCTGGCAGCCCTGATTTGTTGTCAAATGCATATTAATTGTGTCTTCAAGTTGTTTCAATTTCAGCTTGTTATTTCATGTTTTTCTCTTATAAGTAAATATGTTCATTCGTATTCGTGCATTCGTCAAGTGTATACCTATTTCTGTTTGTGACCTGTTTTAAATTGTGCATTTTTTCGCCATCTTAAATTATAACGGGTTTTTTTTATAAATTTTATCTCGTGTGATTTTGTGTTTTTAAGTATTTTAATTAATTAATCCCTAAGTTATTGGAAAAGTAAAAGAATGGCTGACTCCGGGGGCGGAGACCCGTCGGTTGATCCAGGATATAGCCCAGGCGAAAGAAGAAGGAAAAGATCCTTGCCAGAAGTGGAGGTGACACCAGAAGCAGTGAAAAAAGGTAAGCCTAGTTTATTGGCCTCGGACAAAACGGACATGAATAATATAAATCAAATAATACAAAATATTCCCCAAACAGCACCAACTAACATTTATGACAATGACCATAAGGGTCCCTACATTGTTTATGTAGACTCTTATAACGAAGAAGGTATCAAGAAATGCCTCAATGCGATAACCGTTAGTAATGTGATGATGGAACTCAAAGTTGAAGGTTGTATAGAGGTTAGCAAAATAGGATTTGGTAGGTGCAAGGTGTCTTTCAGGACAGCGAAAGCCGCAAACGATTTTAATTACAACTACAATAATAAAGACAAAGGCATATCGGCACGGATTTTAAATCATTTAATAACAAAGACTGGAATTGCATATGACATACCCGTAGAAATCTCGGATGAAGTATTTCTAAAAACAGCAGAATCTCCGATTGACATCATTAGCGCCATGAGGGTAAAAAGGAAAATTAAGGCAACCAAATCCCCAAAGAAATAACATATGGATACACCAAAATCGAGGTCAAACACTTTATTCCTTTTCAGCAATGTTACCGCTGCTTCCGATACAATCATTTTGCCTTACACTGTAAACAAAATGCTGAGATATGCAGAAAATGTTACAATCAGCACAACACCGAAGACATCTGCGGAGGTATTTTTTGTGTTAATTGTAAAGGTAGTCATGCTCCCACTGACAAAAAATGCCCGGCAAGAGAGAAAGCTTTCTCTATTAAAAAATTGATGGCTATTGAAAATCTCACCCTTGGGGAAGCAAAAAATAGATATAATAATATATACTCAAACTATTTTGATATTTTAGACGGAAATGAGGATTTCCCGGAATTACCCTCCAAAACAAAGAATAGTAATATAAAAAACCATCAAAAAGCCACGAAAAGCCTTAACAAAGTACTGCCGTATGCAAAAGTAGTGAAATTCAACCAAAACAAGAGAACAGAAGACGAAAATAACAAGAAAGTTTGGCAACTATATAAGGAGGCTCTAAAAGACCACGAAATAAACTTGCCATACTGTGCATCTTCCTGTAGCTCGAATAACACCTCAGCAAACTCATCGTCTAGAACAACGAGTGAAAATACCTTTTCTTCACAATCACAAACAATAGACCTTTTGTCCAACCTTTCCAAGGAAACTACAGAATAAATTTCAAACTGGTCCATATTAAAAAATGATCCCGAAAAAATAAGAGAATTAATAATAAAATTTAAACAAAATCTAACAAATTCCATGAATAGTATCGATGTTGAAAACGTTAAAAAATTCCTTATTCAGCAAAGATACTGAAAACAAAACTCAGGTAAATGAGTATCATCCAATATAACATTCAAAGTCTTAAAAACCCTAATAAAAAAAACTTACTAGAGCACTACTTAGTCAATGATAACATCGACATTGCAATCCTTTGCGAAACTTGGCTGCTTGAAAATTATTGTACTCGTCTGGCAGATTACAACTTTGTTTGCAGAAATAGAGACGACGAATATGGGGGCGTAGGAATCTATATCCGGAAGAACATCAAGTTTACTATTTTAGATATTGGTACCCATTTTGACTCGCTTGGTATATCAACATTAAATCTAAAAAAATAACAATTTTAATATATTCGTTAATTACAGCCCATCCCAGATCGATTTGGAACTGTTTAATGCCGAAATGTCCAAGATATTTTTTTATGCCTACAATTATCCCAAAAAATCCTTTATTTGCGGTGACTTTAATGCAAAATCTAGAGTTTGGAATCTTAACTCAGCTGACTCCAGGGGTAATCTTTTAAAATCTATTGCCGATGATTTCAACTTAATCTGTCTAAATGATGGTTCACACACTCTACGAACTCTACTCTACGAACAACCATCTTGTTAAATATCTAGAGTCTAACAACCTACTAAGCGACCGCCAGTATGGGTTCCGTAGGGACCGCTCTACGGGAGACCTGCTAGCCTTTCTATCAGAAAAATGGTGTCAATCAATACACCGTTTTGGCGAAATTAAAGTTGTAGCTCTTGATATTTCCAAGGCTTTTGATAGAGTGTGGCACGGAGCACTTCTATCAATACTTATTGCTTTTGGTGTCGGTAAAAACTTCTCTCGGTTTATATCGAGCTTCCTCAGAGATCGCACTATACGAGTTGTTATAGATGGGTTCTCTTCGAACGAGTTCAAGATTAATTCAGGGGTACCGCAAGGCTCTGTTCTTTCTCCTACTCTATTTCTAATCTTTATAAATGACCTTCTACGTCAAACTTCCAACCCTATCTACTCTTTTGCAGATGATAGTAAGATTTGCCATTCATTTTCATTCAATCGTAGGCCAAGCCTCCTTGAGGTGGACGCTATGAGACAAAACATGAATGAATCATTAAACCACGATTTAGAAACAATTTCGGAATGGGGTCGTGCGAATAGAGTTGATTTTAATGCGCGGACAACTCAATGTTGTATGCTTACGCATAAACGCACGGCAAACCATGTTACTTCATCTTTATTAATGGGTGGTGTACATATTGAGGAATCAGATGCTCTTGATGTTCTAGGCATGAGAATTCAATGTGATGTCCGTTGGTCAAAGCATATCTTTCATGTGTCAAAAGAAGCATTCAAGTGCCTCGGTTTTCTAAAACGGTGCAAGAGATACTTCACTTCATCTGATCTCCTTACTATTTATACCACCTACACCCGATCGAAAATGGAATACAACTCTCATGTATGGGCCGGTGCTTCAAAGTCTATTTTGGAGCTTCTCGATCGAGTGCAGGAGAGGGCGAAAGTGCTCATCGGTGACAGTAGGGTATCCAACTCTATTGATTCACTTGAGCAGCGTCGCAGTGTCACACTGTTCTATCGTTACTACTTTGGAATGTACTCTAACGAAATCAGGAAACTTGTTCCCGCTAGGGCTCCTTCCTTTGTGGTCGATTGGCCGGTAGACCGAACAACACACTACAGAGACAATTCGTTCTTTAGCCGTACAGTTCCTATGTGGAATTCTCTCCCCGCAGAAGTTTTCCCTGCCAGTTGCAATATTTATTTATTTTATTTATTTATTTATTTATTTATTTATTTATTTATTTAGTCTATGAATAATAATATTTTCTTACAGACTATTTACAAGTCGATTTTGATTTTCACAATTACAAATTTTATTCCTATTGAGGTAAGAAACAGTTATAAGTTAAGGAAAGCAATAATTTTACATTTAACAACATTTATGTTTAAGCAAAAATCAACAAACTGATATAGATTATTATATTGCCTACATAATCTAACAAGTGGATCGGCGTCAGCATAATTGGTTCCACAGAATTTAATAAACAAAGGCCTATAAAACCGAGAGTTACGGCACGGAACATTTAAATTGACAGATTTTAACAAAAATTCACAATTAATGTTACCATTTAAAAGATTTAACATAAAAGAGACATTTAACATAGTTCGTCGACTTTTGAGAGTAGGTAACTTAATTAAGGCTAATCTACTTTCATATGGTGGGAGATAAAATGAGTGACGCCACGGAAGACCGCGTAAGCAAAATAACAAAAATTGTTTTTGCACCGACTCTATCCTATCATTGTGAATCTCATAATAAGGATCCCATATTCCAAAATAGGCCTGACTAGCGAAACATAAAGTTGTTTTGTTACATATGGATCTGAAAATTCCTTTGACCACCTCTTTATAAAAGCGAGGACCCCTCTAGCTTTGTTTACAGTTAAGGTGGATCAAGGATCAAGCAAAATTCCAAGATCAAGGAAAGAGTCAACAACATCCAGAAGATAACCCCCAAGGTAATAGTTAGCCGCTACACCGTTAATTCTACAGAACCGCATGCATTTACATTTTTTAAGGTTTAGTTCCATCATATTATGCTCACACCAGCGAAAGAAGTTATTAAGGTCTTCCTGAAGATGAACGTGATCAGCATAGTTGTTGAAAGAAAAAAATATCTTTACGTCATCGGCGTACATTAATACATTGCAAAATTTGATTACGTTAGGGAGATCATTTATAAAAAACGCAAATAACAGTGGACCAAGGTGGCTACCTTGGGGAACACCAGATAAAACAGATATTTGTTTAGATGTACTGTTGTTGAAGCGAACTTTTTGCTTCCTAGCCATAAGATAAGATTTTATCCAATTTAAGCTGTTGCGTGTAACTCCTAACATATCCAGTTTGGTTAAAAGTAGATTATGATTCACTTTATCGAATGCCTTGCTAAAATCAGTATATACGACATCAGTTTGCTTCTTTTGTTCAAATCCAGAATTTATTAATGTTGTAAAATGAAGAATATTAGTTGAAGTTGAGCAGCCTTTTCTAAAACCGTGTTGGTATGATGACAATAAGGATGAAGTTTGATGACATAGGAAATCAGCAATTAGTTTTTCGAACAATTTTGGGATCGCACTTAATTTAGCAATTCCTCTATAATTGGTAATATCGGATTTATTACCGGATTTATACAAAGGAATAATATATGATTCCTTCCAAAATGCGGGGAAATAACCAAATTTTAATGAAATATTAAATAAAATGGTTAACGGTATAGAGAAAGAATCAGCACATCGATTTAAAATACCACTTGGGATACCATCAGGACCATGAGTAAATGATGTCTTTAACTTTTTTAGGTTTATTAATATAGACTCGCTATCGAGAGTAGGAAAAGATATAGATGGGTTCGATGCGATCTCATATGGGTAGTGAGTTTTACCGTCATATGCAGCTTCGGAGTAAGTACTTGAAAAAAAGTCAGCAAACATGTCACTTATAACATCAGAATTATTAGATTCCTCATTATTAAATTTCATTACTGATGGGTAACCACTCGATTTTCTTTTGGAATTAACGAAGGAGTAAAAAGATTTAGGATCCCGGATAAAATTTCTTTTTATTTTAATTAAATAATTTTTATATAAAGAATGATTGAGAAGGTTATATTCTGAACGACTCACAGAATACCTTGCATAGTCAACAGCAGATCCAGTTTTTTTATATTTCTTATAGCATTTGTTTTTAGAATTTTTAAGATGTGATAATTGTTTATTATTCCAAGGTGGACCAGCAGGAGAGTAAGCATGTTGTTTGGGAACACAAATTTCGAAAAAAGAATATATTTTATTATAAAAAGCTTTAACCATTAAGTCAATATCGGCAACATTTTTTATAGGAATATCCAACACTTCATTCCAACAAGTATTATTGATAAAATTGGTTAAATCAGCTTTTTTGAAACAAAATATAGGTAAATTCAAATCAAATGTCCACAAACACTACTCCATCTATCCTCCTTCCCATAACCTATTTTCCTAGTTCCAACACAATGCATCGCATAAGTAGGGGTCATCCCCTGAGTGCTGGTCCTAAATTAAAAAAAAACTCACAAGCATCAGCCATCGACATAACATTTACCAATTTTAGTAATCTTAACATGTCCTGGAAAACTTTAAATACCAAAATTACAAACAGCAACCTATCCTATTTCGTTTAAATGCCCCGAACCCAAATCTTATGCAAAAAAGTCACTAAATGGTCAGATTTTTCCAATAATATCACAAATATGGATAAAGCCTATGATTTGAATGACTTTTGTAATAAAATAAATGTGCTTAAAGATAAATACTCAGTCGAAGTCGATCAGAGGAATAAATATGTGCCAAAAAGATGGTGGGACAGTGAAGCAAACAGATTGTTTAGCATACGTAATCAAAAACGTTATATCTACCATAAAACCAAATTCTTTGAAGCTTGCAGAGAACTAATTCTAGCAAATAACGACCTACATACTTACATCAAGGAACAGTAAAATAAAAATTTCAACGAACTTATCAATGAACTGTCAAAACCTGCAACGCCCAAAGTAATGTGGCAAAAAATGGCAAACTTAAAGAAATTTAACCAACCCAAAAAAACCAACCACTCATGGTGGAACCTTCAGGCAAACAATTATCTGTCTAATCTGGCTATTTCCTCATCCAGCTTATTCGCAGTGTCTCCAGCACAGGATCGCAGTACCATAGCCCCCCCTACCGGCAGTGCCCCAATTTAAATTCGATGATTTCAACAACTACTTAGCTTCAAGAAACCCTGATTCAGCTAAAGACGACGATGGTCTGTCCTACAAAATTTTAAATAAACTTGACATCAAGCAACGTAACGAAATCTTTGATCTCATCAATCAGCAATGGAAAAACTGCTCAATCCCCGATCCGTGGAAAAGGATTAAAGTGGTGCCAATTCCCAAAAAAAGGAAAAGATCCTAATCTCATCGAAAACCATAGACCTATTTTTCTACTTTCGGTCCTCTTCAAATCTCTGGAACATCTAATTAAGCAACACATGGAAGAGTGGGTGTCGACACAAAACATCCTACCAGCCAGGTCATACGCTTTCAGAAAAAAATACTCAACTCCCCAATGCATTAACGATGTAATAAATTCTGTCCAAAGGCTTAAGGGCAAAGGTTTTCAACTAGTTGCGGCTTGCACGACATAGAAAAAGCCTATGATAATACAGATGACAACATCCTATGAAAAATCTTAAATGACCTTAAATTCAATGATCATATTACTGATTATGAATTCCTGTGAAATGCCAACCAATAATGGACTGGCTCAAGGTAGTAGATTATCACCTCTACTTTTTAACATTTTTACTGCTAACTTACAAATAACAATTGTATTTGGTTTCAGTTTGCCGATGATTTTTTTATCGTGTGTTTCGACAAAAACTTTAACACTGCTCGACAGTTATTATCTGACACGCTTAATGAATTTGCATCAGAATGCAACAACATCAAACTATCCTTCAACATCAACAAGACAAAAGTTATCCATTTTAGCAACAGACCTAGAGTACTAGAAATAATCATAAACAACATCACTGTTCCTGAAGTCAAAGAAATAAAATACCTCGGCAGAACGATTGCCTCCAACAACTTATCTGGAGCTCACATTAGACGTATCTTCCACCTTGTTTTCGGGCCAAACAGTTTACTGCCAAAGAAAATGTTAAAGCAATCGTTCATAAACTGAACATTGCTGATTACATTGATGACCTTCAAAATATCAACACTAGAATCGCCAAGATCTACGATCAGTTTGCATTTATCTTTGAAAACCTCGGAAGCCTCCCTTCGATCTATCCCTCTAACGGTGAAATTGCTTTCGATATGGATTTTCTCAACTGATAATTATATAGCCAAAAACATTATATCAAAAATAGCTCGCAAAAACTTTGTTTCCATCGTATTCCATCACATTCCCAGCCACTGCAACTTCTCTGGCAATGAAAAAGCAGATCATCTAGCCAAAAACGCCCCAAACGAGGGCACTTATATTGACCCAAAGTGGACTGTAAAAGACGCCATCAACACCATCGAATCCATATTAAGAGCCGAATGGAATCTTGAGTACAAACGCTCCAAAGCTTCTAAAAGGAAAGACTATGGGCGCGTGTTTCCAATCGTTTTACATAAAACCTGGTTTAATGACCATAATTCTGACATTGACGGACTTGAGGCCAAGTCCGTCAATGTCCTTAGGCTCCTTAACCTATTCTATCCGGACACGCCTTTTGCGCCGATTCACTGTATAAAATGAAAGTCACTGAATCTCCAAACTGTACGGCTTGCGGCCAAAAAGAAGACGTCTCGCACCTCATATTCACTTGCCAGAACTACAACACCATCAGAAGATCTTTTCCCACTATCGCTCAGTACAACAATATAGCTGACTTCATTTTAGGGGAGGGAATAAACAAAATCCCTCACCTGTGGAACTTTATTAAATTGGCCAAAATTGACTTATAAACCAACTCTACATTTGAAAATTTTACTTGCTTTGCTTTTATGCTCACATCATTACCATCATCATTCTTCACATCCATTCATTATGTTCATGTAGTTGACATTCTGTCTTTTTGACATTTCGTTATTAAACACAGCTCGCTGTCACATCTACACATTGTAGATTTAATGTAAATTAATAAATACAAAGCAGTATGCATTAGCCTCTCAAAATTTCTTTTACAAAAGTAGCGGCGTCGTTTTACTAAAAGATCCAAACCAGAAATTTATTAAAGGAGGAAAATAATATTCATTTAAAAAAAAAAATAAAAGATTAATAACACACAGAAAAGAAATAACAAACTAAAGGAAAAAATAAAGTGAAGTAAACCAAGATGTACCAAGAATAAAAACACATTTTGTCTACCATCTATATACCAATATATAAGGGCAGGACAATTTTCTAATTTCAAGTATTCAACAATCAGAGCCTTCTTCCTATATGAAGGTATAGGTCGTTAGTGGTTACTGATCTTATTTGTGATGGCGTTCATTTAGGCCAAACAACTTAATCAACAAACAAACAGTAAATATGTTTAATATTTTGTTGTGGAAAAGTTCGATAGTGTTGTTTAAAGTCTTTTTCAATTTATTGAGTGGTTGTTGGTGTTGTCAAAAAGTTTGTTAACATTTTTGGTGGAGTTTGTCAAAGAAGTTGGTATAATACCTGTATTTCTGCATCGTATTAGAAATGTTATAGATGAATTCGTGAAAAATTTTTGATAAAAAATTTTCTACAGAAAAATTTTTGATAAACAAAATTTTCTATAGAAACATTTTTTATAAAAATATTTTCTATTCATTTTTTTATTCTACAGAAAAATTTTTGATAAAAATATTAAAAAAAACTAGCTGATTTTACCCGGCGTTGCCCGGGTTAGTAGTTAAAGATTTTAACTTATTTCCTTAAAAATTACAATTATTTCCTTAAAAATTAAAAATATTTTTTATTAATTTTTTAATTGAATCCTTTATTACAATCGTCAATTACAAATAACTATAAATTAATAGTTTAAAAATCATCAAACTACTATCATAAAATCGTCAGTTAGTCGTGAAACAATTATCAAACAACCATTAAAAATCAGTCATCAGTCAATCAATCATCAAACAACTATTAAGCAATCGTCAAACAACCATTAAATAATCATGGAAAATCTTCAAACAATCGTCAGTCAAACTTTGATAATAGTTTGACCAATAATATTACCAGTATCCGTGCATCCTTTTTCCTATTTTAGATAAATCAAAAAAAGAGGTCGTAAATTGGGCATGGTAAATTTTTCTTAATGTAGAATCCTAACTTGGACTAAAAAAAACATTTAGAAAGAAAAAATGTCTTCATCGGTCCAGCCATTCTTAAGAATTCTCAGGTCTTCGTTGATCCATTTTCAAAAAATTCAAAAAGCGAAAAACTATTCTTTAGTACGAAAATATACACATTTAAAACTTTAATTAATTGGGTTAAATCGTTTTGATCTTATTATCCTTATTTGTCATTTTTATTATTTGACTTATATGAGAGGGGTCACGCCCCCTTGAGATTAAAAAAACCAGCCTATTTTACCCACCGGTCCAACACAAACAGTCAAAATTTCTGAAAAATCGGTCATCCATATTTGTCATTTTTAATATTTTACTTATATGGAAGAGGTCACGTCCACTTGAGATTTAAAAAACCTGACTTATTTTACCCGCCAGTCACAAGTTTACATACTGTCGAAATTTCAGAAAAATCGGTCCTAAGGGTCATCCATGTTTGTCATTTTAATATTTGACTTTTATGGGAGGTGTCACGCCCACCACAGTATGGTAAGGTCACACCTTACCATACTGTCAAAATTTTAGGTGTACGCAGACGAATTATACACCAGATTTTAGGAAATTTCCCTACACAGCACGCTATTTTTTTTTCAATTGTCTTTTTATTTATTGAATCTTTCTTTTTCAGAAATTTACAAAATGTATTAAAATCTTAAAATCTTACAATAACAAATATGAATTTTTAAATATTAATCTATCTGTTCAGATCGAACGTTTTAATCCTTCTTACGCGAATGTGACCCTCTGGTGTTAGCAATGCCCTTGCAAGTTGATTAGGATGTTCAGTCAGCTTTGTTAAATACTTGAGAATGTAGTTCTTAATTTCTTCGCTTACTGTAGGAATCATTAAATCTTTATGAATGTTGCTGTTTCTGATGTACTAGGGAGCACCAGTTATTATTCTTAAGAATTTTGACTGTCTTCTCTGTAATTTTTTAACATTAGATGAAGATGCTGTACCCCATTAGATGGATGCCGTAAACCCAAATAGGTTTTATAACGGCCTTGTACAAGAGGAGTTTGTATTCTAGGTCTAGGGAAGACCGTGGACTTATTAACCAATAAATTTGGTTAGTCTTCAGTTTGATTTGCACGATTTTTGATTCTATATGATGGGCCCAAGTCAAACGACGATCTAGGTGAACACCAAGGTACTTAATTTTTGTCTCTTCAATAATATGAACTTTGTTGATATTAACTGGTGGATAATTTTCTCTTCCTAACGTAAATGTAATGTGAACACATTTTGTGGGATTCGCTTTTATTTTCCATTTGTTCAACAATTTCTCCAAGTCATAAATATGTAATTGTAGACGTTCAGATGCTATAACAGGATCTTTGTGAACACTTATGAAGGCTGTACCATCTGCAAATGTAGACGTATGAGTAAGCGAACTTGTTGGCAAATATATATAAGTATACAGTAGATAAAGGAGGGGTTCTAATATACTGCCCTGTGGTACACTAGCACAAATCTTTTTATGTGATGAGAAGACGTCTTTCGATTTGATTTGGAAGAATCTATTTGTAATACAGTTACATAACAATTTGTGAACATTAACAGGGAGTAATGTTACAATTTTATGAATTATACCAGTGTGCCATACTTTATCAAAAGCCTGGGAAAGGTCTATAAATAATGCCGAGCAATACTGCTTGCGCTCAAAACTTTTTTGTATAAGAGACGTAATGCGGTGAACTTGCTCAATGGTGCCATGTTTTCTTCTAAAGCTAAACTGGTGATTAGGGATGCTACCGTTTGTATTTAAATGGTTTTATAAATATTTCAAAAGTAATTTTTCAAACAGTTTAGATAAAATTGATAAAAATCTTATAGGACGATAAGATGCTACCTGGCTCACATCTTTTCCTGGCTTAGGTATCATTATAATTTCGGATAACTTCCAGATTTTTGGATAGTAACACATACGTAGTATAGAATTAAAAATTATTTGAATGAATCTTAGAGCTGAATTTGGTAAGAAACCAATCATTGGTTGTAATTTTATCATTTCCAGGAGATTTCCCCGGCTTAAGGCATTTAATTGCAGTTTTCACTGCAGAAAGACGAAGACTTAATGGATTGGAAACCATTGGGTGTAGCAATGACGGAGCTTGTATTATTTGGAGTAAAGACATCTTCTAAGTGATTAGCGAATGCCTCAACTTTTTCAGTTGTATTTTTAGCCCATTGGCTATTTTGGAGGCGAATTGGCGATTCATATGCAATTGGACACTGAATGCCTTTTACAGCCTTCCATAAACTGTAGTTATTTTTCTTATTAGGGCCTATTTAATTTCATTCAAATCCGTCCATAAACACCCGAAATATCGCTAAAATACTAAACTTCGATGACGAATTTTAAAAATGTTTTCTAAAAAATACAATTAAAAAGAAATTTAATTCTCATCGAATTTGAAATTTTGGCGATATCTCTGGTGTTTATATAACGGTTTTGATAAAATTAAATAGCATGTTGGAGTATTTTCTAAAATCTGATATATAATTCAATTTTTTTTTAATACTGTTCTTAAAAAAAATTAATTTGTCAATTTGCGTACATCGATATCTTTTGCTTTGGCGATCTCGGTTATTGATCTACCGATTTTGATGAAATTCAGTAGTGTGCTGCTTTGAATGATTTCCTAAAATTTGATAAACAGTTCAAAAAACTTAAAAAAACTGTGTTTTTTTAATTTTTTAAATTCTCATCGAATTTTGAATTTTGGCCATATCTTTGGTGTTTGAAGACCGATTTTGCTGAAATTCTAAAAAATACAATTAAAAAAAAAAATTAATTTTCATCGAATTTGAAATTTTGGCGATATCTCTGGTGTTTATATAACGGTTTTGATAAAATTTAATAGCATGTTGGAGTATTTTCTAAAATCTGATATATAATTCATTATACCCTTCACCACCATAGGTGGAAAGGGTATTATAAGTTTGTGCTGATGTTTGTAACGCATAGAAATATTTGTCTTAGACCCACCTATTAGTAGGCTTAGAATCACTTTCTGAGTCGATTTAGCGATGTCCGTCCGTCCGTCTGGCTGGCTGGCTGGACCCCCATGTAAACCTTATAATCAAACTACAGGTCGCAATTCTAAAGATAATTTGATGAAATTTGGCATAGACAATTTTTTTGACAATGGAACCATGGCTATTGAAATTGGTCAAAATCGGTCCATTATTTATGGTACCTCCCATAGGTCCCACTTCCCGGAATTGATATATTGGCCACAAATATCAATATTTTTTCATTGAAATCGGTCCACATTTGACCATAGCTCCCATACAAACTCTTCTTTAAAAACGCACTAAATGAGACAAAAAATGGCTAAAACGCTCGTAAATCTAAAGATGGTGAAGGGTATCGTATGGTCGGCTTGACCGACTATAGCGCTTTCTTACTTGTTTTGTTTTTTTAATACTGTTCTTAAAAAAAATTTAATTTGTCAATTTGCGTACATCGATATCTTTTGCTTTGGCGATCTCGGTTATTGATCTACCACACATGAACACACATGAACTTTCGTAAGCCACATTGTTAGTGTAATCAACTAAAGCTGCTCTTTGTTTACGTCTGCAGGAATTGCTAGAAACTCTCTTCTCTACTATATAAGGCCGATGGGCGAGTATTGTGGGAACAGTTTTAATTAAGACGCGTATAAAGAGAACAGTGTGACTAAGAGTATTTGTAAAGCAGTTTTGTGAAGTTTGTTTACAGTATTTGTGAAAGTGTGTTTTAAGTGATTAACTCTAAAGTTAATAAAAGTATTGCTCTGTAAAACTACATACTACAAGCGCTTTAATTTGATTACTGCTGTTTGCAAAAAGAACTCCTTCCACGTTTTTAAAGGAAAAACGTAACAACTGGTGTCAGAAGTGAAATTGCAAAATTAACAACAATGGTGAAACTAGATGATCTAAGATTGGATCAACTCAAAAAGGAGTTGGGAAAGATGAACGTGCCAACAGCCAGCACTAAAGCTAAACTTCAAAGAAGGCTCAGTGAAGAGCTCCAAAATCATGGTATTGACATCGCGACTTACGAATTCGAGACTAAAGAAGAAATGGTGGTTAATACCCGCTCGATGACTAGCAGCCTAGACATAAGCTCAATGTTCGCCGCAATGATGGAAAAGATGGAAATCAACAATGAGAAACTTCAAGAAGCCACGAAAACCAACAATGAGCAACTTCTAGAAAGGCTAGGAGACAAACTGCAAGAAATTTCAGGATCCACAAATAAACAACTTCGTGAAATTTCGGAAACGATTAACAATGGCATTGATGGCGTGGAAATCAAATTTGACAAAAAACTGGCTGACGTCGGAAGGAAGATTGGCGATCTGGAAGCGAAATTTAAAGACATACAACACCATGGAGGTCCAGTGCGAGTTGTTCAAGACACATCTGGAAAAACAAAAACACCCAGTTTTGACGGCAGTCTACCTATGGGACAACGACCAGAAAGCTCTGGAACTAATTTTGGCTCTAAAAGGACTTTGCCTGGGACATTGAACGTTTGGTGGGGCTAATTTATCCTGGAGAAAGTCAGACTTTCTTGGACCAGTTCAGGATTGAAGCATTTGTGCATGGTATAAGAGATCCTGATATTAAATTTGCGGTGTGTGCCACACGAAAATCAACATTTGCCAAAGCTGTGTCACTCGCATTGACCCAAGAAACAGCGAAAATCATTGCTATGCCACAAATATGCAGGTTGCAAGGTGTCAACGTAGTTGCTAACAACCAAACCAGTATGGAGCAACTGATAGAGAAAATGAGTCGAGTAATAGTTGAGAAATTGAGTAGAGTAATAGATGAGAAATTGAGCAAGCCGAAATCCAAGTGCTACAACTGCAGTAAGGAAGGTCATTTAAAGCGAAATTGCAGGGCACCGTTAAGACAATCGAGATCTGCTTCATCAGTCGAAGGCAGCCAGCAGACCAAAGTGAAGGGTTGTGTAGTTAATGTTCGGCAAATGCGAGTAGAATCCAGTGAAGATTGGTCGGTGGTGCAGAGGAACGATCCAGTACTGGGTAAAATAATGCAAGCCAAAGAAGACAAGAGGCCAACCCGTAACGAGATATCGCAGGAAAGTCCACTGATGAAGTCATATTGGGCTCTCTGGGAAAGTCTGAAGATAATAGACGGTTGCTTATATCACACTTGGGAGAGCGCCGATGGAAAGACAGTGCAAAATTTGGTCGTGGTGTACAATTCTGGTGCCCCATTTGAGCGTATAGCTATGGATGTGGCAGGTCCTTTCCCTGTAAGCGAGGCTGGTAATCGTTATGTGCTAGTGGTGATGGACTATTTTATCAAATGGCCTGAGGTGTATGCAGTACCTAATCAAGAAACTAAAACACTGATAGACGTCTTTGTGAACAACTGGATATGCCGCTATGGAGTTCCACTAGAGCTACACTCAGATCAAGGCAGAAATTTTGAATCCGCGGTGTTCAGGGAAATGTGTGAGTTGTATAAGAAAAACGCGAAATACCCCTCTACATCCACAGTCTGACGGTATGGTTGAAAGGTTTAACCGTACGCTGGAAGAGTACCTAAGGAAGGTGGTCAGCACTCATCAGAGGGACTGGGATCAACACATACAAAAAATTCTGCTGGCATATCGAACAGCCGCCCACGACTCCACGTCCAAGACCCCTGCCAAAGTCGTTTTTGGAACCGAGCTGCGATTACCCGCAGACTTGCAATTTGGTACTAAGCCAATAACAAATACTGAGGATTGTGGTCACCTCTCCTCCCAAGAGCAAGAAAACCTTAATGAACTGCATGAATTCGTCCGTAGCAAAATTAGAATGGTCAGCGACAAGATGAAGGCCAGATACGATCGAGCAGCCAATTCCCAGGGCTTTAATGAAGGTCAGTTGGTACTCTTATACAACCCACAGCGCAGAAAAGGATTATCTCCCAAACTACAAACTCATTGGGACGGCCCGTACAAGGTTGTTAAAAGGATAAATGATGTGGTATATCGAATACAAAAAGATAAGAGTCCAAGGTCCAAAATGAAGGTCGTACACCTCGAAAGATTGGCCGCCTACGGAAGAACGGAGACTGTGCCTATTCGGGACGAACAGGCTTAAGAGGGGGGCAGTGTGACGAATTTTAAACTTATACGTCCCATTGTGCAAAGTTCACTGCTTATAATTCTTCCCCTCGCTTTCTAGATGTTTCTGTTGGTGTTGTTGTTATTCTGTTATTCTGTTATTATTCTGCAGAGCAACATGTTCCTCTTATGTACAGTAAAGAGCATAGCAACATGTTTCTCTTTTATCTACATTCTCTCTCTCTCTCTCTCTCTGTTACTGTTAACTTCAGATAATCTGTTTGTACAACGTATGTGTGAGTGTGTTCTTGATCATGTTTGAATGTAGTGGAACACACATGAACTTTCGTAAGCCACATTGTTAGTGTAATCAACTAAAGCTGCTCTTTGTTTACGTCTGCAGGAATTGCTAGAAACTCTCTTCTCTACTATATAAGGCCGATGGGCGAGTATTGTGGGAACAGTTTTAATTAAGACGCGTATAAAGAGAACAGTGTGACTAAGAGTATTTGTAAAGCAGTTTTGTGAAGTTTGTTTACAGTATTTGTGAAAGTGTGTTTTAAGTGATTAACTCTAAAGTTAATAAAAGTATTGCTTTGTAAAACTACATACTACAAGTGTTTTAATTTGATTACGGTTGTTTGCAAAAAGAATTCCTTCCACGTTTTTAAAGGAAAAACGTAACAATATGTATGTTTCTGAAGACTTATTTAAGTGAATCCTACAGAAATTAAATTACCTTGGTTTATACTGCGGCTTAAATTTTTATATACGTATTTTCTGATTAAAAGAAAACTAAAAATTAAAAAAACAGTCGTGGTCTTAAAAACTTCATAAATATGGACCTTTATCTGAACTTAGTAAACTGTTGAGTCAATTTTCAAAAATATTTGGTAAATATTGTTCCTTCTTTATATACATATGATTGGATTCATTAATTACGTATGACGTTTATAAAAAAATCTTGGTTATTTATCTAATACTCTAGGCGTAAGCGGTCCAATTTAGATATAACCTTTGGCAATAATATTTTGGAGTAATTGTTTCGTCAATTTATACAAGCCTTAGAATGTTAGGGTGTACGGAATTTGTGAGATATAAAACTAACGAATGGATTTAGACCTGTACTAGAAAAACTTATGGTAACTAACGTAAAATATCTATATCGGAAAAGTAGTTATAATTTTAGAGTTATTGGGCTAATTAAGATGAATACGTAACATTTGAGAAGTATTATTTTAGCCTTAGTATCCAATCTGTATTTTTTTATACATGCATTTTTAATGTGCAGTCAGTGGTTAACCAAGTCCATCTCCCAAGTAAGTAGACCGATTTTGATGGGTTCTGCCAATATTTGAAAGTTATCTTTTATCGAACCATTTCAGATTTTATTAGGTTTAGATGTTTGTGCAAAATAAATTTTTTAAAAATAAATTTTTTGAAAAAATATATTTTTAATTTTATATCGCATTTTAGGAAATTTTCATCGATTGTAGGTGTTCGATTAATAACAATTTTAACAAAAATGTCTTGGACGACAAATAAAAGAAGTCTTTCTCGTTTTTTTTTTAAAAGCTTTTATACAAAAAATTTTAAAGCGGTACGTATGTAAAAGAAAAAACGATAATATTTTAGAAGTAACCAATTTAGCAAAATTTAACGAAATTTTCGGAAATAAGTCAAAGGCGTAGATTAAAAATTTGTAAATCGGAGCTGTTAAATTATTATAAAGTGATAACAATTTTAAAAAACAAATGATCATTAAAAGACATAATTTTAAAGTAATAATAAGTAGGTATACATTTAAACAAATAAATTAATAAATGAGTATAAAATAAATGAATAAATGTTAAATAAATGTTTGGCTTCAACATTCCGGGGGCATTGAAAGGCTCATCTTTCAAGAATTTGCCAGCAGCGCAATTTTTGATTAGGTCTTCGAAATAAGCCTTTTACAGTTTATTTTGCCATCTTTTCCTGGGAATACTGCTGTTACGCGACCCAATGCCCATTTCATTGCGGAAACATTATCTTTATGAACGAGTACCAGTGAGTCGAGATGAAGGTTAGGCTCTGTATGTGACCAACGATTTTTTTGTTTAAGTTCGTTTAAATAATCGGTTGACCATGACTTCCAAAATTGTTGTTTTGCAGCCGTGATTCGTTTCCATCGCTCTATGTGACTAATGTCTTTACATTCACCACTTCGCTCAGGTAGAGAGTTTAATGGAGCCCCAATTAAGAAGTTGTTAAAGCTTTGAAGTCGTTAGGATCACTAGATAATGCTAATATTTGCCTCGAGTTCATTATGGATTGGATTTCAATAAGGCTTGTGGACAACTCTTCATACGTCATCTTTGCGTTTGCCAATGTTCGAAAGAGGTAACCTTTTGCTGACTTCACAGCCGCCTCCCAGAGTCCTCCAAAATGGGGTGCTCTAGGGGGTATAAAATTAAATTTAATAAAGTTTTTACTACAAAAATTGAAAATGCGATTTTGAAATGACTTATCGGTAAATGATTTCTTCAGTTCACTTAATTGCGCATTAGCGCCTACAAAATTTGTGGCATTATCACAAAAGATATTCGCTGGAATGCCACGACGACCAATTAACCGCTTAAGAGCTGCTATGAAAGCTTCAGAGCAGAGTTCTGCATCAAAACATTTGAAAGGCCTTTCAACACATTCGTTTTTTTAGATTCGACTCTTTATTTGTTTTTGTTCATGCGAATCAAAACAAATAAAAAAGACACACAATTAAAAAAAAACACAAGAGAAGTGCAGAGAACTGTAGAGAGTAAAAAACTCGACACGACAACAAATCATTTCAGAAATAACAGTTTTGATTCGTAAAATAACGAATTAACACTAATCATTCAAATTCATTAGTATTAATTTTTGGGTTGAAATTAAAAAATAAAATTAATGTTTGTTTTCCTATTTTTATTTTTAATTTAATTTAACAATTCTAAGGAAAATGTTTAAACAATAAAAACATAAGAATACAGTTTATCAATCAGTTAACAACAACTAAGTACGAAAGGAATGTGCAACTGTGATTCATTTACTTAGAATGTTTTTAGAATATTTAGTGACATTCTCTCAATAAACACAAGAGAAAAAAATACACATTGTAAACGAAACAAACAATGTTTTGACTCTCTTCTCATTTTTCTTCATTCGAATTGAGTTGTAACACCAAACTTGATTTTGCAATACTCATTCGTTTCTCTTTCTTTTATATTTTTCTTTTGCACTGATCGACACCATTTAAGAATTTTACTGTGATTTGAGATTTAGAATAATTCATTGCAGAAGTCTGCTTCAGAGGTCAGATCGGTAACAGCTTCAATATGAACAGCCTTGGTTACAAAACAAAAGAAAACTGCAATGTAACACTTGTATGACTGTTTTCCACGAATCTTCAAATATGTATGTATTGGCCCGCAAAAGTCGACTCTACAATTTTCGAATGGTCTCGCAACTGTAACACGACTTGAAGACAAAGAATCCATGATTTGATTCATCAATCTTGGCCTATAACGAATGCAGCTAGGGCATGAACAAACGATTTTTCTTGTCACATTTCTGGCCTCTATTATCCAAAATTGTTGCTGAATGAATGACATAAGCGCTTTTGATCCGGCGTGATAGTTGGTGACATGAAGATGATGAACTAATATATTTACTAAATTGCTATATTTTGGTATTAAAAAGGGATGCTTGCGATCTTCAGGAATGTCTGCGTTTTCTAAACGTCCACCAACGCGAATTAATGAAAAATTGTCAACAGTTTGAATAAAAAGTTCTAATGACTTTAACGAGTTTTTAATAGGTTTATTCTTCTGTAGCAAATTATATTCTTCGGTGAAATAATGCTGTTGTATGTTCCATATTATGCAATGCAATAATCGACGTAACTCATCTGGTGCCATTTCTACATTACATTGAACTTTTTCCTGAAACCTGAACATGGTACACACGATTCTTAAAAGACGGTTATAAGAGCTTACATGATTTATTAATTTTATTATTGGATTTTCCACAACTTGGCAGTTAAATACAGTTTTCTTTATAGATGAATCTGCTACAGGATCATTTGTAACTAACACTGTTTTTGGCCAATTTTCAATAGACTTTTGGAGAAAAGCCGGACCTCGTAGCCACATTGATTCTACTAACTCCGAAACTGTGCATCCTCTTGAAATGATATCTGCTGGGTTAGATGAAGTCGGTACATGACAGTTTCTTCTTGTATTTCCGATATTCGATTTCCAACAAAAGTAACGAGAGTAGACGAATGTTTTTTAAGCCAATGTAACACCACTGTGGAATCCGTCCACAAAAATGTGTTAAGACCCAGGCTTCCAAATATATGACGAATTTTACAGTACAGTTTTGAGAGCAAATGGGCTCCACATAATTCTAGTTGATGCATTGTTTTCTTCTTTGTTGGTGCGATTCTGCTTTAGGCCGTTAGGAGGTGAACATAAGCTTTTCCACTTTCATCTGTTGTTCTGACGTAAAAACAGCAACCATAAACTCGGATGGACGCATCGCTAAAGCCATGTAACTGTACCGCCACAAAATTGGCCTGAAAAACAAAACGATAAATTTTTATTGAATGTAGATTATCTAAATCATTAATAAATGTTTGGAATGCATCCTTTATTTTTTGAGAAACTTCAGAGTCCCAGTCTGCTTTCTGTATCCATAAATCTTGCATTAATATTCTTGCTCTTATTATAATGGGACCAGGGTTGAAAATTACTTCAGTTTTTCACAGTATAAGTTGTATGCTTAACTGAAACTGCAGTAACAAAATCAGCAAAGGCTAAATGAAAAGAAAAAAAAAAAAGAAAAAAGTAAAGCTGACTGGTGCAGCTGACTGATCGCTTATTTTGGCTGACGCACACAGCCCAAGAGAAATACTTGTAAATTTAGCTGATGCTGCCAACTTCAAGTTTTTTTCTCTTTCGCCTTTTGCTTTTGTTTGACTTTTTCCTATGAAGTTTTCTCAGCTAAGCACAACAGTTAAACACACACACACCATAAATTTAACTTCAAATCAGTCAGCTAAAGGCGACGCAGCGCTTGTAGTTTTGTATTAAGATATCTATGTGTGTCGTATTTATGAATATGATGAGAAAGAGACAAGGAGGAATATATGTAATTGCGTGTGTATGTGTGTATATTTATAATACTAAGTGTGTATATTATAATACAAGTAAACAACAAATTAAATAAAAACAACTTGAAAATGAAAAAGTAGTTGCTTTCAGCAAAAGCAGCAAATACAAGTAAATTGCTTTGACTGTGCTGCACAAGCAGAAGCTACAGAAGCCGAAAGCCAAAAAAAACGAACTCATTTCGTTTGTTGGCTTCTACTTTTGTCTTTTGCTGTGTGTGTATGAAATTATATCAGCAGTTTCAATACATTTTTTTTTAGCTAAATCAAATGAAAGCAAAAGCTGAATTTTTGTGCTTTTGCTAATATTCAGGCAGCATTTGCAACGCTGAATGGGACAAACCAAACCCATTGGATCAAAAATTGATGATATCAGCGATAATATTGATGTGTGAAGGTGTTTAATTGGTATACGGTGATGGGCTGATCAGAATTTTCTCTCCAAAGTATTTGTTGAAACTGTCTTTGACTTGGATGCAGTAGAACCATTCGATACATTTTTGAAATATCAGCAGTTAATGCATGTTTCCACAAACGAAATTTTAAAAGTAACATCTTGTATGGTCGGGCCAATGCACAAAATATCATTAAGAGATTTTCATTGTTGAAGTTTTAGCTGACGCATCAAATACTACGCGTATTTTGGTTGTTAAACTATTTGGCTTTAACACATATTGATGAGGTAAAAAGAAATGTGGCTTACTAAGATTTGAATCTACCGGAGTCATATGACCTAGCTGTTGATACTCCCTCATGAAATCCACGTATTGTTGTTTTCTGATGTCGTCTCTATCTAACCGCTTCTCCAGTAATAAAAATCGATTTAGAGCTAAATTGTATGAAGTACCTAATACTGACGGCTCCTCTTTAAATGGTAGCATCACCTGAATATGACCACATTCAGAAATGTCTACATGTTTTTTGAAATTAGATTCACAAAATTTGATGTTCTGAATTCAGTTTTATTGGTTGTGGCGAAATTTTTTCCATTGACCACAAAAGCTCAAGTTGATGATTTAAATCCTCAGCGGAAGTGGCACTCGATGTAATACTATATGAACAAAAACGATATGGATTAGAATATGGCTTATAGCTACCTGAAACAATGAACCCGAAGAAAGTCTTTTGCAAACATGGTAAATTTGTACCATGTTTTATTTTATTTTGTCCAATACATTCAAAAAAGGCGTCAGCACCAAGTAACAGATCAATAGGTTGCGATTTGTGCTCGTCAGCCAAATCAATATTCGAGGGCACGTTCCAATTTTTAATATCGAGGTTTACATCTGGTTGATAACCGGATATACGATTCGTCAAATAGAATTTAGTAAAAAATTCTGATGAATTGTATCGGGAACGAATTTTTGTACTAGCCTCATATTTTATTTTCGTTGCTAGATCCAACGCCAACAATATTGATTGACGTTTTTTGTTTTGATATATTTAACAACCTAGCAAATTTTTCCGAAATAAGATTTACCTGAGAACAAATCTTGCATTTATTTTTTGATTTGCAGTTGTACACTGTATGACTCATTCAGGCAGTTGATACAAAGCCTTAACTTTTTTACTGAGGAAAATCGTTCATCAAATGATAGTTACGATTAAACCGATTCTGGTTGTGGTAAGTGCTATTGCTTGAACTAAATGATAAACGTGATTCTGATGACTCCAAGTATTGACATCTGCGTTCTAAAAATTTTCAATAATCAACTCATGACGGTAGCTTGGAGAAATCTAATTTTTCTTTTCATTTATTTTGTGAGCTGACATCAGTTTTTTGGGTGATAATGTAAATGATCAAGGCATTGCTAATTTCTTCTTCATTCCGTAAGGACTTGAGGGATCCATAAATTGCAGATGCACCGTCCACTAAACTACGAAGTTGTGTACCACTTGCCTTTTGTACATTAGGTAAATCACAAAGATTTTGTATATGTTCCAAAAAAAATTAAGGTTTTATTATCGTAACGTTCTTCTGGTCTTTTTAGCGCCTTTTCATAATTTTCGATCGAAACTTCAAACGCGCGAATTGTGTCTAACGCCTAACCAGATAAACAATGCAAGAGGTGGTTAAATTTTTCTATTTTTGATAAAAATGGAACTGTCATTGATTGTTCTAATGAAGAATGTTTATAATTGTCACCTAACAACTCTATTATTTTCGCCTTTGTTGTGATACACGAAACCTTGACTTCTACTCTTCCACTGTCTAGCAAATTTGTTTGCTCTATGTCGTTTTGAATTTTTAACAGCTGTTTGAAATACGCTTCTGCTAATGCAAGACGACACTCCAATTCTGCTATTGACATTGTTGGAGAGACCAAGTTTTTTATTCTCGTTATGCTCCCTTTTGCCGTTTTCCTTTGTTTTTGGAGAGTTTCTAATTCGGCCATTTTGAAGCACGTTGTTATTGGTATAACGAATGTTAAGATTACGAAAATAATAATTAAATTTTTTTTACACTTTTTCTTTTACTGTCATTTATTTTTTATTTAAATTGGGTTCGAGCCCCACGTTGGGCGCCAAAAATATTCGATTAATAACAATTTTAACAAAAATGTCTTGAACGACAAATAAAAGAAGTCTTTCTCAATGCACGTTATAATCAAAAAAACTTGAAACTTTATTTTTTTAACAGCTTTTACACAAAAAATTTTAGAGCGGTACGTATGTAAAAGAAAAAAACAGTAATATTTTGGAAGTAAACCAATTAAGCAAAATTTAACGAAGTTTTCGGAAATAAGTCAAAGGCGTAGATTAAAAATTTGTAAATCGGAGCTGTTAAATTATTATAAAGTGATAATAATTTTAAAAACCAAGTTATCATTAAAAGACATGAATTTTAAAGTAATAATAAGTAGGTATACATTTAAACAAAATTTTTAATAAATGAGTGTAAAATAAATGATTAAATGTTAGGCTCCAACAGTAGGGTTTTGGTGTTTTCCAGGTGTTTATGGACCGATTTTTATCAAATTATATAGCGAGCTGAGTAGGAAGATTTCCTAAAATCTTATATGGCATTATACAGGCCTATCATACATAAATATATTTCCTTTACAATGTTCGAAAGTCAGACCAATGATATAAGATATACGAGTATGAAGTGTATACGTCTGCTGAAATCAGGTTTGTTACGTATGCTGAAATTAGGTTTTAGGATGTACTCCCTCAATACACACTATTAAATTTCATTAAAATCGGTCCATAAACACCTGAGAAATTGAAAAAAAAAATCAATAAAGTTTTCTCCCAAATTTTGAATTTGGTAATTTGCAATACATCGATTTTACTATTTTAACCATATCTAAGGTGTTTATTGACCAATATTCATGAAATTTAATATCGTGCTTCGGGGAAAATTTCCTAAAGTCTGATATATAATTTATGTAGGCCCATTGTCCAGGAAAATTGTTTTTCTTATTTTTTGATTCTACTTTTTATACAAATGGGCACTTTCGGCAATTTGGGGATGTAGTGCTTTGGCGATATCTCAGGCGTTTTTCAACCGATTTTGATGAAATTTAGTAGCGTAGGACAATTTCATAAAATTCAATCTATAGCTGCTTCACAAACTTGATTTCAGCAGACAGACGGACATCGCTTAATCCATTCTCCTGCCGATTCTGAGTCGATCGGTATACATTAAAAAAAAAATATAAAATAAAAAAATTAAAAACTGAATGACAAACTTAAAATACCCTTATACTATTGGTGAATTGTATAAAAACAAGTAGGAGTGGCATATTTGACTATGCCGAATCTTGGATACCCTTCACCAATGGTGGTGCAAAAGTAAAGTACAAAATCAAAAGAGTTTATTGTTAATTCTATAGTTTCTGATTACTAAACTTTACCTCAAACATTGGCGTTATAATATTTAAAATTTAAAGGTATGCCGCAAAACTCTCTATGAACCAACAAATATTCAAACAAAAATTTTAAATTTAGTGTACTTTAATTTAAAAGTATCATATATATAGTATAAGTTCTGGATTAGTTACGTAAAACTCTGAAGCTAGAGGACCGATTTGGATCAAAGTTTTGGCAATGATTGTTTTGTCAATCTATACAAGCTTTAGCATGATAGGTTATACATTCTTAGTTTTAGATACATGTAAGATATATAGCTTTTGAATGGATAAATATCAGGTCTAAATTAGTTGGTTATATCTACGGTGACCATATTTTTTTAACCAAAATACAGAACAAAAATTTATTATAAATAGTAAAATATCAAGCATACTTTTAAAAAATATTTGTTTATGGATTTGCAATATTTTTAGTTAAACACACACGCTAATATATACATATAAAAAATAAAAAAAAAAATTAAAATAGTTTTTGAGATTATTACATTAATATGCAGATAACTTCTAATATTAATTTGTACCTTTAATAAGCCTACTAAGCAAACATTTAAGAACTCATGTGATTTGAAATTTTAAAATATAAAATAACTAATCTTAGTATTTTGAGGAATTTTGAATATTCTTTAAATTCAATACAACAAACTACACTTTCCGTTAAATCATTCAAATTCGAGAACTTTCAAAATTTGTGTAAAGCTTGTGTATATCTCTTTCTTTTAAATGTTTAAAATTTCCTACCCAACGTTCTTTAGCAGATTTTTTGTCCTTATTCCATTACTTCGATTGTTTTAAAGAGGTGTAACTTTTAACAATAGCTAATTTATCAAATAACTCAGTGTCATTTATATTAAGCTTGTTTCTCTTGTCCATAATGTAAACACAACTGGATTCAACCTCATCACATTTAGAAGTTTCAAGTATTGTAACCCATTTTCATACTAAAACTTCCTGATAAGCGGTATCCCATTGGTTTAAATATTTAGAACAGTCTATATAATATTAGGCTGCTTTAGACTTTTCAAAATTCACATAACTTGTAGTCAATAAGCCTTGAATACGACTATTTTGGATAATATTTTTGGAATTTTTGTTGTAGGAAATAGAATAGTAAAAAACTTCGTAATTTTTTTTTTTTAATTTTGAGACATTCAAATATAGTACAAATACAGAACATTAAACAAAATACAGAACATTTTTACACTTTTTCTATAATAATAATTTATACAGAACAGACCACTCAAATACAGTACTGTACTCTATAATAGAGTACGTATGGTCACCGTAGTTATATCATTGCTTTGTCGGAAAAGTAATAAAATATTTACTTATATGTATGTATATCTCAAGATAGTTGACTAATTTAGATGAATAGTTCATCAATAATGTTTGGGAGTATTGTTCTTCCGATCTGTGCAAGTCTTAACTTATGATGACTCTTTAATTAGTTAAAACAAGGCCTACATGTACATAAGCTTCTAGTAAAATATATAGACTTTTAACCGATTTTAGGGCCAAATCACTTTTAAATTTTGGTGTCTTGGCGACATATCAGGCGTTATTAGACTGATTTTGAAAAATAGAAAGATTTACTGAAATCTGATATATAAAACTACTTTTGGTAATTTGGTCTCATAACGGGTATAGTTTTACATTTATAAGCATTTAATACTTTAAGTTGTGCTTAATCGTTTAATTCGGATTTTATGAGAGCTTTGGTCTTATGTGGAAAAATTATTGCAAAATTGAAATGATATATAATAATAAGGTCAACATCAAGCGAAAACGGATAGCGGTTACATAGAAAAAAACCACGGTATGCTGACTGCCATTATAATGTGATTTAATTTATTAGCATTAAAGAGATTCCCGGACGGTGTTATATGAAAACTTTCACTAAATGTTAACATATCCTTACATCTCTGCTAAGAGAGAGGCTCAGGAATTATTAATTTAAAAAAGAAATAAATCACAAAAAATAATGGCCCATAATCATAGTCAAACTTTAAAGTCAGTTTTTTTAAAAACCTCTTTAAATTAAAGAACTGCTTTTAATTAATTGGCAACTATAGTCTGAATTAAATCATATTTTAACTTAAAGCAACTTTAAGTGGGTGCCACCTCAAAAGAAAGAAATATTTTCATACAATCTGCAATAAAATACACGCAACTGGCTTAGAGGTGCCAAATTAAAACAAAAGAATAAAATACAAGCATATGGCATCTCTAAACAAAAAGCAAAACAAAAAAAACAAGTAAGAGTGTTATATTCGGCTGTGCCGAATCTTGTATACCCACCATCAAGTTGTACGAGAGTGCAGCTAATTCAAAATGTTGGCCAACTAAATTCGGTTGCAGTAGTATAGTTACTATAGTTCAACATTCAAGAGTAAAGCGTGTGAAGTTAAATTCGTCAAGTTAAATACGTCCCACAAAAATGTTAATAACATTACAGGGCACTGTTAAATAGATGAATTTAAAAATATATGTTTTTTTCAAGTGTGAAGCAGTGTTGCCACTTCAGGTGTAATTACACATATCATGTGTAATTTTTATTTTCATGTGTAGCCGATGTGTAATTGACTGCATGTGTAATTCATGTGTAATTTTAATATTTGTCATTTTTGTATACTAACTGTTTTCATAACTTGCATTTTAAAAAATAAATTTATGTGCGTCCCATTCGAAATCGAAATAGTGCATATAATGCAAACTTTTTATTCTAACTACATAAAAATGTTATAAAAATATACAAAACGAACATGGGAAAATCTATAAAAATTAAAATAACATTAAAATTTAATTTTTTTAGTTTTTCTCAAAACTTTATTTTCATACACTAGGTCCCTTTTCTCGGAGAATCTGACATATATGTTTAACAAAAAGATTTTCATTCTTCAATGTCGACTTGCAAACTCTTGACATGCACCTTTTGATTTTACACCTTTTGGGCTTTGGAGCCAGAAGATTATTAGATAAAAGTTTTTGATTTAAAGAATTCCTTGGAGATAGATTGTTTCCTACTTTGCAAAAATTTATTAATGGTGGACCAATTTTTGAGCCTACACAAAAAATGTTAAACAAGAAGTGGAAGATTTTCAATACAGCCGTTATATATTTAATTTTTTTAAATCGATTTCAAATAGTATAAATTAATTGTTTTCTTTCCAAGCGTTATGAAATAAAAAAAGATGAACATTCATTTAAAAAACTACAAATCATTTATTTTTTAATTTTTAACAAAAAAAAAAAATTAAGTAAATTAAATTCAAAACATGTTATTTTGCCAAAATAATCATGTGTAATTCCTAATTTCATGTGTAATTTTGGCACGACCCATGTGTAATTTAACATTTGGTTGGTGGCAACACTGGTGTGAAGTTAAATTCGTCAAGTTAAATACGTCCCACAAAAATGTTAATAACATTACAGGACACTGTTAAATAGATGAATTTAAAAATATATGATTTTTTTGTAGAAAAAACACAAAAATATAAAAAATTTAGATTCTTTAAGTAAAAAACAATCAGAATTTATCATTTTTTGTTAAATAAATTTTATAAAAAACTTGTATTAAGAGCTATGTGCAATTATATAGAATCATATTTGTTGCACCAAAAATGCAATTTCGAAGAAACCTGAATAGGGTTTCGATATATCGTTGCAAAGCTCTAAGAGAGTAGATTCCAAAACTATAATCAGTATATGCAGTTGTTTCTCAGAAAAAAAATTTTACGAGATGTGGAATTTAGTAAAATGTGATATGAAGTCATACGAAATTTGAAGCTCTGTAGGGGCCATTTCGGAAAGACCTGAATGAGGTTACGACGTACTGGGTGAAAGCTCTAAGAGAGTAGATTCCAAGACTATAACCAGTATATGCAGTTGTTTCTCAGGAAAAATTTTATAAGATGTGGAATTTAGTAAAAAGTGATATGAAGTCATAAGGGCTTTGAAGCTCTGTAGGGGCCATTTCGGACAGACCTGAATGAGGTTGCTACATACTGGGTGAAAACTCTAAGGAAGTAGATTCCATAACTATAATCAGTATATGCAGTTGTTTCTCAGGAAAAATTTTACAAGATGTGGAATTTAGTAAAAAGTGATATGAAGTCATAATAGCTTTTAACTGGCGTTTGTGGCATTTTAGTGGTTACCGGGAGCGGTTTTTATACGAAAGCTATGGTCAAAAATGGACCGATTCCTATAAAATTTGACATACTGACTGAAAGTTGCATAAAACTTCTCTGTTCTAAATTTAGTAGTCATATACACCTATCCCTCGTTTTACACGCTACTCGTTCTGCACGTTTTCGATCTTACACGGTTTTTAAAATCAAAATTTTAAAAAGTAAAGTTTTAAAAAAATGCCAAATTTTGACTGCATGCGAATTTATTTATACATACTTAATTATAAATCTGGTAACACTACAGACGTATACATGCTCTACTGTCATAAACTTATATATGTATGTATATGTTGTTCTTTGATAAGAACACAAAATAAAATGGGAATTCCCCTTTAAGTGTCCAAAGCCAAATTGTATGTGTTTATGAATTGATGGATTTTATACAACAGAACGAGTATCATCATTGTTTACCTACACATTTTAAATTTTTTATTTTTCATAATTTCGTATTAGTTTTCACAATTTATTATACATATTGTGTAAATTATTTGAAGTATTTATTTGAAGTAGAATTATGTTTTAAAACATCCTTTTAATTAATTTTAAATTTTAGTTTTATCATGGCAAAAGTAAAAATTAACAAAACAGAGATTAGGAGAAAAATTATATCTTTGAAAACAAAAATTGAAATTTTGGACCGTCTAAGAAATAAAGAAAGGATAGTAGATGTTGTTAAATTTTATTTTATGAATGAAGCAACAATACGAACAATAAAAAAAACGAAGACTTTATTAGAAAAAGTGTAGCAGCTGGAATGCATACGAGTATGAGTACAACTTCACATGTAAGAAATGTTACGATGGAAAACATGGAAAAGGCTCTAATGATATGGCTAGAAGACCAAAATCAAAAAAGAATTCCAATTGATACGTATGCCATACAAAATAAAGCTTTAAAAATTTATGAGAAAATTCAGAATCAAGCACCGTCTACTTCTGCGAATAAAGTGATTTAAGCAAAGACATTTCTTGCATAGTCTTAAATTAAAAGGTGTGCAAGCATCTGCTAATTTGTAAGCAGCACAACAATATCCCCAAAAATTTTCTGAAATTGTTGCCGGAAAGTCTTACAGTCCTGACCAGGTTTTTAATGCTGATGAATCCGGATTATATTGGAAGAAAATGCCTGAGAGGACCTTTTTAGCAAAACATAACAAGTCAGCTAGCGGCCATAAGGCAGCAAAAGATCGTATAACGATTCTTCTCTGTAGCAATGCTTCTGGTGATCATATTTTGAAGCCATTGGTAATTAGCAAAGCTAAACGACCACGTTCGTTTAAAGGAATAAATATTAACAAAAAAAAGCTTGGGTTACCGCCACGTTGTTCAATGATTGGTTCCATAACTTTTTCGTGCCAGATGTGAAAAATTATTTAAGCAAAAAAGGTTTACCTTTTAAAGCCCTTCTTGTTCTTGATAATGCTCCAGGTCACCCTCATGATTTGCAGCATGAAAATATTGAAATTGTGTTTCTACCACCAAATACAACTTCTTTGTTGCAACCACTAGACCAAGGGATAATTTCGACTTTCAAGGCAATGTATATTAAAAAAATTTCCGATGTTAGATTGCGTCAAGCATATAAGAATGTCATATGCCGAGATTAAACAATCAACGCTCCATGGGTGTTGGAAAGCAGTATGGCCTGACATATTTCAAGTTAAAAATTATTGAACATCTTTGGAGCAAGAGTATTCTCAGATAATTGAGTTGGGTCAAGAATTGGGTGGAGAAGGCTTCGACGATATAGCTGAAGCAGATATTGCTGAAATAATGGAAGACCAAGAATTAAATGAAGACGACTTAATTGAAATTATCAAAAATATTAATGAAAACGAATCTGACGTTGAAAACTATGAAATTAGGAAGCTTTTTTCAAGAACATGATCCGAAAGTTGAACGAGCTCTCAAATTTCAACGAGATGTTAATAATCTTTTAAGTCAGTATGAAGAAGTCTACAAAGATATAACAAAAAATAAAAACAGATGCTTATTTCAGACTTTTTTCCTGACAAGTCTCAGCAAACTACGGCCAAAATCCATACAACAACTGTAGAAAGTGACTCTAATGAGATAATATCCAGTGATGAATCTGATATTATACAATTTCGTATAACTTATCGTTGAAAGTGACAGCAATTAAGTTTGATTAAAATAAGGAACATAAGTCTTATTTATAATTATTATTATGAATGAAGTCCAATACATATGTATATTTTTTTTGCTATGAAATGATTTTTTATGCTTTTTTTATTTTACAAATAAATTTCATTATTTTTATGTTTTCTATGATTTAAATGATACTTTTATATTTTATTAAATGTTTTAGTCATATTTTGTCTTCAAGAAATGTCTAAAAAAAGCTTGTTTATAGTTGTTTTCGTTTAACACGATTTTTCCATATAAAAATTAATTTTTCGAATTACACGGTTTTTGTCTGGAACGTATCTACCGTGTAAAGCGAGGGATAGGTGTATTTTACAATTTTATTCAATTTATCAGCATAAATGTGATTCCTGGGGCAGGGTAAATTGGGAGCTCTAACTAAATGTGAACCGATTTTACCCATTTTCAGCACACAATTTCTATAACATATCGAAAATACTTTTACTAAATTTTGTCTCTCAAGCTCTTGTAGTTAAGGAACTATCGCGCTTTTCTCTGATGGAAAGGCGTACATAAGCCGTAATTTCTTTTTGTATTTTTGTGTTTCCGTAAGTTTTTTATATGGGAGCTATGGTGAAATAGTAACCGATTGTAACAAAATTTTGCACAATGGCTGGCATTCACATAAGACTTCCTTTTGTAAAATTTTGTTGCTGTTGCCCTTTTTGTTAAGGCGCTATCGCGCTTTTATCTGACGGACAGACTTACATAAACCCCCTTTCTTTTTGTATTTTTGTGTTTCCGTAAGTTTTTTGTATGGAAGCTATGGTCAAATGGTGACCGATTGTGACAAAATTTTGCACACTGATTGGCAAGACCTCCTCGTGCTAAATTTAGTGGTTATATCTGTTATAATTTTAGATTTATTGACAGTTGAGTTTATTTTAGGTGAAATTTTGGCTGTTTCCGTTTTCCGTAAGTTTTTTGTATGGGAGTTATGACTAAATGTGAATAGGTTTGATGAAATTTTATATTCTGCTAAGCCCTAAGCAGAATATAACAGAATATAACTGCTATATACCAAATTTTATCATCATAGCTATTATGGTTTGTTATTTATTAGCAAGTAAGCGATTAGCGTAGGCGAGGTTATACGGGAGCTATGGTCAAATGCTAACCGATTTTGCCCAATTTCAACACCAAAATTTTCTCAGAGATGAAGAATGTTTTTACTAAGTTTCAGTGAGCTAGCTCCTTTCGTTTAGGCGTTATCGTGATTTCAACAGACAGACGGACAGACATCGGCTTAGAATTTCATAAGGATTCAGAATATATATCGTTTTTGATTTTTGAGCCAATATTAAGGAAATTACAAATGGAATGACAATCTCAATATACCCCCCATTATTTTTGATGGTGGGTATAAAAACCAAAACAATGTAAATACAGTCAGTGCCAAAAAAAACAGACTCATCCAAGCAGTCGGTGAGTGAATGTTTTAATTTGCCCAATATTGATGTTAGTGGTACCAGTTCAAATAACAAAGTTAGTAAACAGATCTAGACAGGTATTGACCGGTACTTTTCCATTCCGAAGCTTAAGTCGAGTCCTACGTCCTTGCGCCAGGAATCTCTCCTTAAACAGGCGAAAATAACCAATAGTCCATTATCAGGAAATATGTCGGTAAGTAAAAACTGCTTTGAATTACTCGCCCCTGAAGATGAAAACCAGGCGCATAGCACGGTTAAGGTACTTAAACCTCCACCCATATTCTTGTGAGAACAAACAAATAACTCCATTGTTAACAATTTATCCCAAATTATAGGCAAGGATGACTTCCAGGTTGTTTCAATTCGAAGGGGAAATGTATTTGAAACAAAAATCCAAGTTCATTTAGAAAACAATTACTGGAAGGAAATTGATCATTTTGATTCCAATAATAAAAGTTACTATACATATCAATTGAAAAGTGCTCTGTCCCGATCAGTGAGATAAAAAGCGCTGTGTGAAGTGAAGTCCGTTCACAATATCCTTAATAAAAATAAAGTTCCTCAACCACATTTTAGAGTGGAAATATATTTTAGCTCTTCCCAGCTAAAAAAAGGTCAACCTCACCCTATCTTTAATTTAAGATATCTGCTTAGTCGCAGAATCACTGTAGAAGAGCCAGTTAGGCGCAGAGTTCCTCCCCAATGCCAAAACTGCCAGAGAATTTGGGCACACCAAATCATACTGTAAATTGCCTGCAGTATGCGTAACATGTGGTGATATACACAAGACCTCCGAGTGTTCTTAGTCCAAGACGGATTCTACAATTAAAAAGTGCAGTAACTGTGGACATAATCACACTTCTAACTACAGTGGTTGCCCTGTGTTTTTTTGCGTCTATGACAACAGGCACCCTCTTCGCGAAAACCTACTACTGCTCAATACCAGGGCTCTTATTTCCCGCTGCTCCCTACAATTCCAGATCGTTCAAACAACAGTTCACAGCAAGGTAATCCCCCACCTCTAAAGGGCTTCTCCTATGCTCATATGGTTATGGTTATATGCAAAATATTTTCCAGGAGATGATGAGAAATCAAAGCATACTTATGCAAATTTTGTTGGAAAGAAAATGAACCTGTTGAAAATATGTTTTTGGAACTCAAACGGCCTAAGTCAACACAAAAAAGAAGTTGAACATTTCCAGCATGAACAGGAAATTGACGTATCTGAAACCCATTTTACTCTAAAAAATTGCTTTAGAGTAAATGGGTATTTTACATATGATACAAAAAATCCAAGTGGAAGAGCATGCGGTGGTACAGCTATTCTAATACATAATAAACTAAGGCATTTTCCATTGCCTCATTATGAAAAGGAATACATTCAGGCAACATCTGTTAAACTTTTGGATTATAAAATTACTTTGTTTCCATATATTGTCCGCCAAGATATAACATTAAAAACAAGTAAGAGTGCTATGTTCGGCTATGGCGAACCTTAAATACCCTTCACCAATGGTGTTACAAAAGTAAAATGCAGAGTGGAAAGAGTTTTTGGTCAATTACAAGTATATATGTTTTTGAAGACTGATTTAGATGAATTCTACAAAAATACTAATATATGTATATTGATTTTCTAATCTGAAAAAGTTTCAAATCTCGATAATTGCGATATATGCCTTGTTTTATATTGGGTCTACATTATGGAGGTAGATTGAAATACAAACAATTTCAGAAATTACACAACATTGTAACATTTCGCACCTTGGGAGCGGTTGTATTTAAATGGTTGCTTTAATGTGAATATTTAGCGTACCTATTTAGATTAGACTTTTGGCAACAACACTTACGTAAGATATGAATAAAGGCCATCATAGTGTTCAAAAGTCACTTATTTAAGACATATTTCGGTATGCTTAAAAATGAGAATATTTAGCGGACCTATTTAGATTAGACTTTTGGCAACAACACTTACGTAAAACATAAATAAAGGCCATCATAATGTGCAAAAGTCACTTATTTAAGACATATTTCGGTTTGCTGAAATCAAGTTTGATGAGCTTCTAGATGGTATACCGACATAACTTATATGTATAGGTATTAGAGATATATATGAGATATAGCCAAAACTCGAAATTCGATGATAAATTAGCATTTTTTATTTTCTATAAACACCAGGGATATCGTCAAAATTCAAAATTCTATGAGAATTCAATTTTTTTTCAAAAAACTATTTTTTATTTTTTTAAACTGTATATGGCCAAGGCCGCGGAAAAGGGGAATTCAATGAAAATTTTTTTTCTTATTATCTAGTGCTTTTGTAATTGTCATTTGTTTGTTTACAGTCCAAAGCCTCACAAAACAAAGAGAGTACATTTGTGAAGTATTAATATATCAAAATTTTTGAGCATCGGTTTCTATTTTATTTTATTTAATTTTTTCTTTACAACTTTATGAGAAAATAATTTCACTTAATATTGTTTTTGAAAGAATTTACGTACCTACTGAATAGTATAATCAAACATGAAGTGATGTTGTTTTTTTTATCCAATAAAAAATAAACAAATACAATTTTTTAAGTAAATTTTAGTGTTTTATTTATTCACATTGGTCGTTTTTGCATGGCTCCTAAGTAAGAGAACTTTATGTGTTGTTCCAGTCTTTTTTTTTGGTGACGTTCCAGTCTCGCATTTTTGCATCCAAAACAACTATAAATGCAATTTTTTATAAATTTTTTGTGCGTAGAGTATTCTTTGATCTTTCACCTACGATATGTTAGAGGGAAACGTGTCCAGGTTTTTGAAAACATTACGAAATTTTGGAAAATGTTGTACAAGCTCTTAGACCACTTCTCTTTTAGTGTGACGTTCCAGTTAACTTCAAATGGCTGTAACTTTTAATTTGCAAGAAATAGAAGCACATTTTTTTGCGCCAAAGTTACAGCCTGAGAATATATTTTGAGTGAACAAAAGTTATCGCTACTTTTTTACTTTGTTCATCAAATATACGTCGAAAATTGCGCAAACTGGTGACGTTCCAGCCCACGGCCTTGGCCATATCAAATTTTAAGAAATCATTCAACGCAACACACTATTGAATTTCATATAAATCGGTAGATCAGTAACTGAGATATCGCCAAAGCAAAGTATATCGATGTACGCAAATTGGCATACTTTAGAAAAAAAATTTAAAAAACCAATATTTAAAAAAAATCGAATTATATATCAGATTTTAGAAAATACTCCATTGCAGTATGCTGTTAAATTTCATCAAAATCGGTCTATAAACACCAGGGATATCGGCAAAATTCAAAACTAGATGAGAATTTAAAATAATTTTATTTAAAAAAATTTATTTTTCATAAAAAAAAATTTTAATTTTGTCAAAAAACTGTTTTTTCAATTTTTGAACTGTACATCAAGTTTTAGGAAATCATACAACGCAGCACACTATTAAATTTCATCCAAATCGGTGAATCAATAAGCGAGATGTCGCCAAAGCAAAAGATATCGATGTACGCAAATTGACATATTTTAATTTTTTTAAACAGTATTTTAAAAAAAATTGAATTATATATCAGATTTTTAGAAAATACTCCAACGCAACATGTTATTAAATTTTATCAAAATCGGTCTATAAACACTAGAGATTATAGTAAAAGACTTTATATTAATTTGTTGTATATAATTTATTTACGAATATATTCTTTAGCTCAATCTGGGAGCTAAGTTGAAGCCAGAAATTAGTCTGTGCGTTCTTTACAATTGTTCTTTCTTATATACTAAATTTTAGCTGAATTGACAATTTATAATTAGTAAACAGTTATGCATTCAATTACACATACTTATTGTTGGCTTATTTTAAAAGTGATATGATCAGCATAAACGTTTATAAAATGCGTCGGTCATTTGATATTCTTTTATTTGACTGCATGACACTATGCTAAAAAATGTTTGTTTACGCTACACCTCCCTTTTTTATAAGAATGTTCATATAACATTTTGTGGACATTCTTTTATTAGCAAATTAATGTTTATTTCTTATTACCTATACACGTGTATTCACTTAATTATTATTTAATATTGTATAACTTAAGTCTATTCTTATGAACTATTTGTTCTTTACTTGTTTTCTTATCGACTATGGTTACATTATTTCTTAAATTTATTTCCTTAACTGTATATGGCCCTTTATATGCTATCTCTAACTTATGCCCTGCGTCATTTCTGACTAAGACTAAATCTCCTATTTTAAAATTACAATCTAATTTTGTTTTGTCATAATTGATTTTTTGTTTAATTTTATTTTCATCCAGTAATTTTTTAGCTCTATCTATTGCTACTTCTAACCTAAATTTGGTCTCTTTAGCATAATTATCTAGATTATAAAGTGGTCGACTCTATCACTCCTGGCAGGATCGCCATATAGTAAAAGACTTTATTTTAATTTGTTGTATATAATTTATTTACGAATATATTTTTTAGATCAATCTGGGAGCTAAGTTGAAGCCAGAAATTAGTCTGTGCGTTCTTTACAATTGTTCTTTCTTATATACTAAATTTAAGCTGAATTGACAATTTATAATTAGTAAGCAGTTATGCATTCAATTACACATACCTATTGTTGGCTTATTTTAAAAGTGATATGATCAGCATAAACGTTTATAAAATGCGTCGGTCATTTGATATTCTTTTATTTGACTGCATGACACTATGCTACAAAAGTTGTGTTTACGCTACAAAATATCGCCAAAATTCGATGAGAATTAATTTTTTTTAATAACTGTATTTTTCAATAACTGTATTTTTCAAATAAGTTTTTTGAACTGTATATCAAATTTTAGTAAATCATTCAACGCAACGCACTATTGAATTTCATCAAAATCGGTACATCAATAACTGACATATCGCGAAAGCAAAAGATATCGATGTACGCAAATTGGCATATTTTAGAAATTTTTTTTTTAAACAACAAAAAAAAATTTAACAAACAATATTTAAAAAAAAAAAAATTTAACAAACAATATTTAAAATAAAAATCAAATTTATATCAGATTTTAGAAAATACTCCATTGCAGCATGCTATTAAATTTCATCAAAATCGGTCAATAAAAACTGTATATCAAATTTTAGGAAATCATTCAACGCAGCAGATTATTGAATTTCATCAAAATCTGTGGATCAATAACGGAGATATCGCCAAAGCAAGAGATATCGATGTACGCAAATTGACAAATTTTCGAAACAAAATTAAAAAAACAATATTTAAAAAAAAATTATATATCAGATTTTAGAAAATACTCCAACGCAGCATGCTATTAAATTTCATCAAAATCGGCCAAATTTCAAAATTCTACGAGAATTAAAAAAAATAAAAAAACTGTATTTTTCAAAAAAAAAAAAATTAATTTCGTCAAAGAACTGTGTTTTTTTTCAAAAGTTTTTTGAACTATATATCAAATTTTAGTAAATCATTCCAGGCAGTACACTATTGAATTTCAACAAAATTTGAAGATCAATAACCGAGATATCGACAAAGCAAAAGATATCGATGTACGCAAATTGACAAATTAAAAAAAAAATTAAAAAAACAGTATCAGTTTTTATCAAAATCAGTCTATAAACACCAGAGATATCGCCAAAATTCAAAATTCTATGAGAATTAAAAAAAAAAAAAAATTAAAAACTGTATTTTAAAAAAAAAAAAATTTAAAATCGTCATCAAAGTTTAGTATTTTAACGATATCTTGAGTGTATATGGACCATAGACAGGCAGACATAGAGGCGGACATGGCTAAATCGACTCTCCTGGCGATTTTGGGTCGATCGGTATAATTTTTATGGGGTCAAAGACGAATAATGAAAAAATTACAAACTGAATGACAAACTTATAATACCCTTTCACCTATTGGTGAAGGGTATAAAAATCAATTCCTTGACTTTTTTTGATACGCTTTTCTCTAAATTCATAATGGCTGGAGATTTTAACGCGAAGCACACGTTTGGGGCTCACGCCTTATTACGCCTAGAGATAGACAGCTATTAAGTGCTATCTCGTCCCCATTAAAATTTCGTCTTCCCCTTCTTATATCAAATATTCAAAAGCTTAATCCAAAAAAGTCTCCTGGCATTGACAGAATTTCTTCGTCAATGATTATCCACCTACCTAATTCGGCTGTAAGAATTCTATTGTATATTTATAACGCGATTCTTCATTTCGGACATTTTCCAATGTCCAGGTAAAGATATTAGTCAAGTTTCAGCTTAAAGACCTATAAGCTTACTTTCAATTCTATCGAAATTGTTCGAAAAGCTTCTTATTTGCACTTTAAGCACACTCGTTAACTGGATAGACATTATTCCGGACAATCAATTCGGTTTCCGTGAATGTCATGGTACTGTTGAACAAGTACACAGAATAACAACAATGATCAGGAAAGCCTTTGAAAAGAAAAACAATATTGTTCCGCTTTGTTCATTGATATTTCGATAAAGTCTGACACGAAGGACTTATGAGCAAAATAATAAATTTGCTACAAGCAAGTACACACAAACTCTTGAAAAGTTATTTGTCCAATAGAACATTCCGAGTTCGATCTAAAGATAAATATTCGTCCCCTAGAAAAATCGCTGCTGGAGTTCCACAGGGTAGTATATTGGGTCCGTTGCTATATATTATCTTTACAGCAGATATGCCAACGAATGCTCAAATATACACATCTACTTTCGCAGATGATACAGCGTTTATTAGCATTCATTCCGATCCCAAAATCGCCTCTGCATTATTGCAGTTCCATATTCATGAGCTTGAAGTATGGCTAAATACATGGAAAATTAATGTAAATCCGAGCAAGTGCGTTCAAGTAACGTTTACTCTAAGAAGAGACAATTGCCCTGCAATTGAGATTAACAACGTGACTATCCCCGTGAGTTTTCACGTTAAGTATCTTGGTATACATTTAGATAGACGCCTCACATGGTCCTATTACATTGATAGCAAGATAACTCAGATAAAACTGAAATCCGTAGAACTAAACTGGCTTATTGGCCCACAATCTGTTCTGGAATTAGATTACAAGATTCTTTTGTACAAAACAATTATTAAACCAATATTGACCTATGGTATTCAGTTATGGGGAACGGCTTCCACCTCGAATATTGCCAAATTACAGAGAAGACAATCCAAGCTCTAACGTTTAATAACTTGCGCTTCTTGGTACATAAGAAATAATAACATCCATGTTCTCCTTGTCCAAGAAGAGATTAGAAGGTTTTGTACAAAAAATATTTCCAAGCTGCAAGTTCACCCAAACGATCTCTCAAGGCAGCTTTTGCAATTTGGATTAAGAAGGATTATTATCTTAATTCGAATAAATTATTATTATCTCTTAATTCGAATAAATTTTAAATAGAGTTGCACTGGCAACCTCTATATAATGTTAAGTTAGATTAAGATTTGATTACTTATTGTTACTTTCGTTTCAGAGAGATTCAATAATAAAATATAAGCATATATAAAACTAAATGAATACCGAACTTTTTAAAGAGAGTTAAGAAATACTTTTGTCAAATGTTGTCCCTCTAGAAAGTTTTTTTAGGCGCTATCGAGCTTTCCTCTAACGAAAAGACGAACAGAAAGAGCTATAGTCAAATGGTGACCGATTGAGAAGAAATTTTGCATACTATGGTAATCACATAATGGTATTCTTGTGCTAAATTAGCAGGGACCGAAAATAACTGTTATTTTTGAATTTTTGATTAAAAAAAGCAACCGCAAGGAAATGTTGGAGAATAAAACCATTTTGATAGTCTTGGAACAAATTTTCATAAAATGCGATGATTTTTAAAAATCTGATTTTTATTTTTTAGAAAAAAAAATAACAGTTATTTGTTCATCATAATCGATCTATAAACACCTGAGATATTGCCGAAACACTACGTATGCTGAAAGTACGTATTTTAAAAATTTTAATAAAAAAATACAAATAAAAAACTCATGCTGCTAGAGCAGGAACCTACATAAATTATACATCAGAATTTAGGAACTATTTCCACTTATCACGCTTTCAAATTTCATCATAATCGGATCATAAACGTCTGAGATATCGGCAAAAAAATCAAAAAATGTATTGAAAAATTTAAAAAATTAATTCAAATACGACAATTTGAGACACATCGATTTTGTTGTTTTGGCGATATTTCAGATGTTTATAAACCGATTTTGACCAAATTTCACGAGCGAGCTTCACGGGGGAATTTCCTAATTTGATATATAACTTATTTATGTCCGTTAGGGTCGGTCAATTTGTATAGACGTCAAAAAAGTGACCTGGCGGTTATCAAAATCGTAATCTATGGTGAATTCTAAAAAGGTTTGCCAAAGAAACTATGGGTCTAAAATCAAAACGGAGCTTCCAGTTTTTTACGCTAACATTTTCTTTTCGTCTTAGATATCTTGTTAAAATATGCGTCAGTGGTGTGTTAGAATATAATTCAGTAACTTCTAAACTACTTAACGGATTTTGACGAAACTTAGAATGCAGACATGAGTACAGTTAAGCTTTTTAAGTAGTGCTCAAAAACTTGTTTACTGGTAGCACAGTGGACACTAGAGTGGGCCGAACTTTTTCACGTAGGGTATGTAATATATTAGTTCCACAAATAGGGTTCAATTAAAAAGATTTGTAAATTTTGGAAAACTATTTAGAAAAATATAGCAAAATTTTATTTATTTTGCTACAGTAAGGGACAATACCACAAATTAGGCACAGATAGGACTCTTAAAAAAACTAAGTCTGGCAACCAACCTGTCGTTAACCCTTTATTTGAAAAGAGATAACAAATGTTACTTTTTCATACTGTTGTCTCTTTTTAAATTCGGGGTATTGTTTGTTTACATTTTAATAAGAAAATTTCTTATAAGAAGCAACAAAATTAAGAAAAATTCTAATTTGCGCCAAAGTTAGAATTGTTTCTTCAATTTTGTTGCATCATTCAAACAAAAGCAGCACACCTACAAGAACAGCAACATGTAAGTATAAATAAATTATAGTTTTAATACAATTATTAATAAATTTTATTTTCAGGAGCCGCAGATGCATTCATGGATGTGAGGACTTCAACACTCTCCATCGCTTTCCGAAGAATTAAACCAGGTAATTAAATTAAAAAAGTGTTTAATATATAATATAGTGATTGTGGTTAAAGTGAAATTTTGTTTGTGGCTGGGATTGTCTTCCGTTTGTAATTTTCTCAACATTGGCTCAAAAAAGAAATAGGATATAAATTCTGAATCCTTATGAAATTCTAAGATGATTGTGCTATGACCGTCTGTCTGTTAAAATCATGATAGGGATGACCGTCTATCTGTTGAAAGTACGATGGGGCCTTAACGAAAAGGTCGAAAAAAATCATTTTCTTAAAAAAATTACAAAATAAAATAAATATATATTTTTTTTAAATAATACGCATAAGCAGAGCCATGTCCAAATTGAGGTTTTTCATCAAAAATAGTAAATTGAACCTGTGTAAAAAATATTGAATATTGATATAAATTAATGATTTTTTTCTTCCCTAGAGTTAGCTGAGGATGCTTGCAATTGATCCTGAGAAGATTTGCCCCAGCCCAAGCCAAAGTCCTACAGCAGTGCAAGGTTCAAATTCTGGGTTTTCATCAAAAAAGGTAAATTGAATCTATATTAACAAATTTCATGTAAATACTAAATTAATGATTTTTTTCTTCCCTAGAGTTAGCTGAGGATGCTTACGATTGATCCTGAGAAGATTTGCCCCAGCCCAAGCCAAAGTCCTAAAGCAGTATCAGGTCCAAATTCAGGTTTTTATTCAAAAAAGGTAAATTGAATCTATATTAACAAATTTCATGTAAATACTAAATTAATGATTTTTTTCTTCCCTAGAGTTAGCTGAAGATGCTTACGATTGATCCTGAGAAGATTTGCCCCAGCCCAAGCCAAAGTCCTACAGCAGTGCAAGGTTCAAATTCTGGGTTTTCATCAAAAAAGGTAAATTGAATCTATATGAATAAATTTAATATAAATACTAAATTATGATTTTGTTCTTTCCTAGAGTTAGTTGAGGAAACTTACGATTGATCCCGAGAAGATTTGCTCCAGTCGATGATGAAGTACTTTAGCAGCGCTCATCCCTAAATTTATTTTTTTAGCTGGCCAAAAGATTAATTTAAAGATAAATAAAAAATATATAAGAAAAACCATTGTGCATTATTTTTTTCTATGATAGCTTAGTACTTACCATTGATGGAAGAAAAATTTTCCTAAATTCCTTTAAGAATTTTGAAATCCACTTTTTATTATTCGGCTTCTTCCATTCAGTTGTATTTTTCATCAGATTCAATCTGATTAAAATTTTCACTTACTGTTTGAAAAAAAATCTACTTCCATCTGCCGGCTACAACAACTTTTCGCTGCAATGTAAGAAACTTTTGTTACTGAAATATTCTTATAAATGCAAATATGTAACTTCAAACACATTATTTACCTTTAAACGTTGCCTTTTTCCTTCGTTTAATAAGCAGCTTTTTACATTTTTGTGAACTTTTCATTCATAAAAACAAGGATTAAAATTTGTTGCCTCTAAAATTTTTTTACAAAAAGAAGCTGAAAAGAGAATTTTTAGTTTTAAAAATACACCTCTTAGCTTATAAAAAATACATTGAATTTACCACTTACCTGTTCCAATTTTATTTCTCTAGTATTTTAAACACTTTTTGTTTGATTATTTTTATATTTTAATTTATAATTTTAAAAAGAAAATTATTGTAAAATTTTCAACCCCAAATTGTTTTGTTTTGATTTTTTATCATATGGTAAATGTTGTACCATATAGCTGTTTTCACTAGCACATTGTTTTTAAGGCATGTAGTCTATTACTTGTTTTTCAGATAAAAGGGTTAAGATGGCGGCACAAACTGCTGTTAATCCACTTTTTGAAACGTCACAAGTAAGGTGTCTGCTTAGTTTGTGGACAATACTGTTAAATATATATTTGACTTAAAAAATTTTCTTCGAGTGTTTGATTACTTATAAATCTTTTTTTGGTAAGGCAAAAAAATATACTTTTTAATTCACTGCAAAATTGATAACAAATTTCTAAATATAAGACAAGAAAATTTATACATTTACTTACATATACAGCCCACTTCTAAAAACTCCCAGGGAAATGAATTCTTAGAGAATTAGTTTTTCCCAAAAATAAAATCTTCCAATTCTGAACAGTAAGGGAAGGGAGAGAGATTTCGGTGGCGTCATCATCAAGAATAGTTATGGATATTTAAGCCAGCCAGTAGCTTCGATATATGTGTCTATTTTACGAAAAATTAATAAAAGATGCTTCAAAATGTAGATGACCTTAGATTTGCAAGAGCACATCGATTTGATGAAGATTAAGTATTCTGGCATGAAACTCGAAAACAGTGCCAAGTGAGGGTTGTGTACTTTAATTCGTACGAATTATCCAACTAGTAAAAGTTCTTGATTAGTTATGTGAAACTTTGAAGTTAGCGGACAGATTTAGGTCAAACCTCTAACAATGATTGTCAATGTAAACAAGCCTTAGAATTATAGGGTATAAACTCTTAGTTTTAGATACATACGTGAAATATATAGCTTTTAAATGGAATTAAGATGAATACTTCATCAATAATAATGTATTGTTCTTTCGATCTGTCCGATGGATGTGTGTAAAGTTTTGCTCTAGTTCATTGTGCAATTATAATGTGATTTAATTTACCAGTGTTAAAGTGATTCCCGGTAGGCGTTATATGGGAGATTTCACTAAATGTAAACCGAGCTCGACCATTTTCAATACCGAACTTTTCAAGAGATCAGAAATACTTTTGTCAAATGTTGTGAATCTAGAAAGTTTATTTTAGGCGCTATCGCCCTGAATAACGATATTGTACAACGTCTTTATACTAAATGTCATCATCGTATCTATTAAAATTTGTCATTTATTAGCTACTAAGAGATTGCCTCAGGCGAAGTTATACGGAAGCAATTGTCAAACGTGAACGGATTTCTCCCAATTGCAATTAACAAATTTAAATTTTCGTTGATATGTGAGATACATACATACATATGTAGGTTTTGAACGGATATCATGTACTCAATTACATTTTTGTACTTCCTAGGAAGATTACCTATAATTCGATATATAATACATTCTCAAATGTTCAAAAGTCAGACACAAAATTAAGATAAATGCAGTGTGTCTGTCTGCTAAAATCAGATTTGTGGAGCTCCTGGAAGGTATAAATATATGCATTTTACACAAATTTTTTGGATATCGTAAATTTCATCATTGTCGATCAAAACACCTGAAATATCGCTTAAACACTAAATTATATCTACCACAAATTACCGAATGCATCAGAGTTTAAGTACGCTATTAAATTTCATCAAAATAAACATCTTAGATATCGACAAAACAGGAGCTCCAAAAACTTGACTGCAACAGAAAACAAGTAAGAGTGGTATATTCGGCTTTGCCGAATCTTGGATACCCTTCACCAATGGTGTTGCAAAAGTACTTAATGTAATTCCTAGCAAAATTTGGTTATACAAGTATTATATGCAAAGAGTCTTTAAAATTAAGAGTCGGAAAAAGAAAAGCTTTTCGGTGGCGTCATCATCTAGAATAGTTATGCACCCAAAGGTTATGTTGGGCAGGTGGCTGATGTCTAGGGAAGCTTCACTTATGTTCTAAAGTGGTCCCGTTGTGAAAGATAATGATTACTAGACTACAAGTAGAGAATGCATATTTAAGCCAGCCAGTAGCTTCGAAATAAAATAGACACATATTTTACGAACATTTAATAAAGTTCGATAGACCAGATAAACCATGCAGAAAAGATGCTTCAAAATGTAGATGCCCTTACATTTGCAATAGCATATCGATTTGATGAAGTTTAAGTATTCTGGCATGCAACCCAAAAACACTGTGCCCAGTGAGGGTTGTGCACTTTAATTTGTACGAATTATCCAACTAGTAGAAGTTCTTGATTAGTTATGTAAAACTCTGAAGTTAGCGGACTGATTTAGGTCAAAGCTTTAACAATGATAAGCCTTAAAATTATAGGGTATACACTCTTAGTTTTAGATACATACGTAAAATATATAGCTTTTGAATGGATGGATATCAGCTTTGTCAGAAAAGTTATTAAAGATTTACTTATTAATCTGAAGTTAGTTAATTAATTAAAATGAACACTTCATCAATAATATTTGGGATGTATTGTTCTTTCGATCTGTCCGATGGATGTTTGGAAAGTTTTGCTCTAGTTCCTTGTGCAATTTTAATGTGATTTAATTTATAAGCATTAAATCGATTCCCGGTCGGGGTTATATGGGAGATTTCACTAAATGTGAATAGAGCTCGCCCATTTTCAATATCGAACTTTTCAAGAGATCAGAAATACTTTTGTCAAATCTTGTCCCTCTATAAAGTTTATTTTAGGCGCTATCGCCCTGAATATCAATATTGTACAACGTCTTTATACTAAATGTCATCATCGTATCTTAGGCGAAGTTATATGGAATCAATTGCCAAACGTGAACGGATTTCTCCCAATTGCAATTAAAAAATTTAAATTTTCGTTGATATGTGAGATACTTACATACATATGTAGGTTTTGAACGGATATCTTGTAATTAGCTGCATTTTTGTACTTCCTAGGAAGATTACCTATAATTTGATATATAATACATTCTCAAATGTTATCATAATGTTCAAAAGTCAGACATAAAATTAAGATTAATGCTGAGTGTCTGTCTGCTAAAATCAGATTTGTGGAGCTCCTGGATTTTACACAAAATTTTAGGATATTGTCCCACCCTGAATTTTATCATTGTCGATCAAAACACCATCGCTTAAACGCTAAATTATATCTACCACAAATTACCGAATGCATCAGGATTTAGGTAATCCCCTGCGAAGGACGCTATTAAATTTCATCAAAATAAATACCTGAGATATCGACAAAACAGGAGGTCCAAAAACTTGACTACAACAGAAAAAATTACAGACAGGTAGACGGACGGACAAAAAAATAGACGGACGGACGGACAGATAGACAAACAGACGGACGGACGGAGGTCGCAAAATCGATTCTCCTGCCGATTCTGAGTTGATCAGTACAATTTGAATGGTATTCGTAATCAGATTTGTGGAGTACAGATTTTAGAAAATCCTCACACAAAGAACGATGTCAAATTTCATCACCATCGGTCCATAAACACCTAAGATATCGCTGAAACAATACTTACAAAATGTAAACAAAATTTCTTAGACACGTACTTTGGGGAATTTGCTGCACATCACAAGTAGTGTTTTGGCGATATCTCAGTTGTTTATGGACCGCTTGATAAAATTTAATAACATGCTTGGTGGGAGAATTTCCTAAAATCTAATATAAAATTTATGCATGTCCGTGCTAAAGGATGATGATTTTTCCTATTTCTGCATTTCATTTTTTCAACAAACATTCTCTAATGCGTACATCAATACATCAAATTTAGTGTTTTGGCGATATTATGGACCGATTTTGATGAAATTTTACAGAGTGCTTTGGGGAACTATTTCAAACAATCTGATGTATAATATATTATCACATGTACACCTGGAGAATGTTTTTTCTCTTGTTATTCGAAAGTGTGTTTCAATCAAAAATTTTCGTCTAATTTTTGGTATTTTTTCAATATTTTCTGTGTTTATAAACCGATTTTAATGAAATTTAATAGCGTTCATTGCGGAAGAATTTCCTAAAATCTGATATTTAATTTATAAAGGTCCATATTCCAGGGGCTTCAGAAACTTGATTTCAACAGACAGACAGACAGACGGACGGACAGACAGACAGACAGACAGACGCACATCGCTTAATCGATTCTGGGTCGATCGGTATAATTTTTATGGGGTCTACGATCACTAATAAAAAAATTACAAACGGAATCACAAACTTATAATACCCTTTCACCTATTGGTGAAGGGTATAAAAGTAAACATCACATTTTATTCATTGTTCATCACATTTCATAAAAAAACTTAAAGCTTTATAAATAAAAAATTAAATTAAATACATAGATTTTAATTAAAAAAAAGACAAAAAATAACTGGTACTTGATGTCATATAATTGCCTTCAATTCCTCCAAAATACTACTGTTTTTTTTCTTGTACCTCAAAAAGACAACGGTTTATTTCTTGTAGTTCCAAAAGACGACGGTTTTTTCAATTTCTCTCAGCCTTAATTGCTCCATCACCAAGTTGTGCCGTTTGATCTCTTCCAGCTCTGCCTTCTTTAAATCATTAAGGTGATCAATAGAGCGGTATATTTTTTTGGTGCTCTGAAGCTGCTCCTTCATCACCTCCAGCATTTGTTTTTGAATGCCAATCTCCTCTTTGAGAATGTCAGTAGTGAGCGTTTGTTTTGGCTTTATTTGCCGGTGCTGTTGATGGAGTTTCTGTGCAACTCGGTAACAATACCAAAACTTCGCTTGGATCCTCTTTGGAGTCCAGCTTCAACTTTTTCGCAGGTGGTTTTTGGGGATTTTTTTTCATTTGAGCTTTTAGGCTCATCATCATCGTCCAATAACATTTCTAGCGTTTTTTCTGCACTAGGTGCGCCTAGCCCGAATTTTTTAGAAATACCCTCCACAGAGTCTTTCATACAAATCAGGTTGTAAATAATTTCCTCATTTACAGATAAACCCTGCTCCATGTTTGGGCCTCCACCAGTTGCCCGAGAAGATTTTAAATTTTGAGCCGCCTTATGGCGTACATACTTCTTTTGGTCGCACCAAAACTGAAAAAATTTATCATTTGTGGCTCTGAAAGTGTAATAATATGTGTATTATTATTATAATTGTTATTGTTATAATTATTATTATAATTATTATCATCATATGTTTGTGATATATGTGGTTTTCTAAAGCACTAACACCTTATTATAAAACACTAGATTAGCTACACTAGTTAGTTGATCGCTAAAAGGGCAATACTTAATAACGGTATTAGGAAGACGATTGTAAGAAATAGAAGAACTAAGAAAGTAACACGTTACATGGTGTCAGAAGTGGGATACCACTGACTTGTTAAAGAATTAAAGAAGTTTCGTATACTTGGTTGTTACACAAAATTTTGCTTGTCACGCGGTTAAGGTGTTTTGGAGTCAAAATGGCGGCAAATGATCGTTTACCTGTTGAGTTAGATTGCTTAAATTTGGCAAATGAATGGCCAAATTGGAAAAAAAGTTTTATGGTTTATATGATTGCAAGTGGCAAAGCTAAGGAACCAGAATCAACAAAAATTGCTAACTTTCTTTGGCTAATCGGCACAGGTGGTGCCAATATATATAATACTTTGTTTCCTAATGATGGTACAGAACAATCATTGCTTGGTACTTCAAAGGAAGGTGAGACCGTGGTGCAGCGTTCACTCAGTGACGTATTGGAGAAATTTGACCAGCATTGTCTACCTCAGCGAAATGTTGCCATGGAGTCATTTAAATTCAACAAGTGCATACTAGATGCAAAACATTTGATGATTAGTGCCGTAAAAGAGACGATAAGATAATAAAGACGATACTGTAGCTGCCGTCAATCGTTTTTGTTTTGTGGAGGGCCCTGGACAATTGAACATCAAAAGGAATGTAAGGCGAAGGACGCCATATGTCGTGGGTGCTCAAAAAGAGGACATTTTCAGAGAATGTGCCGTAAGCCTAAGGAGAAGACAACATATTCTAAGCAAGGAACCAGTAATGACAGCAGCAACAAACAGTAAGTATCGGGTATAAATTGGAGTAACATGGAAGGTATTATATTTGGTAGTCTAAGGCCATTAAGTGGTTTATTAAATTCTAAGCATATCCTTAGGTTAAACTCGACTCCCTTGAATAAGCGTTGGACCAAGAAACGAAACTATAATTTTTAAATTGGATACAGGGGCGGACGTCAATTGCATACCATTTAAAATAGTTAAGGCATTATATATAAAATTGAATAATCAAAAGAATAACTACTCTATTTTTGATTACAATGAAAATAAAATACTAATTTTTGGTACTTGTACACTTAGTTGCATGGATTTGATTTCAGGGATAGAACATTTTATAGAATTTGTTGTAGTTGACGACAAATGTGAACCTATACTGAGGTTGGAAACTTGTGAAAATTTTCAGTTAATCAAGAGACTCGATGTGAGTAGTATTAATTGTCAGGAGTTGAAATCTTTATTCATGGAAAGAAACAAAGATATTTTTCAAGGTATTGGCCAATTTAAAAAAACTTTCTCGATAGTGTTAAAGGATAATTCTAAACCAGTACTTCACTACAGAAAGCGTATACCGAATTCGCTTTTGGGTAAATTAAAATCGGAATTGGAAAACCTTGTTAGGGACGGAATAATATCAGTGGTGGATGCAATTAGTTGAAAACCCAAATGGTGATCTTCGGATTTGTTTAGATCCAAAAGCGCTTAATGATTGTATAAAACGGGAACAGTTTTTAATTCCTACAATTGACAACTTAACAGCGAACCTGGTGGGAAAGCGAATTTTTTCAGTTCTTGATCTAAGAAGTGGATTTTGGCACATGGCCCTAGATAAGAAAAGTTCAGACTTAACAACTTTTTTAACACCTTTTGGGTGATTTAAATTTAATCCTGTACCTTTTGGGCTCAACTGCGCACCTGAAATGTTCCAACAGGAGATGGTAAGAGTTTTTGGGGATTTACCAGGAGTATTAGTCTATTTTGATGACGTAGCCATATGCGCGGAGACTGAAAAAGAACATGATCGCATAATGAATTTGGTAATGCAAAGGGCTCGCATGAACAATATTAAATTCAACCCAGAAAAAATTCAATATCGCCAACGACAAATTAAATTTATGGGTAATATATTATCAGAAGGGAAAATTAAACCAGATTTAAAATATAGTGAAGCAATTATAGGGATGAAAAAACCTCAAAACAAATCGGACGTTTTAAGATTTCTGGGGCTGCTAAAATATCTTGGGCGATTTATTCCAAACCTATCGAAACAGTCAGCGGAATTACGTAATCTAACTCGGAATGACATAGAATTTAACTGGACAGATAAACATTTGGAGGCATTGGTAAGACGTGATATCGATAATGTAACAGTGCGCCTTCAGAGTATGTTTATGTTTCTTTTGAAATATCCACAAATGACTATCGTATTCAAAGCGGGTAAAGAAATGCTAGTAGCTGATTGTTTGTCAAGAGCGCAATTGTCTGAGGTTATGGAAATAAACGAATTAACGGGTATCATTCACTCAGTGACTAAAAATGTTTGTGCCAATGAGCAAAACTATAATTTTTATAGGAAAACACTGGAAAGTGATCAAGAATTTTCTCGAGTTCGGAGTTATGTTGAAGAGGGCTGGCCGAAATTTCACAAATTGGACGCCTTGAGTCAAAAGTTTTACAAATTAAAATCGGAGTTACATGTTGAAAATGACTTGCTATTTTTAAATCATAGGTTGGTGATTCCAACGCATATGCAACATAAACTAGCAACTTGGCTACATTCATCTCATCTTGGGATAGAGAAGACACTTGCTCGTGCAAGAAAACTCTATTATTGGCCAGGAATGAGCGAAGAAATAAAAAAGCTGATTGTTTCTTGTAAAATTTGTGAAAATTTTAAAAGAAACAATCAGAAGGAGCCGCTGACTCAGGAAGAAATTCCACAGTATCCATTCCAATTAGTAGCAATGGATCTTTTTGAGTATGGTGGCCATGATTATGTGGCTCTTATCGATGCCTACTCTAATTACATCGTCTCTGTTAGAATTCGAAACAAGACATCCAAGCATATTATCAGTACGATTTGTGAAATATTTGATTTAGTAGGATATCCTACAATAATCAAATGTGATAACAGTCCATTTAACTCTGTTGAATTTTCACGATTTGCAGAAGAATATAACATCTAAATGAGGTTTTCAAGTCCGAGATATCCGCAGAGTAATGGGCTAGCTGAAAAAGGTGTAGCTATAGCAAAAAATATCCTTAAACGTTGTTTTGAAGCAAATGATGTTGACCAATTTAGATATCATTTACTAGACTACAACACTACACCATTGGCAAGTATGCATATCTCTCCAGCGGAGTTATTCTTTGGGAGATTGTTGAAAACCAAATTGCCTGCATCTAAATCACTGTTGATAAGAAATAGTATAAATGAGGAAGAAATAAAAAACAAAATTATAGAAAAAAGGGGAAAAGCAGAAATATTACTACGACAGAAGTTCAAAGAGTCTACCAATACTTAAGAAGGGTGATTTAGTTATGTTCAAAAATAACGGAAAGGAATGGAATTATGGGAGGACAGAATCCTCAGTTAATGATAGATCATATATAATAAGAGACAACTCTGACAACTATTTTAGACGCAATAGACGTTTTATAAGTAAAACAGTGAACGAATAATAATAATAATCTCTTTGAAGGTACGAATGATTTGAAATATGTAGAAAACAATGACAGGTAATTCTAATAAATCAGCACCTTCGAGTATAAATGAAAATATTATTGATAGTCAGCAACTGTCCGAAGGAGCTGATTTGAGCACACATGGGTCTGAAACACTAAATCTTCAAACTAAAGAACCTAGAGTAACAAGAAGTTTACGAATCGTAAGACCGCCCCAACGCTATTTTAAGGACTATGTAGTCGATTAATATTAAGAATACATTTAGCTTCTTATTAGTAACAATTGTTAAATGCCTATGGAACCAATATACAACTTAAGTCGTATGAAAATTTATTAAAAAAAAAGAAAAATTGTATGAATAGAAAAGTTATATTTTCTTTATAGTTTATGTATGTATATATAAAATTAATTAAAAAACAAGTAAGAGTGGTATATTCGGCTTTGCCGAATCTTGGATACCCTTCACCAATGGCGTTGCAAAAGTACTTAATGTAATTCCTAGCAAAATTTGGTTATACTAGTATTATATGCAAAGAGTCTTTAAAATTAAGAGTCGGAAAAAGAAAAGCTTTTCGGTGGCGTCATCACCTAGAATAGTTATGCACCCAAAGGTTAGGTTGGGCAGGTTGGGCTTTAACAATGATAAGCCTTAAAATTATAGGGTATACACTCTTAGTTTTAGATACATACGTGAAATATATAGCTTTTGAATGGATGGATAACAGCTTTGTCGGAAATGTTATTAAAGATTTACTTATTAATCTGAAGTTAGTTAATTAATTAAAATGAACACTTCATCAATAATATTTGGGATGTATTGTTCTTTCGATCTGTCCGATGGATGTTTGGAAAGTTTTTCTCAAGTTCCTTGTGCAATTTTAATGTGATTTAATTTATCAGCATTAAATCGATTCCCGGTCGGGGTTATATGGGAGATTTCACTAAATGTGAATAGAGCTCGCCCATTTTCAATATTGAACTTTTCAAGAGATCAGAAATACTTTTGTCAAATGTTGTCCCTCTAGAAAGTTTATTTTAGGCGCTATCGCCCTGAATATCAATATTGTACAACGTCTTAATACTAAATGTCATCATCGTATCTTAGGCGAAGTTATAAAGGATCAATTGTCAAACGTGAACGGATTTCTCCCAATTGCAATTAAAAAATTTAAATTTTTGTTGATATGTGAGATACTTACATACATATGTAGGTTTTGAACGGATATCATGTAGTTAGCTGCATTTTTGTACTTCCTAGGAAGATTACCTATAATTTGATATATAATACATTCTCAAATGTTATCATAGTGTTCAAAAGTCAGACACAAAATTAAGATTATTGCTAAAATCAGATTTGTGGAGCTCCTGGATTTTACACAAAATTTTAGGATATTGTCCCACCCTGAATTTTATCATTGTCGATTAAAACACCATCGCTTAAACGCTAAATTATATCTACCACAAATTACCGAATGCATCAGGATTTAGGTAATCCCCTGCGAAGGACGCTATTAAATTTCATCAAAATAAACACCTGAGATATCGACAAATCAGGAGCTCCAAAAACTTGACTACAACTGAAAAAATTACAGACAGGTAGACGGACGGACAAAAAACAGACGGACGGACGGACAAACAGACGGACGGACGGACAGACAGACAAACAGACGGACGGACGGAGGTCGCGAAATCGATTCTCCTGCCGATTCTGAGTTGATCGGTACAATTTGAATGGTATTGGTAATCAGATTTGTGGAGTATAGATTTTAGAAAATCCTCACACAAAGAACGATGTCAAATTTCATCACAATCGGTCCATAAACACCTGAGATATCGCTAAAACAATACTTACAAAATGTAAACAAAATTTCTTAGACACGTACTTTGGGCAATTTGCTGTACATCAAATGTAGTGTTATGGCGATATCTCAATTGTTTATGGACCGCTTCTGATAAAATTTAATAACGTGCTTGGCGGGGGAATTTCCTAAAATCTGATATAAAATTTATGCAGGTCCGTGCTAAAGGAGGATGGTTTTTCCTATTTCTACATTTCATTTTTTCAACAAACATTCTCTAATGCGAACTTTGGGCAATTTGCGATACATTTAATTCAGTGTTTTGGCGATATCTCAGTTGTTTATGGACCGATTTTGATAAAATTTTACAGAGTGCTTTGGGAAACTATTTCCTACAATCTGATATATAACATATTATCACATGTACACCAGAAGTATCATTTTTATCTTGTTATTTAAAAGTGTGTTTCAATCAAAAATTTTAAAATTTTCATCTAATTTTTGGTATTTTTTCGATATTTTCGGTGTTTATAAATCGATTTTAATGAAATTTAATAGCGTTCATTGCGGGAATTTCCTAAAATCTGATATATAATTTATTTAAGTCCATCCTCCAGGGGCTTCAGAAACTTGATTTCAACAGACAGACAGACGGACAGACAGACAGACAGACAGACAGACAGACGGACGGACAGACAGACGGACATCGCTTAATCGATTCTCCTCCCGATTCTGAGTCGATCGGTATAGTTTTTATGGGGTCTACGATCACTAATACAAAAATTACAAACGGAATCACAAACTTATAATACCCTTTCACCTATTGGTGAAGGGTATAAAAAAGCATGTAATAATATGTGTATTATTATTATAATTGTTATTGTTATAATTATTATTATAATTATTATCATCATATGTTTATGATATATGTGGTTTTCCAAGGCACTATCACCTTATTATAAAACACTAAATTAACTACACTAGTTAGTTGATCGCTAAAAGGGCAATACTTAATAACGGTATTAGGAAGACGATTGTAAGAAATAGAAGAACTAAGAAAGTAAAGTTAATAAAATAATTATATTTAATTATAAACGAGTATTTAATTAAAACATTAATAACGTGAACACGTTACAGAAAGTAAAATTTTTTGCCACTTAATAATTCATAACTTTTTCCATTCGGCGATACTTTTAAGTGGTGGCCCAGCTGCATTTAATTCCGCCTCTAAATTGCGCCATATTGTATTTAAGTCGTCTTTGCTTCCTTTAAACCATCCCCTGGCAACATCTGGGTGGGATTGCATTGCATCTTTAAGGATGTCTATTTGTTTCTTATTTATTGTTTTTGACCTAAAAGTATGAATAAATTCAGATATTTATTAAATTTTTAATGAAAAATTTAAATTACTTACATTTTTTGGCGCAATACTCTTCAAATTTTTGAAGGAATTATTCCCAAAATTTGTCATCATTCTCTCTCTTTTTATGACATTCGTAATAGATACTTTTTTCCCCGGGGAGAGTTTCCCAGTTTCGAAGTTTGTTTAGAATAGGAGGAAAGTAAAATTTCCCAGGGAGAATTTTTTTAGAATAGGTTAGTTGGGAAAAGGGAAAAAACTCCCAAAAATTTTCAGTTTAGAATTGGGCTGTTAAATTTAATAAAATAGAAAAAATTTTCAAAAGTGAACATAATCGAAACGAGATTTTCTAATCTTTTTGAAATTTGTTACATAGTATTATTGAAAAAATTGATTTTTAAGGTTTTTAATGAAAATTCACGGAATATTAAAAAGTATTATTAGCAAAAAATCATTATTCCTGTCACACATGCGATCAATCGGTTTCATTTTTTTTTTAATTTAAATTTGGTGTACTGAATATAAATGATATGTTTTCATATTATCTTGTAAGCCTTTGTAAAAGGACATTAGGTCTTTCTCATTCGCGTTACGTGAAGATAGGGAATAAACAAATCACCCAATTCCTCTTTCAACCCGACATTTTTCTTTTCTATTTTATTTCGTGTCTTGCTATGATCATATCAACAAATAGCAAATCAAAAATCTTGCATTTAATTAATATGCAGTTACAGTGAGTGTGTAATTTGTTTTCGCTACTTTGACCTTTTAAAGTTAAATTCAAGTTTTTTTTTTTTGTAATTGAATTAAGTATGGAGTGTTATACATCAAGTGGTTCTTCTTTAACGGATTCCAATTTGCTACATATGCCAGATCCAAATTTTAGTGCATTTGGTTTGCCTAGTGATTTAAACGAATTAAATTTGCCAAGTTGCCGAGATGTTTTAAAATATTTCTTTTTTCTGAGTGTTCGATCTAAAAATGAAAATAAAATGTTTTCGTACGTATCATTTGTTCCACAAGTAGCGGATAAATTGATTGAAATTTGGAAAAAGTTAAATGTCGCCATAATGACAAGGAAAACTATAAAAAGTAAGCCTTGCTGGATAAATATTCTAAAAATACAAAAGTTTCGTGGGCACCTGAAAAATATACTAAATTTATCGAAACAATAGACAGCTTATTCTATATTGGAAAATGCAAATGTAATTTAAAAATTAATCGTTGTTTTTGTGGTTTGACGCCTGACCACTTATATGAATTTTTGACTGATCAACATACCGTAAGAAAGCTGACAATTCCTGAAGTCCAGACGGATATTTTTGATTTGGAATCGGGTCCAACTGCTACTGGAGATTCTTATAACAGCCCTGAGGAGTTGGATATGGAAGTTGACGAAGATTTTATGTTCAAAACACCAATTTTAGAAAACTCAACTGTTCTTAAGCGCGGTCCGTATACAAAAAGGTTTGATATTCCTAATTATGTTATGATGTGCGACAGACTTGGCGTATCAGACAGAGCTGCAGGCGGTTTAGCTACGGCACTTTTAAAAGATATAGACTACAAAGACGATAATGGGAAACCTGTTATTATCGATAAATGTAAAGTAGCCAGAGAAAAGAAAAAAATCAGAGATTCTGTGCGTGTAATGCAATGCAGAAATTCTAATTCACTGGAATTTTCTTTTGATGGAAGGAAAGATGAGTTATTACAAATGGAAAGCATTAACGATAAACTTCACCCGAGGATAGTTAAAGAATCACACATCGTGGTTGTGCAGGAACCTAAAACAGAACTTCTAGGTCATATAATACTCAATGCTGAGGACGCTGGTACAAAACAAATGCAGCTATATGATTTCTTTATAAAAAGAAACTTAGCACTCTCTGATCTGGTTGGTATATGCTGTGACGGTGAAGTTACAAATACTGGTACGACAAACGGTATATTACGACGATTTGTTTGCTTGTTGGACCCCGAACGGATACTGGACTCCTCATGAAATTAATGGAAACGTGCGAACGGATTCAGGTGGGTAATCAGTTGCTATTTTAATAACTATGTATAAAAATGTTAATTTTTTACAAGAAAACTAAAACGAAGTTTCGACTAACTATTGCGATATGTAGGCATCTCTATTTTTCTAAATAGGTATCCTGTTTCTTTATAGGTTATACCCGACTTTGAATCCATTTTGCTAGGTAATATGCCCCCCGACTTATCGTCAGAACAGAAGAAATGTTTTTCAACGGACGTTAAGTACTTGTATCAGATAGCTAATGCGGTTCATAATAGTAACTGTTCAGAAAGTCTAGCCAACATGAAGCTCGGGCTTATGGTGCATTCTCGTTGGTTAACCAAAGCGAGTAGAATTTTGCGATTATATGTAACTACAAATTCACCTTCAGAAAATCTAAAAATTTTAGCAACATTTGTTATGAAAGTTTACATACCTATGTACTTTAATGTAAAGTACTACGACTCAGTTATATCTATATGGCAGCTCGCTCTTATGTAAATTTATTTGCTCAACGCAATATTTGCCACAAAATCTTCGTGAAATTTTTAACAATGTTATTCAACATAATGGATATTTTGCTCATTCAGAAAATGTGATTCTAGCAATGCTTTTTGATAGCAGGAAGGAAGTGCGAGAGAGAGCTTTAAAAAAAATTTTATACTATCGCGAAAAACTTTACGATCCAACAAAACTAAGAGAATACAAAAAGCCCATTATTAATTACAGCTGCACTGATTACGCCGAAATGATTAATATAGGTGACGAAAGTATTTCATCGGAGCCGCCATTCACGGCAAAGATACCCTATGACCATTTGGTAGAATATATAGGATTTCATGATCCACCGCTTCAGGATCCTAAAATTCCTCTACACATTCAAGGAACGGAGCAATTTGTGCTATTGCTTACGACTGTTTCACGTCGAAATATTGAAAAAAATCGTGATAGTGTTATGGCGGTCACGGTGGAAAGTCGTAATAAAACACCAAGAATGGACAGTAAGCAAAACCTCAAAAACTAAAACTTCTCAAATAAAAATTATATTTTTTTTCTTTTTGTGCTTAAGATTTTTAATTAACATAAAAAATAATTTCATTTATTTATTTTGTAGATCACAATTTTCATTTTCGTTTTTTATTTTTATTTTTTTTTTTAGAAAAAAGGCTTCTTCTGACGCCTCTTTTGTACAAAAACTTTGAAGAATTTTTTTATGTTACATATTAAGTTTAGATATTTAATTGTTTTTAATTTCGTGGTGTAAATAAAATTTATTCTCACCAAAAAATATTTATAATCCCAAAAAGATAAAAAAATATATTAGAAAACACAAAAAAAAAAATTGAAATTAAATATTTCTTAATGTACAAGAGATAAGGTTTTTTAGTTCTTTTCCTTAAAAGTTTTCAGTTTAGTCTAACTATATTTACGAAAGTCATAGATAGGAACAAATATGATTTACATACGCGACGTGGGAAAGTTTGGCCCAATAATATATTTATAACAGTTATTACCGGGGTAGGTCAGCTTTGCCAGCATCAAAGTAGACTTATTCCAGTTCCAACAAGAATAATTAAAAAAAGCAGATTCAATGTATAATTTTATTTATTTAAATTTTAAATATATTGTCCAAAGAATAACAATTTTTCTTATTCTTAAATAATAGAAAAAAAAAGGATAACACCTTTAGTGTATTCAGTCAGAAAATTTTTACACCAGAGCGACGTGGATTACCCGTAACCGTGTGTTTCGTGAGGCGGTTAAATCCAGAAGACCTCCTCTAGGTTCAAGTTTACCCTTTTTGTGTAAAGTATTTGAGGGTGTTAGTTTGATTAGTACCACTACTAGTGCCTGGGCCCTATGAATGTATCTCGTCCAGTAGGGACCCTGTGCGCTACAACTAGTGTATGGGCCCTAAGAATGTATCTCGTCCTGTAGAGACCCTGTACACTAGTACAATGAGTTGGATTTGTCTGTCGTCGTGACCGGCTGTCAGCACACATTTGTACTGGCTGTCCGATCACTAAGACCGATCAAGTCCAACTGAATTTGTATTAGAATTCATCACTACCAATAATTTGTAACGGCGTAGTTGTGCACAAAAAATAGAGATATGGAGAGTCACCCACACTTAAAAGATATTTTAGAAGAGTATTGGTGATAATACTGAGACGTAAAATTAGAGTGTGATGGTTTCACTTAGAGATTTGGAGACTAGGAGAACGAGAACTTGAGTAATTTAGTTTTAATAGTAGTGGTAGTTAAGCTGAGACACGTAGTGGTGAAATTTAATCAAAAGGGTAGTAGTGATAAACTGAAGCAGAGCATTTGAAGAGTGGTGACTTCACTTCGAGAGTGAGAAAGAATGAGACCAAAGTTAAAAAAGAGAGTTTTACACGTAGTGGTGAAAACAAAGACAACGAACTTGAGCGCGAGTAACTTGATGGTGGTAAGAACCTGCTCTATACTTGTGCTCTTTCTAGCTGAGAGTTCTGAATACACTAAAATTATAATGATAGTAAAATTAGTAATAGTAATAAAAAGTAATAAAAATACGCTTTTTAACTTAACCTAAATATACTCAAATAATCGAATAAAAATAAAGTAAAAATATAGGTAAATATATACAAGATTAAATTAATAATATAATGAAATTATATTATGTAACGAAACGCTTCGTTACATATTATATATCAGATTTTAGAAAATGGCTCCCCAAATCACTCCGTAAAATTTTATCAAAACAAACTGAGTTATCGCAAAAACATTAAATTTGATGTATCGCAAATTGCACAAAGTACGCATTAGAGAAAGTTTGTTGAAAAAATTAAATGCAGAAATAGGAAAAACTATCGTTCTGGCGCACGGACATACATACAATTTATATCAGATTCCCCCGCCAAGCACGATATTAAATTTTATCAAAAGCAATCCATAAACAACTGAGATATCGGTAAAACACTAATTTTGATATACAGCAAATTGCCGAAAGTACGTGTCTAAGAAATTTTGTTTACATTTTGTAAGCAGTGTTTCAGCGATATTTCAGGTGTTTGTGGACCGATTGTGATGGAATCTGACGGCGTTCTTTGCGGTAGGATTTCCTAAAATCTGATATATACACCCTTCATAAACTCCAAAAATCTAATTGTGAATACCATTAAAATTGTACCGAACGACTCAGAATCGGCAGAAGAATCGATTTAGCGACGTCCGTCTGTCTGTTGAAGTCAAGTTTTTGGAGTTCCTGTTTTGTCGATATCTCAGATGTTTATTTTGATGAAATTTAATAACATTCTTCGCATTATGATGCATTCGGAAATTTGTGGTACATATAATTTAGTGTTTAACTGACTTTTGGACATTATGATAATATTTGATTATGTATTATAGGTATATCAAACTAAAGGTAATCTTCCTAGGAAGTACATAAAATGCAGCTAATTACATTATATGCGTTCAAACTTACATATATGTGTATCTTATATATCAACGAAAATCTAAATTTTGGGATTGCAATTGGGAGAAATCCGTTCACGTTTGACCATATAACTTCGCCTATTAAATGACTAATTATTGTAGATACGATGACGAAATTTAGTATAAAGACGTTGTACATAATAGTTATTCAGCATTCGAAATACCATGGAATTTAGTTCATTTAGTCATACCTCCTATATAAACCTCTAAATGGCTTTAATTTCATCTAAAAGCCACTTGAATGAGAATAAATAATAAACTATAATAGCTTTGGCCATCAAATTAAGCACAAAAATAAAATTATGTGAATACTAGCCAGTGTGCAAAATTTTGTCAGGTCACCATTTCCCTTTTCTGTTTTTCTTTCCGTCAAGAGGTACAACATTTGACAGAAGTATTTCAGATCTCTTGAAAAAGTTCGGTATTGAAAACAGACGAACTCGGTTTACATTTTTTAAAAGCTCCCCTATAACCCCACCCGGGAAAAACCATAGCAAAAACTTCCCCGTCAGCATACCGTGGCTAGTTCCCATTCATTCGCTATCCGTTTTCGCTTGATGTTGTAGTACCTTTAATATGACCTATAGTTACTAGCTGAGACGACCAAAAAGAAGTTGTATATTAGTTCCAGTATGTATACCATATTTTCGGTCACTGTTTTATCATATTATTCTCGAAAACCTTCAAATACCACAATTTCATTATAAATCTTATATTATATAAAATTAAAAACTACAAGTAGCAAAAATATGTCTAAGTTTATGCAAACCAATAAAACTATAATAAGAAGTAAAGACTTACACAGATCGGAAGAACAATACATCCCAAATATTACTGATGAATTATTCATCTAAATTAGTCAACTAACTTTAGATTTATAAGTAAATATTCAATAACTTTTCCGTCAAAGCTATGATACGTTAGCAACTAATGTATACCTGATATTCATACATTCAAAATCTATCTATCTCAAGTATGTACCTAAAACTAAGAGGGTATACCCTATAATCCTAAGGATTGTATACATTGACAAAGCAATTATTGTTAAAGTTTTGATCTAAATCGGTCCGCTTCTTCTTCTGTTATCCTTGACTCCCAGTGGAGCGTCGGTCCGCTAACTTCAGAGTTTTACATAACTAATCAAGAACTTTTACTAGTTGGATGATACGAACGAATTAAAGTACACAACCCTCACTGGGCACTGCGTTTTTGGGTTGCATGCCAGAATACTTAATCTTCATCAATTCGATTTGCTCATGCAAATCTAAGGGCATATACATTTGGAAGCTTCTTTTCTGCATGGTTTATCTGGTCTATCGAACATCAGCCACCTTTTCGACTTAGCCTTTGGGTCTATAACTATTTGAGATGATGACGCCACCTAAAAGGTTTTCGTTTTCCGACTTTTAGTTTTAAAGACTCTTTGCATTTAATACTAGTACTATAAGCAAATACTGCTAGGACTTACATTTAGTATGAACAAAAGAAATTTAATATACAAATCAAGCATTTGTGTGGGGCTCAATATATTCTTATGATTTTGTACTTTACTTTCGGAATACCATTGGTGGAGGGTATCCAAGAATTGGCACAGCCCAATATACCACTCTTACTTGTTATACCCTTCACCAATAGGTGAAAGGTATTATAAGTAATAATTTTTTATTAGTGATCGTAAACCCCATAAAAATTATACCGATCGACTCAGAATCGGAAAGAGAATCGATTAGGCGATGTCTGTCTGTCCGTTTGTCTGTTGAAATCATGTTTCTGAAGCCCTTGGAGGATGGACCTACGTAAATTATATATCAGATTTTAAAAAATTCTTTAGCGCGATAGCGCCTAAAGTAAACTTTCTAGAGGGACAACACTTGGCAAAAGTATTTCTAATCTCTTAAAAAGTTCGGAATTAAAAATGGGCGAACTCGATTCTCATTTAGTGAAATCTCCCATATAACCCCACCGGGAATCACTTTAATGCTTTTAGATTAATAAGTAAATCTTCAGTAACTTTTCCGACAAAGCTGATAACCATCCATTCAAAAGCTATATATTTCACGTATGTATCTAAAACTGTTAATTAATCAAAAAATACCTATTAATGCCATATAGACCATGAAAATCTATGATGAAAAGTGGGGTTAAAAAAGTTCCCCCCAAATCATTTTAAAGTTTATTGTTTGGCTTAAAAAAAAATAATTTTAAGTTTATATCCTTCAACAAAGATATTTTGTGGTATCCGAAGTTAATAAATAGTACATGACTGTATGTATGGTATCTAAAACATAAAAAATCAAATATTATTTTATGGGAGCTTTTAGAAAAAACGGTTGGGGGGAGGTTTATTATCCAAATTGATCTCAAAAAACTGTTTTCTTGATAAACACATCAGTAGCTAACTTCAGAGTTTTACATAACTAATCAAGAACTTTTACTAGTTGGATGATACGTACCCTCACTGGGCACTGCGTTTTTGAGTTGCATGCCAGAATACTTAATCTTCATCAAATTCGAAATCGAATCTTCGAAAATCGAGAACCCAAGTGACGCTGCCTTGGACATCAGCCACCTTTCCAACTTAACCTTTGGGTCTATAACAAGTCGTGATGATGACGCCACTTCTCGTTTTCCGACTCTTAATTTTAAAGACTATTTGCATATAATACTAGTATAAGGACTTACATTTGGTATGAACAAAAGAAAATTAATATACATATCAAGCATTTGTGTGGGGCTCAACTAAGTCAGTAATCAGAAACTATATAATTATCAATATATATATCAATATATCCTTATGATTTTTTACTTTAATTTTGGAGCACCATTGGTGAAGGATATCCAAGATTCGGCACAGCCCGAATATACCACTCTTACTTTTTTTTAATTGAATCCTTTATTAATGTATTTGCATTTATATTTAATTGACTTTTGTGAATTTCAGTATTCCTCATTAATGTATGCTTTATACATTTTTAAAAGTAAATGGACCCATAAATATCAAACAACATACAGACAGACAGACGCGAACATTTTTTTTATTTATAGATTATCAAAAAACTAACACACAATAGTCAAATAATCATCAAACAATCGTCAGTCAATCATGAAACAACTATCAAACAATTTAAACAGTCGTCAGTCAATCAATCATCAAAAAACTGTAAAACGAACATCAAATAATCATGAAAAATCTTCCAACAATCGTTAGTTAAAAAAAAAAACATAAACTCTCTGTTAAGAGACGGACGTGTTTTTTGTCTCCTTCTGATGAGGCTCAGGAATTATTAATTAAAAAAAAGAAATAAATCACAAAAAAATAATATATCATATCGAAAATTGACGATCTTTTAATATATTAGTGAAGTGAAGCAGTGAATATTTAAAATAATAAAGTTTAAGTTAAATAAATTCTAAAATAAATAAACAAAAATTTCAAAAAAAATAAAGGTGCATGAGTGATTTGCAGCAACAAAATCGAAGGCTCTCAATAAATGGTAGAAATGCCTACATTTCAATAACAGCAGAGTCAAGTGAAAACAAAAATCTATATGACAAAGAGTACAACAGAAACTATTTAACAGCGAAAACAATTGAGAGAGCACGGTCCCTTTCTCCCTCACTCAACTCAGTTGATATTACATTTGCGCCAAATCAATCAACAACAAATTCTTGTGTGATAAATAAGTTTACAGTACCTGGTTGACCGAGCCTTTCTCGGATCTTTATGAAAAGCATTTTGAGGCAAATTTGAAAGTTTTTATATATTTTATTTTATAAAGTTAATTTTGAATTATTTTATTCATTTTGTCCGACCAACACATAGTTTGCATAGTTTACAGTTTAACTCATTTTAAAAATTTTGAAAATTGGTCATACCAACAGAAACTTCCGTCGACTCATGCGCAACAATTTTGCTAAAGATTATAGTCTGATCAAATGCACAGTTTATGATTTATTTCATTTTAAGTAGTTTTCAGTGAGAAACCTTCGTTTGCTTATGCGTAACAACTTTGCTTATGATTATAACATGATCAAATGCACAGTTTACGATTTAATTCACTTTGAGTAATTTACTGTGGCGCCACCTGTCGGACGTTGCTTATTCCAATTCATAAACCTTCGTCGGCTTATCCGCAACAAATTTGCTGAAGATTATAGCATGATTAAATGTACAGCTTACGATTAAATTGACTTTGAGTAAATTTCAGTAGCGCCATCTGTCGAAATTTCTTCATACCAACTAAGAAACCTTCGTCGGCTCATGTGCAACAACATTGCTAAAGATTGTAGCATGATCAAATGTACAGTTTACGATTTAATTAATGTTTAGTAATTTTCAGTGACGCCATCTATCGGAAATTAGTCTTATCAACTTTAAAACCTTCGCCGGCTTATCCGCAACATCTTCGCTGAAGAGCATAACATGATCAAATGCACAGTTTACTATTCTATAAAGAACATACATACAGACAAACATTCATTTGTTTAAAAGGTATAACTTTACTAGTTTTTTCCCTTTTTTATCCCCTAATTTCAAAAAAGTTCCATATGCATATTTGGTACTTCTGTGATACCAATTGAATTCGGTACATTTTATTAAAACGCAGTTAACATAATGTTTCTATTCATATTACTTTTTGAGATGTTAAGTTATCATTTTATCCCTTTTTTACCCATTTTGGCCCCAAAATCAAAAAATCACCAAATACGTGTTTAAAGTTCCTTTCACATCCATTGATTGCAGTACAAAGTTTCTTTCTATATTCCTCAGTTTAAAATATAAGAGTGGGTTAAAAAGGTACCAAAAAAACTATTTTCACCCTTTTTTATCCCTTATCGGACATAGTTTCAAAAAAGTACCAAACACCTATCCGTTTATTTTCATAGCTGTTTAAAACGTAATTTAAATTTTGTTTCTATACCTATTACTTAAGGAGATATAGCGTTTTCGATTTTTTCCCCTTTTTACCCGTTTTTACCCTCTTAGAGGCAAAGGTTCCAAAAGTCCCTTCTTCTTCGACCTATACATCAAAAAGATACCCACTGTCCAAATTTTATCAAAATCGTTAGAGCCGTTTTCGAGATAGTCATTATATATATATATATATATATATATATATATATATATATATATATATATATATATATATATATATATATATATATATATAAATATCGGGTGTTTTTTATTGAGGTATAGAGCTTTAAGTTGGCATCACTTTTTTAACTGGCGGCCATTTTGTCAGCTGTCAAGTGATTAATATTTAGTTGGTTTGCCATTTCATCATGAACAGGTTGACAAAAGAACAACGCTTGCAAATCGTGCAAATTTATTTCGAAAATAATGATTTAGTTCGCGAAGTTTACCGCAAGCTCCGTCCATTTTATGGTCGACATAATCGTTCATCAGAGCAATTAATTCGGTTAACCATGGATCGTTTTCGCACTACGTTTACTCTATGTGATAATACGCATCCGCAGCGACGTCGAACAGTGCGCACCGAAGAGACAATTGCCGCTGTAGAGCAAAGTGTTGAAGAGGACCCGAATGAATCGATTCGCCACCGTGCACAGCAATTGGAGCTTTGTCCATCAACTTTATGGAATATTTTGCGCAGAGATCTTGGCTTGCGACCTCACAAGATCCAGCTTGTGCAAGAATTAAAGCCGCGAGACCATGCAATGCGTCGTGATTTTGGTGTATGAGATTGATCTCGATGCTGATTTTCATCGCAAAATTTTGTTCAGTGATGAGGCTCATTTTTGGTTGAATGGCTACGTCAACAAGCAAAATTGCCGCATTTGGAGTGAAGAGAATCCACATGAGACCCTTGAGACGCCATTACATTCACAAAAACTGACTGTTTGATGTGCTCTATGGGCTGGTGGAGTCATTGGGCCATACTTCTTCCGAAATAATGCTGGAGAGTCAGTTACCATAAATGGAGACCGGTATAGAGCCATGATAACCGACTATTTTGTTCCCCAATTGGATGGCATGAATGTGGATGAGTTGTGGTTCCAACAAGACGGCGCTACATGCCACACAGCGCACGTCACAATTGATTTATTGAAGGAAACATTCGATGAGCGCATAATTTCGCGGAATGGACCTGTCAATTGGCCACCAAGATCGTGCGATTTGACAATACTGGATTATTTTCTTTGGGGATATGTGAAGTCGCTCGTCTACGCCAACAAACCAGAAACGTTAGGGGACTTATTGATGTTAGTGGTACTAGTTCAAATAAAGTTACTAAACAGATCCAGATAGGTATTGACCGGTACTTTTCCAATCCGAAGCGTAAGTCGAGTCCTACGTCCTTGCGCCAAGAACCTCTCCTTAAACAGGCGAAAATAACCAGTAGTCCATTATCAGGAAATATGTCGGTAAGTAAAAAATGCGTTGAATTACTCGCCCCACCCCTGAAGATGAAAACCAGGCGCATAGCACGGTTAAGGTACTTAAACCTCCACCCATATTCTTGTGAGAACAAACAAATAACTCCATTGTTAACAATTTATCCCAAATTATAGGCAAGGATAACTTCCATTTTGTTTTAATTCGAAGGGGAAATGTATTTGAAACAAAAATCCAAGTTTATTTAGAAAACAATTACAGAAAGGTAATTGATTGTTTTGATTCCAATAATAAAAGCTACTATACATATCAATTGAAAAGTGCTAAAGGTTTAATTGTAGTCATTAAAGGTATAGATAGCTCTGTCCCAATCAATGAGATAAAAAGCGCTCTTGAAATCGAAGGTTACGAAGTGAAGTCCGTTCACAATATCCTTAATAAAAATAAAGTTCTTCAACCGCTTTTTAGAGTGGAAATATCTTTTAGCTCTTCCCAGCTTAAAAAAGGTCAACCTCACTCTATCTATAATTTAAGATATCTGCTTAGTCGCAGAATCACTGTAGAAGAGCCAATTAGGCGCAGAGTTCCTCCCCAATGCCAAAACTGCCAGGAGTTTGGGCACACCAAATCATACTGTAAATTGCATGCAGTATGCGTAATATGTGGCGATATACACAAGACCTCCGATTGCCCTAAGTCCAAGACGGATTCTACAACTAAAAAGTGCAGTAACTGTGGACAAAATCACACTGCTAACTACAGTGGTTGCGCTGTGTTTTTGCGTCTCAGACAACAGGCACTCTCTTCGCGAAGACCTACTACTGCTCAATACCAGGGCTCTTTTTTCCCGTAGCTCCCTACAATTCCAGATCGTTCAAACAACAGTTCACGTCAAGGTAATCCCCCACCTCCAAATGGCTTCTCCTATGCTCATATGGTTAAAGAGGGTCCGCCAATTCAAACTAAAGAATCTCAAAGCTCCATTGAGAAACTAATTGAAACCATGAATAACTTCATGTCTAGTATGCAAAATATGTTCCAGGAGATGATGAGAAATCAAAGCATGTGTTTGAGCCTGTAAGCTTTTTTACAAGCTATTAAGAGCGAAAATTAAAACAACGACTTTATTTTAAACAGCGAAAAAGAATTTATTTCTTGAGCTTCACAAGCGCAACTAACTTTTCAAAAAAACAGAAAATTCCATATAAGGCAAAAATATAAATTACAAAATAAGATCATATTAAAATCATATATTAAAATATTTTATAAACCGTTAGGTCAAAATACAAAAAATATGTTGTTCGATTTGAAATATATAAGAATTCAAGGGCAAAGAATTTCTTGCGTATAACAATACACAAATTTACGCACAATAATTATTTATATTAAAGATCGCAGTAAATAAATGGTAGCTGCAGACAGTACATATCGATTTACATCATTACTGCAGTCAAAAACAATGTTAGCTAAAAACCATACACATATCGATATACATGTTTACTGCAGTCGCGACTAGTAAATGTGTAAGTACGTCTGTTGGTATCGATAGTGTTGATGGCGTGACTAAAATAAAAGAGGGTCCGTCAATTCAAAATAAAGAATCCCAAAACTCCATTGAGAAGCTCATTGAAACAATGAATAACTTCATGTCCAACATGCAAAATATGTTCCAAGAGATGATGAGAAATCAAAGCATGCTTATGCAAATTTTGTTGGAAAGAAAATGAATCCTTTAAAAATATGTTTTTGGAACGCAAACGGCCTTAGCCAGCACAAAAGGGAAGTTGAGCATTTCCTGAACGAGCAGGAAATAGACGTTATTCTAGTCTCTGAAACGCATTTTACTCCAAAAAATTGTTTTAGAGTAAATGGTTTTTTAACTTATGACACTAAACATCCAAGTGGCAGAGCATGTGGTGGCACAGCAATACTAGTACACAATAAAATAAGGCATTTTCCATTGCCAAATTACGAAAAAGAATATATTCAGGCAACATCTATAAATCTCATAGATTATAGAATTACATTGTCTTCAATATATTGTCCTCCAAAACATAACATTAAAAAAGATAAATTTAATGATTTTTTCAATACACTTGGCTCAAGATTCATAGCGGCTGGTGATTATAACGCGAAACAAATATTTTGGGGTTCGCGTCTTATCACACCTAGAGGAAGACAGCTATTATGTGCTATTTCTTCACAGAAGTTGGACGCTGTATCTGGTGGTCAACCAACTTATTGGCCCTCTGACTTAAATAAGATTCCCGATCTAATAGACTTTGCCGTCATAAAAAATATAAAAAGATGCCAATTATCCGTCTGCTCATAATTAGATTTATCATCCGATCACTCACCCTCTATTTTAACTTTTTATGACAATTCCAGTGGAATCCAAGAAGAAAGACATTTTTACCCAAACAAAAGGACAAACTGGTTAAAATACAAAATGTATGTGAGTTCCCATCTTCCATTGAATGTTCCTCTAAAGACATCGATTCCGCGATAAATGTATTTACAGATGTCATCACAAATGCGGCTTTTGTGGCAACACCAATTTTTAAAACCAAAAAAAAAATATTCCAGAACACTTCCGAAAGTATCCATGCTCTTGTAAACGAGAAAAGAAGGCTTAGAAGACGTTTGCAAGAATGTCGATCCCCTGCCTTAAAAAGTCGTTTAAATGATTGTCAGAGAAAACTCAAAGCCGCACTGAAGATTAATCAACAAAAATCTCTTGATACATATTTAAAAAACTTGGATTCCTCTAAGGAAAAGAACTACAGCCTGTGGAAGGCTGTTAAACACATGCAATGTCCAATTGTGTGTGAGTTAAACGTCTGCAAGAGTATACAATATTGTTCATCAAAAACGAATACACCATAGTAGTACTCAATACTTGTAGTATAAATGAGAGAATAAGTGTAACCGATATTGTCTGCTTTTGTTTTTGCTCATCCACTCTACCCACAAAGTCAGTAACTGATGCTTTTGCTTATAAGTTGAGAAAGATACATTTATCTGTTTACAACTGTTTTTTGTTCCAAAATACTTAGATAACTATAAGTATTTATGAGTATTTCGAATAACTTGTGTTCTATGTTGAAATACTAACATTTTTCAGTGTTTGTGTGTATATATTTTAATTGACTATAAAAATGAATAATATAGAAATAAAAGGAAAAAAATTGTCAAAAGAATATAAAATAAGTGAAATAAGGGTAAAAGTAAAATTTTTTAAGAATTTAAAGTTTTTAAAAATCCTATAATAATAAGAAATTTTTTTAAAAATTTCCTATAAAAAAAAAAATTAAAAATTCCCTATAAAATTGAAAAAAATTTAAAAATTTACTATAAAAATAAAAGAAAATTAAAAATTTCCTACAAAAACCAGAAATTGTTTAAAAATTTCCTATTTCCTATAAAAATTAAGGAAAAATTTTCTTTGAAATTAAAAAAAAAAATTCTATCAAATAAAAAATTGTGAAATTTTTTTTTATAAAAATAAGAAAAAAATGTCAAAAGAATATAAAATTAGTGAAATAAAGGGACGGAGTAAAATTTTTTTAAGAATTGAAAGTTTTTAAATCCTATAATAATAAGAAATTTTTTAAAAACAAGAAATTTTTTAAAAATTTCATATAAAAATAAAAAAAATTAAAAATTTCCTACAAAAACAAGAAATTTTTTAAAAATTTTCTATAAAAATTAAGGAAAAATTTTCTTTTAAATTAAAAAAAAAAATTCTATCAGATAAGAAATTTTTGATTTTTTTTTATAAAAATAAGATTTTTTTTAAAAATTCCCTGTAAAAATAAGAATTTTTTCAAATTTTTTTTATAAAAATAAGAAATTTTTTTAAAATTTCCTATAAAATTAGAAATTTTAAAAAAGTTCCTATGAAAATAAGAAATTTTTTAAAAACTTCCTATAAAAATAAATAAAAATTAAAATTTTCTGCAAAATTAAGAAATTTTTGAATAATTTCCTATAAAAATAAGAAATATTGAATTTCCTTTAAAAAAAAATTTTAAAAATTTTATATAAAAATAAAAAAACAAAATCAAAAATTTTCTATGAGGATAAGAAATTTTTGAAAAACTTCCTGTAAAAATAAGATATATTTTTTTTTAATTTTATATGAAAATAAGAAATTTTTTAAAAATTTCCTATAAAAATAAAAAAAAATAAAATTTCCTATAAAATTAAGAAATTTTTGAAAAATCTCGTATTAAAATAAGAAATTTTTGAAAAATATATAAAATAAGATATTTTTGAAAAATTTCCTATAAAAAGAAGAAATTTTTAAAAGATTTCTCACAAAAATAACAAATTTTTGAAAAAACTCCTACAAAAACAACAAAGTTTTGAAAAAAAAAAACTAATCGAATGTCGTTTTTAGTTTTTATTTTATCCTATAAGTAAACTTCATACGACATACTATAAGTTATCTATTGTATAACCACTAATACTCATTCCATCCATTTTGCAAAACTATAGGAAAATAAATATGTTATTCTCATTGTCTTTTTACCCACTCAGACTTACTTAGTGGGAGAATACAACAATACTCACTTATAACAAAAAACTTAAATACTCATCAATACACACTCAAAATGATAAAACACAGAAATGGATATACACGGATGGAACTATGCAGATGTTTAATGTGAGTCTCCAATTAGGCTCGAAAACGGTTCTTGGGCAAGAGATCCACGTGAAAAAATTGATGCTTTTGCCAATCACTTAGAAAAGGTTTTTACTCCAAACGAAACAGACTCTAACATAAGTCCTGATATTATAGACAACAACGTGCTTTCTCCATTGAAATTTCGCCTTCCATTGCTTCTATCAAATATACATAAACTTGACCTTAAGAAGTCTTCTGGAATTGACAGAATTTCTTCGTCAATGATTATCCATCTTCCAATTTCAGCTACAAGAATTTTATTATTTATATACAACGCGATTCTTCGTTTGGGATATTTCCCAATGTCCTGGAAGATATCAGAAATCGTTATGATTCCAAAACCAGGCAAGGACATTACTCAAGTTTCATATTATAGGCCTATAAGCTTACTTTCGATTATCTCGAAATTGTTTGAAAAGCTACTTATTACTACTTTAAGCACAATCATAAATTGGATGGATATTATTCCAGATCATCAATTCGGTTTCCGCGAATGTCATGGTACAGTTGAACAAGTACATAGAATAACAACAATGATCAGGAAGGCCGTCGAAAATAAACAATACTGTTCCGCCTTGTTCATCGATATTTCACAGGCATTCGATAAGGTCTGGCACAAGGGACTTGTAAGCAAAATTGTAAATCTGCTTCCAGCAAGTACACATAAGCTCTTAAAAAGTTATTTGTCCAATAGAACCTTCCGAGTTCGATCAAAAAATGAATATTCTTCTCCTAGAAGAATCGCTGCTGGAGTTACACAAGGTAGTATATTGGGTCCCTTGTTATATATTATCTTTACAGCAGATATGCCAACTAGTGCTCAAATATACACATCTACTTTCGCAGATGATACAGCATTCATTAGTATTCATTCCGACCCCAAAATTGCTTCTGCATTTTTACAATCCCATATTCATGAGCTTCAAGCATGGCTGAACAGATGGAAAATTAAAGTAAATCCGACAAAGTGCGTTCATGTAACGTTTACTCTAAGGAGAGATAACTGCCCTGCAATTAAGATTAACAACGTGACCATCCCCGAGAGTTCTCACGTTAAGTATCTTGGTGTTCATTTGGATCGCCGCCTTACATGGTCTCATCACATTGACAGCAAGATAACTGAGATAAAATTAAAATCCGCTGAACTAAACTGGCTTATTGGCACACAATCTGCTTTAGAGTTAAACTACAAGATCCTTTTGTATAAAACGATAATTAAGCCAATATGGACCTATGGTATTCAGCTATGGGGAACGGCTTCTACCTCGAACATCGCCAAATTACAGAGACGACAATCCAAGTTGTTACGTTTAATAACCTGCGCCCCTTGGTACAGGGTGGCCCAAAAGTCGCGAACGGATTTGAAAAATTAATAACTTCTCTAATTTAACTATTATTATTATTTTTCTTTTAAGGACTTGTAAAATCAATCTGGGAGATTAATTATGAAAGGTTACCACGTTATCCAGGGAACCAAAATCATAGAACTTTATTTTGAACATCATCAACGATCAATAATTCAAACTCAACGAGCCTATCGTCGTCATTTTAATGTGCGGAGTTCACCATCCGAAACAATGATTCGACGCTTAGTGACATGTTTTCAGGAACAAGGCTCAGTGAGGAATCTTCCACGAAGCGGAAGACCACATTCTGTTATTAGTAAAGCAAATATTCAACGCGTTCTGGAGAGTGTTGAGGAGAATCCTGAAACATCAACTCGAAGGCGCTCTGCTGAGCTCGGCGGTTTTTACGCAAAATATTAAAGGGAATTTTACATCTTTTCACATACAAGGTGCAGTTAGTGCAAGAACTAAAGCCATGAGATTCCCAAGAACGATTAATTTATGCAGTTTGCTTTCCCCCCTTCGGCCTTTTTGGGCCACCCTGTATATACGAAATAACAACATTCATAAAGATTTGAATGTTCCTCTTGTCCAAGAAGAGATTAGAAGGTTCTGTACCAAATACATCTCCAAGCTGCACGTTCACCCAAATCACCTAGCAAGGCAGCTTTTGCACTTTGAAGGTCATCAACGTCTAAGAAGGATGGATACCTTGGACCTGGTCAGCTAGGACCTTTTTTTATCTATTGTCACTGAACAATTTCCTATTAATTCGAATAAATAACAAATAGAGTTGCACTGGCAATCTCTATATAATTTCCGTTAGATTAAGATTTGATTACTTATTGTTATTTTCTTAACAGAAAGATTCAATAATAAAATACAGGCTTAAAAAAAATATTCATGAGCTTGAAGTATGGCTAAATACATGGAAAATTAAAGTAAATCCGAGCAAGTGCGTTCACGTAAGTTTACTCTAAGAAGAGACAATTGCCCCGCAATTGAGATTAACAACGTGACTATCCCTGTGAGTTCCCATGTTAAGTATATTGGTATACATTTGGATCGACGCCTCACATGGTCGCATCACATTGACAGCAAGATAACTCAGATAAAACTGGGGGGTTATTATGTTTTTCTATTCGAATCGGAAAATTTACGAATTCGTAAAAATAGGATTACATAGTACGATTTTCGGAAATTTATTTCCGAACGTTCGTAAATTAAGGGAATTTTTTAATCCCGTTCGGAAACCAAAAAAATCCCCTTCGAAATTGCAACCATGTAGTACGAAAGCAAATGTCACATGTGTTGTTAACGTATGTAGATTTTTCGAATGCCATTTTGATTGCGGAAATTTCATAGTTACTTTTTTTATATACATAAAGAAATTAAGAATACAGATTTGAAAATGTAAGTATATAAAGTTAATATTTAGTAATTAAAAGCGTTTATTAAAGGCTTTGATTTAAAAATTATTTAAAGGGAAACGCCTAAAAAGAGTTTGTATACGAAGCCAAGACAATATGAAATAATGGTGGAATTTATGACATTACATGCGGATTTGGCAAAAGGACACCTAAATGTTCCTAATGCCAAAAGCAAATGCAGAGAGTTATGGCAAAGGCTATCGGAAGATTTGAATGCTGCAGGTCCACCTTCACATGAGGTAGAAAAGTGGAAAAAGGTATGTATAATATGCATTCATATACATAAATATGAATATTTTAGCTTATAACTTTTTTACACATGCATTCCAAGGTATGGGCGGATTATAAGCAACATATAAAGGTAAAGTCTCGCCGCAACAAAAATAGTATTTCTGGAACTGGAGGTGGACCGAGTAGTTATTGTTCCCTTTCACCACTGGAGCAAAAAGTTGCTGAACTGCTTGCAATTAATGAATGTATTGAAGGAATGAGTGGTACGAATAGATATGGAGCACAAATAAATATTCTTACTCCAACAAGCATTATAGACGCTGACCCAACTGAAGAAAACACAATACCTTGCAATAATTTAGAAGTAAACAATAGTGAGAAAACCTTAAATACACCATATACTCCACATCGATATACCCGTGGTAGTTTGTCCAATAAGCAACCATTATTAGAAAAACAAGTAGAAAATCAAATAAAATATCAAGAAAATTCGATACAACTTTTAAAAAGCTGTGATGAAAACCAAAAAAAAATATTAACCGAATTAGACAAAATAAATATAAGTATTTCAACGGGCAATAAATACTTAAAACGGAACAGTGATGCAATGGAGCGCATGTACACGTTACAAAAAGAAAAGTTTGAATTTTTCAAGAAAAATGAAATGGAAAAAAATACACGGGCGGAACGTTTGTTTGATCTTAAGAAGGAGAAATTAGAATTTTTAAAGAAAAATCAATTGGAAGTAACGAAATGTAAAATTGCAAAATTAGAATTGAAGAAAAAAATTTTTGAATTAGAGAACAAGAAAATTTAATTAATGTAAATATTGGGATTTTCTAATTTTCCTTTTGATTTTTTTTACAATACTATTATGAATTTTTTTATTTTTTTTTTTTTTGTTACGGTTGTTTGTTTATTTTTTAAATATACTCTTGTTATGAATTATATTTCTTTTTATGTTTTTAATATGTATATGTATGTAATTACAAATATTAATTAGCTCCAATGAATTAAAATGTTTATTCACGTTTCAAATAAATATTTTTATTTACATTAATATTTGATTTAAATAAGTTGTGATTTAATTATTTTATTCAGTTTCTTATCATATTATTTTTTATTTCATTTCGAATACTTTTTGCTATATTGAGTAAATTTGTATCCAAATTACTTTCTGCATTGCTATAAAGTAGAGATAAAGATACAACTTCCTCAGTTTCCAAACTGTCACTTTGTATATTATACATCAAACAAATATTGTGTAGTGCACAACATACGTTTAGAATTTGGGCTGCTTTTTGTGGGGTGTAATGCAGTTCTCTCGCCGCCAAAAGGCAACGAAATCTTGCCTTTAGTACTCCAAAAGTTCTTTCTATAATTGATCTTCCTTTGGAATGTTGATCATTAAAAAATGCTTCATGGGAACTCTCAACAGCATTTCTGAATGGTGTCAAAATCCATGGTTCCAAGGGATAACCAGAATCACCTGCAAAATTATATGACTTATTTTGTAAGGTAATATTTCGAGTTTATATAAATATTTTACCAAGAATTCTAGTACCAGTATCTCCAGCTTGAAACATTCTTTTCAAATATTGCTTTTCTTCCGATAAATTCCAAATGTGAGAATCGTGACAAGCGCCTCCAAAACGTCCATTGATGGCCCTAATATACATTTCATGATCGCAAATCTAATAAAAAATGTTACGTTTTATAATAATTTGGCATATACATTTATGTTCTTTATTAAACCCTACCGCCATAGCATTTATACTGTGTTTAAGTTTTCTGTTAAAATATAAATGCTCATTGTTGTTTGGCCTTATTATTTGTATGTGGGTTCCATCCACTGCTCCAATAACTCCAGGTATTGCACATTTGCTGTAAAAAAACCTTTTTGCTTCCATTTTTTTCTCTTCGCTCATTCCGAAAACAATGTGTTTAGGACAAAGATTTTTTTCTATTGATTCACATACCTCCGACAAACAATTAGAAACATATGATTGTGACATTCCCAACAGGCGGTCTTGCCCAATCTGATGTTGATAACCACCTTGCCCTAAAAATTTCAATGTGGATGCCAATTTCAACATAGGAGGAACGGCGCTTGATCTTTGTGGTGCTTTTAAGTCATTATTAATGGAGTTTAAGACGTACATAAATGCATCTTTATTGAGGCGAAAATTTTTTATAAATCTAAGAAATATTTTTGCGTTAAATTCAATCATGTACGAATCATTTTGAAAATATATTACTCACGAATTTTCACTAAGATTCATAATGTCAGATGTATCTCTTATAAACTTTCTTTGCACTCTCTCTGGAACAAAATCATCTTCATCACTGTCCCACAATAAAACACAATCCATTTTAATTACTTGTAAATTTTTTAATTTGCAGTTAAACTATTTTTTAAAAAAAAATTTGACGTTTGTATAAAACAATGCAAAGTGCTGCCAAGTTTTAACATATAAAAAAATGTCATTACTTAAAATTTCCCTTAAAATTGTAAACGCAACTCTGTAGGCCTTTCGAACGTACTACGTAATACGATTTTCGTTTCGATTCGGAAATTCCTTTCGAAAGCCTTTTCGATTCGAATAGAAAAACATAATAACCCCCCTGAAATCCGTATAACTGAACTGGCTTATTGGCCCACAATCTGCTCTGGGATTAGATTACAAGGTTCTTTTTTACAAAACAATTATTAAACCAATATGGACCTATGGTATTCAGTTATGGGGAACGGCTTTCACCTCGAACATTGCCAAATTACAGAGAAGACAATCCAAGCTCTTACGTTTAATAACTTGCGCTCCTTGGTATATAAGAAATAATAACATTCACAGAGATTTGAATGTTCCCCTTGTCCAAGAAGAGATTAGAAGGTTTTGTACAAAATATATTTCCAAGCTGCAAGTTCACCCAAACCATCTCGCAAGGCAGCTTTTGCAATTTGAAGGTCACCAACGATTAAGAAGGATGGATACCTTGGACCTGGCAACTAACTAATTTTCTCTTAATTCGAATAAATTTTAAATAGAGATGCACTGGCAACCTCTATATAATGTTAAGTTAGATTAAGATTTTATTACTTATTGTTATTTTCTTTTCAGAAAGATTCAATAATAAAATATAAGCATTAACAAAAAAAAAAAAAAAACAATCGTTAGTCAAACTATTATCAAACACCAATCATATTACCAGTATCCGTACATCCGTTTTCCTATTTTAGATAAATAAAAAAAAGGTCGTAAAATTGGGCATAGTAAATTTTTCTTAATGTAGAATCCTAACTTGGACTAAAAAAAACACTTAGAAAGAAAAAATGTCTTCATCGGTCCAGCCGATGGGGAATTTTATCCCCATTTTTCGATTCCCACGTCCTCGTTGGTCCATTTTCAAAAAATTCAAAAATCTTATCATCCATATTTTTAATATTTGACTTATATGGGAGGGGTCACGCCCAAAAGTCACACACACTGTCTAAATTTCAGAAAAATCGGGCCATTATTTGTCATTTTTAATATATGAGTTATATGGAAGGGGTCACGCCCACTTGAGATTTCAATAAAAAAAACTAGCCTATTTTAACCACAGGTCACAGCATACCACACTGCCAAAATTTCAGAAAAATCGATCCACTAGTTTCGGAGATCCTTCAAAACAAACAACATACAAACAGACAAACAGTCGCGAACATTTTTTTATAGATATAGATAGATAGATATGTTGTGCCATAAACATGTTGATAGCAACACGGCAGGTTCCCATATTTTGTTAGGAGTTCCTAATGCATCTACCGTGCATAAAGTCTGGACCTAACATTGATTGATAGCTATCTAATTTGGTAGATGCAATCTTAATATACTAAATGAATCTCCAAATCTTTTTGATTGTAGATATAAAAAGAGGATGTTATATATATAAGAACTATAGCCAAATGTTGACCGATTGTTACAAAATTTAATATACTGGCTTGTATTAATATAAAGTTTATTTGTGCAAAATTTAGTGGCCATAGCTGTCATAGTTTATAATTTAATAGCTTTTAACTGGCGTTTGTGGCATTTTAGTGGTTACCGGGAGCGGTTTTTATATGAAAGCTATGATCAAAAATGGACCGATTCCAATAAAATTTGACATACTGACTGAAAGTTGCATAAAACTTCTCTGTTCTAAATTTAGATTTTACAATTTAGATTTTACAATTTAGATTTTACAATTTTATTCAATTTATCAGCATAAATGTGATTCCCGTGGCAGGGTTATATGGGAGCTCTAACTAAATGTGAACCGATTTTACCCATTTTCAGCACACAAATTCTATAACATATCTCAAATACTTTTGCTTAATTTTGTCTCTCTAGCTCTTGTGCTTTTTTCTGACGGAAAGACGGACATGAACCGTCTTTTATTTTTGTATTTTTGTGTTTCCGCAAGTTTTTATATGGGAGCTATGGTCCAATAGTAACCGATTGTACACTGACTGGCATTCACATAAAACTTTCTTTTGTAAAATTTTGTTGCCCTTTTCGTTAAGGCGCTATCGAGCTTTTATCTGACGGACAGACGGACATAAACCCCCTTTTCCTTTTGAATTTTTGTGTTTCCGTAAGGTTTTTATATGGGAGCTATGGTCAAATGGTGACCGATTGTGACAAAATTTTGCACACTGGTTGGCATTGACATGAGACCTCCTCATGCTAAATTTAGTGGTTATATCTGTTATAGTTTTAGATTTATTGGCATTTAAGTGTATTTTAGGTGAAATTTTGGCAATTTGGCTATGACTAAATGTGAACCGATTTTGATGAAATTTTATATGCTGCCTAGGGCTTATGCAAAACTTCTAGGTACATACCAAATTTTATCACCATAGCTATTATAGTTTGATATTTATTAGCAAATGAGCGATAAGCGTAGGCGATGTTATACGGGAGCTATGGTAAAATGCTTACCGATTTTGCTCAATTTCAATACCTAAATTTTCTCAGAGATGAAGAATGTTTTTACTAAGTTTCAGTGAGCTAGCTCCTTTCGTTATCGTGATTTCAACAGACAGACGGACAGACAGACAGACGAACATCGCTCAATCGTCTTAGAATTTCATAAGGATTCAGAATATATATCGTTTTTGATTTTTAAGCCAATATTAAGGAGATTAGAAACGGAATGACAATCTCAATATACCCCACTCTTTTTGATGGTGGGTATAAAAAAGCCCTGCTACTTCAGCTGGCACAAGGATTTTGGAGGTGCCTAATCTATGCAAGAATATCTTGATGAATGAAACCAATTCTATCCAAAGAAATCGAACTATAAAAACTAATATAGGCATGAAAGAAAATTTAAAGTTTGCGACATGGAACGTACGCACGCTATACGAAACTGGAAAACTAGAACAACTAAGGCGTGAAATGTTGGATTTTAAAATTGATTTGCTGGCGGTGCAAGAAGCAAGATGGACAGGACAAGGGGAAATTCGGAACGAAAATACTGTGTTTCTTTATTCCGGTCGCCCGGATGGTTATGATCATAGTAGGGGTGTGGGCCTTTTGATGACTAAAAGAATAGCTAAAGCCATGATAGCATGGTCTCCTATCAATGAGAGGCTAATGGCAATAAAACTTAAGTCTAAAGCTCGTAATATGATAATTATCAATGTCTACGCTCCTACTGAAATACAATCTGAAAACGACAAAGACGAATTTTACGATGTATTAAGCAGTAGGGTGAACAGTAATGTACATAAGTATGACATTACTATGATACTGGGCGACTTTAACGCCAAAGTTGGCTTAAACAACACCGGTTTAGAACACTACATTGGTAAGCACGGTGCACAGTGGTTTACGGACGCTTTTTTTTGGAAATAATTCTGTAACTTTTGAACGACTGGAGATATTTGAATGAAATTTGACATGGTGGTAGTCAAGGAGTATTTGAGTTGGTTTTTAAAAGCACTGGTCCATGAGGGGTCGGGAGAGTGATTGATGGACCTTCAAAGTTGGTCACCTCGGGTGTTCGATTTTTTTAAAAATTCGCCAAAAATCCATTTATGTATGGATTGAAAAGAAATTTTAAACTTAAGTTGTCCTTGAGAAGATCTACAAAAAATATGCTTAAATGTGTAGGTTATCTCCTTTGGATTTCGAGATATTTGGGTAAAAAGGAATTTTTAGGTTGATTTTTTACCTCTTTTTTTAAGCTTTTTTTGATCTGGTGGACGCATCTGAGGACCAAAAATTTTTTAAGAATATTCTTTAAATTTGTAATAAAATTCTGAATAATTTTTGTGCAAGTTAGTTATAGAAATCTTCTTTTGTTTAAAAGTTAAAAATATTCAAAGTTGAAACTTACAAAAAATTTCGCTTTTTTTTTAGTTTTTCCCCAAAAGATAGCTATATTTTTTCACTAATAAAAAAATATTTTCTTAAGAAACATAAAAAGATTTTTAAAGTTTTTAAAAGAAAACATAATGAGAATGCGTATAAAACAAATTTCTTGCTAATTGGACTTTTGGTCCTCGCACATGTCCTCTCCAAAAAATGGCAATTTGTAAAAAAAAAATTAGTTTAAACAAAAATTTCTCAAAAGGCAAAGCACCGATTTGAAAAAAATTATAATGTTCATATTTTCCAATATATCTGTTATTGATTAGAAAAGTTTTTTCTGAAACGCGCTGCAAATAGAGACAGTGTTGCCATATTTGTAAAAAAACTCATTTTTTGAAACACCTTTTTCCCCAGTTGGGAATTGGGGAATTTTTAAGTTAAAATTGGGAATTTTTTTAGTCTATTGCTTTTACATCTTATTGGTCTACATTACTACAAAATTTCATTGTAATATCTTTATCCATGTCATTTCCACAGAATATCAAAGATTAAAAATATTTTCCTTAAAAAAGCAGAAAAACAATTTTTTTTTGTTTTACGATACAAAGTGTAAAAAAAGTAACGCACTTAAAAAAAACTTTTACTTAGTGCTAATCTCCTAGTCTTTCCCGATCTAATGATACTAAACATGTATATAAAGCATTAATACCGAGTCTTAAAAAACTCTGAAAAGTTTGGCCCCCGTAGCATTTTTACACTGTTTATTTAAATATAAGTGATGAATTTGTGCATATAAAGTTAATTATCATACTCAAATATTTCACTATTTTTAAGATGACAATGATCCTTCGCTAATAAACAAATATTTTCTTCAAAAAGATATAAATAGTTTTTTATTTTTTTAAAGAAAACATTATAAGAATGACTTAAAAAAATTTTATTCGATTGAGTTATATATGCACCTATTTTTAGAGGTAAAAAATACATTAATTCATTGATTTCTTTATTATTCTTTGGATACAGGTATATATAAAAAATGTTTTTTTTTAATATAAAAAAGAAAGTTTTAAATGTAACTGCTATTAACAGTTAAAACATCATGGCTATAACATTGGAATTTAAAGTGTTGTGCGATATTCTTTTTGAACAACCAAGCAGTTCGAGAGCAGAAAAAATTAAAATAATCATGCGATATGATAAAAGTCAAACTAACTAAAATATGCTTAAATGTGTAGGTTATCTCCTTTGGATTTCGAGATATTTGGGTAAAAAGGAATTTTTAGGTTGATTTTTTACCTCTTTTTTTAAGCTTTTTTTGATCTGGTGGACGCATCTGAGGACCAAAAATTTTTTAAGAATATTCTTTAAATTTGTAATAAAATTCTGAATAATTTTTGTGCAAGTTAGTTATAGAAATCTTCTTTTGTTTAAAAGTTAAAAATATTCAAAGTTGAAACTTACAAAAAATTTCGCTTTTTTTTTGTTTTTCCCCAAAAGATAGCTATATTTTTTCACTAATAAAAAAATATTTTCTTAAGAAACATAAAAAGATTTTTAAAGTTTTTAAAAGAAAACATAATGAGAATGCGTATAAAACAAATTTCTTGCTAATTGGACTTTTGGTCCTCGCACATGTCCTCTCCAAAAAATGGCAATTTGTAAAAAAAAAATTAGTTTAAACAAAAATTTCTCAAAAGGCAAAGCACCGATTTGAAAAAAATTATAATGTTCATATTTTCCAATATATCTGTTATTGATTAGAAAAGTTTTTTCTGAAACGCGCTGCAAATAGAGACAGTGTTGCCATATTTGTAAAAAAACTCATTTTTTGAAACACCTTTTTCCCCAGTTGGGAATTGGGGAATTTTTAAGTTAAAATTGGGAATTTTTTTAGTCTATTGCTTTTACATCTTATTGGTCTACATTACTACAAAATTTCATTGTAATATCTTTATCCATGTCATTTCCACAGAATATCAAAGATTAAAAATATTTTCCTTAAAAAAGCAGAAAAACAATTTTTTTTTGTTTTACGATACAAAGTGTAAAAAAAGTAACGCACTTAAAAAAAACTTTTACTTAGTGCTAATCTCCTAGTCTTTCCCGATCTAATGATACTAAACATGTATATAAAGCATTAATACCGAGTCTTAAAAAACTCTGAAAAGTTTGGCCCCCGTAGCATTTTTACACTGTTTATTTAAATATAAGTGATGAATTTGTGCATATAAAGTTAATTATCATACTCAAATATTTCACTATTTTTAAGATGACAATGATCCTTCGCTAATAAACAAATATTTTCTTCAAAAAGATATAAATAGTTTTTTATTTTTTTAAAGAAAACATTATAAGAATGACTTAAAAAAATTTTATTCGATTGAGTTATATATGCACCTATTTTTAGAGGTAAAAAATACATTAATTCATTGATTTCTTTATTATTCTTTGGATACAGGTATATATAAAAAATGTTTTTTTTAATATAAAAAAGAAAGTTTTAAATGTAACTGCTATTAACAGTTAAAACATCATGGCTATAACATTGGAATTTAAAGTGTTGTGCGATATTCTTTTTGAACAACCAAGCAGTTCGAGAGCAGAAAAAATTAAAATAATCATGCGATATGCTAAAAGTCAAACTAACTAAAATATGCTTAAATGTGTAGGTTATCTCCTTTGGATTTCGAGATATTTGGGTAAAAAGGAATTTTTAGGTTGATTTTTTACCTCTTTTTTTAAGCTTTTTTTGATCTGGTGGACGCATCTGAGGACCAAAAATTTTTTAAGAATATTCTTTAAATTTGTAATAAAATTCTGAATAATTTTTGTGCAAGTTAGTTATAGAAATCTTCTTTTGTTTAAAAGTTAAAAATATTCAAAGTTGAAACTTACAAAAAATTTCGCTTTTTTTTTAGTTTTTCCCCAAAAGATAGCTATATTTTTTCACTAATAAAAAAATATTTTCTTAAGAAACATAAAAAGATTTTTAAAGTTTTTAAAAGAAAACATAATGAGAATGCGTATAAAACAAATTTCTTGCTAATTGGACTTTTGGTCCTCGCACATGTCCTCTCCAAAAAATGGCAATTTGTAAAAAAAAAAATTAGTTTAAACAAAAATTTCTCAAAAGGCAAAGCACCGATTTGAAAAAAATTATAATGTTCATATTTTCCAATATATCTGTTATTGATTAGAAAAGTTTTTTCTGAAACGCGCTGCAAATAGAGACAGTGTTGCCATATTTGTAAAAAAACTCATTTTTTGAAACACCTTTTTCCCCAGTTGGGAATTGGGGAATTTTTAAGTTAAAATTGGGAATTTTTTTAGTCTATTGCTTTTACATCTTATTGGTCTACATTACTACAAAATTTCATTGTAATATCTTTATCCATGTCATTTCCACAGAATATCAAAGATTAAAAATATTTTCCTTAAAAAAGCAGAAAAACAATTTTTTTTTGTTTTACGATACAAAGTGTAAAAAAAGTAACGCACTTAAAAAAAACTTTTACTTAGTGCTAATCTCCTAGTCTTTCCCGATCTAATGATACTAAACATGTATATAAAGCATTAATACCGAGTCTTAAAAAACTCTGAAAAGTTTGGCCCCCGTAGCATTTTTACACTGTTTATTTAAATATAAGTGATGAATTTGTGCATATAAAGTTAATTATCATACTCAAATATTTCACTATTTTTAAGATGACAATGATCCTTCGCTAATAAACAAATATTTTCTTCAAAAAGATATAAATAGTTTTTTATTTTTTTAAAGAAAACATTATAAGAATGACTTAAAAAAATTTTATTCGATTTTGCCTTTTGTTCCAAGCTAAAAAATAAAATTTTAGTAAAAGATTCTAAATAAGTAAGTACGAGTAAGGCACCGATTTTGATAACAGTGTAAAGGTAATATATCCATAATTTGTAGCAAAAGTTTAATTAGAAGAGTACTTTTATAGTAACAGTGTGACAATTTATTTAAAATAAGATTTAAAGGCATTTTTCCGGTATTTAAAATTGGTGTATTTGAAAAAATTGCAAAATTATGTTAAGGTTATAAAATGTTTTTTAATGTGAAAGTTAATGCAATAGGTAAAAATTGTTACAACTTGGGTTTTTCATAATGGTCAGAAAGGATATGGTTACTCACCTCCATACAGGTAGGTTTTACGAGACGCACATATTGGTTGAGTTATATATGCACCTATTTTTAGAGGTAAAAAATACATTAATTCATTGATTTCTTTATTATTCTTTGGATACAGGTATATATAAAAAATGTTTTTTTTTAATATAAAAAAGAAAGTTTTAAATGTAACTGCTATTAACAGTTAAAACATCATGGCTATAACATTGGAATTTAAAGTGTTGTGCGATATTCTTTTTGAACAACCAAGCAGTTCGAGAGCAGAAAAAATTAAAATAATCATGCGATATGCTAAAAGTCAAACTAACTCCATGATTCTCAATAGTGAGGAAGACAAAGTCGTAAAATTTATAAAGTTATTTGAACTTAAAATTAAGTCGGTTAATTACTGTTTAAAAAGATTTGAATCTAAATTTAAAGACTGGCTGAAGGACTCAATTGAGCTTAAAACTTCTGGTGCTGGAGCCCCTCTAAAAAACTATGATGATCTCGGAGAAAGATCTAAAAAGATGCGATTATCCGAAGTTCTTTCTACTCATTCGGATACTGAAATCAAAGATTCCTTTAAGGAAGTGCTCAAACGAAATAATCAACCAGCTGAAGCTAAACAAATAGCAGATATTCTCCCAGAGGCTTCTCCTAAACGTCTTAAGCGAATTATTAAGAGTATACCAACTCCTTCTTCTCAATCAGAATTTTCGGAGGAAGAAGCACTTGCTCTTATGCTCGAGTTGAAATTGAGTAAAAATAAATATATTAAACTCTGTAAGGCATTACGAGACAAAGGACACTCAATTTTACCAGGATATAATGCGTTATTAAAAACCAAAAAAAACTTAATACCAACAAACGTGATAGGAGACGAAAGTGCATCTGTGGATTTATCAAAATTATTGGAAAATACGGCATCAAGGCTGATATCTACTACATTGTCTGAAGAAGAAGCCAAGAAACTTGACAACAAGGACTTAACTTTAATATGTAAATGGGGATGTGACGGTTTATCTGGATTACCGGAATACAAACAATCAACATCTCATCAGAACACAAATGACTACAGAAGCGTTTTTATGGCATCCCTAGTACCACTAAGATTAAGAAAGAATCGTTCTGAACCATCCACATCAAAAGAGCGTACTGAATATGTGTGGGTTAACACATCTCCAGGATCAAAGGCATTTTGCAGACCGATCAGATTCGAATATTTAAAAGAAAATGCAGCAAGCACAAAAAATTGGGTTGATGATATCAAATATTCAATAGACAATTTGAGTCCAGTCTGCATAGACATAAATGGATATTTGATTAATGTAAATTTTGAGCTTCAATTGACAATGATAGATGGAAAAGTAAGCAACGCTATAACGGAAACCCATTCAACTTGGAAATGCTCATTATGCGGAAAGAAGAAATCGGAATTTCTACAAACTTCAGAAGATGCATCAGCTAGTACTGCAATTAATCAAGAGGTTCTGGAATTTGGTATATCGCCCCTACATGCACGTATCCGATTTTTAGAATTTATGCTACATATAGCATATGATCTGAAATATAGGAATATACCTGATAATCAGCTAAAATCCGTGAGAAATAATAAGGAACTGATTGAAATGAGATCCAGTGAAAAAAAAAGGATTCAGGAAGAATTCAAAACTATGACGGGTCTAAACATAGACAAACCACTTGTAGGATATGGCAGTACAAACGATGGTAATACGGCCAGGCGATTATTTGAAAATTATGAAACAACTTCAAAGATTACTGGAATTGATGAGGAAGTTTTTCGTAAATGCTACATAATGTTATCGGCAATAAATAGCAAATATCAAATAAATGCTGAAAAATTTCATTGCTATGCCCTCAACGCGTTAACTCGTATACGACATTTGTATCACTGGAAAGAAATTACACCAACAGTTCATAAAGTCCTTCAACATGGTCGTGAAATAATTGAATCAAATCTTCTCCCACTTGGTGAACTGACAGAAGAGGCCCAGGAAGCGCGGAATTCAGATTTCAAGTATATCCAACTATTTAATACCAGAAAATGCTCAAGAAAATCGCAAAATTAGGATCTAATAAATTATCTCTTGTTGTCTTCTGATCCTGCTCTATCAACGATAAGAAAGAAATGGTGGAGCAGTTATACAAAAACTTCTGAAAACGAACACCTGGAAGAGGTTCTTGATATAATAGATTGTACTGACTATTTTACTGAAAATAAAAATTAAGTAAATAACTACTTTTATATAAATATGTAATAAAAACTGTAAGTTTAAACTTTAACTACAAATACTTCAATAAAATGTATTTCACCTTTTAATATAAGTACAAATTATTTACATTTTGATATTTCATAAATCCTCATGATATTTTCTTTAAAAAAATAAAAAAATATTTGTTTGTTATCGAAGGATCATTGTCATCTTATAGTGAAATATTTGAGTATGATTATTAATTTTATATGCACAAATTCATCACTTATATTTAAATAAACAGTGTAAAAATGCTACGGGGGCCAAAGTTTTCAGAGTTTTTTAAGACTCGGTATTAATGCTTTATATACATGTTTAGTATCATTAGATCGGGAAAGACTAGGAGATTAGCACGTAAGTAAAAGTTTTTTTTAAGTGCGTTACTTTTTTTACACTTTGTATCGTAAAACAAAAAAAAATTGTTTTTCTGCTTTTTTAAGGAAAATATTTTTAATCTTTGATATTCTGTGGAAATGACATGGATAAAGATATTACAATGAAATTTTGTAGTAATGTAGACCAATAAGATGTAAAAGCAATAGACTAAAAAAAATTCCCAATTTTAACTTAAAAATTCCCCAATTCCCAACTGGGGAAAAAGGTGTTTCAAAAAATGAGTTTTTTTACAAATATGGCAACACTGTCTCTATTTGCAGCGCGTTTCAGAAAAAACTTTTCTAATCAATAACAGATATATTGGAAAATATGAACATTATAATTTTTTTCAAATCGGTGCTTTGCCTTTTGAGAAATTTTTGTTTAAACTAATTTTTTTTTTACAAATTGCCATTTTTTGGAGAGGACATGTGCGAGGACCAAAAGTCCAATTAGCAAGAAATTTGTTTTATACGCATTCTCATTATGTTTTCTTTTAAAAACTTTAAAAATCTTTTTATGTTTCTTAAGAAAATATTTTTTTATTAGTGAAAAAATATAGCTATCTTTTGGGGAAAAACTAAAAAAAAAGCGAAATTTTTTGTAAGTTTCAACTTTGAATATTTTTAACTTTTAAACAAAAGAAGATTTCTATAACTAACTTGCACAAAAATTATTCAGAATTTTATTACAAATTTAAAGAATATTCTTAAAAAATTTTTGGTCCTCAGATGCGTCCACCAGATCAAAAAAAGCTTAAAAAAAGAGGTAAAAAATCAACCTAAAAATTCCTTTTTACCCAAATATCTCGAAATCCAAAGGAGATAACCTACACATTTAAGCATATTTTTTGTAGATCTTCTCAAGGACAACTTAAGTTTAAAATTTCTTTTCAATCCATACATAAATGGATTTTTGGCGAATTTTTAAAAAAATCGAACACCCGAGGTGACCAACTTTGAAGGTCCATCAATCACTCTCCCGACCCCTCATGGACCAGTGCTTTTAAAAACCAACTCAAATACTCCTTGACTACCACCATGTCAAATTTCATTCAAATATCTTCAGTCGTTCAAAAGTTACAGAATTATTTCCAAAAAAAAGCGTCCGTAAACCACTGTGCGGTGTCGGAGTAAGAGACGACAACGGAGAAAGATTAATCGAACTATGCTGTGAAAGGAAACTGGTTGTAGGTGGCACAATTTTTCCTCATAAGCTCCACCATAAAATAACTTGGATATCGCCGAACGGTGTCACCAAGAACCAAATTGATCACATTTTGATCAACTCAAAGTGGCGATCATCTTTACTTGATGTACGCTCGAGGCGCGGAGCAGATATAAACAGCGACCATCACTTAGTTATATCTAAAGTTCGACTGAAAGTAGCGGCTCTGAGGTCTGAAACGCCAAAAGCCGATCGGAAAATTGATGTTGGAAAACTGGAATCAGAGCGACATCGAAATGCCTTTATTATAGCTATAAGGAATCGGCTTCCAGATGTTGTAAACAACAACAACGCTAGTGTAAACGAAATTGCAAGGTGTGTCACTCAGACGTACAATGAGGTTGGTCAGCAAATGTTAGGTTTTAAAGACCATAAAAGGAAAGTCTGGCTCACCCAAGCAACATGGGACCTGGTTGAACATCGTAAAATCATAAAAAATACAATTTTAAATTCAAACATGGATGTTGAGGAGCTTAGTACAATTAACCGTGACCTTTCCAACAGAATAAAAAGGTCAAGGAGGGACAAAAGAATGTGGGTAGATGAACAAGCGAGCCAAGCTGAGTCAGCTGCAAGTAAAGGCGACATGAGGACCTTATATAATATATCAAGGGCGTTGTGCGGCAAAACTACCTACACCAACAGTCCCATCCTGAGTAGTAGCGGTACACTTCTCTCAACGCCGGATGAACAATTAATACGATGGATGGAACACTTGCAGTCAACATTAAACAATCCCATTGGATTAGAAGCACTGACGGAAGTGCAAAACGAAACCAACCATGACTGTTTATTCAATGGAATTTCAGACAGCCCACCAACTTTACAAGAAGTGAAGAATGCAATTAAAAGCCTTAAGCGCAACAAGGCCCCGGGCAATGACAATATCTCAGCGGAGATGCTTTTATGTGACGTTGAACTATCGGCGAGACTGTGGCACCCATTTGTGCGTAAAATATGGAAAGAAGAAGCTCTGCCAACCTCCTGGAATGAAGGTATACTAGTGAAAATACCAAAAAAGGATGACTCCAAAGACTGCAATAACTACAGGGGAATAACACTTCTTCCAATACCGAGCAAAATACTAAGTCGAGTGATTTTGAATAGAACGTCTGACGCAGTTTCTAAAAGACTACGCGAAAATCAGTTTGGGTTCCGAGAGAATAGATCTTGTGTTGATCTAATCAACACAGTAAGAATAGTACTGGAGCAATGTAATGAATTCCGCACACCCATTTACCTAGCGTTTATCGACTTTATGGAGGCCTTCGACAGTGTCAACAGGAGCTATCTATGGAGAATTTTAGAAAACCGTAACATGCTAACGAAAATTCTGAACTTAATTCGGGCAATGTACGTGGACTTTAAATGCCGGGTTTTACATAAAGGTAAATTGTCTTATCCGTTCGAAGTTACTACTGGAGTAAGACAAGGATGTATCTTATCACCCATACTTTTTATCCTTGTCATCGACAATATAATGCGCACGGCACTGAATGGTAGACGTGGTATCCAATGGACACCCTTTAAACAACTTGAGGACTTGGAATACGCCGATGACGTATGTCTTCTAAGCCAAAGCCTAGGTCACCTTCAAGAAAACATTAGCGCTATTACTGTTGAATCTCGGGCAGCTGGGCTGGAAATCAATATCTCCAAAACAAAGATTATGCCTGGAGGCATAATCTTTGTCTTGTCTTTGTCGCCACACATCAATGTGGATAACGAGGTTATTGGATGTGTAGGTACCTTTAATTATCTTGGTAGTTTAGTATCTGCAAAAGGTGGCGCCGACGAGGATATTGAAGCGCGTTTAAATAAGGCAAAATCAGCATTTGGCATTCTACGAGCTATTTGGAAATCTCGGCAAATATCAACAACAACTAAGTTACGAATATATAACTCGAATGTCAAGTCCATCTTGTATTACGGCTGCGAAACTTGGAAACGCACAAATGCCATCGATAAGTGCCTACAAACCTTTGCAAACAAATGCTTGCGGCAAATCCTTAATATATGGTGGCCAAATCGCATAAGAAATGAAGATCTACTAAACGCTACAAACCAAATCCCTTCTTCTATAGAGGTATGTTAACGGAAATGGCGGTGGATAGGCCACACACTTAGAAGGCCAAATACCAACATTGCTCGACAAGCGCTTCGTTGGAATCCACAAGGAAGCGGCCGTCGTGTTGGTGCACCTGCTAGAACGTGGAGAAGGTCAATTGAAGCGGAGTTAGAAGCAGCAAACTATTCATGGAATGATGTATGCCTAACATCTCGTAATAGAGTTCGATATAAAAGGATGGTTGAGGCCCTATGCTCCACTGGGAGTCAAGGATAACAGAAGAAGAATAATAAAAAGCTCAACGTAACATAACGTAAGCCAGACAAATATTTTCTAAGAACACAATTTCAGACAAACCCGTCTGCCTTCAAAACGTTCGCACCAGAAATCACATTAGTTAGAAGAACGTGCCATAAGAATTTTTTTATTAAAAAAATTGTTCGATTGATCTCAAATTTTTTTTAGCAATTCGAACCAATCTGGGGTTGCTTATACTTTTTTTATAAAAAAAATACTCAATTATCATATATACTAATTAATACTTATTTGCATTTGGATTAAAATTCGTTAATATATTTTTAATATTTCGTTTTTATACCCTTCACCAATAGGTGAAAGGGTATTATAACTTTGTGATTCCATTTTTAATTTTTTTATTAGTGATCATAGATCCCATAAAAATTATACCGATCGACTCAGAATCGGGAGGAGAATCGATTAAGCGATGTCCGTCTGTCTGTCTGTTGAAATCAAGTTTCTGAAGCCTCTGGAGGATGGAACTACATAAATTATATATCAGAAAATTCTCCCGCAATGAACGCTATTAAGTTTCATTAAAATCGGTTTATAAACACCAAAAATATCGAAAAAATACCAAAAATTAGACGAAATTTTTTAAATTTTTGATTGAAACACACTTTTAAATAACAAGAGAAAAAAAGATACTCCTGGTGTACATGTGATAATATATTATATATCAGATTGTAGAAAATGGTTCCCTAAAGCACTTTGTAAAATCTTATCAAAATCGGTCCATAAACAACTGAGATATCGCCAAAACACTAAATTTGATGTATCGCAAATTGCCCAAAGTACTCATTAGAGAATGTTTGTTGAAAAAATGAAATGCAGAAATAGGAAAAACCATCCTCCTTTAGCACGGACATACATAAATTTTATATCAGATTTTCCCCGCCAAGCACGTTATTAAATTTTATCAAAAGCGGTCCATAAACAACTGAGATATCGCAAAAACACTACTTGTGATGTACAGCAAATTGCCCAAAGTACGTGTCTAAGAAATTTTGTTTACATATTGTAAGTATTGTTTCAGCGATATCTCAGGTGTTTATGGACTGATTGTGATGAAATTTGACAGCGTTCTTTGTGGGAGGATTTCCTAAAATGTGATATATAAACTCCGATTATTATATCTGATTATGAATACCATTCAAATTGTACCGATCGACTCAAAATCGGCAATAGAATCGATTTCGCGACTTCAGTCCGTCCGTCTGTTTGTCTGTCCGTCCGTCTGTCTACCTGTCCGTCCGTCCGTACCCGTCTGTCCTTTTTTTCTGTTGTAGTCAAGTTTTTGGAGCTCCTGCTTTGTCGATATCTCAGATGTTTATTTTGATGAAATTTAATAACGTACTCCTCAGGGGATTACCTAAATTCTAATGCATTTGGTAATTTGTGGTAGATATAATTTTGTGTTTAAGCGATATTTCAGGTGTTTTGATCGACAATGATGAAATTCAGGGTGGGACGATATCCTAAAATTTTGTGTAAAAGGCATATGGGTATACCTTCCAGGAGCTCCACAAATCTGATTTTAGTAGACAGACACACTGCATTTATCTTAATTTTGTGTCTGACTTTTGAACATTATGATAACATTTTAGAATGTATTATATATCAAATTATAGGTAATCTTCCTAGAACAAAAATGCAGCTAAGTACATGATTTGCGTTCAAAACCTACATATGTATGTATGTATGTACCTCACATATCAACGAAGATTTAATTTTTTTAATTGTAATTGGGAGAAATCCGTTCACGTTTGACAATTGCTCCCGTATAACATCGCCTAAGGAAATCTCTAATAAAGCTAATAAATGTAAAATTATAATAGATACGATGATGAGATTTAGTATAAAGACGTTGTACAATATCGTTATTTAGCGCGATAGCGCCTCAAATAAACTTTCGAAAGGGACAACATTTGACAAAAGTATTTCCGATCCCTGGAAAAGTTCGGTATTGAAAATGAAATTCGGTTCACATTTAGTGAAATCTCCCATATAACCCCAACCGGGTATCACTTTAATGCTTATAAATTAAGTCACATTATAATTGCACAAAGAACTAGAGCAAAACTTTCCACACGTCTATCGGACAGATCGGAAGAAAAATACATCCCAAATATTTCAGATTAATAAGTAAATCTTCAATAACTTTTCCGACAAAACTGATGTATCTAAAACTAAGAGTGTATACCCTATAATTCTAAGGCTTGTATGCATTGGCAAAACAATTATTGTTAAAGCTTTGATCTAAATCGGTCCGCTAACTTCAGAGTTTTACATAACTAATTAAGAACTTTTGCTATTAGGATGATACGTGCGTTTTTGGGTTGCATGCCAGAATACTTAACATCAAATCGATGTGCTTTTCCAAATCTAAGGGCATCTACATTTAGAAGCATCTTTTCTGCATGGTTTGTCTGGTCTATCGAATTTTATTAAATGTTCGTAAAATAGACACATATATCGAAGCTACTGGCTGACTTAAGTAAGCATTCTCTACTTGTAGTCTAGTAATCATTATCTTTTACAAAGGGACCACTTTAGAACCAAAGTGACGTCGCCTACGACATCTGCCACCTGCCCAACCTAACCTTTGGGTCCATAACTATTCTAGATGATGACGCCACCGAAAAGCTTTTTGTTTTCCCACTCTTAATTTTAAAGACTGTTTGCATATTATACTAGTATCTATAACCAAACGTTACTAGGAATTACATTTAGTATGAAGAAAAGAAAATGAATATACATATCAACGAAGTCAGCAATCAGAAACTATATAATTATATCAATAAATTCTTACGATTCGGCAAAGCCGAATATTCCACTCTTACTTGTTTTGCTATGGAAATCTAAAAAAACTTAAAAAAGCATTAACGCACACATTCTTCACAGACTGAGCAAAAATATTCATTATTTTCTTATTATAATTTAACTTAGTTATAATTAAAAAAGCATATAATCAAATAATGACCAAAAAACTACATTTTCTCGAAATACTAAGATTTCAAATCGTAGGTACGGCGAAACGGTTCAATGTATCCATGTTTTCAGTGGTTTATTTTCTGTTTATTCTTTGTTTTTATTATGAACCTGAAACAATAATTTGTAACATTTGTTGAACAAATTTTTAAAAAATCAAAACATGATTTTGGAAACCGACCTAAGAAAAAAGGAAAATTTTCTAATATGAAAAAAAAACCGTGACCATGGCCACGCTTTCCCCCCATCCGATTGACCTCAATTTTTCAAGGGATTATTTTTTTTAAGTATTTCTTAGTGTAAAATAATTACTTTTAAGTATATTTACTAAAATTCAGTAATAAATTAATAATATTACGTATTTAAAAAATACAAAAAAATCAAATTTTTTATCTTTGACCCCGGAAAAAAGGGTTAAGTTTATCCAATTTAAAAAAAGAACCTGCGAAATTCGTCGAATTCGAACACAAGGTACGGGAAAATGGTTTGAGATATCGACCTCAATTTTTTTTGAGTTTTAACATACCGATGAGAGAAACTCAAATTTGTAATATTTGTTTAACGAAATTTTCAAAAAATTAAAAAAATTAGTTTTGAAACCCACCTGAGAAAAAATACCCATTTTCGAGTATGAAAAAAACTAAGTAAATATTGTTGTATTTTAACAAAATTAAACTATGTATTACTTACAAGTCTTGGAATGATAAATCATGTCTTACTTTGCGAGTTTTCGTCCAAGAGATTTTTTTCTAGCGGTATTGTCAAGGACACGAATTTTTGGGGGAAAGTCCCAATAACTTCAAAATAGTTTTATGTATTTCCAATATTAATTAAAGCTGCATTAGTTCACTTTTAGATTCCATTATCTTATTTCTTAAAAAAAATTGTAAACGGACAAAATGTTGCAAAAAACTGCAAATACTCTCTCTCTCATTACAAATGGGCTCAAAAACTTTGGGCCTGTTGCGCGGGCTCATATCCTAAAAATAAATCAATAATATTTTGCACATTTCCGATTGACATAATTTCACTATTAGAAGTCGATCAGAGACAAATGTTAAAATAACGACCCACCCTAATATACACTCTAATGTACATTGACTTCAAAAAAGCACCAACGAATATTTATATCCAGTTTTAAGCATGGATTAGTTGAACTTAGCGTGAGGCCGCCGGAACGGAACGTCACAGCTGATCGCTTATATTGTGTGTAAAGCAGTTAGAGCAGTTATTGAATTCTGCTGTCACTTTACCTTAACGTCTGAATCTGTTGAAAATAGAAAATCCTTAATTCAATTCAATTTTATTGAGACTTTTTAAAAGTTAGATCACAAAAGCAGCTTAATTAAAAAAGTTATGAGGAACGTAAAAAAAACTTAAAACTATAAGTATTGTTTTAATAGACATTTAAGACATTATTAGTACAGAATAACGTTTCATGCTCAGATTTAGACGAAAAAAGTTTTACAACATGAGATAAACAATTAAAATTATATTGCTCAAAATATAATAAAAGTTTACGAGAACTGTTTGTCAAGAGAGAACTTAAACTAAATCTTAAAACTAAAACTAAACAACATATATACATGGAAAACAGAAAACAATAAAAATTTAGCCTCTATTGGAGCCTGCATTTGCAAGAGAATAAAACTCCGGTAGACTATATTCGTTTAGATTATGTAGTGAGTTAGTATCTTCTTGTAGAATTCCCACCGGGGAGTAATACAAACTATTAGACCAATTAAACTCATTTTGTGAATAAAAAACGTTGCGCAAAAGGCTGTTTTCATGATTATGGAGACGGTTAATATACTTTTCAAGTAAAACCAAAGCATAAGATGAGAGTGGTATTATATTAGCTTTACCATAAATTACTGTATTAGAATACCTCTTGACACGATTCTCATAATTCATATTAACACAGTGTCTTAAGCAGTTTCGTTCTAATTTCTCCAACTCACCCATTACAGTTGGAGAAATTGAGAACCAAATAGGAAAGCCGTAAAGTATAGCTGAACGTATACATACTTTGTAAATTAAAAGTTTTGTTTTCAAACACAGGTGTCTGTTTATGAGTAATTTACTAAACATACTCTTGATACGCAGCCCTTTAGATTTTGCAGTTCTGGCATGTTGATTAAATTTGAAGAGTTTGTTCAAGGTGACCCCGACGTATTTGATGTGATCTTTAAAAGGAATTTGTAAACCATCTAAAGAGAGATTCAACATTTTGCTTTGTTTGGCAATGTTTGGAGGACTAAGGCATCTACGGAAGAGTGGCCTCTCTTAAAACCGAATTGATATTCAGGTAAAACATTATTTCCCAACAATTTTTCTAGCCTAATTTTTATGACTCTTTCAAAGATCTTTCCAATGTTGGACAGTAACGAAATAGGGCGAGAATTATTGATATGGAAATCGTTTGGCTTTTTAATTATGGGGAAGACCTTAGCTAATTTCCAGATAGTAGGGAAATATCCTATATTTAAACATTGATTAAAGACTACGACTAGAAACTTAATTGCTGAAACAGGCAGTTTCTTAATTATAAAATTTGATAAATTATCTACACCTGCGGATCTTTTGGAATTTAATGATTTTATTATGTAGCAAACTTCGGAAAAATCAGTAAGATGTTCATTTAAAATAATCTTGTGAAATTGATACCAGAAAAATGTAACCAATCAGCCAGGGAAAGGCCATTTAAATTATTTGACAAATCGCCCCATTCGACGTTCTTCGAATTTAGATCCCCTCCAATAAAGACACCGTCAAATGACATTGAAAAGTTTTGAATAGAGTCAAGACTTAAACTGAATTCAGTTCGTGAAAAATTTGTTGGGACATAAATGCTACCCAGTAAATATCTTTTAATTAGTCCTTCAAATTTCAATTTTATTTCAATAAAAATGTTTGGAAATTTCACATCGCTTATTTTTATTATTGAAAAATTAATGTTATTCCTTATTAAAATTGCTGTTCCCTGACTAGAGAAATCTCTTATAATGTTATAATTATCAAAGTAAATTTTAGAGTTTAATCTAAAATGAGTTTCTTGTACAAAACATACGTCAACTTTATGAAAATTTAAAATTTTAATTAATTCGATTCGTCTGCTCAATTCGACTAACGATCTGGTATTGTAAGTAACAAAAATTAAATTATTTCGGGCCATATTTATAAAGCACTTCAGTTAATAAATTTCCATATTCTTTTCTTGCCTCTTCTATTGGCAGTGATTGATATGAATTAATGAAATTCAGGATTTTGGATTCAAGAGTTTGAACTGTTCTACAATAGACGGCAGTGATTTTGTATTATGCATACGATTATTTTGCTCTTGATGAAAGTGGCTGGCAAATGTGATATTTTCTTTAACTAACTGGCTGTTCAAGACAGTATCTTTTACATTATTTTTAACTTGTTCTATTTTATTTTTTGCTTTTTCTAAAATTTCTTTTTTTTTCTTTACGTAAGTTTTGTAAAAGGAACAACCTTTATAATTTGCTACATGGCCACTTTCACCACAGTTTATACAAATGGGGGAAGCTTCCCCTTTTTTAATACTACAGATCCCGGGCAGGTGATCTAAATTGCATTTTACACACCTGTATTTAGAATCACAATTTCGGGCTGAGTGACCCCATGCCTGGCACCGAAAACATTGAATCTCTCTTTTCTTTGATCTGGGTGTTTCCCATAATATTGATTGATTAAGAATGTAACGAATGAAATTAATATCATTGGGTTTCTTCCCTTAGAGAAGGGTAACAATAAACAAACCTGTGTCAAATTCATTTTTGGCTGAATGCTGCGTAACTAGTTTACTAACCTTCTCAACTGTATTTGGTACTATCGCATCAAGAGTTGTTTTTATTTCAGAAACCTCAGTCTTATAATACAGACCTCTTAATCCTTAAGTTCTTAAGTGACATTAATCAAAAGTGTTGTCAATATGTTGATATGGAAGGACGCTAAAATGAAAAATACATTGTAAAAACGCTTAATAATATTTGTAGTTTTATAATTATACTGAAATTATAGCATAATTTTCATGAATAATGTTCATAGTTAATTTTTCATATAATATATTAATAAATTATCTGTTTTTATACAATGTCAGAGTAAGATATATGTTTGGTACTTTTTTTTTAAGTTAATTTTATGTTATTTATTGAGCCGAAAGTTTGACAGCCGAAATGGTTATGGCAATAGGCCTTTAAGAAGCTGTGATTTGAGATGGCGCTGTTTTATTTTGAAAAACCTGGAGCAGTTGAGCATTTTAAGGCCGAAATTTCTGATGTCATTGTCAGTTACTACCACATACACTCGAACAAGTGTTACAATATTGGCCAACTTGGAAGAGTTAATGGTAAGGCCGCGACATCCACATAAATGAACTAATATTCCACCTCTTACCAGTAAAGGATTTTTGAATTTTAACATTTAAAGTTTTTATTGACCGACCCTTAAATGTCCCACCCTATATAGACTTCTGTATAAAATATTAGACTTCTGTATAAAATGTATGTATTCGGCAGAGCCTAATATTGCTCTATATATGTTGTTTTTTAATAAACATAAAATTTAAAAAAGCCGCTATTAAACACAGTTCTAAAAATCGCTGTAACTCTTTCGTATATTTCACTACTGACAACACTGTACAATCAGCTGTTTAAATATAAACAAATCTAAAAATATCAACAAGTTCAAAAAAATCAAAAGTGAAAAACAAAAATATAAACATTTTAAGAAATTTAATTCAAAGTGAAAAATAAAAATATAAAAATTTAAAGAAATTTAATTAAAAAATAGTTTAAAAAAATGAACGACGAAAAACTTATTTTATTGGTACAGACAAATGAATGCCTCTATAACAAGTATAGTGCATATTATACCCAGGGCGTAAGTAAAAACTATACACATACATACGCTTTTACATGTTTAATTTTTATAGATCATATTTTCAGCACACGTTGTTTATCAAACATAATGGAGCCGCTGCAGCTATCGTTGCCTGTCTCTCCAGCATCACCACCTGAGCCTTTTCAGAGTTCATCTGAGAGTTGTGAAGGCACATACATATTCACGCCCATTTCCTGCTCATCAGCAGGTACAACAAGTGAGAGTGGTATATTCGGCTTTGCCGAATCTTGGATACCCTTCACCAATGGTGTTCCAAAAGTGAAGTACAAAATCGTAAAAATATATAATTATATAGTTTCTGATTACTGACTTAGTTGAGCTCCAGCTAAATGCTTGATATCTATATTAATTTTCTTTTGTTCATACTTAATGTAATTCCTAGGAATATTTGGTTATATCTTCTAGTATTATATGTAAAGAGTCTTTAATATTAAGAGTCGGAAAACGAAAAGCTTTTCGGTGGCGTCATCAACTAGAATAGTTATGGACCCAAAGGTTAGGTTGGGCAGGTGGCTGGCGTCTTCGAAATAAAATAGACACATATTTTACGAACATTTAATAAAGTTCGATAGACCAGATAAACCATGCAGAAAAGATGCTTCAAAATGTAGATGCCCTTAGATTTGCAAAAGCACATCGATTTGATGAAGATTAAGTATTCTGGCATGCAACCCAAAAACGCAGTGCCCAGTGAGGGTTGTGTACTTTAATTCGTATCGAATTATCAAACTTGTAAAAGTTCTTGATTAGTTATGTAAGACTCTGAAGTTATTGGACTGATTTAGGTCAAAGCTTTAACGATGATTGTCAATATATACAAGCCTTATAATTATAGGGTATACACTATTAGTTTTAGATACATACGTGAAATATATAGCTTTTGAATGGATGGATATCAGCTTTGTCGGAAAAGTTATTGAAGATTTACTTATTAATCTGAATTTAGTAAACTAATTAAGATGAATACTTCATCAATAATATTTGGGATGTATTGTTCTTTCGATCTGTCCAATGGGTGTTTGGAAAGTTTTGCTCTAGTTCTTTGTGCAATTATAATGTGATTTAATTTATCAGCATTAAAGTGATTCCCGGTCGGCGTTATATGGGAGATTTCACTAAATGTGAACCGAGCTTGCCCATTTTCAATACCGAACTTTTCAAGAGATCAGAAATACTTTTGTCAAATGTTGTCCCTCTAGAAAGTATATTTTAGGCGCTATCGCCCTGAATAACGATATTGTACAATGGGTTTATACTAAATGTCATCATCGTATCTATTATAATTTGTCATTTATTAGCTACTATTGCCTTAGGCGAAGTTATACGGGAGCAATTGTCAAACGTGAACGGATTTCTCCCAATTGCAATTAAAAAACATTAATTTTCGTTGATATGTGAGGAACATACATATATACTTATATGTTGGTTTTGAACGGATATCATGTACTTAGCTGCATGTTTGTACTTCCTAGGAAGATTACCTATAATTTGTTATATAATACATTATCGAAAGTTATCGAATCTGCTAAAATCAGATTTGTGGAGCTCCTAGAAGGTATACCCATATACATTTCACACAAAATTTTAGGATATCGTCCCACCCTGAATTTCATCATTGTCGATCAAAACACCTGAAATATCGCTTAAACACTAAATTATATCTACCACAAATTACCGAATGGATCAGAATTTAGGTAATTCCCTGCGAAGTACGCTATTAAATTTCATCAAAATAAGCACCTGAGATATCGACAAAACTTGACTACAACAGAAAAAAGGACAGACAGGTAAACGGACGGACGGACGGACAGCCAGGTAGACAGACGGGCGGACAGACAAAGAGACGGACGGACAGACAAATAGACAGACGGAGGGACGTCGCGAAATCGATTCTCCTGTCGATTCTGAGTCCATCGGTACAATTTAAATAGTATTCATAATCAGATTTGTGGAGTTTATATATCAGATTTTAGGAAATCCTCCCGCAAAGAACACTGTCAAATTTCATCACAATCGGTCCATAAACACCTGAGATATCGCTGAAAAAATATTTACAAAATGTAAACAATATTTCTTAGGCACGTACTTTGGGCAATTTGCTGTACATAACAAGTAGTGTTAATATGTCAGATCTTAGGAAATCTACTAAAGCAAAACGATATTAAATATCATCAAAATCGGTATACAATAATCTGAGATATAGAGAAAACTCCAAATTCGATGTCCCGCAATTTGCCGAATTTAAAATATTTTTTTTTGTAAAAAAATATATTTTTTTGTGAAAAAATATATTATTTTGTAAAAAAATATATTTTTTTGTAAAAAAAATCATTTTCTTTTTTGAAGAAAGTTTTCAGAATTGTATATCAAAATTTAGGAAATCATTCAACGCAGATCACTGTTGAATTTCATCGTAATCGGTATATCAACAACTCAGATATCGCCAAAGCAAAATATATCGATGTACGCAAATTGGCAATTTAAAATTTAAAATGAATTTGTGCATTTTTAACAAAAAAAAAATTTTCGAATTATATGTCAGATTTTAGAAAATACTTCAACGCAGCTATTAAATTTCATCAAAATCGGTCCATAAACACCAGAGATATCGCCAAAATTCAAAATGATGAAATTTAATAGCGTGCTGCGTAGGTCAATTTCCTAGAATCTGATATACAATTTATCTCGCTACACCCTACAGGGGCTCCACAAACTTGATTTCAACAGACAGACGGACAGACATACAGACAGACGGACATGGCTAAATCGACTCTCCTGGCGATTCTGAGTAGATCGGTATAATTTGTATGGGGTCTAAGACGAATAATGAAAAGATTACAAACTGAATGACAAACTTATAATACCCTTTCACCTATTGGAGAAGGGTATAAAAAGAAAAAGGAAAGACGAAGGAAATTGCGATGTGGACTTTCATTTTATTGAAGCTGCAGAAGCATTCAAGAGCTTTTGCGAATCAAAAGAAAAACCCAAGGAAGACGACAAGGATCCTCTTGTTGGTTTTGGGAAAATGATTGTGGGCATAATTTCTACAATGCCTCAAAAAAAGCAAATATTAACTATGAAAGAGGTTACCGAGTTGGTGATGGATGTAAAGCTGGCAGATGTATAATAATTTTTATTTTTAATTATTTTTATTTTTTTAATACTTATTTTTTAATCCTTTTTATCCTTATTTTTTATTTTACTGAGAAAATGTGATTTTGATGAATTTGTGATTTTTATTATGTTTTTGTTTTTTAATGTGTTTTTGTTTTTTAATTAGTAAATAATTTAATAATGTACTTTTTATGTACAAATAAAAAAGACTGAATTATATCTATATATTTAAATCTATCTTCTCTATATCTATATATTTAAAATTCTAATGTGACTGACTGATTCATCATCGCCCAATCCAAACAGATAAAACTAAAGAGCTGAAATTTTGACAGCGGGAAAAATCAGTTATACTATACTATATCTACGAAACCAACATCGATAGAAACACAGTTGAAAGTGGATTTGAATCGGCTAGAAAAATAAGGGGACACGTAATTGGTACTTTTTTGGAAATCGCACAAATAAGTGTAAAAAAGGGTAAAAACTATATTTTGGTACTTATTTTAACCCACATGTATCTTTTGAACAAATACACATAGAAATACAATTTATGTCGCAACCGATAGGTATTAAAAAAGTATGAAAGACGTATTTTGTAATTTTGCGATTAATGGGGTACAAAAGGTTAAAAACGTTAAAATATTTAGGGGTTGGTTTTGTTACTTTTAAACTAAAAATATCTTTAAGGCTAATGAAGCCAGAAGTATAATTTATAGACGGATCGGTTAATACTGAAGAAAAATAAAGTACATATTTGGTACTTTTTTAATTTTGGGGGGAAAATCGGTAACATTTTATTTTCTAAGCTAAAAGTGATAGAAACTGAATAGCTCAGTTTGTTGAATATGTGGATGTCACCTATATGGATTGGAACACCTTTTAATACTCCCTGAGTCTAGCAAAATACTCAGTATATTTTGTGACTCGGAACAGAGAACAAACAAAATCCAATGTATGAAATGAAAAGACAACGAATTTGGATATTAGATTAAGTTTATTTCTGTAGGAACAAATGGATCTTACCAACACGTCTTGTTCTGGATAGGAATCGATCAAGAAGAACGATTAGTTGGCGGAAATATCTATCTGAGCCTTATTTCTAGTTTGACATTTAATTTAGGCTTTAATATTTAGAAAGAGATAGATAGTATGCTGCAAAGTAACTATTTGGGGGAAATGGGGACAATAAATGGCAATATTTGTAATTTCAGGAATTTGGCGTAAACATTACTCCCCACCTTGCAGCATTTACAGAATAAGACTCAGATATTTTACAATAAAGAAGTTTATAAAATAATTCAGTACATTAATTTAAGATCTTAGTTCTAATCTTATTAAAAATACATATATTTTCAATTCTTTCTTAATATATAGGAAAATTCAATTTTAAAAAGTAATAGTATTTTCAAAAATTCAAGTTAAGTTTGTTTTTATTCAATAATTATAAGATTAATATTTTAATAGTGCATTCTCTAGGAAATTAGGATGTTTCGCAAGGACCATATATGATCCAGCCAAACATAGTGCTCTGGGCTGTTGGCAGTCCAGTTTTGGTAAAAACTCCTTCTCGAATAACCTTTGGATATACATCTACACCCAGTATAATATCAATTCCATAAGTTTCATAAAACTTTGGATCAGCTAAAAATAGGTGACGAAAATGTTGTTTATAGTCTTCTGAAAGTGACTGTGATGGAGTGTTAATAGCGATTCTATTATCGACCCTAAATATACCTTCAATTTTAGAATTGGAGTCGAATCTGGACTTAATCACAATGGGACACATAGTCTCGTCTTGCATCGTTAGTGTTGTAAGATTAAATTTTGAAACAAGCTTTTTAGAAATTCTACTAATTGGAGAAGCTGAGTCGAGTAAACATCGTACATAGGAAGTATTTATATAGAGTTTTACTAGAGCTGTAGGCAAAAGCATTATTCGATTTTGACGCAATAAGGACGATAATGTGGTTATAGACGACGAAGGTTGTTCTGATGGTTTTGTGCGAATCGCTTTGGAAGTCGATGGTTGAGGAGTTGGTGAACGAGATGGAGTGAGTGATGGTGCGAATATTTGGATTGATGTGGAGTAAAGTATGGTGTTGCTTTTTGCAATGACGACAACCATACTTGGAAAAGCACGAACGGCTCGGATACGGTCTGAAATGCTCATCTTAAGAAATTTTCGGCAAGTTCTCAACGGATGATGGCGTTTACAAATACGGCATAAGTAGCGATTAGTGTTACTTGAATTCTTAGAACGATTTGGGCGTCTGAAACGGCGATTAGATGAACTTGATTTAGACTTCGGCATATTAATCTAAAAGGGATAAGTTTTTAATAGTAGAGTTGACTAGGGAGACAAAATAAGCAGGAAATTCAAACAGTTGGTAAGAAAACTATTTTAGATATTGGCCTGGTTATCTTTCCTTTCTGGGTATATATATCGGCTACTCGTACATAATTGTCGGATCCTGGATACTTGGAGGCTTGGAACTCTTCCAAGCCTCCAACAATTAGGAGGCAGATTTTCATCTTTAATAACAACCAAGGAGTTCTCTTTGATGTTGTCCTTAGGTGTTTTCCACTTGTTTCTCTTCTGTAATTCCTTTAGATATTCGTGTTTCCAACGGAAGCAGAATTCTTGGTGTAACAGCTTCACTCGTTGCCATCGATTTCGAATGGATATAGGTGTCTCATTAATATGTGGATCAACTGGACTTAGAATTGGTGAACCTATGAGAAAGTGGCCAGGAGTCAAAGCTGAGAGATCTGTGGGATCTTGGGAAATAGGAGATAAGGGACGAGAATTTAAACAGGATTCTACACGAGCAAGTAAAGTAAAAGAACCAGAAATTTTTCGAAAATGACTCTTAAAACTTTTGACACCTGCCTCCCATAAGCCACCCATGTGAGGAGCTCCAGGAGGAATAAAATGCCAGGTTAGGTTTTGGTACGCATAGTGAGAAGTTAAAACTTGTTGGGATGTTTGAATAAATTCTCGACTAAGAACCTTTGAAGCACCAACAAAAGTAGTTCCATTGTCTGAATGCAAATGGAGAGGACAACCGCGACGGGAGACGAACCTACTAAATGCGGCAAGGAACGCTGGAGTAGACAAATCGGACGTTGCCTCCAGATGGATTGCTTTGGTGGAAAAGCATATGAACACACACACATAACCTTTCGTCAAACGACAAGATCTGCCAGGAAAAGTTTTTAAATCAAAAGGGCCAGCAAAATCTAAGCCCGTATGCGTAAAGGGCCGGGAAATTTCAGATCTTTCCGAGGGTAACGCTGCCATTATCTGTTTCTGACACCTTTTTTTGTATATGATGCAAACCTTACACTTTCGGATAGTAGCCTTTATGAGATTTTTAATTCTCGGGATCCAGTATTGTGTTCGGATAAGCCGCAGGACGAGTTGATTGCCACCATAAAGACTAATGTCATGGATGAATCTAACAAGTAAACGAGAGTATGGACAATTATATGGTAGGATAATAGGGTGATTCTCATTGTAAGACAGCCCTACAGACTTTTCAAGTCTTCCACAGGAACGAATTAATCCTTCGGCATCTAAAAATGGATTAAGATTCAATATGGAGCTCGATGAAGATACGCTTTTCTTGGTTTCCAAGGCTTTATATTCATTTGGGAAGTGAGCCTTTTGACAGGTGGATATAATTTTTGTCTGAGCAAAAGATATTTCAAAACTCGTTATATTTAAGGAACTTTGATGAAAACTATCTCTGTGTTTGGGATGAGTACGAAAAAGAAATCGATAAATGTATGCGACCACACGAATGGCTCTAGGAAATGAGGAGAATCTATCTAAAATGTCTTCATAAGCTGGAAAGTAGGAAAAATGAACTTTTAGGGATTTTCTTTCAATTTGCGTTTCCGTAGGGATTTGAGTATCACCTTTTGGCCAATTGGACTCAGGCTCCTTTAGCCATTCGGGTCCGAACCACCATAAGTTATTTCCAATTAGATCTTGAGGATACACACCGCGACTAGCCAAGTCAGCTGGATTGGATTCGGAATTTATGTGGTTCCAACATGATGGATCAGTATTTTGAATAATTTTGGATATTCTGTTAGCTACGAAAGTTAGCCATGTGCACGGAGGTTTGGCTAACCAAGAAAGAACAATTTTGGAATCTGTCCAACAAAACAATGACACCTGTTCAATACCTAAATCTGGAAGAAAGTTATGGATCATCTCGGATAACAAAAGGGCACCACAAAGCTCTAATCGAGGGATAGACAAGGGGTTTATAGGAGCTACCTTTGTCTTTGAAGTAACCAAGTGACTATGTACTGTTTCACCATCAGCAATTCGTACGTATAGAGCAGCTGCAGAGGCCTTTTCGGATGCGTCGCAAAAGCCGTGGATTTGAATACCTTTTGTAGGATCATAATGTACCCATCGTGGAATTCGGATGTGTGCAATAGCAGCATAGTTCATTTGAAAAGTTTTCCATTCTCTTAAGGAGCCAGGAGACAGAACTTCATCCCAGTTCGTGCCATCAATCCAAATCCTTTGCATTAAGATCTTCGCTAGCACTACACAAGGAGATAACCAGCCTGCTGGATCGAACAATTTAGCGATTTGTGATAGTACTTCTCTTTTTGTGGAAATGGAATCCGGAAAAGGCTTAGGAACGAAGTAAAACACATCTGAAAGGGCATTCCAGCGTACTCCTAGCGTTTTAGCTGAGCTGCTATCATCAAATTCCAGAAAGTCTTCATGAAGTCGATGTTCCTGAGGGATTTCGGACAAAATTTCCTTTGAATTAGCGGTCCACTTTCTCAGTGAAAAACCGGCACTTTCAAGAGCAAGAATAAGTTCCTTTGTAGCCTCAACAGCTTCACCAATCGAATGAGCTCCAGCCAAAATATCATCTACATATGTGGAACAGCGAAGAATTTTACTAGTAATGGGAAAGGTACTTTTGACGTCATCAGCTAGTTGAAGGATGGTGCGAATTGCTAAATATGGTGCACAGTTTACACCGAAAGTTACAGTCTTAAGTTCGTAGTCATGGATAACATCACCAGGGTCACTTCGGAATAATATTCTTTGAAACTTTGTATGTTTCGGATCAACAAGAATTTGCCGATACATTTTCTGTATGTCGGCGTTGAAAACATACTGGAAAAATCTCCACTTTATAATAAGGAGAGTCAAATCGCTCTGTAGGATTGGCCCTGTGTGGAGAATGTCATTCAGGCTTAGACCGTTGGATGAGGGAGATGACGCGTTAAATACTACCCGCACTTTTGTTGTAGTACTATCTAGCTTGATGACAGCGTGATGGGGTAGGTAATAGGAAGGTGAACAATCGGATGGTGACACTTCGAACATGTGGTCCAAATCTAAATATTCACGAACAACATTATCGTATTCTGTTTTCGAATCCAAATTTCTACACAACCTAGCTTCATTCCTTAAAAATTGCGCCATTGCAATTCTACGAGATTGACCTAGATTATTACCATCTGAATTTCCTTCCTTAAATGGAAGAGAAACAATATATCTCCCGTTTTTATCTCTTTTTGTAGTTTGTCGAAATAATTTCTCACAAAACTCATCAGCAGCTGAAACTATTTTCTTCTTAGGAAGTTCTTCCACCTCCCAAAAACGGGAGATCAGCTGGTCCAGTGAGATTTCGCAGAAATATGAAACAATTTTTGGATCAGGATTGGGATTTTTTGATAATGGACCCGTAAGGATCCATCCGAAGATGGTTTCTTGAGCTATTAAAGAGCTACACACGCCATGCTTTATACCAGAAAGAATTACAGATGGAAACAGATTACCACCTATCAACAAATCTACTTTGGAACTGGTACAAAACTTCGGATCGGCGAGTTGAATGTTTGGAAGATCTGAAAACTGAGAGATGTCATATGTTGTGGAGGGCAAATTGTTTGCTAACTGTGGAACAACTAGTGCACTAACGGATACTTCTATATCGCTGTCGAAAACTGGACTTATACTAAAGGAGCATTCCGTGTGAGCTTGCGCTGAAACAGAGTTATTAAGCCCTGATATTTGGACATTGATTCGTCTTGATGGGAGTTTCAGAAGGTTGAATACCTTTTCAGATACAAAAGAACCTTCAGACCCTGAATCAAGTAAAGCGCGAACCCGATATCGAACATCAAAATGACAAATATCTACTAACGCAGTGCCACCAGATCTGACCGCAAAGCATGAACCAACATTTGTAACATTGGAATTTGAAGGGGACTGTATATTTGAAGAACTAGGTCGATTTGAGAATGGAGCAGAATTTGGGTTAAGATTTGAAGCAGTGCTAGTACTAGGCTGTGGATTAGAATTTTGCAATTCTGACATATCTTTATGTAATAGGGTATTATGTCGTTTATCACATCGAAAACAATTGCTTTTGCTTTTACAACTTTTGACTGAATGAGCCTTTGAAAAGCAATTAAGGCATAATCCTTGTTTCTTGATCTCATTGAATCGCTGAGACTGATTCATTTTTAAAAACACAGGACATTTTCGAATTACATGGGACTCTTTAGGGCACAAAGGACATTTAGGATTAGATACATTGTTCTGAAAAGCGTTAATTTTCTTGGACATATTGTTGGATATTTTGTATTTTGTATCAGAATTTTTGGAAAAAACACTGTTTCTAGTTTCTGAAACTGATTCAAGTGTCCTAAAGCGATTAGTTAAAAACGAATCCAAATCCTGCCATTTAGGAAGAGAGGATTTGTCCTTTACGTCCTGTTCCCATAAGGTCAAAGTGGATTCTGGAAGACGATTGGAGCAGAGGAACACAAAGATTGGGTCCCAGCTTTCGACAGTAATTCCATGCAACTTTAAGATCGAAATACTCGAATTTATCTCTTGTTGCAGTTTTTGAATCGCTTTTCCAGACTCAGAAGAAATAGCAGGCAAGTTAAAGGGAGTCTTAAGTTGTCCATTGACTAATATTCGACGATTCTCGTAACGTTCAACTAAATTTGACCAAGCTAGTTCAAAACCCTGATTAGTTAATGGACTCTTTTTTACAATATCCCTAGCTTCTCCTTGTGTTTTTTGAGTCAAGTGAAAAAGCTTTTCAACGGGACTTAAGTTAGTATTCTTAATAAACATAGCCGTGAAGAGATCTCGAAATGTAGGCCAGGTCTTATAGTCTCCAGTGAAAACATCGATCTCACAAGGGGGAAGATGGAATCGATGAGCAGCATTTGAAGAAGTTGTTGGAGAGTCTTTAGGCAAAACTTCACAGGAAGGCAAGGGATTTTTCTTTGAAGACTCTAAGCGAAGATTGTCTGAAAACTCAGAAAGCTTTGATAAGCAGTTACAATACGTAATGTATGTACTCTTATACTTAGATTTAAGAGTTTCGAGCTCAGCTGCATCTGGAGCTTCGGCTTCCTTATGAGTAGCCAAAAATGTTTCGTACGCTGTCTTTACACGGTTCCAAGTAGTACGTAGCTCACACCGATGAACATCTAGGGAATGTGTTGAGTTGACAGGAAATCTATTGTCATTCAAATCCGCTTCAAATTCAACAATATTGTCGGCAAGCCGTATGAAATTGTCAAGGGACATTTTGAATTGAGAAAAAAAAAACTAACTAAACAAGGCGAATAGGAATTATGATGAAAAAGTTGTATCCAAAAGTGAACAACTTGCAACTAATAGTAAGTAACCACAAGATAGAAAAATGTCAGATATAAATTTGATGACAATTTTTCAAAGATTCTAAGGAAAATATGGAACCGAAATACTCAAAATCTTAAGAAATATTTGAAAATATAGAAAATTTTTATCAAAAACCATAAACTATTAAAATTTGATAACTATGAATGAAAGTTTTCCAATAATAAGCAGAAGATACAAAAAGAATAGTGATCCAAAAAGATCTTACCAAAGGTATGTTTGGGAACCGCTGGCTTTTGAGCTCAGCTGTTGCAAATGAAAACAAACTAAAAGTTCAATGAACTTCTTGGATAATTGTGCTATTGGAAATATATTATTCCAATGGCATATATTCTAATGGAATGATTTTCAAGATCAAGGTCACTATCAAAATTTTGTCAACAAAGTAACCCTTTATGACACCAAATGTATTTTAAAGGGTAGAAAAAATGCAAAATAAAAATGTATATATTTTTATGTAAAAAAACTATAAATACATATTATTTTTGAAATGGGAAATTAGAAAAATTTATCAAAACTAAAAGAGTATATATGATATTAATAAAATTCTCAAAAAAAAAATTTTATTCGCAGAACATAGTTTTAAATTTTAAATTTATTTATTATAATAAAATTTCTATTAATTTTTAAGAAATTAAATCGGTTTAGATTCTCAAAAGCAAATCTAAATTTATAACAAAAATGTATGATAAATTAAGTATCACAAGGAATTAAAAACCAAAACATTGCTCATTGGAATTACATGCAAATATTACATACGTACTCACTTATATTTGTTACAAAAAATAAATGAGAATGAGCAATTATGATATTCACCACTTTTTATATGAAGAGAGATATCTTTAGGAGACAAGGTTAGAAAGAAAGCTGAGAGAAAGTACTAAAACGATCTCTGCAGTTTCTGTTAATTGTAAAGGAAGAGAAATGTAATTGCACAAATCCACAATGTAACGAATATTAACATAAAATGTTAAGATTAACTTTTTATGTTACCGAACCGAAATAAAAAACGTGGGATTTTTGATTTTATAAAATTGTAGTTTTTGGACAAAATTATATTTTTTTTAATATTTTCCAAATGAGGATAAAGTTATTGAAAAACTTACTTATTTTACGACTTTCTCATATCTCCTAATTCTAATGTGGGTGGAATTTGTTAAAGATGATTATCCAGAAAATATTTTGTGTAATAATCCAATTTTTTTGTAGTATCCAAATTTTAGTAACCAATTTACTTCATATGTAACCAATTTCTTAAATATTTTAAATATTTCCTTTAATTATTCATTAAATTTTTAAATTTTGTTTAATAATTTTAATTTTTCCTTAAGAAAAAATTATCACCAATATTAAATTATCAACAATATAAAATCACTTGTAACACCATGTAATGCACCATTAAAAATACTAATGAAATAAAAAAGAATAAGAACAAACAAACCTGTTCTGTAAGAAATAATGAGAGTTGATAGGATTCCAGTGGATGAGTCGAAAATCTCAGAGATTAATATGCAATTCCAATATTGTACTCCGGTTCGATGGAACAATGAATAGCTCAGTTTGTTGAATATGTGGATGTCACCTATATGGATTGGAACACCTTTTAATAATCCCTGAGTCTAGCAAAATACTCAGTATATTTTGTGACTCAGAACAGAGAACAAACAAAATCCAATGTATGAAATGAAAAGACAACGAATTTGGATATTAGATTAAGTTTATTTCTGTAGGAACAAATGGATCTTACCAACACGTCTTGTTCTGGATAGGAATCGATCAAGAAGAACGATTAGTTGGCGGAAATATCTATCTGAGCCTTATTTCTAGTTTGACATTTAATTTAGGCTTTAATATTTAGAAAGAGATAGATAGTATGCTGCAAAGTAACTCATTCAGCAAGTACATTTATTGCCACAATGCACTATTTGGGGGAAATGGGGACAATAAATGGCAATATTTGTAATTTCAGGAATTTGGCGTAAACAGAAACAAAAACTCAATTGGTCTGAGGTCAGCACTAAAAATTAAAGAACAGGTATTCGGTACTTTTTATGAATTCGGCCGCTTTGGTGTTAAAATATGACAGATTAGTAACATCGTATCTCAGAAACTAGAAGCGATAGAAACATTTTTAGAATTGGATTTGAATCGGCTAGGAAAATAAAGGGACAGGTATTTGGTACTTTTTTTCAAAATGGTATATTTTGGTACTTTTTTATCCATATTTTTACATATACATTTGAAGCAATAAACATAAAAACAAAATTTATACCGCTGTCGAAAAATTTGAAAAAATATCAAACAAATTTGGTACTTTTTCGATTTTGAAAATTTTTTATTGAACAAAATATAATTTAAACATAGTATAAACAACATTTTAACCCCCTAATTCATAATCGAAAAATAAGACTATAGAGTTTATAATTCAAATTTTCCATACAAAATTCCTGCAATACATTTGATTTTTCCTACCTTTGATAATGTAAGTACAAATAAAGTTATACCATTCGGTTTTGAAATGGAATAGCACCCTCATTCCAAAAATAATCTGCTAATGTGTCCCTCAATTCAATTGCTGTTTGAGCTGCTCTTCGAATGTGTGTGGAAAATGAATGTAAAGGTCTATCGCCATTTGTTCGAATCTCATTTCTCCAGTTACCTTCATGGATTGTACCATCTTGATTTTCTTGATCCGTATAGTCTTCGGGACAGTACCAACGTTTTTGATCATTAAGCATTATGAAATTATGAAGCACCACACATCCTAACACTATTATATCAACATTATCTGGTGACATCTCTATTGTCGTAAGCAATATTCTCCACCGGGCGGACAGTATTCGGAAACAATTTTCTATTACTCGACGGGCTCGAGAAAGTCTATAGTTATAAACAGTTTTCTTTTCGTCCAAATTTCACCCGGGATAAGGGCGCATCAGATTTCTTCGTAAAGGAAATGCTGCATCGCCAATAAAAAAGTGTGGAAATGTAGTAGAAGACGCATCATGCAGTGGTTTATTTGGTGGTACAGGTACAGTACCTGACATCACGGATTCTCCAAATGCGGATAAGCGAAATATTCCTTGGAAAGAAATAATTTTAATGTTATTTCAAATTATGTAAAAAAACGCAAAAGTAATATGTACCACCATCGCTTTGGCTGCCATAACTTCCGACATTTACAGATGTAAATGTGTAATTTGCATCGCATACTCCCATTAACACTATACTAAAGTGTTTTTTGTAGTTAAAATACATAGAACCGGAGTTTTTAGGACACTTTATTGCAATGTGTTTCCCATCTATTGCACCTACACAATTAGGAATATTCCACATTTTTTTAAAATTGTTTGCAACATCCTGATATTGATGTGTTGTAGGCTCGCTAAGATATATTGGAGACAAAAGGCTCCATAACACATCACATGTTTCTAACACTATATTGCGAACCGTAGTTTTGCCCAACTTGTGACTCCAAGCGATATATTGGATGGAACATCCGTGACCCAAATATCTTTAAAGTATATTAAAAGATTTTATTAATTTACTACAAATACTATGATTTGACTTGATTTTGTGAACCGCCGTGGTATAGCAGGTTAGTAATCCGCCTAGCATACCAGAGGCCCAAGTTCGATCCCTGGCCAGACTCACTTGAAAAAATAAATTTTCAAAAAAGCGGTGGTTCACCTCATAACTCAGCTAGCCACTGGTTATTGAGTATTAGGCTATGTAAAACTTCTCTAACTAATGCATTTGCCGTTCGGAGCCGGCGTTAAAACGTAGGTCCTTTCAATGAGTCTAAAAATAGAAATGGATGCAGCTCATTGTCTGAGAGAAGTACCCCTTTTTCCAATTGGAATGTTGTCGGGGAATTATATATATATAAGATATTTTGTATTCCAAGGCGGTCCATGTTGAGATTTAGGTAACATTTTTGGTACAGAAGCTTGAAAACATTTATGAAGTAGTTGATAGAACTTCATAACACACTGGTCCAGTTGATCGCCATAACTAGACAATTCATTTAGAATATATTTTCAGGAACTATTATTTTAAATGAAGCTCTGTTTCTGGAATTTATTTTGAAGATAAGGATTTCATCTGAGCTACAGATTTTAATTTTGGAATGAATATATAGTTTCATATCCTCGACTGTCGTATCGACTGCGAAACGGGTAGCAAATATAGTTTTTTTTGGTGAAATAGTACGCAATTCTCTTGGGTGAACCTCAGTAGAAATAATTTTATTTTAGAAATATTTTGATTATTTAAAGCGGTAGAAGTAGAAGGAATCGGAGAAATAGCATCAAGATTGATTAAACGTCCAGTATTTACAGGATCAGATATTAACTCATTTGAGAGTTTTGTATTCGAAACATTTTTAGGAAAATTTACTAGCGTATGCGAAATAATTGGTGCAGCGATAACGTTATTTAATCCAGAGGACTGCATAGAACCATCAGTGAGAACTTCCTTATCGTTACCATTGTTAAGATTTTGTTGATTAGAATTTGTTAGCAAGGCAGAAGACATAGTGGTGGAAGAATTTCCATGGTCCATAACTATTCTAGATGATGACGCCACCGAAAAGCTTTTCGTTTTCCGACTCTTAATTTTAAAGACTCTTTGCATATAATACTAGTATAACCAAATATTGCTAGGAATTACATTAAGTACTTTTGGAACACCATTGGTGAAGGGTATTCAAGATTCGGCAAAGCCGAATATACCACTCTTACTTGTTTAAATATTGTTTTAAAAAAAAAATTTCTAAAATATGCCAATTTGCATACATCTATATCTTTTGCCTTGGCGATATCTCAGTTATTGATCTACCGACTTTGATGAAATTCAGTAGTGTGTTGCGTTGAGTGATTTCCTAAAATTTGATATACAGTTCAAAAAAGTTTTTTTTTTTAAATTGTTAAATTCGGTGATTTTCGGGACATCGAATTTAGAGTTTTGGCAATATCTCAGATTGTAATGTACCTATTTTCATCTGATATATAATTCATGTCTGTACAATATCCCTTAATTGCGGAATTTTAAACAAAAATACGATTTTTATACAAATTAAAAAAAAATACAATTTAAAAGAAAATAAAAAAATTGTAATTTAGCATCGAATTTCGAGTTCTGGCTATATTTCAGTAGTAAGTAGAAGTATATGTTGCAATTTAATAGTGTACTTCTTAGAACACGAACACGAACTATTAACATATAATACCCATAAATATAAGTTATGTCGGTATGCCATCTAGAAGCTCATCAAAATTGATTTCGGCATACCGAAATATGTCTTAAATAAGTGACTTTTGAACATTATGATGGCCTTTTTTCATATCTTACGTAAGTGTTGTTGTCAAAAGGCTAATCTAAATAGGTCCGCTAAATATTCTAACTTTAAAGATATATGCATTTAAATAGAGAGGTCGTATTTAAATGCATATATCTTTAAAGTGCGAAATGTTACAATGTTGTGTAATTTCTGAAATTGTTTGTATTTCAATCTACCTCCAAAATGCTTTAGACCCAATTTAAAACAAGGTTATTCACTTAAACTATTATTCATATATCGCCCTTAAATTAAATGTATGAGGACATACATATATTGCAAAGCCGTATTAATTATCGAGATTTGAAGCTTTCTCAGATCAGAAAATCAATATACATATAAAATTATTTTTGTAGGATTCACCTAAATCAGTCTTCAGAAACATACATACTTGTAATTTACCAAAAACTCTTTCATTTCTGTACTTTACTTTTGTAACACCATTGGTGAAGGGTATTTAAGGTTCGGCATAGCCGAATATAGCACCCTTACTTGTTTGGAATCAATTTTGTTGATAGTATTTTTATCTGGTTAACACATCATTGATTGCGACAGCTTGCCAATTTGTTCATCTACCCGGCATGCATCCAAAATTTCGTCGATAATCTTGTGCTTAAAACAAATTTCCTCGATTTCTGCCTTGTTATTGCGAAACAAGCATTTAGCTATTTGTTGTCGCAATCTTAGAACAAATTTGTCATGAAATAAACGTATTTTCCGTTAATTTGAAATTAATTTACTATTTTTGAAAAGTAATTGTAATATGATGCAAGTATATTCTTGTCAAGTCATGAAGCATTGTATTTTTCTTTGACTGCGTTGTGTTTATTTTAGTTATTGACTTTGTACTAGTTAACGCCTATGCAACACGGCAACATTGAAGTTTGTATTTTTCTGGAGAAAAGTTGAGTTTTTATTAATATTGAATTTGTGATTGTAATTAATTGTATTTCATAGAAATAAAACGACACACCTCATCATTTGTTTTCATTTTAATACAATTTGGTTTTGTTAATTATTTGAGGCTCAATAATCTCCGACAAAGAAACTTTTATTTCGCGTTGAAGACCTCAGTGATAGAGAGATGGTAGACGACGAAAAAGTACTTAGAAGAAGCCCGAGATTTGCAAACAACGGAAGTGCCTTTCCAGGAATCCCTACCAGCCAATTAAATACAATGGAACAGCCGAATATTTCGCATGGCATCCAGCCAAGTACAGTGCCATCAACGCAGCAGTCAGCAGGTGCTACAGGTGTTGAAGGAGCAGATACAGTTTGTCAAGTAATTGTTTGCATTCAAAAAAATATTGAAAATGCAATTTAAATTTCGAAAATTAAACATCAACGGTCTTATGTTAAAAAAAATCTTAAATATTGCTTAAAGAACACGTTAGTTACCAAATACTTTAAGGCTAACAAACGATTGTTAAAAAATAGAATCCAAAAACAGTTCTTTAACTAATGAATACGTCAAGTCAATTTTACATGTTAATGCTGGCAACATCGTAATTCTCTCTTGTCTCTTTATAGATAAATATACAAAACAACGAATTAATTATTCATTGTTTCCTCCGGGTAGTCGAATTTCTAAATAATGTTTTGTATATTTTTAATATAAAATAACATTTTTCTTCTTTTCTTAATGTAAAATTATGTTTATGTTACATAAAAGCATAAACTAAACACATTTATAATACAGTAAAATAATAAATAGACAAATTTTTATAAAGGGTTTAAATCGATTATTTAAAAATCGAGTACTTTTAACTCATGTTGAGTATATATACATCACTATAATGTTTTTTGTAAATTTCATTGACCGATGTCTGTTTTTTGTTGAAAACACGAATTTTTTGTTAAAAATTAGAATTTGTATTATCAATTTCTTTGAAAAGTTTGATTTTAGTATGAAATACATACGTAAAATAGGGTATGAAATATAATGGAAATTAATTACCCCCTGAAACCTTTTATATGATAAAAAAAATAGCAAATTACAAAAAATATGATAACGAAATTTAGCAAAAACATTATTTTTATTAGATAAGTCTGAAAACTTAAATATTTTCTTTAAAAGTTTTCACAAAATATTATTTGTCAAAACAGTAAAATATTTAACGTAGCTTTAAATTATGTAGACAGCTACTTTAAATTATTTGATGTTAACAAAAGATTAACATCGGTTTGTTAAGCTAACAATCGTTTTAGGATAATACTTTAAGGAGTTTTAACTTTAGTTTTCCAATCGTTGTTAAATTTTTTTGCATAAGACCGCAAATCGTTTTAAATTGTTTATTTTGTTTAACACATACCGTTAATGTAACTGTTTACTACAAAAAGTCGTACAAAAATTTAAATAAATACATGCATTGCAACAACAACAATAAAAAAAGAAATATACCCAATTAAAAAGGCGTCAAATAAATGTTTGCGCAATAAGTAAAAATAACACCAAATGTTTATATTTACCGTTATATTTTTGATTTTATAATGTTCTTTGAGTGTTTTCCAATGAAATTAAATTAAAAAAAATTATTGTAAAAAAAATTTGTGCATTAGTTGTCCTAAATTTAAAAAAATGTCTGGAAAATTGATTTCGAAAGGCGTTATAGAATTAGCGCATTTCCATCACTATAATGGCAAATCCGCCAGGGAAATCGCTAAAATGTTCTCCTGTATAGTTAGGGCATCAGATCCCGTGCTGAAAATGAAGGAATGTTGCAATTAAAAGGGTAAACATGCAGCCCCAAATAATATACAATATGAATTAAAAGTAAAATTATTAAAACCGTCTGGAAAAAGTGGCACTCCAGCACTAGGGGCTTACCTCGTAAGTGAAAAATGATCATGGGCTATGTGTATCCCAAGAAGTAATCCGAAATATACCGGCAAACCTGAAATATTCATCTACAGTGGCTAGAAAAAGTATACTGCTATCAACGCAAAATATTATCGATGATGCCTCAGCTGTGACTTTGATGAATAAATCGTTAATGGCAAAACTCGGACTAAAGGGTAAAGCAAGTAGTCTCAACTTAGGTTAGCTTCGAGATGGTCTTGTCAAGGAGTCAACGACAGTAGTCGATGTTACAATTAGTGGTACACCTGGAAGCGAAAAATATCTGCTTAAAGATGTACATGCCGTCAATGATTTGTGCCTGCCAGTACAAAGCCTCCAAGATTCTGATTTGGAGAAGGCTATGTAAGTTCTCTGCCGATTAGTGAATACTCAGATACGAGACCAGAACTGTTGATAGGTCTTAATAATGCCCACTTGGGAGTTTCCACAGAGACTATAGAGCTTTATGAAAAGGGACCATATGTCACCAACATAAAGTTGGGGTGGATTGTTTACGGGTCAACAAAGAATGGAAAAAATAATTCATCAGCTGCATGTCTTCATGTTAGTGTGACCGATGAGCCACAAATAGATGGAGTGCGTCCGGCTCCAACCGTAGAAAGTGACGAAGATATCCGTGCCCGAAATATTTTGAAGTCCACTACTAGATATGTAGATGGTCGACTCTAGATTGGTTTGCTCTGGAAAGAAGAAGACATACAGTTGCCAGACAGCATGCCCATGGCTGTTAAAAGATTGCAGAATATTGAAAAGAAGATGAGTCTAAATAAAGACTTTGCCTGTAAGTACAAAAATGCTATTAATAGTTATATCGAAAAGGGTTATGCTCGGAAACTAAACTTGCCACACTTTGCCGTTGTAAATCCCAATAAGACTAATAAGCTACGTTTAGCGTTTGATGCAGCGGCCACTGTTGATAATGTGTCGTTGAACTCATTCCTACTGAAAGGTCCACAGGAGTACCAGCCGTTATCATAAGTATTACTTAACTTTAGAATTGGATCAGTTGCCGTATGCGCTGACATCAGAGAGATGTTCCACCAGGTTATCATTCACCCTGAAGACACATGTGCAAAGAGTGTTCTGTGGCGCGATGGGTGTCAAGATCGACCGCCAGAAATATATAAGATGAAGGTGATGACTTTTGGAGCAGCCTGCTCACCTTGTTCAGCCCAGTATGTGAAGGTTGAAAATGCAAAGAGGCATACGAGCTGTTAATGCTATTTTGGAGAACCATTATGTGGACGACTACATCGACAGTTTTAAGGCTGTTGATTAGGCCATAAATATATCACGTCAGGTGAAAGCAATTCATAGTGATGCCGGATTTGAATTTTGTGGATTTGTATCTAATGAAAAGGAAGTCGTGAAAGCACTAAATAGAAACCAAATAGCCAAAAGAGTCGGCAGTGGAGAAGCCTTGTCAACAGAGCGGGTATTAGGAATGTACTGGTACCCTGAAAATGATACCTTCCGTTTAAGTCTAAAATATAATGGAGTCAGTGAAGATGTTATTTCTGGGAAAATTGTTCCAACTAAAAGACAACTATTGTGCGTTATAATGTCCGTCTTTGACCCACTGGGACTCCTTGGTCATCTAACCATTACTGCTAAATTAATTGTGAGAGAAGTTTGGAGAAGCAAATAGCGATATTTTGCCAGAACGGGTGAACGCTGCTTGGCTAAAACGGAAAAAAGATTTAGATGATATAATTAAAATTTAAATACCCAGAAATTATTTTATGTACGACAGCCCGGTACACATAGAGCTTCACATTTTTGTCGACGCAAGTGAAAGTAGCGTATTGGAGATTAATTTGTAGTAATGGAGACATCGGAGTCTCATTTGTATGCTCTAAAAGTAGAAGTGGTCCAATGCGACAACTGTCTGTTCCCAGAATGGAATTACAAGCTGAATTCATTTAATTTAACAAGAACATCAACTTGAAGTAGCAAATGTCCTATCGTGGAGCGATTCATCTACGGTCACGAAGTGGATTAACTCTAAAAATCGTAAATACAAATGGTTTGTGGCCCACAGAATAAACGAAATTTTAAGTGTCACTAATACTTACAACTAGAGGTGGCTGCCGACCGAATATAATGTAGCCGATGAACCAACAAGTTTACGCCATGGTGTTGAAGTCAGTTCCAGTAGAAGGTGGACCACAGTTTTTAAAAGAACAACCTTGTTTTTGGCCAACAGATGTTTATCATAACCAGCCTTCCGATGCTGAGAAGTCAGAAGTAAGTGCAGATTATTTATTGCTGACAGTTGAAGAGCCCCTGTATGAAGTTAATCGTTTTTCGTCATTTTTGAAACTTAAAAGAACTATATCCTGGGTCCTCAGATTTATAGATATGAGATGTAAGAAGAAGAAATTCAAAACCAAATCCTTATGTTCGGATGAACTGCATCGTGCCGAGGTAGTAATCGGTTGTCAACTTCAGTCAAATTATTTTGCTAAAGATGCCCAACTTCTTGAAGAAAAGGGATCTCTGCTAAAAAACTCATCATTACATAAGTTACTTCCGTATAAAGATTCAAATTTAATCAGTCAATGGCCGATTAAATGCCGCTACGTGGTTGTCGTATGATATAAAACATCCCATTATATTGCCAACAGATTGTGAAGAAACTTTCTTAATTGTCCGTCAGTATCATTTGAAAATGTTACAACAAAACCATGAAGCCACTATTTCTGAAATAAGACAACGCTTCTGGATACCCAGAATTCGACAAGTGCTGAAAAGAGTCATTGAAAAAGGTATTAACTGTAAAATTGATAAAACCAAACCAGTAGTTCCTACTATGGGTCGGCTACCCGAAGACCGTGTGACGCCATACGTTAGACCGTTCACTTACACGGGTTTTGACTATTTTAGTCCAGTCTACATAACAAATGGGAGAAAACAAGAGAAAATATGGGTTGCTTTATTCACCTGTCTCAGTGTGCGTGCCATACATCTAGAAGTTGCATATGATCTTTCAATGGATGCTTGTATTTTAGCTATTAAAAATTTCATAAATAGAAGAGGAATAGAATAGAAGAAGGAGTGATAAGAAGCGATAATGGCAAGAACTTTGTTGTCTAGAAGGTGGTGACAAACAGTTTTCTGAAGTTTTTGATTGTAATCGAATCAACAATGAATTGCCGTCTAAAAAAAAAACGCTGGCTATTGAACTGCCCTTTGAACCCATCATGGGAGAGGATGGTCCAGTGTGTGAAGAGAGTCCTGAAGCAGACAATGAACAACGTGTCTTCACGGGAGCACACGTTCCAAAGTTTTTCTATAGAGGCAAAAAATGTTGTCAACTCTCGCCCTCTAACTCATGTACCTGTTTCTTCACATGATGAAGATCCAATAACACCAAATCATTTCTTATTGGGTGTACCCAACACAGCTCAAACCCCGTCATGTGATGCCATAGAAAATCAGCCTAAAGTCATGCGAAAACAATGGAAAATATCACGTCAATTAAGAGACCACTTTTGGAAGAGGTGGATAGCAGAATACCCGCCAACATTAACTCGTAGAGAAAAATGGTGAAAGCCTTCATAGCCGTTGAAGATAGGCGACTTAGTGCTGATATGTGTCGCCAATGTTCCTAGAAATGAGTGGCGAAAGGGAATTGTGCAGATGGTGTTCCCAAGAAAGGATGGCATAATACGAAGAGCCGATGTTCGAACGTCCCATATAATCCTTTCACGCCCTGTGTCTAAGGTAGCTGTATTGGATGTAGTTGGTTGTGAATCCAACTGATTCACGGGGGTGGGGATGTCATGAAATAAACGTATTTTCCGTTAATTTGAAATGTATTTACTATTTTTGAAAAGTAACTGCAATTTGTTGCAAGTATATTCTTGCCTGTCAAGTCATGAAGCATTGTATTTTTCTTTGACTGCGTTGTGTTTATTTTAGTTATTGACTTTGTACTAGTTAACGCCTTTGCAACACGGCAACATTGAAGTTTGTATTTTTCTGGAGAAAAGTTGAGTTGCAACCGCGGTAACTATTATTTCATTTTTATTAGTATTGAATTTGTGATTGTAATTAATTTTATTTCATAGAAATAAAACGACAAACCTCATCATTTGTTTTTATTATAATACAATTTGGTGTTGTTAATTATTTGAGACTCAACAATCTCCTACAAAATTTATTGCCACTTTCACCTTCGAGAGGATTAATGTTACGAAAAAGATGACGCTCAAATGCGGATTTTTTTTGGAATAAAATATTCATTAAGTTTATCCACTAAAACTGTATTAACATAATTGTTCCGTTTTTCATCATATTGGACCACTGCACAGTGGGAAAATAAGGCCAAAACTCAATAACTTGGTCATTTCTTAACTTTTTTTCTTGAAATTTTATGTGTATGTAAATAATATACCTTTAGTTAAACTGAAATAGTTTTTTTTAAGAAAATATAAAGGCTGTGGTCACTTAAAACTGGACTACTAAACATGCTGAAAAATCTTTGTTGGCGATTTTAAAAATTATTTACTTTAATGGGGTAATATATGAAAATAATACCTATCCTACGACATACGTTTTGTCAAAATCGGACATGTCCTTTTAAAGATATTGGCCTCATAATATGAGCTTATAACCAGATTTTGTATGCTTTTAATAAATCTAAAGAAAAACTCTATACATTTAATATTCTTATAAAAATAATTACTAGTCCTTGAATAATATAAAATTCTTGGATTTTAAAATTTGTACTGCGTCCACAATTATGTGACCACTACCTGTATACTTAAATAGACTATATAAAGGTCACTCAAAATTAAAAATTTTGTTGTTTTTTTATGTTTGTATATAAATTTTGCATTGAATTAGAAAGAAAGCTAAAGAAAAAAGAAAATAACTTAAAATTTTACACCTTTTTCAATATTAGCCGAATTTTATTTATAGGTTCAAATATACAGTAAATTTTATTAAGAACATAAAAGTAAATATTCAAACTTTGAGGAATTATTACAGTCCTAGTAGACATTGCAGAATGGTAAAAATTTGGAATTACATGTTTTGAAATGCCAGCTCTAATCTGACATCAAAATTTGTTAAAAAAAATTAAAAACAACTTTATGGGTTTTGGCCATAATTTCCTACTGTTCACTGCTTCCGGTAATGAATAAGCTACAGCTTGCAGCTGTTGTTCCCCAAAATGAAGCAACTTATTCCTCTAACGTACGGCTGATGTTATCTCTTCCGCGTCCACATACATTTGAAAAGCACGAAGCCATTTCTCCGATTCAGAACGAACCAACGATTTATCTATAGAATCGAATAAATATGGTTTAATTGTATCAGCCATGATAAAAAATGAAAAATAAATGTTTCTTACCAAAAAGAATATTTGTCTTCTTTTTAACTATTGGCTTGCATTAACCATTCAGCCTCTGATCTTTGTCAGATTGTTAAATTCTGGCTTGTGCATAGCGCCCGGTCATTGACTTTTAAACATTTCTTTTCTTTCGGAAACATATTTTAACATATTTTCTTTTTCAGCCTGCATTAATAGCACGGCTTCTGACATTTGTCAGATATTTCATTTAACCATTGACTTCAACTTATTTTATTTTTTTTTTTTTTTTCTTCCCTTCAACAAACCTTTAATAACTTTTTTAAACAAGAACTTTCTTTTCGTTAATAAAAAAACGAGTTCACATCATCGTCGCCACTGTAACAACCCGTAAAGCTCCCAATAATGGTACAACAAGGATTTATTGTTATTATATTTAGTTTAACTTTTTTTTTTTTATTTAGGACCAGCACTCAGGGGATGACCCCTACTTATGCAATGTATTGTGTTGGAACTAGGAAAATGGGTTATGGGAGGGTGGATAGATGGAGGAGTGTTTATGGACATTTGATTTGAACTTCCCTGTATTGCAACTGCCAGGGAAAATTTCTGCGGGAAGTAAATTCCACATACGAACTGTACGGCTAAAGAATGAATTTTCTCTGTAGTGTGTTGTTCTGTCTACTGGCTAATCAACTACGAAGGGATGAGCTCTAACAGACAGACGTGTATTGCGTACAAAAATTCCCTTATTTCATTAGAGCACATTCCAAAGTAGTAACGATAGAACAGTGTACCACAACCCACATTGCGACGGTGCTCTAGTGAATCAATAGAGTTGGATACCCTACTGTCACCAATAAGCACCTTCGCCCTCTCCTGCACTCGGTCGAGAAACTCCAAAATAGACTTTGAAGCACCGGCCCATACATGAGAGTTGTATTCATTTTCGGTCGAATATAGGTGGTGTAAATAGTTAGGAGATCAGATGGAGTGAAGTATCTCTTACACCGTTTAAGAAAACCGAAACACTTGAATGCTTCTTTCGACACATGAAAAATGTGATCAGTCCAACGGACATCACATTGAATTCTCATGCCCAGAACATCAAGAGTATCTGATTCCTCGATATTTTCACCACCCATTAATACAGATGAAGTAACATGATCCGCCGTGCGTTTGTGCGTAAGCATACAACACTGAGTTTTCCGCGCATTAAAATCGACTCTATTCGCACGACCCCATTCTGAGATTGCTTCTAAATCGCGGTTTAATGATTCATTCATGTTTTGCCTCATAGTGCCAATCTCTAAAAGGTTTGGTCTATGATTGAATGAATACGAATGGCAAATGTTACTATCATCTGCAAAAGAGTAGAAAGGATTAGAAGTTTAACGTAGAAGGTCGTTTATAAAGATAGAAATAGAGGTAGGTAGATGCAAAGAAATCAGCAAACAGGTTACTTATGGTTTTATCATCAGAAGACTCATTACTGCCAAACTTCATCACTGATGGAAAATCTGTTGCTTGACGTTTCGTATTGACAAAATTATAAAATGATTTTGGATAATTTTTTAAGTTGTTTTTCACCTTATTTAAATATACATTGTAGGCTATTTGATTTGCAATGGTGTATTCTGATCTAGCTAAAGAGTATTTAGAATAGTTTATTAAAGTTCCATTTCGTTTGAAGATTTTGTATACTTTATTTTTTTTTTTTTTTTGTTTTTAAGTCTTGTAAGATATTTTTTGTGAACCGCCGTGGTATAGCAGGTTAGTCATCCGCCTAGCATACCAGAGGCCCAAGTTCGATCCCTGGCCAGACTCACTTGAAAAAATTATTGAGTATTAGGCTATGTAAAAACTTCTCTAACTAATGCATTTGTCGTTCGGAGCCGGCGTTAAAACGTAGGTCCCTTTCAATGAGTCTAAAAATAGAATCGGATGCAGCTCATTGTCTGGGAGAAGTACCCCTTGTTCTAATTGGAATGTTGTCGGGGAATTATATATATATATATATATATATATATATATATATATATATATATATATATATACTATGATTTGACTTACAAAAGTGTTATTGCCAATCTCCCCTCCAGACCTATTCTTTGTCTTTTTTTCGTTAATTGATTGCGAATTAATTTCAGCAAAAGATTAAATACATCGCGGCTCATTCTTGTGTGCTTAAAAAACTGTTACTCATCCAACTCCTTTATTTTTATAAAAACTTTGTGATTATATCCCGCTATTATATAATCACGATTAATGGGTCGAACCTTCCATCTTCGTACGCGGAGCGACCTTTTTGTTTTAAGTTCTTTATACATTTTTAGTAATTTTAAAAATTTTAAACACAAAAAAATTTCTTTCACATCCATTGTTTTTCTCTTTTGTGTGGCGGCAAATAATTTGTTTTGTTTGTTTATGTCAAAATCATATGGCACGTCTTAAGTTAAAAGTCAGACGTTAAGTTGGCCGTTAAGGCAGCCTCACGATAAGTTCAACTAATCCACCCTTTAGTCTTAAATACATTTTATGAGTATTTGCCAGCATCACCAAACAAAAATAAAAAGCATTAAAACATAATAAAGTGCTGAGCAAACAGCACTAAGTTGACAACGATGATAAAATCATACAAACGCTTTACAAAAACCAAATTATTTTAATCATATAAGGAAAAAACTTTAAGTAAATCTTATTACAAAAACAATCTATTTAATTACACACTTTACAAATTGTTTATTTTCTTCTATTTTCTAGAGTTCTCGTTTTATAAATATACCAGGTCTCAGCACACGATCAAAGTTTCGTTCAACTGCTTCAAAATTTTTTACTTCTACAACCTCAGACTTATCAATAGCGAATTCTTTAAGTCAACCAGATACAGATTTCACACAAAACCCAAAGCTTTTGTCTATGCCAGCAACATTTGGAAACGATTTTACCGAAAGGGTAAGTATTCTACGTTCAAAGGGTAAACGCAAGCTCTTAAGCTGCCTTTACACCTTCTGTTTTTGTCAAATGACCTGTCAAATTTTCCAATGAAAAACATGTACATTAGAGTGCCAATAGTGTGCATGGGGACATTTTCTTAAAGGTATACGTTTCGGGTAAACCCCCAGATTTATTCAAAAGGCTAAAAAAAATTATCCCTTGAAAATTTGAGGTCAATCGGATGGGGGGAAAGCGTGCCCATGGCCCGCCCAAAATTTGCAAAATACTTGATTTTGTACTTTGATTGTAAATAACTTCATTAAATTTTAGAATAAAAAATTCCAAAGTAAGACATGATTTACAGTTTTATGTCCTGTAAGTACTAAATAGCTGATTCGTCAAAATATTATCAAATGTACTTAGTTTTTTTTAAAAATCATTTTTTGATTTTTTTGAAAATTTTGTTCAATAAATGTTACAAATTATAAATTAAAGTTCATAAAAAACAAATAAGATAATAAAACACACAGAAGTGGTGTCGATATCTCGAACCTTTTCGCTGAACCTACGATTTGTAATCTTAGTATTTCGCAAAAATGTAATTTTTTGGTCATAATTTGATTATATGCTTGTTAAGTTTAAATACAAGTAATAATGATAACAATTGTTCAGTCTGAGGAAAATTTACGCCGTAATGTTTTTTGATAATATAAAAGCCGTAATGTTTTAAGGTCAGTTTTTTTTAGTTTTCCATAGCAAAATAGCGGAATATTAAGAATATATTTACGAATTTTAATAAAAATTCAAATAAGTATTAATTTTTATAAAAATTGAGCATTTTTTTTGTTAAAAAATATATATTTTAACTCTAAACGGCAACCCACAGATTGGTTCAAATTGCTAAAAAAAAGTCCCTTGGAAATTTGAGCTCAAACGGACGAGGGGAGGGATAACATATTTTTTTAATAAAAAATACTTAATATTTATAAAAATAAATACTTTTTTGCATTTGGATTAAAATTCTTTAATATATTTTTAATATTAAGCTACTTTGCTAATTTTGACATTACCCCATACATCTTTAACAGACTGAGCAAAATATTTATTATTACTTTTACTAAAATTAAACTTGGGTACAATTTAACAAGCATATAATAAAATTATGACCGAAAAATTATATTTTCGCGAAAAGAAATATATTATTTTAAATCGTAGGTAAGGCGAAACGGTTCAAGATATCGACACCATTTTTTGAGTGTTTTGTTCTCTTATTTGTTTCTTTTATGAACCTGAAACGATAATTTATAATTTGTAATATTTACTGAACAAAATTTTCAAAAAATGATTTTTGAAACTGACCTGAGAAAAAAATTAAATTTTCTAATATGAAAAAACTAAGTAAATTTGATAATATTTTGACGAAATTCAGCTGCAATTTTGGGCGGGCCATGGGCTCGCTTTTGGAAATAATGTTCTGCTTTTCAAATTTAATCTATATAACGAATATGTATAACATATGGTGAAAAAAATGCAAAAAAATTGGTTAGGTTTTAAAAAATGCGGATGTTGGTATTTTTCAGAGTGTGCAAACAAACGAAACCAAACATTTGAATTTGTTTTATTTCTGTCTTTGCAGAGTATAAAACAGAAACAAAATACAAATAATGATAATAAAGTTGACAAAATGATTTGTTTTTTTATTTGTACACGAACAACACACGAATGCTATTTAAACTTACTCTGCTAGAAAGAAAAACAAAGAGAGCAAAACCGAAAAACTCAGAACAAAACCGTTTCGCAAACATTTGCTGAGTGATTTGATCTTTTTTTTATTTAATAGCGTATAGCAGTAGAAATCAGAAAGAGAAACAAATTTTTGTTTCTAGAAAAATTTACATATTGAAATGAGGTAAACTGTAAATTTTGTTGCTATTGTCTTTTTTTAAACAAAGCAAACTTCGTTAACGTCCAACTGAATGTTTTTGATACTCATTTTCACGAGTTTCTTTAATGATCGTGATATTTACCTTAGGATAATATAAAACGAATCATTCGCAAACATTTCTGAGGATGTTTTGTACTTAAATGTACGATTGGTATGGTAAACTGAAGCAAAGAAGATGAGCACAAAGAATATTGTTTGTTTTTTTGCTCTTTGATTTTCAAATGAATTTGTTTTGTTTAGTTCATGAAACAAAACGATTGAAGTAAAGCTGAATCTGTCTTTACATTCTACGAATGTTTGCAAAGGGTTTCGTTTGTTTGCACACTCTGGTATTTTTTGAAGCTCTTTTTTGATTTTTTTGATCAAATGCTTGGTGTTTTTTTGCCTAAAGAATAAGCGTACACTATTTTTTTTCAAATTGGCCTAGAGTTCTTCAATTGGACGTAAATGCACAATGTTTGTAAATTTTTCTCTTTAGGTCAGTGTTGCCAACTTTTTATTTCGTATAAACCTACTTATAACGAAAAAAATCCCTTTTTCCCCTACATTTGGAAAACAAAATCGCCTAGAATTGTACCTACGTTTATAATGAACATTTGTATACCGTTCATCAATAGGTATTATAAGTAGTGATCGTAGACTCCATAAAATTATACCGATCGACTCAGAATCGGGAGAAGAATCGATTAAGCGATGCCCGTCTGTTAAAATCAAGTTTCTGAAGCTTCTGGAGGATGGACCTACATAAATAATATATCAGATTTCAGAAAATTCTTCCGCAATGAACGCTATTAAATTTCATCAAAATCGGTTTATAAACACCCGAAATATCGAAAAAATACCAAAAATTAGACCAAAATGTTTTATTGAAAAACAGTTTTAAATAACAAGAGAAAAAAAGATACTCCTGGGCCCTATTTCACTAAACTACAATTCTGCAAGTTTACAAGTCTAATTCGTACAAGTGCTGTTTGTGTTTCATAAAAATTTTCACAACATTGTAGCTTTTTAGACTTGTAAAGTACAATTTCTACAATTACAATTTCTAAAATTACAATTTCTGCAATTATAATAAAATAAAATATTTTGATTTGTACTGAAATATTATGAGTTGTTATTGTATTTTTTTGTATTTGTATTTTATTAATGCTTTTCTAATCCAACAAGATGCAACATCTTTTAATTTACAGAATTAGAATCAGGAACGTTATAACATCTTTACACAAATTAGTTTTAACAAGATTATTAAGATTAATATATGCTTATAAACAAATAAATAAAAAATAGGTAAAAAGGCAAAATTAAGAAGAAAAAACGAAATTTGAGTTTAATTATTATCTTAATAATATTGAAATAATAGTTTTTAAATTGCTTTGCGTTGCTAGTAAATTGCAGATTTGAGGGAAGGCGGTTCCAGAGATGGATTGTGTAGATAAAAAATTGATGATATGATGCTGTGTCACGATATTGAAATGTCCTTAATGAGTTATTTCTGGGTAATGTGGTAAATGAAAGTTTATGAAAAAGATGATGAGGTTCCTTAGTTGTGATGATTTTGTGTAGAAAAATTAGATTTTTTATTCCCAGAAAGTTATCCAGAGTTACTCCATAAATACGTTTTGAAAATGAAGACACTATCAAATCTTGAGCGACCAAAAATATAACGAGTGATGTTGTTAAATGCAGTGTTAATCTTTTTTTTGTCCTTAAGCTTACAACTTGCAAAAATTTCTGAGGAGTAGGTACAGGAGTGTTGGTAGCAGATATGTCTTCGCAAGCATCATTCGTATTTTAGGTGGCGTAAAACTATGACTTGGCCACAAAGTCCTGAGCATGCTATATGTTCTACCACATGCTTGAATAATGTGATCAGACCAGTTTAACGAACAATTAAAAATAACTCCAAGATTTTTTGTGGTTTTAACAATTTTAATTTTGGTGTCTCCCAAGAAAATATTAATGTTTTCACTGGCTGTTACAGATTTTTTACAAATTATAACACATTTAGATTTTTTTGGATTAAGACGCAATCCATTGCCAGTCGCCCAGATAACAACTCTATTGATGTCTTGATTAAGTTCACTGATTTTATGTTCAATAAGATTCTTCGGGCCACTTATGTAAAGTTGAACATCGTATATTTTCAACAATCTCCGTTAAGGCAGTTACGCAGCTATGTTGTGGCCTAAAACCAGATTGCAAATCAGTTATAAGCTTATTGGTGTATACATATTTCGCGATTTGTTTTTGTAGTAGCCGCTCGAAAACTTTTGAGAGATAAGGAAGTTAGGTACTGGTACCACTTTGGCATGTTTCCATTCTGCTGGAGGCGTACTAGTAGTGACTATTGTTGAAAAGGTGGTGAATATAATGAATGATCCATGGAAGTATAAGCTTTATAAATCGTGGATGAATATCATCAGGCCCAACTGCATTGGACTTTATTGACAAAAAAATTTCTACTACTTGATGTATGTCAAAACACCCAAGTTAAATATAGTTACAGGTACAGCTGGAGGTAAAAAATTATATGTATTATAAAAATTAGGCTGAACTGCAGGTTTTGGAACGTTAACAAATTTGTCATTAAGGGAATTTACATTTATTTCATTTGAATGAGTTTGCTTTCCAACAATACCAATATCACAAATTTGCTTCCATGTTTGTTTTTGTATCGACAGCTGCATTAAATTTACTTTTATAGTATGTAGATTTTTTCATATTTGATCTTGGAGACAATTGTTTTCCTTACAGTTGCAATTAATTTGTACGATAGCGCTTCCATCTATGGTATAGTTTATCACGGCTTTCGGTAATTAATTTTAATTCTGGTGTAAACCAAGGTGTGTTTAGTTTTTTAGCGGAACATGTTTGTTAAATATGAACAGGATGAAATTATTAAGTAGTTTTACTTGCTCACTGGGATCTGGGATACGGTAGATAAGGTTCCATGAAGCGTTGCTCAGATCCGTTTCAAGAGATGCCATATCTATACTATTGTAGTCTCGAAAAGAAAAAAATGTATTGCAACGTTCAACGTTAAAACTGTATGACATAAAAATTAAATCATACTTAGAGAAAACTGGTGTAGATAACTGATCATAAAGTAATACGTTACAGCTATTATCAACAAAAAAGATATGAAGCAAAGTAGAATTTGTGGCTGTGTAGTGCGTTGGTCTGGTGTTATTTACTGGAGACAAGTGAAAGGAAGCCATTACTGAACAAAGATTCGATCCAGAGTTTGTCAATAACACATCCTAGTAGCAACTTTTCAGCATTAGAATTTAGCTCTACAAATATGTATTCGACATCGTTTTTAGCTTTAGAAAAAGATTTTTGTTTTCCGATCCACCATGGGCCCATTTTTTTGGTTTTCATATTTTGTTATCTACACTATTATCCACATTTGAGAGAATGATTAAGAAAATGGAAGATATGCTTTTTGAGATATCCTTGAGTCAAGGACATCATTGATCTCCCTTGTTTTGCATACATGATTATATTTTCATACCCTTCACCACTATAGGTGAAAAATTTATTATAAGTTGGCTGATGTATGTAACGCATAAAAATATTAGAATTACTTCCTGAGTCGATTTAACGATGCACAGTGGGTTGGTTTAAAATAGAATATTTATAATTCTGTAACTTCTAAACCATTGGGGGGGTTTTAAAAAAAGATAATGTGGATATAGCATATATAAGTGTTGGGAAGCTTTAGTTTTGAACCTGGAAAGCCTAGATTGTACTGGGATAGCACAATCGTCCCCCAAAGTAGGGCACCTCGGACTCGTAAATCTCCGATTTTGAAAATCATACTATATAACGAATATATAAAAATTAAAAAAAAAAACAAGTAAAAGTGGTAAATTCGGCTTTGCCGAATCTTGGATATCCTTCACCAATGGTGTTCCAAAAGTAAAGTACAAAATCGTAAGAATATATTGATAATTATATAGTTTCTGATTACTGACTTAGTAGAGCCCCACACAAAATCTTGATATGTATATTAATTTTATTTTGTTCATACTAAATGTAATTCCTAGCATTATTTGGTTATACTAGTATTATATGCAAAGATTCTTTAAAATTAAGAGTCGGAAAACGAAAAGCTTTTCGGTGGCGTCATCATCGAGAATAGTTATGGATCCAAAGGTTAGGTTAGGCAGGTGGCTGATATCGAAGGCAGCGTAACTTGGGTTCTAAAGTGGTCTCTTTGTGAAATATAATGATTACTAGACTACAAGTAGAGAATGCTTATTTAAGCCAGCCAGTAGCTTCGATATATATGTCTACTTTACAAACATTTAATCCAACTAGTAAAAGTTCTTGATTAGTTACGTAAAACTCTGATCAAAGCTTTAACAATGATCAAAGCTTTAACAATGATTGTTTTGTCAATGCATACAAGCCTTAAAATTATAGGGTATACACTCTTAGTTTTATATACATACGCGAAATATATAGCTTTTGAATAGATGGTTATCAGCTTTGTCGGAAAAATTATTGAAGATTTACTTATTTGCCTGAAATAAGTCAACTAATTAAGATGAATACTTTATAAATAATAGTTGGGATGTATTGTTCTTCCGATCTGTCCGATAGATGTGTGAAAAGTTTTGCTCTAGTTCTATGTGCAATTATAATGTGATTTAACTTATCAGCATTAAAGTGATTTCCGGTCAGGGTTATATGGGAGATTTCACGAAATGTGAACCGACTTCGCCCATTTTCAATACCGAACTTGTCAAGAGATCAGAAATACTTCTGTCGAATGTTGTCCTTCTAGAAAGATTACTTTAGGCGCTATCGCGCTAAATAACGATATTGTACAACGTCTTTATACTAAATGTCATCATCGTATCTATTATAATTTGTCATTTATTAGCTACTAAGAGATTGCCTTAGGCGAAGTTATACGGGGGCAATTGTCAAACGTGAACAATTTCTCCCAATTGCAATTAAAAAAATTAAATTTACCTCTAATTGATATATAATACATTCTCAAATATTAATATAATGTTCAAAAGTCAGACACAAAATTAAGATAAATGCAGTGTGTCTGTCTGGTAAAATCAGATTTGTGGAGCTCCTGGAAGCTATACCCATATGCATCTTACATACAATTTTAGGATTTCGTCTTACCCTGAATGACATCATTGTCGATCGAAACACCTGAAATATCGCTTAAACACTTAACCGAATGCTTTAAAATTTAGGTAGTCCCCTGCGCAGAACGCTATTCAATTTCATCAAAATAAACAACTGAGGTATCGATAAAACAAGAGCTCCAAAAACTTGACTTCAACAGACATACGAACAGAAAGACAGACAGAAAGACAGACAGACAAACAGACGGTCGGACATCGCGAAATCTAATGTCCTGCCGATTCTGAGTCTATCGGTACAATTTGAATGGTATTCACAATCAGATTTGTGAAGTTTATATATTAGATTTTAGAAAATCCTATCGGTAAATGACGCTGTCAAATTTCATCACAATCGGTCCATAAACACCTAAGATATCGCTGAAACACTACTTACAAAATGTAAACAAAATTTCTTAGACACGTACTTTCGGCAAATTGATGTACATCAAAATTAGTGTTTTGGCGATATCTCAGTTGTTTATGGACCGCTTTTGATAAAATTTAATAACGTGCTTGGCGGGGGAATTTCCTAGAATCTAATATAAATAATATGTCCGTGCTCCAGGAGGATGTTTTTTCCTATTTCTGCATTTCAATTTTTCAACAACCTTTCTCTGATGCGTACTTTGGGCAATTTGCGATACACCAAATTTAGTGTTTTGGCTATATTTCAGTTGTTTATGATAATATAATATATTATGATAATATAATATATTATCACTCGTACACCAGGAGTACCTTTTTTTCTCTTGTGATTTAAAAGTGTTTTTCAATCAAAAATTGTAAAATTTTCGTCTTTTTTTTGTATTTTTTCGATATTTCTAGAATTTCCTAAAATCTGATATATAATTTATGTGGGTCCATCCTTCAGAAACTTGATTTCAACAGACAGACAGACGGACATCGCTTAATCGACCCTCCTCCCGATTCTGGGTCGAGTATAATAATCAAGTATAATATATGGGGTCTACGATCACTAATAAAATTACAAACGGATGCACAAACTTATAATACCCTTTCACCTATTGGTGAAGGGTATCAAAAAAATGATATCTCTTACTTATCTCTTATTCTCTTATTCTTTCTTTTTACTGTCGTATAAAATAGTTCCTAAAAGCTAAAATCATTTTAGCACTCCACGAAAATATGTGAAGCAATTAGTAATTTATATATGAAATTTTGGAAATAGTTTTTCGTTCTAGTTTTTATAAAAGCAAAAGGTGGTTTTGTTTCATATTGTTGGCACAATTTTATATGAAATAACCGACTATTTGAAAACTGCTATAGCAGTTTATTTAAACCCTGCTTATAACTTATATTTTAATGAAACAATTATTTACAAGTTCACAATTTTACAGGCAAAAACACTTATAATTGTAAACTTGTAGCTTAGTGAAATAGGGCCCTGGTGTACACGAGTTATGTTTATAAATAAAAATACTTTTTTTTAATTTTATTTGGTTGACAACTCTTCAGAGTGACAACCTTATTTACTTGTATGAATCTTAAGACTAAAGAATATAAAAATTTGTTTCTTAATTTAAACTTAAAAATATCAAATTAAAATTAAGGTGAGCAACGCAAACACAAATGCTTACGTTGCTGTCTGGCAAAATGTGGGAACGAAAAATAACATATAATTGTAATTTAAGAACATGGTTCCCTACACTTGCCAGCCAATGCTACTGGTTTAGGGAATGGGTATGTAACTCCTCTACCCCTTGTCTAAAACACTCCTGGGTTTTAGTATTTAACATTTTTCAGTTTATTTTACTTTTTTCTAAAAAAACTAATTTTTGAGGTTTAAATTATGTTTGTTTTCATTATAACTTGTATATATTTCTTCTTAATTACTTTTATGGCATACTTATTACTATTCTTACAAATTTTTTTCTGCAAGTTTTTCAAATTTTATATTTTTTTATTATTTCTTCCAACTCAGTTGAGTTTGAGAGCCCGGCTCCTCTACTTCTAGTGGGAGCATTTTGTTTAATATTAACATTTACATTGTTTCTTTTATTAAGGCAATATAAAACTATAAACATCACAACAATTATCATTGCTAGTGTTATGCTTATGCCATAGGAAACTGTTTTATGAAATTTTAGTTCTTGAATTTCTTTAATATTCTGAAAGTGCTCTATAATTATGTTATCGAATTTAACATTTATATCAGATATATTTAAGTTCTCAAGTTTATTAATGTTTGGATAAAACAATTTTTCTTTTATCTTATATTTTCTATTAGAAAATGTTTGATTATGAATTGTTATACTGCAATTATTGAAGTTTATAAGAAAGTTTCCTTCCAATTCAAACTTCCTATCATCGCAATCATTCTTAATTTTTTCGGAAAAAACATTCTTTACAATAATTGTTTCTTCATCAAGTTCAAATACAGAAGTATTATTATTAAATTTACAAGTATTATAATAACTACAATGATTACTTTTTTTAAGTTTTCTTAAAGGTATATTTTCTTGGTATATAGAAGGCTTGTTATCAATTTCAATTATATATTCGTCATTTGCATCTATTTCAAATTTGTTTTTGTTTGGAATAGGGGTAATCATTTTTAAATCAGTCTTAACGTAATTGTCTGGAATCAAAACTGCAATAATGAGTGAGTGGTCACTATAAGACATTATCCCCACCTTCAACATTTTCAACTTATAAAAATCAATTTCAAACTGTTCTATCTCTTGTGTAGTAAACATACTTGGATGTATAATATTACTTTTTGCTGAAACTACATTATCCTGAATTTTATCTATTTTATGTTCTAAGGTTTTCAGTTTTGTTAGTTGGTCCAAGTAAATTATTTCTTTTACTATCTCATTATTGTTATTCTTGAACTTCTTTAAAAATATGCTTATTTCCTTTCTGTCGTTTTCCACTACAGTTTTTAGGGAATGAAGTGATTTGTTTAAAGAGTTATTAATTACTATCTGTCTATTTAAGGTCTCAATAGAATTGTGAGAATTCTGATCAATGATGGAAAGGTGTTCCAGAATTTCCTGTCTATCATCATCATCCATTGTCCCAAAGAGCCATCTGTAGACCTTTCCTCCTACATTAATCAAACCTCTGCGTTTTCTATTTCGGCTTGGCTTTAAGGTTTTGATTTTAGATTCGATCAATTTAATTTCGTTTTGTAAAATTATCTTTTCATGTAAAAGTAAATGTTTTATATTTCCCTTTATTTCGACTATGTTTATGACATGTACGAGAGTAGTTGTTTTGTTAACAATTTCCACTTCGCTCATTCTAATCTTGATGAATCCAGCATTCTCCGTAATTAGATTAACCTGTAGATCCGCTTGGTTTGGTTGGATGCCCACCGTTAGCAAGAGCATCATTAGAAGCACCTGGAATTTTAAATTGTCTTTTGAGGTTCTCAAATCGTCTGGACAAATATTCAAAATCAATGTCCTCGTCGTCTCTACTAAAAGTCGAATTTTCTGTATTGTTATGACTATTACAGTCGCTAAGACCTCCAAATTTCAACGGCCTTTTAATGTTGGTTTCATGAATATTTTTCAAATTCCGTTTAATGAACTTAGGTTCTTCTTTGTGCCTAACACTTTTGTAATTTTTTATGAATCCCGTTTTTCTTCTTTCCTCGTAAGATTCTCTATTGCGGTTGAGTTTCTGTATAATGTGATTTTTTTATTTTGTAGTCTACTTCTGATAAGTTCGTGACTCACGGTACCATTTAGTACATCAAAAGGGGTACATTTTATAGTACTGTGTACAGTGTTATTGTAAAATTTTATAGCCTTTGTCATTTGTGTTATAATTGGCAATTTCTCTTCTAGGTTTAGCGTTCTAATTTTTTCAGTCAAAGTATTATTAAGACGTTCTATGTCAGAATTTCCGGTATGACTATTGGGTTTCGTAGCATGAAATTCGATTCTCTCCTGTGTTAAGAAATCCTTTACGTTTTTTGAATTAAATTCATTATCAAAAACAAACTTTTTAACTGGACCTTTTATTGCGAGAAATTCGTTTATTTTGCTTATAATTGTTTGGTTGTTTCCATCTGGCAAATAAAAACCTACGGCGTGTTTTGAGAATTTATCAATGAATATTATAAATGAATGCTTACTATTTATATATGAAGGGGTGAGAAGCAAAACTCGCTCGTTCCATGTTTGCAAAATTTTGGTAAAATGCAAAAAACTTCCTACAGCTTAATAAATGATCCAAATGAGTTTAAAGCTACTAATTCTAAAACATTATGATATTTCTTTATAAAGGCATATAGTTTACAAAATCAAAACTCCTTAAGTAAGGAAAAATAAAGTTTTGAAGTTTGGAACGAACGAGTTTTGCTACCAATTTTCGAAAGGAAACATTTTTGCTACATTTCATATTGGAACGAACGAGTTTTGCAACTCACAGTAACCCATCAGTAAAACAAATCATTTAACTTCACTATATTTTTAAAGGTAAATTAATTTATTAAAATTAAGGAAACTTGTTAAAAGTAAAAATGAAAATTATTGAGTTCTTAAACGGACAAAGAAAATGCTTCAATCTCATCGTACTCCTCGTTATTTGCCTCCACGTCGTGATCATCATTGTTGTCATCTAAAATCGAAACATAAAAATCTAAGATTTTATTTTGTCTCCAATTTTCTCCAAAGTGGTTGGACAAAAGGGTTCCAATATCTTTTTTCTTTTCAGGTTTTATCCCCACATTTATGGGAAGTAGTTTTGGAATGATTTCTTTGATTTTCTTTCCATGTTTCAAGAATGTTTTAGGATCACACGAATTCACTTTATAATTAATCTCCCCTTGCAAAGTTAGTAAATTTCTTTTCTTTTCTATGATTATTCGCTTTGATGGTTTAAATTGAAAATGCAGCTGACCTGGTGCTTTCACTACAGAAGCTACAGCGGTTTTCCAGTCATATATAGGAACCTCGCTGCCTACTTTTCGTACCGTTGCATTTCTGATAAATGACAATAATGATCTTAATTATTTCAGTAATAAGTAATAAAAAGTAACATTAAAAAATAATAAAAAAACAAGTAAGAAAATTATAGTTGGTCAAGCCCGACTATATGATACCCTACACCACTAAAGTGGAATGTGAACTGATCTGAAAAAAATTTCTTGTTACTTCAATTCCGGGAGTACTGCCGTATGTACCTGAAGTAATGGATCGATTTCAACCAATTTCAATAGGCATGGTCCCAGTACAAAAAGATATCTCTGTGCCAAATTTCATCAATTTATCTTCAAAATTGCGACCTGTACTTTAATTACAAGCTTTTCATGGACAGCCAGCAGGACGGACGGACGTCGTTAAATCGACTCAGAAAGTGATTCTAAGTCGATCGGTATACTATAGACAAATATTTCGGTGCGTTACATACATCAGCACAAACTTATAATACCCTCTCAACCTATGGTATAAAAATGAGAAAGTCAAAACTCATTGTGGTGGTTTGTCTCACTTCAACCAAGTAACGAACGAGTTTTGCTACAGAATATGGAACGAGACAGTTTTGGAAATAAATAATAAATGGAACGAACGAGTTTTGCTACGAACTGCAATTTTAGGACATACAAAAACATAGAAAAGGATATGACTTGATGCAGTCTGTATATGTATCCTTATAAAGAACCAAAAGAACTATCAGAATCTATTGTTATCTCATTTTTTTTAAATTCTGGAACGAGCGAGTTTTGGAACTCACACCCACATATGTATCAACGTGGACGATTTCATTAACTGTTTTGGGTGTTTCTGTGACGTGAAATTTAGGCTTGATTGGATTGCGATCATACTTGCCTCCGGAGCATATTTCACAATTATTAATTATCTCACGTATCTTTGTTTTTAGTTGTGGATGATATACCTTATGTTTTATTCCCTCATAAGTTGGAATAATTCCTGCATGACCTACCTCGTCTTAATGGAAAAGCGATATTTGTTTCTTTAGTTCATTTTCGTTTTCGATGTCCTTAGCAAAATAGGTACATTTGACAAAAGTTATTCCATCAACACCAGAATATGACTCTACTAAATTTTTTTGTAATTTATTGAATTTGTGATCACTAAGTTCTGAAAATATTGCGATTTTTCCTTTACCAATATGTCTTCGGACTATATTGGAAACATTAGTAGCCTCAATATCATGCAAGTCGATAAAAAGTCGTTTCTTATTAAAAGTTATTTTCATTTCAGTTTCTTTTGTTTCTGTTAAAATTATTTGATATTTAAATCGATTTACAACTGTATCAAGAATAGGGATGTGATCGTTAAAATCTTCTGCTTGTGAATGTATTGTTTCACCGTCATCTGACTGATTTTCTCCTTGAGAAAGATCCGGATGAACCACTAAAGAACAATCTGTAAAACATTAATATTTTTGATCCTAAAAATATCGATTGAAGTGAATCCCAAATTTTCGGAATCACATAAGTTTATTTAACAGTTTTCACAATTAATTCGACTGAGGAAGTCGGCTATTTTATTTTCTCTCCCTGGAATATAATCAATTTTCGCATCGTATTCTCCTAACTGCACTAACCATCGTTGCAATCGGGGATTAATATCTTTACCCGAATATTTTGCCTGTAACCACTTTAGTGGCTGATGATCTGTTTGCAGATCAAATTCCCTTCCAAAAATATAAGGTCTATAATATTTTACCCCCCATACTATCGCTAATAATTCTTTTTCGATAGCGGAGTACTTTTTTTCATGATTGTTTAATGTTCGCGACGCAAATGAAATCGGATGACCTTCCTGGGTTAAAACTACACCAATTGAGTAGATACTTGCGTCTGTTATTATCTTAAAGCGTTTTGTAAAATCGGGGTACCTCAGAATAGGAGGATTTCTTTTAATTTTTCGAAAGCTACAATATAATTGGGATCTCTTACGTTAACTTTTGTATTTTTCTTTAAATATTTTATCATAGGGAAAGCTATTTTAGAATAGTCTTTTATGAATTTTCGAAAAAATCCAGTAATTCCCAAAAATGACTTTATCTGTTTTTGCGTAGTCGGAAGTTTTAATTTTTGAATAGTTTCAACTTTCTTGGGATTTGGTTTTATACCCTCAGAAGTAAGGATATGACCCAAAAATTCTGTTTCCTTCCTCAAAAAACTACATTTATTAATTTAAATTTTAAGTCCTGCTTCTTTTAGTTTTGCAAATATTAGTTTCATATTTGTTATATGTTCAGTTAATAAAGTGCTAAATATTAATATGTCGACCAAATACACGACACATATTTTATTTATATATTGGCGGAGAACAAAATTCATAAGTCGTTGAAAAGTCGCTGGAGCATTTTTTAGTCCAAACGGCATCTTTATGAATTCATAGTGCCCAAAAGGTGTGGAAAATGCGGTTTTTTTGTATATCATTTTCATGCATTAATATTTGGTGAAAACCTTTTGCAAGGTCTATAGAAGAAAAATATTGAGCTTTTCCTAACTTGTCCAAAATTCCATCGATATTTGGAATTGGAAATTTATCGCTTTTAGTATTTTCATTTAGTCTTCTGTAATCTATGACAATTCGCCATTTTTGAATTCCCGAACTGTCAATCTTCTTAGGCACCACCCATAAAGGACTATTGTAGGGTGAATTACTTTCTCTAATTATGTTTTGTGCTAACATTTCTTGTATTTGTTTCTGAATCTCCACTTCATGAGTTTGGGGGTATCTATAAATTTTTGAATATATTGGTCGGTCAGTATTCATTTTTATTTCGTGTTTAATTTCGTGAGTGGCAGAGAGCTTATCCCCCTCTTTATAAAATAATTCATGGTAACTGCTTAACAATTTTACGAGAGGTTGATATTCTTCCGCATTCAAGTGTGCCAGATTTAAATTTTTTAGATCGCTCTATTCAAGTGAACAGATTTCTTGGCTATTGTAAGGGTTATAGTATCCAAATGGTATGTTGTTGCCTAGTATGGTAATAAATCTATTCTCAACATCGATCTTAGCTTTAAGAGCGATGAGAAAATTTTGACCAATTATGGCTGAATAATTTTGACTATTGAAATCAATAACCTTCCATGAGAAGGTACAATTTTTTCTGTCACTTGATTCATTCCGTTTATAGTTTTGTACCAAAGTGGTCTATTAAGTTTTTGAATGGGAAATGAGTTACCGAGGGAATTTGGCTTAATAATACTTGTTTCCGACCCAGTGTCTATGAGACATTTAATTTTATGGCCACTTATTGTTAAAACTATTATGGGTAATCTTGTAAACGAGGCGTTGTAGAAAAATTTACGTCTTCTTCTTTTAAATTTCCGATATCCATGGGTGTAGTTTCATTTACGCTTTTGTATGTCTGTCTGCTATTATTTTCATTCAGGTTTCTATTTAAATGTCTATTACTAAAACTTCTACTACCATTATTATAATTGAAACTTCCATTATTGTTAAAATTTTGGTTTCTGAAGTTTCCACTATTATTTATACTTTTACTGAAGAGACTATTGTCTATCTATATATATAAAACTCTAACGTGACTGACTGACTGATTGACTGACTGATTGACTGACTCATCATCGCACAGCCCAAACGGCTAAAGCTAGAGAGTTGAAATTTTGACAGCGGGTACCTTTTTCAAAGTATAGATCCACTAAGACGGGATTTTTGGAAATTCGGCCTCTAAGGGGGTAAAAAGGGGTAAAAAAGGGAAAAATTAGTAATGCTGTATCTCCGGAAGTAAACGTCATAGGCCCAAAATTGAAATTGCGTTGGGATCAGCTGCAAAAATAAGTAGACACGTGTTTGGTACTTTTTAGCAGATGGGACAAATAGGGGGTAAAAAGGGTAAAAATGAAATGTTGGTACTTTTTTAAACCCATGTGTATCTTTTGAACCAATCAACAGAGTAACAAAATTCAAAACGGAGCCGGCAAACAAGAAAAAAATATTAGACACGTGTTTGGTACTTTTTTGATTCAGGGTTCAAAAAGGGGGAAAAGCGGGGAAAAAATTTAGGGTAGGTCCATTTTTCTTTTTCTTTGACTTGAACCAATAAAGCTACCAATAAAATTTATAGGGAGGTCGATTGCCCAGTACAAAATATTAAATACGTGTTTGGTACTTTTTTCAATTAAAAGGGTAAAAAAAGGAAAAATCGGTAACATTATATCTCCTTAACCAACAGCAATAGAAGCGAAAATTAAATTGGCTTGAGATTAGCAATAAAAATTAAGGGACATGTGTTCGGTACTTTTTTGAAAATCGGCCGCCTAGCGGGCAAAACAGGGTAGAAAAGGGAGAAATTAGTAACATCATATCTCCGAAACCAACATAGACAGAAACAAAGTTGAAATTGGATTTGAATCGCCTACAAAAATAAGGGGACACGTGTTTGGTACTTTTTTGAAAATGGCACTAATAAGGATAAAAAAGGGTAAAAACTATATTTTGGTACTTTTTTTAACCCATATGTATCTTTTGAACTAATAAACATAGAAACACATTTTATATCGCAACCGATAGATATTAAAAAAAACTAAATACGTATTTGGTACTTTTGCGATTAATGGGGTACAAAATTGTAAAAAAAGGGAAAATATTCAAGGATAGGTTTTTTGGTTTTTAGCCATGGATATCTGTAAGGCTAATGAAGCCAGAAGTATAATTTATTGACTGGTCGATGGACATTGAAAAAAATAAACTACGAGTTTGGTACTTTTTGTTTAATTTTGGGGGTAAAAATCTGTAAAGTATATCTTCTAAACCAAAAGTGATAGAAACAAAAACTAAATTTTTTCTGAGATCGCACTTAAAACCAAAGGACACGTGTTCGGTACTTTTATGAAATTCAACCTCTTAGAAGGTAAAACAGGGTAGAAAAGGGAGAAATCAGTAACATCATATCTCCGAAACCAATACAGATAGAAACAAAGTTGAAATTGGATTTAAATCGGCTAAAAAAATAAGGGGACACGTGTTTAGTACTTTTTGAAAATGGCACCAATAAGGATAAAAAAGGGTTAAAACTATATTTTGGTACTTTTTTTAACCCATATGTATCTTTTGAACTAATAAACATAGAAACATATTTTATATCGCAACCAACAGATATTAAAAAAGAACTAAATACGTATTTGGTACTTTTGCGATTAATGGGGTACAAAAGGGTAAAAAAGGGAATATATTCAAGGATAGGTTTTTTGCTTTTTAGCCATGGATATCTTTTAGGCTAATGAAGTTAGAAGTATAATTTATTGACTGGTAGATTTACATTGAAAAGAAATAAGCTACGTGTTTGGTACTTTTTTTTAATTTTGGGGGTAAAAATCGGTAAAGTATATCTTCTAAACCAAAAGTGATAGAAACAAAAACTAAATTGGTCTGAGATTGGCACTTAAAATTAAGGAACACATGTTCGGTACTTTTTTGAAGTTCAACCTCTTAGAAGGTAAAACAGGGTAGAAAAGGGAGAAATTAGTAACATCATATCTCCGAAACCAACATCGATGCAAACAAAGTTGAAATTGGATTTGAATCGGCTAGGAAAATAAGGAGACACGTGCTTGGTACTTTTTTGGAAATGGCAATAAAAAGGATAAAAAAGGGTAAAAACTATATTTTGGTACTTTTTTCAACTAATATGTATCTTTTGAACTAATAAACATAGAAACATAATTTATATCGCAACAGATAGATATTAAAAAACAATTAAATACGTATTTGGTACTTTTGCGATTAATGGGGTACAAAAGGGTAAAAAAGGGAAAATATTTAAGGGTAGGTTTTTTGCTAATGAAGCCAGAAGTATAATTTATTGACTGGTCCATTGACAAAGAAAAAATAAAATACATTTTTGGTACTTTTTTTAATTTTGGGGGTAAAAAAATATATCTTCTAAATCAAAAGTGATAGAAACAAAAACTAAATTAGTCTGAGATCAGCACTAAAAATTAAGGGACACGTGTTCGGTACTTTTTTGAAATTCGACCTTTTAAAGGGTAAAACAGGGTAGAAAAGGGAGAAATTAGTAACATTATATATCCGAAACTAACACCGATGCAAACGAAGTTTAAATTGGATTTGAATCGGATAAAAAAATAAATGGCCACGTATTTGGTACTATTTCAAAAATGGTATTAATAAGAATAAAAAAGGGTAAAAACTATATTTTGGTACTTTTTTAACCCATATATATCTTTTGAACTAATAAACATAGAAACATAATTTATATCGCAACTGATAGGCATTAAAAAACTATTAAACACGTATTTGTAACTTTTGCGATTAATGTGGGACGAAAGGGTAAAAAAAGGGAAAATATTCAAGAGTAGGTTTTTTGCTTTTTAGCTAAGAATATCTTTTCGGCTAATGAAGCCAGAAGCATAATTTATTGGCTGGTAAATTGACACTGAAAAAAGTAAAATAAGTGTCTGGTACTTTTTTAATTTTGGGGGTAAAAATCGGTAAAAATATATCTTCTTAGCCAAAAGTGATAGAAACAACAACTAAATCGGTCTAAAATCGGCACTTTAAATTAAGGGAAATGTATTCGGTACTTTTTTCTTTAATTCGGCCGTTTTGGGGTTAAAACAGGGAAAAAATGGGAAATATTAGTAACGTCATATCTCCGAAATTCAAAACGATAGGAATAGAGTTGAAATTTGCTTCGGATGGGCTGAAAAAAAAACGAGAAACGTATTTGGTACTTTTTTGAATATGGTACTAATAAGGGTAAAAAAGGGCAAAAACTATATTTTGGTACTTTTTTTGAACCCATACGTATCTTTTGAAATAACAAACATAGAGAAACAGTAAACGTCACAATTGATAAGTAACAAAGAATTATTAGACACGTATTTGGTACTTTCACGATAATTGAGGTAAAAAAGATAAAAACTGGGAAATATTCAAGGGTAGGTTTTTAACTAATGAAGCCAGAACTATAATTTACAGACGGGTGGATTCATATTGAAAAAGTAAATTGAAAAAGAAAATTGATAAATTAGTAACATCATATCTCCGAAATTTACATCGTTAGAAACAAAGTTGAAATTGGATTTGGATCATCTTGCAAAAAAAGGTGACACGAGTTTGGTACTTTTTTGGAAATGGAACTAATAAGGGATAAAAAGGGAAAAAACTATATTTTGGTACTTTATTAACCCTATAAGTATCTCTTGAACTAATAAACATAAATACTCTATTTACATCACAATTGATAAGGACTAACAAAAATTAAGGTGCTTCGCGCTTTTACGATAAATGAGGCACAAAAGAGTAAAAACTATGAATATCATTTAAACAAATAAAGCCAGAAGTATAATTTACAGACAGGTCTATTCACATTGCAGAAGTATAAGACACGCGATTAATTCCTTTTTTTAATTTTTGGAGTAAAAAGGGGGAAAATCGGTAACGTAATATCTCATAAATCAAAAGTGATAGAAACAAAGATTAAATTGGTCTATGATCAGCATTAAAAATTAAAGGACACGGGTTCGGTATTTTTTTTTTAATTTGGCCGCTTATGGTTAAAACAGGCTAGAAAATGAATAAATCATATAATCGGTTAGAAAATGAAAGGGACATGTGTTCTGTACTTTTTTTGGAAATGGCACTAATAAGGGCAAAAAGGGTAAAAACTATATTTTTGTACTTTTTTTTAACCCATGAGTATCTTTTGAACTTATAAACATAAAGACTCACTTTATGCCACAATCAATAAGTATTAACAAAATATTAAACATGTGCTTAGTACTTTTACGATAAATGGGGTTCCAAAAGGTGAAAACGGGAAAATATTCATTTAAGCTAATGAAGTCAGAAGTATAAATTAGAGATGTGTCAATCAAAGGGGTAAAAAAGGGAAAAATCGATGACATTATATCTTCTAAACCTAATGGATGGAAACAAACACTAAAATGGTCTAAGATCAGCCCTAAAAATTAAGGGACTTTTCAGTACTTTTTGCAAATTAAACAGTTTTGGGGTTAAAATAGGGTAGAAAATAAAAACATTAGTTAAGTTATATCTCTGATACTAATATCGACAGAAAAAAAATTTAAATTGGATTTAGATCGAATAGAAAAATAAAAAGTCATGTTTTTAGTAGGTACTTTTCGTAAATGAGCTAAAAATAGGGAATAAAAAGGATAAAAACTAAATTTTGGTACTTTTTTGACCCATATATAATTTTTGAATCAATTATTATAGAAACAAAATTTATACCGCAATCGAAAATAACAAAAACGGGTCAAAAATTTAAAGATAGGTTTTTTCCTTTTAAACTGTGCATGTTGTTTAAATCAATAAAATATTTAATAAATAAATCAATGATTTATGGACTGTTCTATTGACATTGAAGAAATATGTGACAGGTGTTTGGTATTTTTTTCAATTAACAAAAATGGAGTTAAGATCAGCAATAAAAATATTAGGACATGTATCCGGATTTTTTTTTTTAATTTGGCTGATCAGAGGTAAACAACGGGTGAAAAAAGGAAACTTTTGTAAAATATTCAAAATCAAAAGCGACAAGAACAAGATTTAAATTGGGTTAGCAATCAAAATTGGGTCAGCTACAAAAATAAGGGAGGCGTGTGTAGTACTTTTTTTAAAATGTAGAGGGTAGGTACTTATTTTGTCCTATATGTGTCTTAAGAATCAATAAGTATTTAATTTAATTTATATCGGAATTGATAAATAAGTGAAAAAGTTATTTTGGTAAATTTTGTAACTTTGTCAATTCAAATGGTGCCGCTAACGAAGTAGCGGGTTATAAAGCTAGTTGTTAATATTTTCATTCCTAAAATATCCACTGCTATTATTGTAAGTTCCTCTATCGTTAAAATTTCCATTATAAGATCTATTGTTATTAAAATTTCTTCTGCCGCTTTCGCTATTTTGTTCCTGAAAATTATTCCTTTTTTGGCTAGTACTGCTAGTTATGCCTTGTCTATAATGTTTATAATTAGAGTTTTGATGCTGAAAGTTATTTCTATTAAAATATTTATTTGGCTTTAACTGTTGCTAATTGTCATTTTGCTTCCTATGGTTAAAAGCAATAGCTCTTGTGTCATCTAATAATTTCAGTCTTGTGTATTTTCGAATAATGTCGGTCAAAGTCTCGTGTTCTCCTATATGTGGGTCAGTCAAATATATATCATTTATTTCATATTTGCATTTTTCAAAGATTTTAAATAGTTCATCTAAATTTTTTATTCTTACCGTCCTGCAATAATTGAAGACTTTAGCGTATGTCTTCTTGGGTGTGAATTCTTGTAAAATTTTTTGTGTGATTTCCTCCCAGGAGGCACTGTCCGGTAATTCTCTAACCCTCTTTCCAGCGTTTCCAAGGACCTTTTCGTTGGTCACAATTCCTATGCAAAATTGGGCTAACGTTTGGTTGTTTCCACAGAGAGCCAGATTTGCCTCGACGGCATGTATGAAGGCTCTTGGGCTGTGCCTCTCATCTAGCGGTTTTAGGCGCCTGAGCTGGTTGATGACGTCCTTGGCCATCATATTAAATCTGAACTCCTGTTGTAGTTCATAAGTTTGTAGTAATTGATGTTGCTGTAATTGTTCTTGTGACTGTTGTCGTTGTTGTTGTTCCTGTTGTTGTTGGAGTTGTTGTTGTTGTTGGAGTTGCTGTTGTTGTTGGAGTTGCTGTTGTTGTTGGAGTTGCTGTTGTTGTTGAAGTTGCTGTTGTTGTTGGAGTTGCTGTTGTTGTTGAAGTTGCTGTTGTTGTTGCTGTTGTTCCTGCTGTTGCATTTGCAGCCGTTGTTCTTGCAACTGTTGTTGCTGTTGCAGAATTTTTTGTTCCTGAAGCTTCAGGACCGCTTCTAATTCCGCTATCTTTTCTTCCATTGTATTACCTTCTTGTAGATTTCTGTTGGCGTCGAATCTACTCATCCTTATTTTATTAATTTCCTTTATCTTTTGTTAAACGTTGGCACCTTCTGAACTGGGTATTTATATTTGTCCGTTTTGTTTTTTTTTTTTTTATAAAGTTTTTTGTATTTATCTTGATTTTTAATTTTTATTCTTTTTGTAGTTTTTTTTTTTTGTTTGTTTCTTTAAGTTTTATATAAATTTATCGTGGTTTTTATTGCTGCTTTAAAGGTTTTTTTTTAAATAGTTTTTTTTTAAATAGTTTAGAATTTTTCACCATGTATATTAACACTTTTTTTGTTTTTTTTTTTATTTAAGTTTTATTAATATCATAAGATTTTTAAAGTTGAAGGTTTTAATTGTTTGTCCGTTTAGCTTATTCTTAGGAATAAGCTCCTTTCGACTGCGCCAGTTACGTTTATAAATAAAAATACTTTTTTTTTATTTTATTTGGTTGACAACTCTTCAGAGTGACAACCTTATTTACTTGTATGAATCTTAAGACTAAAGAATATAAAAATTTGTTTCTTAATTCAAACTTAAAAATATCAAATTAAAATTAAGGTGAGCAACGCAAACACAAATGCTTACGTTGCTGTCTGGCAAAATGTGGGAACGAAAAATAACATATACAGGCAAAGCCGTGTATAACGAATCCCGATTTAACGAAAATTGGATATAACGAACGCTATTATTTTTTCCATTGAATACCTTATATAGCGAATATTAAGCAAATTTAATACGCGATATAACGAATAATAAAAAAATGTTATGGAAAATTTCCATGAATTTAAACATTTTATTAATGTGTATTTGAAAACCGACTAAAAAGGAAGTAAAAAAACAAGTAAAAAATATGTAAACTGTGCAAAAAAAGAATCAAATTGTCGTTTTCTTAAGATTTTGACCGATTCCAACGAAAATTTCGTACAGTGATTTTTAAATTTTAAAGAAATATTTCCTCTTAATTTTGTATAAATATAATAAAATTTGAGGGCAAAATCTAAATTTCGGGAAGCCAGACCTATGAAAGGTTCCTGAAATAAAGAACCGATTTTAGTATTGTTAGTCTCACTATAAAAAAGATGTCTGTACTAACTTTCATAAAATTATCCTTGAAAAGGGGACTTTAATAAGGAGATTACATTGATGACAAGCCTGAACAGCAGTCGAACGAACTGACATCGTTAAATCGACTCAGTTATTGATTACGAGTAGATTAGTAGGTGGTCTCAGACCAATATATCTATGGTGGTGTAGAGTATAAAAACTTTGCGATATAACGAATATTTCTGTATTACGAATGAGCCTGACATTATATCTTTCGTTATACCGGGAGTTGCCTGTAATTGTAATTTAAGAACATGGTTCCCTACACTTGCCAGCCAATGCTACTGGTTTAGGGAATGGGCATGTAACTCACGTGATAATATATTATATTTATTTTGGGAAATGGTTCCCCAAAGCACTCTGTAAAATTTTATCAAAATTTTAACAACTAAGATATCGCCAAAACACTATATTTGATGTATCGCAAATTGCCCAAAGTACGCATTAGAGAAAGTTTTTTAAAAAAATGAAATGCAAAAATATGAATAACCATCCTCCTGGAGCACGTACATACATACATTTTATATTAGATTATAGGAAATTCCTCCGCTAAGCACGTTATTAAATTTTATCAAAAGCAGTCCATAAACAACTGAGGTAACAAACTAATTTTGATGTACAGCAAATTGCCGAAAGTATGTGTCTAAGAAATTTTGTTTACATTTTGTAAGTAGTGTTTCAGCTTTATCTCAGGTGTTTATGGACCAATATAGTCTGCGTTCACAACACAAAGATTTTTTACTGACACAAAATACTATAATAAATATGAAATTAAAACGAATATTTTTAAGGTACATATTGCTAAAACTCTTTTGTTAAAAAAATGGGAATTAAATCCCAGATTGTTCCCTTCTCTTGTTTAATAACGCGACTTGAGTCTGTAACCATAAAGTCTGCGTTCACTTGTTATATTTTAACAGTACCGTTACTTTTTTAAGATTTTTTTATTTTTTTTTTTTATTATTTAAAACTGAAAGCCATTTTAAGACATGGAAAACAAAGGTTTTAGAGAGAAAATTAATTATAAAATTCTGGAAAGAAGGAAAAAGCTTCCGAAAAATTGGCCAAACTGTTGGGAGAACTTATACGTCTGTAAAGCGCGTGATAAACAATTTCAAAGAAACAGGAGTTTTAACATCAAAACCGCGGCCTGGGCCCTATTCCACGAAACAACTTATCAACTTTTAACTTTGCACTATCGAATTGTATTTTTTTTTGGCAAAGTGATAACTGTTTCTGTTCCACAAAATTCTTTGCAAATCTCTCTTAGTACCAATAAAATTCTTGCTCTCTTTGCAAAGTCTTTGCGCAAAGCATTTAACCTACTTTGCATTTGCGTGTTATCACTTTTCACTGAGCTAAAGATTAATTGTTAAAATGAGCCGCAAGATAAAAATGGAAAAAAACTTGCTATGCTCTCGCATGATGCATATTAATAAGGGTATCGTTCCCTTCTTCAGCATTTTCTAGATCTAGTTCATCGATTTCACCGTCAGTGTCTTCAGTGGACGGCATGTTTTCACTACTTCTTTCAAAACTACAGGCATTATTGTGTAAGATGGCACAAACAATAACTACCTTTCCTACAAACTCGTAGGTAATTTAGACTCTTTAAGAATGCCAAAACTATTTTCAATTATGCGCCGTGTTTTTTTTTGTGGCAACGGTTGAAAGCCTCTTTAGCAGAGTTATCAGGATTCCGCCGTAGTGGTGGTATCAACCAATTTTTCAATCCGTAACTACTATCACCCAAAACAACAGCATCTGGAAATGGTCTCCATCCATTGCCAAATCTTTGGCTTTTAGCCGAATTCCGTAAAACTCTTGAATCATGAACACTACCCGGCCAACTTGCATTTACACCGTAAAATGTGAAGTCTGGCCAGCATATCATCATTATATTTAATGAGTGGTTACCATGCCGGTCCACATATGCTTCCTCGTGTAATGAAGGCGCATCAATTTTAGCGATTGTGCCATCCACACAACCACATACAAAGGGGAATCCACCCATCTCAAAAAGACTTTTCAGTAATACCACTAACGTCATCGGGCCACCGCACTGTGTTTTTGAATAAAACGTCTATTAAAATGTTGGCAACCTAATGGATGGTTCGGCAAACCGTTGATTTTGCAACACCATGCATAGCTGAAACTCCATGGTACTGGCAACCTTTTCTACAGTACTAGTTGATTTTCAGCAGATAACGCATGACTGCGTTGTGTTTTGTGCTCTAATTTTTCTTTAATTTTACTTAAAATAAAATCAACTTGGATTTAATTTAATCTAAGGCACTCTTTAAAATTAAAGTTTTGTAGTCCCGAAAGATTAATTTCTTCTTATACTCACTTCTTCACAATCGTCGATCAAAAACTCACGTCTTAACATTATGAAAGTTTCACTAGTTATAACAATATGAATTTGCAAAGAGATCGTTTTCCTTGCAAATCTTTGATTAATTTATTGAAATTTGCTTTGCAAAAATATAATTTAGAGTTTTTGTGGAACGAAACAGCGTAATTATTTGTAAAGTATTTGCAAATTACACAAAGAGAATAAAAAAATTGCGAAGAGTTTGCAAATTATACTTATCAGTTTCAACTTTTCACTTATCAAATTTTATTGTTCTGAGGAACATAAAGTTTTGCTAATTGTCGAAAATTTTGATAAGTGCAAAGTGAAAAGTTGATTAGTTGTTTCGTGGAATAGGGCTCTGGTCGTCCAAAAATTATATCAGAACGGGAAGAGCGCAAAACTATTAACATGGCGAAGGTAAATCCTCGAATTACATCTTCGAAAATTGTGGAAAATATAAGCCAGTCATTCCAAAAGAGTATTTGCACTGAAACTGCTAGAAAAATTATCATAACAGAGTTGCAAGACGAACAGAATAAAGCGTATTGAATTTGCACACAATTACATAAATAAGCCGCCAGAGTTTTGGAGACAGGTTTTATTTTCAGACGAAAGTAAGTTCTGCATATTTGAAATAAAAGGTCGTCAAATTGTGTGGCGAATATCAAAAACCGCGCTCGATAAACACAATCCGGTTGGTACAGTTAAACACGGTGGTGGTGGAGTTATGGTATGGGGATGCATTTCAGCTTCGGGGGTAGGCCAACTTGAATTTATTGAGTCCACCATGGATAAATATGCATACCTAAACATATTAACATATAATTTTAAACAAAGTGCGGCAAAACTTAACCTACCATCTACGTTTTGAGTTTCGCTACTTTATAATGCTCCAAAACAGCTTATGACACCCCCCAATCTCCAGATCTCAATCCAATTGAGCATCTGTGGGATTTATTAGAGAGAAAAATTTGCCAGCATGTAATTACAAGCAAAGAGACCTTGCGAAATGTTATACGGGAAGAGTGGGAAAAAATAAGTGCTGAGGAAACAGAAAAGTTGGCGAATTCTATGCCAAAAAGATTACATGAAGTCCTAAAAGAACGTGGCTATCCAACAAAATATTAAATTTAAGATTAAAACATTTGTATCATTTTTTTATTTATTTTATCAGTGAACGCAGACTTTTTGGTACCTATATTTTTTTATATTGTAATATTTATGATACTTTATTTTAAAAATGAATTAACTTTTTGGTTTGTGTTTTTACTTATTTTAAGAAAATGGTGCAAATAAAAAATGTATGAAAAAATGTTTATTTAAATTTAACACTTAATTTGAGCTTTTATATATTTTTTAAAAATACATTAGGAGAACGCAGACTTTATTGACCAAGTGTATAATTTAGTGTTTAAGCGATATTTCAAGTGTTTTGATCGACAATGATGAAATTCATGGTGGGACGATATCATAAAATTTTATGTAAAATTCATGTGGGTATGCCCTCCAGGAGCTCCACAAATCTGATTTTAACAGACAGTGTGCAGTGTGTTGCATTTATAATTTTGGGTCTGACTTTTGAACATTATGATAATATTTGGATATGTATTATATATACGGTGACCATATTTTTTTAACCAAAATACAGAACAAAAATATATTTTTTTATAAGTAGTAAAATATTAAGCATACTTTTAAAAAATGTTTGTTTATGGATTTGCAATATTTTTAGGTAAATACACACTCTATATTACATTAATATTCAGATAACTTCTGATATTAATTTGTACTGATATTAAGACTACTTAGCAAACATTTAAGAACTCATGTAAGACAGACTGGGACGGGAGTGGTTCTAAGTCGATTGGTATACATACATCAGCACAAACTTATAATACCCGTTTCCAACTATAGTGGTGAACGGTATAAAAACTTAGTAAATTTGATAAATGTAACACATGTCTTACTTTGAAATATCTTTATTCTGAAGTATTAATGAAGTTATTGAGTATTTAAGTAAAAAATCATGTAATTTGCAAAACTTTTGGCAGGTTAAGCTTGGTCATGGGCACGCTTTCCCCTTATCCAGTAGATCTTAAATTTTTAAGGGACTATTTTTTTAGTACATATTCTAACAAATCTGGGGGATGGCCTCATACAAATTCCAACTTTGAAAAATAATTGGCACCCTACTGCCCAACCTAGGCATCCTTGGGCCCATCATATAGAAATAAAACTCGTACAAAGTAAACTAAAGACTAATTAAATGTACTGGTTAATTAGTCCAAGGTCTTTTCCTGACCTAGCCAATTTGAGCTAACGGCATCCAGCCGCGGGGTACAGCATCATCATCTAATATTGAAAAATTACAGAGTAGACAATCGAAACTTTAAACAAGTAAGAGTGTTATATTCGGCTGTGCCGAATCTTATATACCTACTGTAGTGTCGTCACTTATTTACATTTAATTAAACGATATATGGCAATCCTTCAACCTGTCATTATTAATTATCTTTGATCTCTATTTTATTATCCTCTTTTTGTACATATTAATATAGATACACACTTCACTTGCTGTTAATTCGATCCAGTAGAAAGACGTGTTTTCCTTAAATAATAAATAATACTTTAAGTTATAATTAATCAAAGCGTGCTTTTTTATTTCAATACACAACAGTAATTGGCGACGAGAATAAAACTCGAATTAATAAAAAAAAAAAAAATAAAAATTATAAAAGTGCAAATTCTAAACATCTAAGAAAAAAAATTTTTACAACAAAAAGAGCATTCGTAGCTACGTATTACAAAATGGAAGCACAGGTGCAGAAGTTGCTGGAAGCCATTTCAGTTATGACTACGGCTATGCAAACCCAACAAAATCAACAGAGCAACACGAGCGTCAACATTATTTCTAGTTTTGAAAATTTCGACCCCAAAATTGAAACTTTTAAAACATATAAAGAACGTTTAGAACTCCACTTTCAAGTAAAAAAGATCTTTGATGATAAAATTCTGTGCGCAAAATTACTCCTCCAGTATATTGGTCCAACCGTCTACACTCTTGTGACAACGTTAGCTGCACCCAAAAATGTTAATACTTTAACCTATGATGAAATAGTTTCAATTTTAGATTCTCACTTTTGTCCAAAAAAGAACGTGTTGGTCGAGCAGCATAAATTTCTTTGTGAAATACAAAATGAAAACCAAAGTATAACAGATTTTGTTGCTATTTTACAAAAGCGGTCAATGGAATGTGGGTTTGTATGTGAATGCAGCAAGTCAGTGGCGAATATTTTTCTACGGGCGCAATTCATTAGGGGATTACGTGATAGCTATATTCGTGAGCAGCTACTTCAAAAGCCAGAATCAACATTTATAGAAATTACACAAAAAGCATTAGCCTTAGAAGCTGCGAAAAGCGACAACAAAACCATTTCTAACGGTGCATCTACTTCAACAAATGATATTTTTCATGTACAACAACAACAGAGAAAACGTGAGCGTAATTGGAAATCTAGCAGCCGAAATAGGAGCAGCAGCAGAAAAGGAGAATCCAACTCATCGACTAAAGTAAATTATCGTGAACTAGGCATTGAAGGATTATGTTTAAGATGTGGTCGAGCCAACCATTTGTCAAAAGAATGCCGTATCAACAAATCAAACTTAAAATGTAACGCATGTGGTAAAGTTGGTCACGTTAAGCTGGTATGTATAAAAGACAAATTAAAGCAAAGACAAAAGATAAACAGTTATACATCAAATGCCGTTGATATTGATACAACAACATCAGATGAGGATTATGGAATAAATGAAATCGTAGATATCTATAACAAACAGTCATTTTCAACGCTAGATTCCCACAAGTTTTTTACAAATGTTTTAATTGAAGGTAAAACTCAGACATTTGAGGTAGACTCTGGTGCAGGCTTTACGCTAATTCCTGAAAATGATTTTCAAAAACTCAATATCAACAAGCCAGTAAGTAAAACAAATGTCGTTTTTAGAGCTTATACAGGGGACATGTTCAAACCTTTAGGCGTTGTTAATGTAAACGTTAAATATCAGGGCACAGAATCTAATGAAGACATGTATATTGTAACAAAAGAGCACTCTGCCTTATTAGGTCGCGTTTGGATACGTCATTTGAAAATAAATCTGACTGAAATTGATCAAACTAGAAATCCAGAGCAAATTAAAAGCATAAACTCAATTGCAGAAATACAAAACAAGTACAAAGAAATTTTTCAAGATTCAGTGGGATGCATTCCTAACATTATTTGTAACTTAAAATTACAGGAAAAAGCCAAACCTGTTTTTCTCAAGGCCAGACAAGTTCCTTTTGCTCTGAGGGAAAAAGTAGAGCGAGAGCTTGACAATATGGAAAGAGACGGGATTATTACAAAAATAAACACAAGTAATTGGGGATCTCCGCTGGTAGTAATTCCGAAGCCTGATGGGAACGTTCGTTTATGCGTCGACTATAAAGTCGCCGTTAACCTTCAATTACAAAGCGCTCATTATCCAATAAAAAAAGTAGATGAAATTTTCAACAATTTAAAGAATTCTAAATACTTTTGCAAATTAGATTTATATAAAGCATACCTCCACGTTATGGTCGATGAAGACAGTAGTTTGATCCAAGCAATCTCAACACACCGCGGTACTTATAAAATGAATCGTCTGTCGTTTGGTATAAAATCAGCCCCCAGTGAATTTAACCGTATTATTGATCAGATTTTGCAAGGTCTCGATGGAACAGTCTCGTACTTTGACGATATCGTAGTCCACGGTTCGACGTTAAAAGAGTGTGAAAATCGACTCGTAAATTGTCTTGAGAGATTAAATAAATATAATTTACACCTAAACAAAAATAAGTGCGAGTACTTTAAAGAAGAAATAAATTATTTAGGGTACGTTATAAGCCATAACAAAATATCAAAATGTCCAACGAAAACTCAAGCGATCGTAAACCTACCAAGGCCTGAAAACGCAGATGATATTAGAAGATTCTTAGGAATGATCACTTATTATTCAAAATTTATACCAAACCTCTCAACCTTAACCTTTCCCCTACGTCAACTTTTGGAAAAAAATACAAAATTTGTTTGGACAAAAGATTGTCAAAAAGCGTTTACCGATCTAAAACAAGAAATTTTAAAAGACAGGGTCTTAGTACCATTTAACCCATCGCTTCCAATATTATTAGTATGCGACGCAAGTCCAACCGGCATAGCAGCAGTATTATCCCACATTATGGATGGAGAAGAGCGACCAGTAGCTTTTATATCACGTGCATTAACCAAAGATGAACGAAATTATAGCCAGCTTGATAGAGAAGCTTTAGCGATTATTTTTGCAGTAGATAAATTTTTTATGTACCTCTATGGGAAAGAATTTACATTAATAACGGATAATCGACCACTTTCCAGAATATTTCATCAAAGTAATAAAACACCAGCGATGACGTCTGCAAGACTTTTACGATATGCAACATTTCTCCAGGGATTCAGCTATAAAATAGAGCATCGGAAAGCAGAAAATATTGTAAATGTAGATTGTCTATCAAGAGCGCCTATGAAGGTAACACCAACATTTGAACATTTTATAAACGAAGAAGTGCGAATCATTCAAGAGCAATTAGTAAATCAAATTTTAACCTCATCAATTACTGCAACTACAATTTCCAACGAAATAGATCGAGATACAGAACTGTCAAAACTAAAACAAGATTTACTCAAAGGGAGCAACGTTGACATCGATTATTCAATTCAAGATGGTATCATATTTAAAGCAAATCGTGTCGTTATACCAAAAAAATTACGCGACGACATTTTGAAGGAGTTACATCATACCCACATCGGCATCGTAAAAATGAAACAGCTAGCCAGAAAATATTGTTATTGGAAGGGTATCGATAACGATATTGAACGAGTCGTTCGATCGTGTTCCGATTGTGCCAAAATTAGAAATAACCCGCCGAAGGTTCCAGTTCATCAATGGGATGAGCCAAGTGAAAATTTTGAACGAGTCCACATAGACTATGCAGGGCCTTTCCAGAATCATTACTTTTTAGTGATGGTAGATGCTAAATCAAAGTGGCCTGAAATCCGTTTACTAAGAGAAGCTCCATCTTCAGAAAAAACAATAACGCTTTTGCAAGATATATTTTTTACTCATGGTTTCCCACAAGTGCTTGTTTCAGACAATGCTACTATTTTCCAAAGCGCTATTTTTACAAATTATTGCAGAAATAATGGTATAATTCAGAAATTTATAGCTCCAGGACACCCCGCAACGAATGGACTAGCAGAAAGGTATGTCCAAATTTTAAAATCAAAATTAAAAGCCATGGAAGAAGACAGTACCCTGCTCAGTATCAAGGTGAAAGAAATTCTTTTTCGTTATAGAGCAACTCCACTAGCTAATGGTGAAACACCGTCGAAGTTATACCTTGGTCGAGAGCTTAAAATTAAATTAGATGCTATCCGTCCACTTCAACATAATAAATCAACAGTTAATTCTTCCATCATTCGTCAAATTAGTGTGGGAGATAGGGTTCAAGTCCGATGGTATGAAAAGAATAAGTCTGTATGGAAATTTGGAACAGTTAAAACCAAATTAGGTCGTCTTCATTATCAAGTGGAACTCGACAATGGCTATGTGTTTAAACGCCATATTAACCAGTTACTTAAATCCGAAGTAGGAAAACCTAAAAAGTCTGTTTCATTTGCTGAACTTCCACAGCCTCATAAACCGCAGATTGAAGAAATACAACTAGAACGTAGACCTGTCAACCCAGTCATCCCAGCAGAAGAGCAGCAACAACCAACAGATGACCAGGATGGCAACATAAGAAGATCGAGTCGTATTAGAAGGCAACCAGCCCGTTTCGAGGATCATGTCCTATATTAGTGTGGGAGATTGTAGTGTCGTCACTTATTTACATTTAATTAAACGATATATGGCAATCCTTCAACCTGTCATTATTAATTATCTTTGATCTCTATTTTATTATCCTCTTTTTGTACATATTAATATAGATACACACTTCACTTGCTGTTAATTCGATCCAGTAGAAAGACGTGTTTTCCTTAAATAATAAATAATACTTTAAGTTATAATTAATCAAAGCGTGCTTTTTTATTTCAATACACAACACCTACCATCAAGTTGTGTTAAACTTAGAAATATATATCATATATCTACGAGGGTGCAGCTAATTCAAAATGTGGACCAAATTCGAAAAAAAAAAATTGTTACGCTAGTTGGTATTGCTGGTAAAATATTTGGACTAAATTCGGTTGCGTAACTTTATAGTTCAACATTTAAAAGTATCTATGTGGTTTTCCTAGTATTTACTTTGCACAAAATTTAATTATATAACCCGTTATAGTTTAGCATTAATACTCTGTTAAATACTTATGGTTTAGCTTAATATTTAGTTAAGATAGTAATACGACAGGTTAAGATAGTAATACAACAGGTCCATACATTTTGTTAGGAGTTCCTTATGCATCTACCGTTTATAAAGTCTGGACATTGATTAATAGCTATCTAATTTCTTGGTGCAATCTTAATATGCTGCTTTTAACTGGACTTTTCTAATTTTTTTTTGGTTTCCGGGAATTGATTTCTATAAAATTTGATATACTGACCAATAGTTGCATAAAACTTCCCTATTCCAAATTTAGTCGTCATAGCTATTACAGTTGTATTTAATTTATCAGCGTTAATTTTATTCCCGGGGTTATATGGCAGCTCTTACTAAATATGAACCGATTTCGTCCATTTTCAATACACAACTTTCTTAAAATATCGAAAATACTTTTGTATTTTCTCTCTCTAGCTCTGTCCCTCTAGCTCTTTTCGTTAAGGCGCTATTGCGATTTTATCTGACGGACAGATGGACATAAACCCCTTTTCTTTTTGTATTTTTGTGTTTCCGTAAGTACCAATAATGGTACAATAAGGATTTATTGTTATTCTATTTAATTTAACTTTTATTCACTGCCAATAGAACCAGAAAACTATTCTTGTTTAATTCACTACATAAATATACTGTTGCTGGCTACAGCTGATTTTTTTATTGTTGTTATTGCTTGTTTGATAAGGGTTGCCACATCCCTCCTCCTATGTTTTTAAGACGGAATTTTTAATTTTATCACCTTCAGCTCTCGGTGTTTCACTCAGCTGCTGATCCTCTGGTTCGGGCATATTGGAAGCCTGCTCGTCACTTGATGTTGAAGGTTTCGGGTTTTCAGGGTCAGGAATGGTATCAGCGATTGAAGAATCTGCGGACGAATGTAGGGTAACGTTTGGAACTTTATTCAAGTGGTTTACATTTCTACAAAAGGTTTTTCCTCCACCCGAGACTTCCACAATGTTGCCTTTTCTTGCAATTACCACATATTCTGTTGTGTTAAAGTTAGTTGTCAATATATGGAGAAATGAAAGATTTGAAAGATTGTCTCCGACAGATATATCATTTCCCTTCGCCCCTCGCCGCTTGTCTGCCATCTCTTTACCTTTTTGTTTAGCCAATCCTTATCTCTTCAGCGGAATCAGTATATTCTCCCGACAAGTCGCTTAATGTAGGTAATTTGTCTCTAATCACCCTATTAAACATAAGTTCAGTTGGAGTAACCCCTGTAGTGGTGAGTGGTGTAACATTGTACATATAGATAAAATTGTGAATCTCTTCCAATAGTTCCTTTTGTTTGCGAATGCTTTTTTACAACGTTTTACCAGCGATTTATTCATGTTTCAACTTCACCGTTTGCCTGAGGCCAGTAGGGTGGCGAACATATTTGTTTTATACCATTTATTTCGCAATATTGGTTAAACTCTGCACTTATGTACTGCCACCCATTATCAGTTTTAAAGTACTTTGGCGGCCCTAATCTGCAAAATATCTCCTTCATTGAGTCAATAAATTCTTATGAGGATATTGAACGAAGGTTTTTAAACTCCATATACCTTAAATAATAGTCAATAAAAACAAGAACATACTGACCGTTTGGTAATTGACCTAAAAGGGAGTAGCTAAAGTAATCCAGAGTCCAGCTGGGAGCTGAATTTGATGGTTCTGATCTCTACAAGCTTTTACAAAATTTTCTGCCTCCTGATCCATGCCGGGTCACCAAACTGTTGACTTCAATCTTTGCTAGACTCTTGCTAGCAAACGATATGATGTGAGCTTCATTGTTGTGATCGAACCGTACAAGTACTGCTGCTAGAGCTACAGAGCTAGCATTAGCAATCAACCGTGTTTCATGTTTCAAATCGAAATATGTCAAATTTGGTATATATGCCAATAGCGGCTTCAAACTCTCGAAAGCTTAAATTTATTTTTCATTTTCAGGAAATTTCTTAGCGACTCGGTACGATTTGCCAAATCAGGAATAAACTTTCCAACGTAGGTAACCAAACCGAGGAAACTGTGTACTTCTTTTTTATTTGTAGGATCTTCAGTAGGTCTGATAGCACATGGTCAAGAAATTTAAATTTTTGGGTTTTCCATACATATTTCATCTCATTTAGATAAACGTCATCAATGTTATTCATAGCGTTTGTACAGGGTGCTAATATTTCCTCTAGCATTCGCTGGAATATCTCAGGAGCGTTTGTATCTATACAAGGTTATAATTTCTCGACTCTCCTCATGGAGTTCTAACTGATGGTATGCATTTTTTAAATCAAGTCGAGAAAAGTACTTGGCTCCCCTCAACTTAGTAATGAAATTATCGAACGTCGGTAGTGGGTAATTTTCCCTTATTCGCTTTACGCATATCTACACACAATCGTATATCGCCATTTCCTTAAAGGCTAACACTAATGGAGATAATCATGGACTTGGGCCTAAAACCAGTTCAATAATATCCTGAGATATAGCTTCGTCTAGCTTTTGCACCACTTTATCTTCCAGAGCAATAGGAACTCGTCTCATCAGCTGTTGAATTGGTAACACTTTAGTATTAATGGATAATTTAACGACCACGTTTTTCCACTTAGGGATCGGCATGACCTCTTCAACTCGATTTACGTCTAAGCCAAGTTTTAAAACGTTGAGCTTAATAGCTGTTTCTCTACCCAGTAATGATTGTCTACCATTTTCAATGACATAAAATGATAAACTATTTCAGGGCCTTTGTTAATATATATCGGAGCTTCAAATATACAGATTACATTAAGTAATTTTTCAGAAGCATATGCACGAAACTCATTGTCTGTGAGAAGTACCACTTGTTGGAATGTTATCGTGTAAATTATTATTATTATTATTATTATTATTTTTATTATTATGCAATAAACTAATTTATAGACTTTGTCCGAACGTTAAATAAAGATGCATTCCTTCCCTGAAGGCGTTGCCAATCATCAGTGCTCAAAATGTTGAAACGGCATCCCGAGTCTATAATCATCGATATTGAATTATTCGCGATTTGGCACATAACAGTATCTTCGGTTTCATCATCACTAACAATCTTAAACCAATTATTCTTGACGCCAAGCTCTGACTCTTCATTATCAGATCGTACTACATTACGACGACGCACAGTGAGATTTCTTCATACATGTAACTGCAAAAAATACAAGGAGTGATCCCATAACGATGAAATTTTCATACTTGTTTAGTTTAACGAGTATATAGATAAGAAAAATCAAAACAAACTTTGAAATCCGTCGACTCCTTGGGGTATCTCCCTTGGACCCCAATTTTTTCACTTATTTCTTTTCTCAATGTCCAGTTTTCAACAGAATTTAATGAAATTCGGAAAGAGCTCTACTAAATTTTGTTGAAATCCATCAACTTATTGGGGTACCAGCCTTGGACCTCCATTTTCTCTCGTATTTTTCTTCTAAATTTGTAAGTGGAAATTATCAACAGAATTGGGGTACCTGCCTTGGAGCTCCATTTTGTCATATATTTTTATTCTCTATCTATACCGAATTAAAAATTAATGAAATTCGGCGCACGTCTATTAATTAATCCAAGAAAGAACTCTAATCATTTTTATTGAAATCCGACGCTACCTTGGGGTATTTTTATGTATTTTTTTTATTCTCAATATATAAGGCGAAATTTTCAACGTTATTTAATAAAATTAGGCACATCTCTATTAGTTGATTTAAGATAGAGTCCTCTAATTTTCATTGAAATCCGTCGACTCCTTGGCGTACCTGCATCGGACCCCCATTTGTTCATGTATTTTTATTCTCAATGTATAAACCGCAATTTTCAACAGAATTTAATGAAACACGGTCACATATTTTATTTGATTCAAGGAAAAGCTCTACTAGGTTTGGTTGAAATCCCTCAACTCCTTGGGGTACCTGCCTTGGACCCAAAATTTTTCATGTATTTCTATTGTCAAAACAACGCTACAATTGTTTTTCTTATAAAATCATATGGTTTTGTTGTTTTTAGATTTGTTATGCCCTTTTTCGAAATTGCTGTCAACAATTTATTAACAAGATTTTATTATAAAAGAGCCAATGTTAGGATTAATAACTGCAATTTGATTAAAAAGTTAAGCCTGCAGGTATGCAATGCGTTTTCATTATAAGCAATATTCATGACTTGTTTTTTACTAAATTTTGATTTTTTCAAAAGATTGACAACAGTTGGTGAATTTTTCGCTAATTCGAAAGAAAAGCCTTTTACCTTTCATTTTATTATATTGAGAGCACGGAGGTAAACCGAGCTAAGTGACTTTTTCTCCAATGAAAACAGCCAATGCAGAATTTTATAGGACAATTTTGATGTGCTCTTATATCCCAATAAACTTGTATTTTTCTTTAAAACAAAAACAAGATCCCAGATTTAAATAAAATTAACACCTACATAAGTCTTAAAATTTTAATAATATTAAAATAAACTTTCGTTTCAGCATGCCCACACCTGCTGAACTCGCCGGTCCTAAATGCTGGCAGCCATTTTTATACCCTTCACCAATAGGTGAAAGGGTATTATAAGTTTGTCATTCAGTTTGTAATTTTTTATTATTCGTCTTAGACCCCATAAAAATTATACCGATCGACTCAGAATCGCCAGGAGAGTCGATATTGCCATGTCCGCCTGTCTGTCTGTTGAAATCAAGAAAATTTCCCTACGCAGCACGCTATTTAATTTCATTAAGATCGCTCCATAAACACCCGAGATATCGCTAAAATACTAAAATTCGATGACGAATTAAAAAATTTTTTTTATACCCTTCACCAATAGGTGAAAGGGTATTATAAGTTTGTCATTCAGTTTGTAATTTTTTCATTATTCGTCTTAGACCCCATAAAAATTATACCGATCGACTCAGAATCGCCATGTCCGTCTGTCTGCCTGTTGAAATCAAGTTTGTGGAGCTCCTGGAGGGTGTAGTAGGCAAAATACTAAAATTGGATGGGTACAAATTGACGAATTTTAAAAAAAAATTTTAAAATTTACATTTCTTAAAAAATTTTTTTAAAATTCTCATCGAATTTTGAATTTTGGCGATATCTCTGGTGTTTATGGACCGATTTTGATGAAATTTAATAGCGTGCTGCGTTGAAGAATTTTTTAAAATCTGACATATAATTCGAATTTTTTTTTTTAAATGCCGTTTAAAAAAAAAATTAAATTGCCAATTTGCGTACATCGATATATTTTGCTTTGGCGATATCTGAGTTGTTGATATACCGATTACGATGAAATTCAACAGTGCTCTGCGTTGAATGATTTCCTAAAATTTGATATACAATTCAGAAAACTTTATTTATTTATTTATTTATTCGACTATCCTACACAACAAGATATAAATCTTATAGTTATAGTGAAGGAATTACATTTGTTTAAAACATATATAAGGACAATTAAAAAAACAAAAAGAAAAAAAAAAGTAAAAATAAAAGTAGTAAAAATTTTAACAAAATTTGATAAATAAAAAAAAAACAAAGAAAAAACTAAAATTAAAATTACATAATTAGCTTAAATGATTAAAAAAGTGCCTTTGCTGGCAAGATATTATAAAAGGTAACTACTAAATATTTTAGCTTGCGAAATAATTAAGTAAGAATTTTTCAAACGTGTTAACATTGCAGTTTGTTTGTACATTGTTGGGAAGTAGGTTCCAAAGGCGTACAGAATAAATAAAAAATTGATATTCAGACACCAAGCTGCGGTGTGAGAATGAAATTAATTTGTTCCCTCTATTAGACCTTGCAAACATTAATCTGTTGTATAAATATGGTGGAATTTTTGTAAATATTATTTTGTGCAACATTTGTAGGACTTTCATATCCATTAGGTTCTTCAGTGTCATGCCGTAAAGTTTATTCGAAAAATGGGAAAGTCTATCGTGTTTCCGTAACCCAAAAACGTATCTTATGATATTGTTAAATGTTTTTTGCAATATGTTTTTGCTCCGAGAATCACAGTTTGCGAATGACTCACAACCAGAGCTTCGAAAGGCTTAATTAAATATTAGCTTAATTCCTAGGAATTCAAAAATGATTTAACAATACCTTAAGTTTAATTCCCATAAAACAATTAAAAAAAATGTGTTGATTTTTAATTCATAGTGAATTGATTCACATGGGAATTAAAAATCAACTTGAATGAATAAAATGTTTCTCTACTCCAATTTGAATTAACATTTTTTATTCTTAATTAAAACCAGTCCAAATTGAATTAAAATATTTTTTGAAAATTCATTTTGTGCAAATCATTAGGGTGGATATAAACTAAAGATACTTGATTTTAAAATTCTGACTTTTTCGAGGGAAAAGTTTTTTAAACTATACCACTCATTGAATAAAAGTATATCAAACCAAAAAACGAAAATTGAAGTTTTAATTTATAGGGTATTATTATATCAAGTGCGATATACATTGTTTGTAAAAACCCTAGATATAAAATAGAACAAATTTTCAGGGACCGTAACAGTTATAAGGTAAACTACAAAACGGTCATTTTTAACCATTAATGTCAATGAATTTATGTAATGGTCATAATTAACCATTAACAAGGAATATATTTTATTTTGGTCATCGTAACCAATTAAAATGAGAAATATTTTTTTTTTTGGTTAGAAATAAGCATTATATCAACAAAAAACTTTTTTGGTCTTCAATAACCATTAACACTAACCAAAAAAATTTTTTGGTTAAAAATAACCATTATCAAATTTGTTTATATTTTTTTGGTTATCTATGTTTATTACCCAATTACTTCTGAACGCGTTATCAAGATTTAATAAATTTGACATCGCTAGAAAGGATTCTAATTCTTCTTTTAGGTTTCTTAATGTTTCTTAAGAAACCTAAACTATGCCCAATATGGCAAATTTGGACCACGTAGAGCTCACTTTGTTACCGATAGACACATCCTTAAACACTGCTCTACTGATGTTCTAAAAATCCGTCCAGTATTTTATAACTGGAAAAAATCTCATACGCACCACTGTGGGTTGTTTCATAAATGATAACCAAAAAAAAAATTTTTTGGTCATAATGGTTATTTCTAACCAAAAAAAGTTTTTGGTTGAAATAATGGTTATTCTTAACCATAATATTTTTTTGGTTAATATAATTGGTTACTAATAACCAATAAAAAAATTTATCATTGTAATTGGTTAAGGTAACCAAAATATTATAAATGTGACCATAATGGTTAAAAATTCCCAAATGAAGATAAAGGGAATTTTTGCATAACCTTTTTGATCTGAAAAAAAAAATAACAATTATTTCGGGTCCCTGCAAATTTTATCATAACCTATTAAAATATTCTTATGTTTTATCAGAAAGCATACACATTTAATAAAAGTATGCATGTATTCTTTAATGTTCGTTCAAAAAAACGGAACTACCCTAATGTGGCTATTTCATCGCAAACTTGTGTATATTTTGCATTTATTTGTTAAACTATAACTTTTAAAAGATATTTAGATATGCAGGAATATAGTAATATTAATGGTCCTTCGTTTATAATGACCTAATCTTTACCAGAAATTCAATCAGTGAAGGAATCTGCTTAATTAAAAATTTTTTCTAAAAAAATTTATAAAAATAATTTGTTTTTTGTGACATTAGTTTATGTTTTCGAATCTGGATGAGATTAAAGATTATGTGTACAAAAAATCTTTAGTTTTATGTGTATCTATATTTTATTTTAAATAGTTTTTCTGATCTTATGACCAATAACAAAGAATTTTTTTATTTTTTTTAAATTTCGCCTAAGTCAACTTAATAAACTTTTGAATTTTTCCACAAAAATGTTATTTGTATATGCCCTACAGGTCTAAAAAACATTAGTCCCTTAGCAGGAAGATATATTACATAGCTGAGATACATACACAATTATGATGGAATTAGAATAAAATTACAAAATTTAGTACAATTAGAAAATGTAAATATACATATGTATGTATGTCGATAATGAATAAATCACATTTTAATTATATGACTTTTCATACATGTTTTTTAGACAAACCAAGTTCACGGTTTTGTTAAAATCGAGATGGAAATCATCTCAGCTTAAAAACCCTTTTTTAACCCATTAACTTAAGAAAGAGTCATTTCTTTATCCTCTAAAATGGGGACTTTTTTCATGGGTATTAAATAATATTTAATCCCTAATGCCATCCTGAAACTTATTTTATGGTTAAGGACTTGTTTCGTTGAGATTTATTTTATTCCGCTCTTTTATAGGTATTATATATTTTGGAACTGTAGGGTTCGTTTGAATACATTTATTTTTGTATGCCTTTACAAAATGATTTGTTTATAAAATTTTTAATTAATTTTAAATTATGTTTGTATAAGATTAAGAATTGAAATAATTTAAATTAAATCTAACTGATTTTAAATTCCCTAAGAATTAATTCTTAAAAGTTAAGGCTTATGACTTGATTCAGGTGAATGTATTATGGGAATGATATAAACACTAAAATAAATTTGATTTTAAAATATGGAATTAGGAATTGAGCCTTTCGAACCTCTGCTCACAACCATATAGAAGTCGTGGCATTAGATAAGTTTTTGCAACTATTATTCTAATTTTCAAGGGAGTAAAATACTGGGTAGGCCACAGTTCCCGTAACATTAAGTAAACGTTAGACGCCGTTTTACTAATATGGTTAGACCAGTCCAAATTGTTATTGAAGATAATTCCTAAATTTTTTGCTGAAAGCACACATTCAACTTTTTGATTGTTAAGAATAATATCAACATTTACATTTAGACGTATTGTTTTCCTGTGTATAATTATGCATTTAGATTTTTGAGGGTTTATTAGAAGTCGATTTGCTGTAGCCCATTTATATACACTATCCAAATCCTTATTTAATTTTACAACACTTTCGTCAACATCTACAGAACTGCCAATATGAATTTGTACATCATCGGCATACAATTGTAACTTAGTGTATTTTAAAATTTGAGGAAGATCGTTAACATACAGCGAAAACAAAAGAGGTCCCAATATTGATCCTTGGGGAACACCCTTGGTTACAGGGACAGCAGATGAGTAATTGCCGTTAACATATACTGATTGATAGCGATCACTCAGGTAAGATTTAAGTAAATTGTTTGAAGTGCCTGCGAAGCCAAACAGCTTTTGAAGTTTAAGGTAAAGCATCGAATGATCTATTGTATCGAAAGCTTTCGAGTGATCTAAAAGTACCAGAATATTTACTTTCCCTACATCGATGTTTTGTCGGATGTCTTCACTGAGATTTACTAAAGCTGTGATGCAGCTGTGCTTAGCGCGAAAACCAGACTGATGAGGCGTGAGTAAATTATGTCTTTCGATGTATTCATTTATTTGTAAATACATAAGTTTTTCCATTATTTTTGAAAAATATGGGAGAATCGCAATAGGCCTAAACTCAGAGTTGTTTTTGGGAACAGGAATAATCTTGGAATGTTTCCAGATACTCGATATACGTTGGTGGTAAATATTGTGTTAAATATGTGTGTTAAAATAGCTAATAATCTTGGTAAGAGTAATTTTACGAACCTTGGGTCAATGTTATCATAGCCAATTGCATTTGATTTTACGGATTTCAGACAAGTGAAAACTTCATAGTTATTGACACAACGAAAATTAAATTCGCTATTTATTTCAATTGTTTGTAAAGAACTAATGTAATTACTAGTGTGTGAGTTATCATCAGATGAGGGAACTGAAGAAAAAATTATGTTGTGCTCATCAGCTGATAAATCACTCTCAATATTTGTGTTTTTCTTACCAATACCAATATCGCGTATAGTTTTCCACTTTTTTTGCTGTCGATAGCAGTTTTAAATCGATCGGCATAATAATGCATTTTTGCTTGTTTTATTACCCGATTAACTTCACCTCTAATTTTACGAAATTCTTCATATAAAGGGGGGATTTAAAAGCGTTTCCACCGTGAATGCGCAACATCTCTTTTCTTAATTAAATTTTTGATGGTAGAAGTAAACCAAGGCCTGGTATTTTCTTTGACAGTTTTCACTTTGATTGGAACAAAAAGTTCATATAAATCGGAAATGTTATTTTCAAGAAAAGTGATTTGGCCATTAATGAACGTCATATAAAATATATCATCCCAGTTTATTGCTGAAAAGTATTCCTCTAGCATTTCAAAATCAATGTGTCTAAAATCACGATATGAAAAAACTTGATCAAAACGTTTTAAATTAAAGTCATATGAAGTAAAAATTAAATCATGTTTGGAAAAGCAAGAAGCAGAAAGTTGTTCATAAGCCTGTACTTTTGAGATGTTACAAACAAGGAAAAGATCTAAGAGAGTATTACAAGATGTGGTGTAATGTTGGAATGGAGTTATTAATAGGTTTAATGCCAATAGAAAATAGATTGTCGGAAAGTGTAGTTTCTGTTAACAGATTTGAATTGAAATGTCCAGCGATTACGCAATCAGCATATAGTAGGGAAAGCTCTTCAAGATAGTTCAAGAAAGTGTCAGTAGAAATATTACGGTTGGGTCGATACACACAGCCAACAAGCAATTTTTTATCATACGATACAATTTCGACGAACAGGTATTCAATTTTGTCTATATACATATCATTATTTGTATGGTTTGAAGATATTAAGTTACATTTAATATTATTCTTAACGAAAATTGCAACGCCGCCACCACGTGTCTTACGATCAGATCTGAAAGTTTTATATCCGTGAAGATTTATTAGACTGTCCGGAGAAGAGGGACTTAGCCAAGTTTCAGAAACACATATAACATCTACAGAGGAATTCTCAAACATAAATCTAAATTCATCGGCTTTGTTATTAAGGCTTTGGGCATTGATATGACATATGTTAATACCATTATTTAACTTTCTTAAAATACGCAGCGTATACATTGAGCCTTCATTGGAACCAAACCGGATATTATCCTGCATGTTCATCATAATTAAAAGGGGTTTTAATGATTGCAGTTGCAGATTGCAGGTGTTTATTCTTTTTAAGGCGTAATGCAGATGTAAAGATGTGGTAATTGTTAGCTGTAAGATTTTCGTTAACATAGATGGGATCATCAGATTTGTAGCGTTCCGGATAGTCTGATCTAAAGCCAATGTGATGAAGCATTAGATGACAGCGATTTGATTTCCTAAAGCCAGATATTGTCTTAAGTATAAAATTCTTATTATACGGTGACATTAACTTGACGATGATAACTGCATCAGGAGAAAAGTTTGAATTTTTGTTATTCCTGTTTTGAAGGCGATAAATAGCTTTTACTGACGGTGTCTTAATGTTTAACGTGCAGCAAATATTATCAAATATGTTAGCTAGGTTTTCGTAATCAAAAAACGGTATCCCATTAATTCGTAAATCACAGGCTACAAGTGAGTTTTCTTGACGAAGATTTTGAAGTTTTAGTTCTTTCATATCAGATTTTAGAACTTCAATTTCAGACGAGATGGTTTCAAGTTTCGATACTCTGGTAGCAATTTCGATGAAATCGTTCCTTAAATCGTTCATATTGCTTTCTATTAATTCGATTTTTTATTTAAAATACGTTTCTCACTTTCGGCTATAAGAGTCTTCATGAATACTGTTAGCGCTTCTGTCTGTTTCTCAAGGCGAGAGTCCAACAGGTTAAGAAGACGAAATGGAGAGTCCATGTTGGGTACATGTGGTGTTTTGCATACATTTTCATAAATACTTCTATGTAGATCAGCTCGACCACGTTTTGGTGCTGGAGAAGTTTTTTGTTGATTCATTGAAATTTCTTGTTCGGTGGTGTTATCCATATTATTAATTTATTTTTAGTGATATTTTTAGTGTTATATATGTAGGGTCAGGATCAGGTGTATTTATTTATTATTACAGCCCTAAGGTATGCAACAGTTATTTTGTATTTTTATTTTTTTAAGTTAATTGTCAAAAACTATGTTTATAGAGCCGCTTATACTTTTATTATTTTTGACACTAAATGTTGTTAAGTAAAATTACCGGGCAACATACACTTGACATTAATTTAGTTTTTGTTTATGTGTTTGTGTGTTTGTTTATGTTTCTAAGATATTAAATACGAAACTTTTAGTTTTAATTTATCAAAGTATAGCACAAGTAGGCATAAAAATATATTTTTTTACAAAAAAAAATATTTTTTTTACAAAAAAAACATATTTTTTTTACAAAAAAAAAAATATTTTAAATTCAGCAATTTGCGGGACATCGAATTTGGAGTTTTGGCTATATCTCAGATTATTATATACCGATTTTGATGATATTTAATATCGTTTTGCTTTAGTGGATTTCCTAAGATCTGACATATTAACACTACTTGTTATGTACAGCAAATTGTCCAAAGTATGTGCCTAAGAAATTTTGTGTACATTTTGTAAGTATGTTTTCAACGATATCTCAGGTGTTTATGGACCGATTTTGATGAAATTTGACAGCGTTCTTTGCGGGAGGATTTCCTAAAATCTGATATATAAACTCCACAAATCTGATTATGAATACTATTCAAATTGTACCGATCGACTCAGAATCGGCAAGAGAATCGATTTCGCGACGTCCGTCCGTCTGTTTGTCTGTCCGTCCGTCTGTCTACCTGCCTGTCCGTCCATCCGTCTACCAGTCTGTCCTTTTTTCTATTGTAGTCGTATGAATTAAAGTACACAACCCTCACTGGGCACTGTGTTTTTGGGTTGCATGCCAGAATACTTAATCTTCATCAAATCGATGTGCATCTACATTTTGAAGCATCTTTTCTGCATGGTTTATCTGATCTATCGAACTTTATTAAATGTTCGTAAAATAGACACATATCACTTCCTTATGCTAGAAACACAATAACGACAGCAGGCTACACGAACACCGACTACAAAAGTCGTTGGCTGCAACAGTCGCCTTGTAGTCAGCTACTTAATTATTTTAAAGACGGCAGCTGCATTGAAAACAGCTGATATAGATATTTGACGTTTGGACCATACAAATTTTGAATTTGTTTTCTTTTAAGTAATGGCTGAAAAATTTTTATTTATTATTAATAAAATGAAGAACAAGTTATAATAAACTTACCAAATAAAACAAAAGCCAACAGGTAATAAATTTAATAAAATAAAATTAAATCAAAATGTCTACAGCTTACGATTGATGCCAATATCGAATTTATAAGATGGCCAAAATAACGATTTATATTTTGACAGAAATTACCTAAATCCTTTGTAGTAATCAACTTCCGATATTAACGGTTTTCATATACCTGCTAGTATATATAAATAAAAAAAATTGCAATAGAAAGATTTTAGTGGAATTACTTATAGTTTGAGAGTTATGAGCTTATTAAATTTCAAGAATTATAGGGCATAAGTTTAGAAACTTATATCCGATAATACCTTTTTTGATATCAAATAAAAGCTATTAAAAATACCTTTCAAATTATATATATTCCTTCGATTTATAATGGATTAAAAGCCCATATCATAATAAAATATTTTTACAACCGACACTTAAAAAAAAATCATTTCTTAAAACATATATAAGTATGCTCTTTTAAATAAAAGATTTTATACAGGACACACTGGGCTTTTATATAACCTAAACTACGTAACTCTAGCACATGAAGCATGTGAGTTATGACAGTTTAAAAATTAACTTCTTAAAAATTTACTTTTATTGAGGTAGAGTTATATAAATTTTTATATCATATATTTATCAGATATTATTATATACATTATATATATAAATATTTGATAAGTATATTAATTGTTTATTTCAATTTCCTTAATAATTATTGTAAATAAAGTTAAGTGGTTGAAATCGCTCATTTATTTCAATATTCTATGATGTTGACAGCACTAAACCTGTTATTGTCGCCAATAAAAATAGAAATTAGTTTAATCTTGGCTACAGCTACAACGGTAGTCGTGTAGCTGTGCCGAGCAAAAAAATTTATTCCCATTTCAATGCGTGTAACCTAATTTTGACAGGTTGTAGCCCGTAGCCTGTAGCCGTGATTGTGTTTCTAGCATTATGCAGCATTACCGATGAAATGTAAATCGAACAAAAAATGCGTTAAAAGTAAAACAATGATATGAATACACAGAAATTTTTGCATTGGCAATGCAGGCTGAATAATTTCGTGTGTGTTTGTTGTTGTATTTAAGAAATCTGAGCGACATCAACCTCCTTCGTTGAAAGCAGCAAAGAGACTACGTAAAATATTATTATTTTCCTTTCTCACTTATTGGAATTTGATTACAGTTCGTGTTTTGTCTGTGAATATATGTTAAAAAGCCGAGTGCAAAGGCTGAGTAAGGCTGCCTTAGACATCAGCCACCTAACCTTTGGGTCCAAAACTATTCTAGATGATGACGCCACCGAAAAGCTTTTCGTTTTCCGACTTTTAATTTTAAAGATTATTTTAATATAATACTAGTATAACCAAATATTGCTAGGAATTACATTTAGTATGAACAAAAGAAAATTAATATACATATGAAGCATTTGTGTGGGGCTCAACTAAGTCAGTAATCAGAAACTATATAATTATCAATATATTCTTACGATTTTGTACTTTACTTTTGGAACACCATTGGTGAAGGGTATCCAAGATTCGGCAAAGCCGAATATACCACTCTTACTTGTTTCTTTTGTAGTCAAGATTTTGGAGCTCCTGTTTTGTCGATATCTCAGATGTTTATTTTGATGAAATTTAATAGCGTACTTCGCAGGGGATTACCTAAACTCTGATGGATTCGGTAATTTGTGGTAGATATAATTTAGTATTTAAGCGATATTTCAGTTGTTTTGATCGACAATGATGAAATTTAGGGTGAGACGATATCCTATACCCTATGCTTTATACTAGGGTTTGCAGTTCGGTTTTAACCGAAACCGAAACCTCGGTTTTTATGCCTCAAAACCGAAACCGAAAACCGGAGAAAAAACGCGGTTTTAGCTATTTATTTTTCATAATTTTTTGTTGATATTATTCAGAAATAACTTTAGCTTATCATAAATTTGCACGTAATTTGTCTATTTAATGAAGTAGAAGAATGAAACAAGCAAAAGGTGTTTACAATGGACGAATGGACAGGTGTAAGGGGAAGACGGTATATGAACGTAAATATTCACGATTCTCATGGTAAATTTTATAACCTGGGCCGTATTTTTAGGAACGTGTAATTTCAACCAAACGCAAAAAACCATTAGACAAAGGCTAATGGAGTTTAATATTTCACTTGATACAAACATCGCAGCATGTACTATAGATGGAGCAGCAGCTAATATCAAATTTGTATCTGAAAATCAATTTTAAAGACGGCGACAATGAAACTTTGACTCATTTAAAACCGATTGCCCATATAAATTTAAACCTAAAGGCTGTAAGAAAAACTGTTCGGTATTTCAAAAATTCGTCAGTTCGTTTAATATTTTTCAAACATGCGTTAAAAAGCACCATAATCGTGAATGAAGATTACTCTTAGATTTCTGCTTCTAAAACAAAGTATTCATGAGAGTTTAGAAATGCTGTCGTCTTTAGATTTGCTTCATTCTATCGACTTTGAAATTGTAAATTCTTTAAAATCGTTGCTATTTGTAAAAATTACTATTGAAGCAATTTGTCGCTCGGATGCAAATATTATTCACGCTAAAGGGGCTCCGCAGTTTCTCCAAAAGAAACAAGACTTATTTAAAAAATCCCTCATATTTGAAAAACCTGAATTATTTTCCTGAATTTTAATATTAAATTATAATATGGTTTAATGTAGTTATCTAAATTTTCCTATAAATTTAAACTGAAATAGTTTTATTTAACCTAAACCTTCTCATTTTCACGGTTTTTTGCAAACTCTACTTTATAGTATAAAGTTTATACCTTCCAGGAGCTCCACAAATCTGATTTTAGCAGACAGACACACTGCAATTATCTTAATTTTGTATCTGACTTTTGATCATTATGATAACATTTGAGAATGTATTATATATCAAATTATGGGTAATCTTCCTAGGAAGTACAAAAATGTTTGACAATTGCTTCTGTATAACTTCGCCTGAGGTAATCTCTTAGTAGCTAATAAATGACAAATTATAATAGATACAATGATGACATTTAGTATAAAGACGTTGTACAATATTGTTATTCAGGGCGATAGCGCCTAAAATAAACTTTCTAGAGGGACAACATTTGACAAAAGTATTTTTGATCTCTTGAAAAGTTCGGTATTGAAAATGGGCGAGCTCTGTTCACATTTAGTGAAATCTTCCATATAACCCATATAACATATAACCATAACCCATATAACATATATAATATAACAACTTGCCTCAATATATAAAAGATTGTTGCACAATTTCTTCTTTTAAAAAGAAATTAAAAGAATATTTACTACAAAACATTGAAATGCTTTTAATTTAAATTTTTTATTTTTTTTTTTTATATATACTTATGTATTAATAGTTTTTATTAATAACTTTATTACAAATTTTAAACCTTGCCAACTTGTCTCTTTAATGCCCTAATGGCGCTGAGACACTTATAATATAAATTTAAATGGATTTCAATAAAAAACTAAAAAACTAAAAAAAAACCCCGACCGGGAATCACTTTAATGCTGATAAATTAAATCACATTATAATTGCACAAAGAACTAGAGCAAAACTTTCCAAACATCCATCGGACAGATCGAAAGAACAATACATCCCAAATATTATTGATGAAGTGTTCATTTTAATTAATTAACTAACTTCAGATTAACAAGTAAATCTTTAATAACTTTTCCGACAAAGCTGATATTCATCTATTCAAAAGCTATATATTTCACGTGTATATCCAAAACTAAGAGTGTATACTAGGGTGTCCCTTATATGGCAAAATTTTTTTTTTTTTAGAATTTCGAAACGCATACCGTCCAATTTTTTTATAAATGCTAAAATGTACTTAAATATGAAATTTCATATCTGTAGCATGATTACAACCCGTGCCGACCGAGCTCTAAAGTTTAATAAAAAATGGTGTTTTGGTCTGACATTTTGGCTTGATCCAAAACTAATTCAAATGCAACAAATAAAGTAAATATGAGTAAAACTAAAAAAATATCAATACAAACTTTTATTTAAATATTTACAAATTATAATAATAATGAATTAGGGTAACTTCTCTTTAGTGTAGTTTTTTTACAGTCTGGATACAGATTTCTATGTTCCTGAACACAACGCAATAAAAACTGTTTTTGCTCTTCTTCAGCCGTGATAAGACCATTAAAATCTTGCATTAATTTAACAGCTCTTTCAGCAGTGTCATTTACGACCTTCAAACGACTTAATCGTCTTCTAGCTTCCAAAAAGCAGGATTGTCACCCCACGAAGATACGTCTTCCCGAAGAAAACTGTCGTCGATCTGTAGTCGAGATAGAAATCGTTTGCTTCTTTGAGTTACAAAATCATCCAGCGTCATATCTGAAATAAAGAAAAAACCATTAAATTAAGCAAAAACTAAACCACAAAACTTTGAAAGAGAAACAAGAAAATATTAAGTTCTTACCAAACAAATTTTGCGTAATTTCTTCCTTCGATGGCACATAGCGTTTAGAGGAATCTGAACTTTCGTCTCTGTTTAAATTATTAATCTTTTTTGTCTTGGTTTTGGTATCAACTTCTTCATCAAAAGTGATAACATGACTGTTTCTTCACACAAATACCATAAATGATGAATAAACTTGCTTATGGATGCCTTGGAACTTGTCGCGTCTACTTTTTCATATTCTTTTAGAGCTTTCAAAAAGGACAAGTCTTTAACTGCCATTGTACATTCGAGCCAAGGTTTGGTATACAAGGTGACGATAAATAAACAAACATCTTGTAGAGCATTTTTGTCCTTTGCAGTAATTTTAAGTTGCGATTGAAGCAAACATATTTTTATAGAATAGATTGCTCTCGCCATCCATCGCGCTTGATGCAAAGCTCCGGGGGGCCTGAGTTTTAGTTTATTCTCTGTGTCTCCTCCTAAGAACACAACGCATAGTTCAACCAATTCGCGGTAATCGTCTCTAACAAAAGATTTTTCCAGTTCAGTCTTATAAAAAGTTAACAAAGATGTAATGTTTGTCTTAGCAATATGTGCTTTAACAAAATTTAGAGGTGACTCAATGTTATCAGTGTAAGTATTTTTCCAATTATCTCTTAACTTTTTGAAAATTGGAATATCTGGGCTACTTGTAATATGTTTTACCTTGGTTTCAAAAACAGCTTTAAGGACCAACTCATAAACATGATGACGACAAGCAAAAAGCAGCAATTCCCTTTCTAAAGTCTGTTCCAAAATAGCACAAGCTCCACTGAAATGGCCAGTATTGGAAGCTGTTGTATCGCAGCACATTATCTGTACTTTGTCATGGAGGGTCCAGTCAAAGAGAGCAGTTGAAATGGCTTCAGCTTGATGTTTTCCAGAAGTACTCTATAATTTCGGTACTGCAAGAAGCTGTTCTCTATCGTCAAATGCAATAATTGGCAAGCGTTCTTCTTTTGAACTTCGTACATCCAATCCAGGTAATTGTTTTCTATCCCAATGAACTGTGACTACGTCAGGCAAATTATTCTGGAAGTCAGTTTTTATTGCTTCTGTCCTGACGACAAGCAAAAAGCAGCAATTCCCTTTCTAAAGTCTGTTCCAAAATAGCACAAGCTCCACTGAAATGGCCAGTATTGGAAGCTGTTGTATCGCAGCACATTATCTGTACTTTGTCATGGAGGGTCCAGTCAAAGAGAGCAGTTGATGTTTTCCAGAAGTACTCTATAATTTCGGTACTGCAAGAAGCTGTTCTCTATCGTCAAATGCAATAATTGGCAAGCGTTCTTCTTTTGAACTTCGTACATCCAATCCAGGTAATTGTTTTCTATCCCAATGAACTGTGACTACGTCAGGCAAATTATTCTGGAAGTCAGTTTTTATTGCTTCTGTCCTGTATTTTCTCGCTAGAGTACGAACTCGCTGAATCGAGGATTTGTTTATAGGGAAATCATCGCTGTTCAGACCAAGCGCTTCTATAACCGCATGGAGAATGTAAACTGAGTCCCTTATGCTTAATTGGCATCGATCTAAAGCTGCTACCAGTTTAGGAGTTATTAAACTTTTCGTGCCTCTTTTAAAATTTTTTTCAGAGCAAGGAATCTGAGTACTAAGTTCACAGTTCGAAATCTGTTCCTTATCCGAATTCTCAAGACATTCCAAGTTATCTATCGAAGAAGTAGATGCAACAGCCAATAACTCCCTTTGTTTTACCTTTCTTTCTTCTTCTTCCAATCGTCTTTGCCTAACTCGTTCTTCTTTCTCCTCCAATTTTTTGTCAATTCCACCTAAGCATCCCGGTCGACCTGGCTCTCTCTGTTTCCTTAAGAAATCTTTGTCTTCCTCTATTTTCATTCTGTCAAAGGCATCTGCATGTGCAATATCAAATAAGTTATCAAGGTCTTTTACAAAATTATTTTCACGATTCTTGAAAGTCAACTGACTTTTCTTACAGTTTTTTGCAGCTCCCTCCAAACATGATATAAATCAACAAGTTTCTTCACGCAGTTAGGGATTGCCTTCGTAGGAATTCTGGCTTTTTCCCAAAATATAATGCACTCTCTTATAACAAGATTTGAACTTTTCACTTTCAGCTTGACTTCACGAATATTGTAAAATAAAACGGTGAGAACTTGTCGATTAGATGCTAATTTTGCACCATTTATCTGGTGGCTTGGCAGTCCGATTAGGAAAATATTTTGTTTATCACTTCGTAATTCGACTGACATTTTTTTTAATAATAAAACCGCACTTTATGAAACACACTATTGGAATAGCAAATTACCATCGAAAAAAGACATTAATTTGCCAGCTGAGTAAAAAGAGGAATCACCTTTTTAGATAGACATATATAATATATATGAAAGCTCATTTTCTTGAAAGGAATGAATACGAAAGCTGCATCATGATATAATGATCAAAGATCGATGAGAAGAAAACAAACAGGAGAAAACAAACTTTTTTTCCTTTTATTTGAACCACCCTGTATCCAAATGAAATAAATAAACAAAAGATTGGAAAAAATTAACTAATTTCCAAAGTGAATTAAATAAGTGTTTTTACTTAATTTTAAGGCAAAATTCTATTTAAATAAATATTTAAAGTGTCTAGTATCTAATTATTTATTACTAGCTTTATAACCCGCTACTTCGTTAGCGGCACCATTTGAATTGATTAAATTAAATACTTATTGGTTCTTAAGATACATATAGGATAAAATAAGTACCTACCCTCTACATTTTCAAAAAAGTACTACACACGCCTCCCTTATTTTTGTTCTTGTTCTTGTCGCTTTTTATTTTGAATATTTTACAAAAGTTTCCGTTTTTACCCGTTGTTTACCCCTGATCAGCCAAATTAAAAAAAAAATCCGGATACATGTCCTAATATTTTTATTGCTGATCTTAACTCCATTTTTGTTAATTGAAAAAAATACCAAACACCTGTCACATATTTCTTCAATGTCAATAGAACAGTCCATAAAACATTAATTTATTTATTATTTTATTGATTTAAACAACATGCACAGTTTAAAAGGAAAAAGCTATCTTTAAATTTTTGACCCGTTTTTGTTATTTTCGATTGCGGTATAAATTTTGTTTCTATAATAATTGATTCAAAAATTATATATGGGTCAAAAAAGTACCAATATTTAGTTTTTATCCTATTTTTAGGTCATTTACGAAAAGTACCTACTAAAAAAATGACTTTTTATTTTTCTATTCGATCTAAATCCAATTTAAATTTTTTTTCTGTCGATATTGGTATCAAAGATATAACTTTACTAATGTTTTTACTTTCTACCCTATTTTAACCCCAAAACTGTTTAATTTGCAAAAAGTACTGAAAAGTCCCTTAATTTTTAGGGCTGATCTTAGACCATTTTAGTGTTTGTTTCCATCCATTAGGTTTAGAAGATATAATGTCATCGATTTTTTCCTTTTTTACCCCTTTGATTGACACATTTCTAATTTTTTTCTAATTTTCCCGTTTTCACCTCTTTGAACCCCATTTATCGTAAAAGTACCAAGCACATGTTTAATATTTTATTAATACTTATTGATTGTGCATAAAGTGAGTCTTTATGTTTATAAGTTCAAAAGATACGTATGGGTTAAAAAAAGTACAAAAATATAGTTTTTACCCTTTTTGCCCTTATTAGTGCCATTTCCAAAAAAAAGTACAGAACACATGTCCCTTTCTTTTTCTAGCCGATTATATGATTTATTCATTTTCTAGCCTGTTTTAACCATAAGCGGCCAAATTAAAAAAAAAAAATACCGAACCCGTGTCCTTTAATTTTTAATGCTGATCATAGACCAATTTAATCTTTGTTTCTATCACTTTTGATTTAGAAGATATTACGTTACCGATTTTTCCCCCTTTTTACTCCACTTTTAAACCACTAAACAGCACATGTCTTATACTTTTTCAATATGAATCCACCCGTCTGTAAATTATAGTTCTGGCTTCATTAGTTAAAAACCTACCCTTGAATATTTCCCAGTTTTTATCTTTTTCACCTCAATTATCGTAAAAGTACCAAATACGTGTCTAATAATTCTTTGTTACTTATCAATTGTGACGTTTACTGTTTCTCTATGTTTGTTATTTCAAAAGATACGTATGGGTTCAAAAAAGTACCAAAATATAGTTTTTGCCCTTTTTTACCCTTCTTAGTACCATATTCAAAAAAGTACCAAATACGTTTCTCGTTTTTTTTTCAGCCCATCCGAAGCAAATTTCAACTCTATTCCTATCGTTTTGAATTTCGGAAATATGACGTTACTAATATTACCTTTTCGTCCCACATTAATCGCAAAAGTACCAAATATGTGTTTAATAGTTTTTTAATGCCTATCAGTTGCGATATAAATTATGTTTCTATGTTTATTAGTTCAAAAGATATATATGGGTTAAAAAAGTACCAAAATACATTTTTTACCCTTTTTTATTCTTATTGAAATAGTACCAAATACGTGACCATTTATTTTTTTATCCGATTCAAATCCAATTTAAACTTCGTTTGCATCGGTGTTAGTTTCGGAGATATTATGTTACTAATTTCTCCCTTTTCTACCCTGTTTTACCCTTTAAAAGGTCGAATTTCAAAAAAGTACCGAACACGTGTCCCTTAATTTTTAGTGCTGATCTCAGACTAATTTAGTTTTTGTTTCTATCACTTTTGATTTAGAAGATATATTTTTACCCCCAAAATTAAAAAAAGTACCAAAAATGTATTTTATTTTTTCTTTGTCAATCGACCAGTCAATAAATTATACTTCTGGCTTCATTAGCCTAAAAGATATCCATAGGTAAAAACAAAAAACCTACCCTTAAATATTTTCCCTTTTTTACCCTTTTGTACCCCATTAATCGCAAAAGTACCAAATACGTATTTAATTGCTTTTTAATATCTATCTGTTGCGATATAAATTATGTTTCTATGTTTATCAGTTCAAAAGATACATATTAGTTGAAAAAAGTACCAAAATATAGTTTTTACCCTTTTTGATCCTTATTAGTGCCATTTCCAAAAAAGTACCAAGCACGTGTCTCCTTATTTTTCTAGCCGATTCAAATCCAATTTCAACTTTGTTTGCATCGATGTTGGTTTCGGAGATATGATGTTACTAATTTCTCCCTTTTCTACCCTGTTTTACCTTCTAAGAGGTTGAACTTCAAAAAAGTACCGAACATGTGTTCCTTAATTTTAAGTGCCAATCTCAGACCAATTTAGTTTTTGTTTCTATCACTTTTGGTTTAGAAGATATACTTTACCGATTTTTACCCCCAAAATTAAAAAAAAGTACCAAACACGTAGCTTATTTCTTTTCAATGTAAATCTACCAGTTAATAGATTATACTTCTAACTTCATTAGCCTAAAAGATATCCATGGCTAAAAAGCAAAAAACCTATCCTTGAATATTTTCCCTTTTTTACCCTTTTGTACCCCATTAATCGCAAAAGTACCAAATACGTATTTAGTTCTTTTCTAATATCTATCGGTTGCGATATAAAATATGTTTCTATGTTTATTAGTTCAAAAGATACATATGAGTTAAAAAAAGTACCAAAATATAGTTTTTACCCTTTTTTATCCTTATTAGTGCCATTTTCAAAAAAGTACCAAACACGTGTCCCCTTATTTTTCTAGGCGATTCAAATCCAATTTCAACTTTGTTTCTGTCTATGTTGGTTTCGGAGATATGATGTTACTAATTTCTCCCTTTTCTACCCTGTTTTGCCCGCTAGGCGGCCTATTTTCAAAAAAGTACCGAACACGTGTCCCTTAATTTTTAGTGCTAAACTCAAGCCAATTTAATCTTCGCTTCTATCGCTGTTGGTTAAGGAGATAGAATGTTACCGATTTTTCCCTTTTTTACCCTTTTAATTGAAAAAAGTACCAAACACGTATTTAATATTTTGTACTGGGCAATCGACCTCCCTATAAATTTTATTTCTAGCTTTATTGGTTCAAGTGAAATACAAAGAAAAAGAAAAATGGACCTACCCTAAATTTTTTTCCCCGCTTTTCCCCCTTTTTGAACCCTGAATCAAAAAAGTACCAAACACGTGTCTAATATTTTTTACTTGTTTACCGGCTCCATTTTGAATTTTGTTACTCTGTTGATTGGTTCAAAAGATACACATGGGTTTAAAAAAGTACCAACATTTTATTTTTACCCTTTTTACCCCCTATTTGTCCCATCTGCTAAAAAGTACCAAACACGTGTCAACTTATTTTTGCAGCTGATCCCAACGCAATTCCAATTTTGGGCCTATGACGTTTACTTCCGGAGATACAGCATTATTAATTTTTCCCTTTTTTACCCCTTTTTACCCCCTTAGAGGCCGAATTTCCAAAAATCCCGTCTTAGTGGATCTATACTTTGAAAAAGGTACCCGCTGTCAAAATTTCAGCTCTCTAGCTTTAGCCGTTTGGGCTGTGCGATGATGAGTCAGTCAATCAGTCAGTCAGTCACGTTAGAGTTTTATATATATAGATTTTTTATTTTTATTGTACGTTTTAATATAATAAAGTAGTGTTATATTTTACCTTAATATCTTGGTGTTTTTATTCATAAAAATATAGGCTATAAAGTGAATTTGAACAAAAAATCAAAAACGATTCCATGTACATATACAGGGCCTAAGGGCATCGATAGAGGACGATAATGTGATCATTTTAAGCTATAAACCACTCCTAGAAAGACTTGGGATTCATTAATATAGACTAGCAAATTTTCGAAAATTAAAAGTTTAGTACACTATTCTAAGGGTGAATTCGTATTCCCAAACAAAAATCAAAAACGATTCCGTGTGCTTCTACAGGGCTAGGGGGAATCAACAGAGAACAGTACTGTGATTCATTTAAGGTACAATACACTCCTGGAAAGACTTGAGGTCCCTGGTTATAGACCGGTAAACTTTTTATAATCCAAAAAAAAAATTCTAAAATTGAAATCGTATTTGAACGCATAAATCAAAAACGATTCCGTGTGCTTCTACAGGGCTAGGGGGAAATAACAGAGGACAGTACTGTGATACTTTTAAGGTATAATACACCCCTGGAAAGACTTGAGGTCCCTGGTTATAGACCGGCAAACTTTTTAAAATCCAAAAAAAAAATTCTAAAAGTGAAATCGCATTCGAACACATAAATCAAAAACGATTCCGTGTGCTTCTACAGGGCTAGGGGGAATCAACAGAGGACAGTATTGTGATTCTTTCAAGGTATAACACACTCCTAGAAAGACTTTAGGTCCCTGGTTATAGACCGGAAAACTTTTTATAATCCAAAAAAAAATTTCTAAAATTGAAGTCGTATTTGAACACATAAATCAAAAACGATTCCGTGTGCTTCTACAGGGCTAAGGGGAATTAACAGAGGACAGTACTGTGATACTTTTAAGGTATAATACACTCTTGGAAAGACTTGAGGTCCCTGGTTATAGACCGACAAACTTTTTAAAATCCAAAAAAAAATTTCTAAAATTGAAATCGTATTTGAAAACATTAATCAAAAACGATTCCGTGTGCTTCTACAGGGCTAGGGGGAATTAACAGAGGACAGTACTGTGATACTTTTAAGGTATAATACACTCCTGGAAAGACTTGAAGTCCTTGGTTATAGACCGGCAAACTTTTTATAATCCAAAAAAAACTTCTTAAATTGAAATCGTATTTGAACACATAATTCAAAAACGATTCCGTGTGCTTCTACAGGGCTAGGTGGAATCAACAGAGGACAGTACTGTGATTCTTTTAAGGTATAATACACTCCTGGAAAGACTTGAGGTCCTTGGTAATAGACCAACAAACTTTAGGTATATTTAGAAACTTTGAACATAATTTTTCACATGGTTGATAACTACTTCAATGTTTTTTCTTCTTCTCCGTTTCACTTCATTCATCATAAAATAATACCAAAGGAAAAATACTGCAGAAGGGGCTTGAAGTATTTTTAATTTTTTTTAAAAATTTGACACATTTATTAGAAAAGTTTATGATTAAAACATTTTAAGATAAATATTTTTATTTTTAGGAAACATTTTTAATATTAAATAAAACATTTTGCATTACAAAAAAGGCATTATTTACTTAAAAATACATATCGTTACTTTAATATAGAAAAGCCCCAACTAATATTTTTTTTACATGACAGGAGAGGGAAAATAAAGTAAATAAAACCTCAAGTTTTGAAGATACAGAAATTTTTTAAACGCAGTTTCTTACTAAATTCTCTGAAGGATTTAATGCCATAATAATGTTTTTTGAAATTAAAATATTTTTATAAAATTACATAAGATCAAGCTTTAAAAAGCAATTTGAATAAAAAACGACTTAGGGCCTTTCTATATTAAAGTAACGATATATATTAAAAATATTTATTTATACTGAAAAAAAATTTTAAAGACTATTTTGCATTAAAGGATTTTTAGGTTTTTAGGATTTTAAGAAATCTTCTTTATTTCAAATAAAAAAGTAAATTAAAAATCTTATTACTCTTTTATTAAATCAACACAATTATCGAAGGTCGATAATAATGTGCACCCGCTATTGTCATTACTTCTTTACGTGTGGCAACATCACTGATAATTAAAAATAGCTGAAAAAAAAATAAAAATCGCTTTTATTCAATATATAAAAATAAAAATAAAGATTGGAAAAAAATTAATGGCCACGTTTGTTGATTTTTTTATTAAATACAAAAAAAGATTTCCCTTGAAAACTTCAACAGATAAAAATATTTTTTTTGTTTTTCTTGAAAACTGTACTGGAATACGTCCATAATAACTAATATTTGTGATCAATGTTATTCCATATTAAAATTTTCATTTTCCTTGGCGTTTTTTTTTCTTCAATATATAAAAAAACCTTAAAGTATAAATATATAAATAAAAAAATCACAGTACTGTCCTCTGTTGATTCCCCCTAGCCCTGTAGAAGCACACGGAATCGTTTTTGAATTATGTGTTCAAATGCGATTTCACTTTTAGAATTTTTTTTGGATTGTAAAAAGTTTGCCGGTCTATAACCAGGGACCTCATGTCTTTCCAGGAGTGTATTATACCTTAAAAGAATCACAATACTGTCCTCTGTTGATTCCCCCTAGCCCTGTAGAAGCACACGGAATCGTTTTTGATTTATGTGTTCAAATGCGATTTCACTTTTAGAATTTTTTTTGGATTTTAAAAAGTTTGCCGGTCTATAACCAGGGACCTCAAGTCTTTCCAGGAGTGTATTATACCTTAAAAGAATCACAGTACTGTCCTCTGTTGATTCCCCCTAGCCCTGTAGAAGCACACGGAATCTTTTTTGATTTATGTGTTTAAATGCGATTTCACTTTTAGAATATTTTTTTTGGATTTTAAAAAGTTTGCCGGTCTATAACCAGGGACCTCAAGTCTTTCCAGGAGTGTATTATACCTTAAAAGAATCACAGTACTGTCCTCTGTTGATTCCCCCTAGCCCTGTAGAAGCACACGGGATCGTTTTTGATTTATGTGTTCAAATGCGATTTCACTTTTAGAATTTTTTTTTTGGATTTTAAAAAGTTTGCCGGTCTATAACCAGGGACCTCAAGTCTTTCCAGGAGTGTATTATACCTTAAAAGTATCACAGTACTGTCCTCTGTTAATTCCCCTTAGCCCTGTAGAAGCACACGGAATCGTTTTTGGTAAAATATAACACCACTTTATTATATTAAAACGTATAATAAAAATAAAAAACAATAAATAATCAGATACTAGACACTATAAACATTTATATAAATAGAATTTTGTCTTAAAATAAAATAATAATACTTATTTAATTCACTTTGGAAATTAGTTAATTTTTTTCCAATCTTTGTTTACATATTTAATTTTTGAAACAGGGTGGTTCAGATAAAAGGAAAAAAAAAGTTTGTTTTCTCCTGTTTTTTTTCTTCACACGCGTTAATCAAAGCTATCTTAACAATATTTTGTCATGATATGAAAATCACTTTTATAAAATCTATATAGTTATGTATAGTTATTTTTTATTTTTATTTATTAACTAAAAAATTCCAAAAAAAAGAGTTAAAAAATGTATTTTGGAACAGCGAAGCGGACCAGGTTCTGCTAGTTTCATATTAAATATAAATTAACATTATTAAAAATTACTAAAATAAAAAAACACAACAGTAAAATATTAAAAAATATTGAAAATTGAATAAAATACGTACTAATTATAATGACTTATACCAATATTGACCAAAAATTGCCCATACTTACAACAATTAACTTTGTCGCAAGTCAGCGCGGGTTATCATTCTAATATCAAAGTAAATTTTTTTCAGGAGCCTTCTATGATTATTTCGAAACTTTTTAGCGAGCATGCGCAAAAAAATATTAAGGTCCAAAAATAAGGGACACCCTAGTGTATACCCTATAATTTTAAGGCTTGTATACATTGACAATCATTGTTAAAGCTTTGACCTAAATCAGTTTGGGCTGCATGCCATAATACTTAATCTTCATTAAATCGATGTGCTTTTGCAAATCTAAGGGCATCTACATTTTGAAGCATCTTTTCTGCATGGTTTATCTGGTCTATCGAACTTTATTAAATGTTCGTAAAATATGTGTCTATTTTATTTCGAAGCTACTGGCTAGCTTAAATAAGCATTCTCTATTTGTAGTCTAGTAATCATTATCATTCACAAAGGGACCACTTTAGAACCCAAGTGAAGCTTCCCTAGACATCAGCCACCTGCCCAACCTAACCTTTTATAGAGATTTTAGTGATTTTTATTATTTATTTTCACGATTTCTCGATTTATTTATTTATTTAAGTCTATGGAAAATCCTTACAGACTATTACATTGAGTATATAAAAATCAAACAAACAATTAATGGCATTAAAAATTAATTAATTTAATGTGTTAAGATAAACGATTATATCATTTTTTATAATATCAAAACTTTTATTAAAGTCATTATGGCAATACAATTTATTAAAATCATTACAGATTCGGTATAATATTAAATGCTCAAGAAATTGTAGTATCTTGTAGGTCGAGAGGGTACACTAATGGTGACTTTTCCAAGAAGAAATTTAGAGTGGATGTTACCTTTAATAAGCTTTAGTAAAAAAACCGCATTTAGCATTTGTCGGCGACTTTTTAAAGTTGGCAACTTTATGAGCGCTAGGCGATTTTCGTAAGACGGTAACCTTGTTCCATCCCAATCCACGAAGACAAAAAAGTAAAAACTGAACTTGAATTCATTCAATTTTGATAGAGTGCACCGAATATTGAGAGTCTCATACAACAGATCCATATTCAAGAATTGGACGAACAAGTGTTGTAAACAAATGTTTGGTGACATAAGGATCAGAGAATTCTTTTGCCCATCGTTTAATGAATCCCAAAATTCCTGAAGCTTTATTAGTAACTGCTAGTATATGGTTTCGGAAATCTAGCTTGCTGTCTAAAATTATTCCCAGATCACTGAAGGTATCAACTCTATGGAGAATAGTACCATTCATAGTGAAAGGACCATTAGTTGGAGATGTTGTGGAAAAAATCATATATTTGCATTTTTTTGAATTCAGTTCCATTAAATTATCATTACACCAGGCTGTTAGATAATTAATATCATCCTGTAAAAGTACTTGGTTTTCAACTCTATTAAACGAAGAAAATATTTTGACATCATCTGCATACATCAGAATGTTAGAATACTTTATAGCAGTAGGTAGATCGTTTATAAATAGAGTAAATAAAAGTGGCCCAAGATGACTTCCTTGAGGTACACCTGATAATACATCAAAATGTTTAGAAAAAGTATTCCGGAACTTGACACATTGCTTCCTGTTTGTCAAATACGATTTTATCCATTTAAGTAAATGAGTGCAGAATCCAAGTTGATCAAGTTTGTAAATGAGCAAGTTATGATTTACTTTATCAAACGCTTTACAGAAGTCAATGTATATAACATCAGTTTGTTTACCAGAAATAAATCTTTCATTTACCAATGTTGTGAATTCAAGAAGATTTGTTACAGAAGATTTTGATTTACAGAAACCGTGTTGACTTGGAGATATAATGGGTGATGATTGAAATGATATTGTATCACATAGAAGTTTTTCAAAGAGCTTTGGTATAACGCTAAGTTTAGCAATTCGTCTATAATTTGAAATGTCACATTTAGAACCAGATTTAAACAGTGGAATTATAAAAGATTGTTTCCAAATTGAAGAAAAATAACCCAGTACAAGCGATTTATTAAACATGAATGTTAGTGGAATGCTCAATAATTGGGAATGATACTTTAAAATATTGCTAGGAACACCATCAGGACCAGCAACATATGACAATTTAAGATCATTCATGTATTTTAAGACAGTTTGATGATCAATCAATGATACATTGATGTTTTTAACTTCAGGGAAGGCAAATAGTTGTTCATCATTTTTATTGAAGCTAGAAGATGAGTAGGTAGATGCAAAGAAATCAGCAAACAGGTTACTTATGGTTTTATCATCAGAAGACTCATTACTGCCAAACTTCATCACTGATGGAAAATCTGTTGCTTGACGTTTCGTATTGACAAAATTATAAAATGATTTTGGATCATTTTTTAAGTTGTTTTTCACCTTATTTAAATATACATTGTAGGCTATTTGATTTGCAATGGTGTATTCGGATCTAGCTAAAGAGTATTTAGAATAGTTTATTAAAGTTCCATTTCTTTTGAAGATTTTGTATACTTTATTTTTTTTTTTTGTTTTTAAGTCTTGTAAGATATTTTTTGTGAACCGCCGTGGTATAGCAGGTTAGTCATCCGCCTAGCATACCAGAGGCCCAAGTTCGATCCCTGGCCAGACTCACTTGAAAAAATAAATTTTCAAAAAAGCGGTGGTTCACCTCATAACTCAGCTAGGCACTGGTTATTGAGTATTAGGCTATGTAAAACTTCTCTAATGCATTTGCCGTTCGGAGCCGGCGTTAAAACATAGGTCCCTTTCAATGAGTCTAAAAATAGAAACGGATGCAGCTCATTGTCTGAGAGAAGTACCCCTTGTTCCAATTGGAATGTTGTCGGGGAATTATATATATATAAGATATTTTGTATTCCAAGGCGGTCCATGTTGAGATTTAGGTAACATTTTTGGTACAGAAGCTTGAAAACATTTATGAAGTAGTTGATAGAACTCCATAACACACTGGTCCAGTTGATCGCCATAACTAGACAATTCATTTAGCCAGTCAATTTGAGACAGCAGGATATGTAGTTTGCTGTGATTTGTTGATTTAAAATAAAAAATTTTTTCTTGATGAGTTGAATTTTTAACTTGAAAAGAGGGCTGATGAAACAATGTTATTTCAATAGTTGGATGATATTTATCTTCAGGATTAGAGATGGGTGTATGTCGCATAATTGAAAATTCCGATGGTTCATAAACAAAAATAAGGTCCAGCATTTTCTCTGACACATTCGGAATAGAATTAATTTGAAAAAGACTATTCTCAAGTAAGTAGTTCACGATTTTTGCACAGGATTCTGATGACTGAGAAAGGATTAAATAGTTTGAGTCAGGAACAGCTTCCCAAGATGTCTGTGGCATGTTAAAGTCTCCTATTAAAAGTACAAGATCTGTTGTTTTTACTTTTTTTAAAAGAGTCTCAATCGCATTAAGATGTTCTTCATAAACTGAAACAGGTGAATGTGGAGAAATATAACAGAACACAATATATAATGATTGTTTACGAATTTTTGATAATATACATAGTAGTTCAAGGTGTAGAAATTCATTGAGAATAACTTCCTCGCACGAGAATTCATTTGAAATAGCAATAAGAACTCCACCTCCAGTTTTTTTAGTGTTAAGATTGTATTTTCCACAACTTTCTCTGTCTTTTCTAAAAATCTGATATTTAGAACAGAAAATCTCAGAGTTATTAATTTTATTACTGAGCCATGTTTCAGTGAATATTACTATTTGACTGTTAAAGCCAAAACTATTACGGTAAATTGATGCTAACTTTGAATTTATACCTCTGACATTTTGATAAACTATCGAAATTAGTTTTTTGGATTAGGATCTGCAGGATTAGGGAGACGGGCATTATTATTTTCATTGTATATAAATTCGCGAATAAAAGCGTATTTAGGCCAAAACTCAGGGTTAATAATTGGCTGGAATATATTATCAGGAACTATTATTTTAAATGAAGCTCTGTTTCTGGAATTAATTTTGAAGATAAGGATTTCATCTGAGCTACAGATCTTAATTTTGGAATGAATATATAGTTTCATATCCTCGACTGTCGTATCGACTGCGAAACGGGTAGCAAATATAGTTTTTTTTCGGTGAAATAGTACGCAATTCTCTTGGGTGAACCTCAGTAGAAATAATTTTATTTTAGAAATATTTTGATTATTTAAAGCGGTAGAAGTAGAAGGAATCGGAGAAATAGCATCAAGATTGATTAAACGTCCAGTATTTACAGGATCAGATATTAACTCATTTGAGAGTTTTGTATTCGAAACATTTTTAGGAAAATTTACTAGGGTATGCGAAATAATTGGTGCAGCGATAACGTTATTTAATCCAGAGGACTGCATAGAACCATCAGTGAGAACTTCCTTATCGTTACCATTGTTAAGATTTTGTTGATAAGAATTTGTTAGCAACGCAGAAGACATAGTGGTGGAAGAATTTCCATGGTCCATTACTATTCTAGATGATGACGCCACCGAAAAGCTTTTCGTTTTCCGACTCTTAATTTTAAAGACTCTTTGCATATAATACTAGTATAACCAAATATTGCTAGGAATTACATTAAGTACTTTTGGAACACCATTGGTGAAGGGTATTCAAGATTCTGCAAAGCCGAATATACCACTCTTACTTGTTTAAATATTGTTTTTAAAAAAAAAATTTCTAAAATATGCCAATTTGCATACATCTATATCTTTTGTCTTGGCGATATCTCAGTTATTGATCTACCGACTTTGATGAAATTCAGTAGTGTGTTGCGTTGAGTGATTTCCTAAAATTTGATATACAGTTCAAAAAAGTTTTTTTTTTAATTGTTAAATTCGGTGATTTTCGGGACATCGAATTTAGAGTTTTGGCAATATCTCAATTTGGCAATATTCATGTCTGTACAATATCCCAATATCCCAGGAGTGTATTATACCTTAAAAGAATCACAGTACTGTCCTCTGTTGATTCCCCCTAGCCCTGTAGAAGCACACGGAATCTTTTTTGATTTATGTGTTTAAATGCGATTTCACTTTTAGAATATTTTTTTTGGATTTTAAAAAGTTTGCCGGTCTATAACCAGGGACCTCAAGTCTTTCCAGGAGTGTATTATACCTTAAAAGAATCACAGTACTGTCCTCTGTTGATTCCCCCTAGCCCTGTAGAAGCACACGGAATCGTTTTTGATTTATGTGTTCAAATGCGATTTCACTTTTAGAATTTTTTTTTTTGGATTTTAAAAAGTTTGCCGGTCTATAACCAGGGACCTCAAGTCTTTCCAGGAGTGTATTATACCTTAAAAGTATCACAGTACTGTCCTCTGTTAATTCCCCTTAGCCCTGTAGAAGCACACGGAATCGTTTTTGGTAAAATATAACACCACTTTATTATATTAAAACGTATAATAAAAATAAAAAACAATAAATAATCAGATACTAGACACTATAAACATTTATATAAATAGAATTTTGTCTTAAAATAAAATAATAATACTTATTTAATTCACTTTGGAAATTAGTTAATTTTTTTCCAATCTTTGTTTACATATTTAATTTTTGAAACAGGGTGGTTCAGATAAAAGGAAAAAAAAAGTTTGTTTTCTCCTGTTTTTTTTCTTCACACGCGTTAATCAAAGCTATCTTAACAATATTTTGTCATGATATGAAAATCACTTTTATAAAATCTATATAGTTATGTATAGTTATTTTTTATTTTTATTTATTAACTAAAAAATTCCAAAAAAAAGAGTTAAAAAATGTATTTTGGAACAGCGAAGCGGACCAGGTTCTGCTAGTTTCATATTAAATATAAATTAACATTATTAAAAATTACTAAAATAAAAAAACACAACAGTAAAATATTAAAAAATATTGAAAATTGAATAAAATACGTACTAATTATAATGACTTATACCAATATTGACCAAAAATTGCCCATACTTACAACAATTAACTTTGTCGCAAGTCGGCGCGGGTTATCATTCTAATATCAAAGTAAATTTTTTTCAGGAGCCTTCTATGATTATTTCGAAACTTTTTAGCGAGCATGCGCAAAAAAATATTAAGGTCCAAAAATAAGGGACACCCTAGTGTATACCCTATAATTTTAAGGCTTGTATACATTGACAATCATTGTTAAAGCTTTGACCTAAATCAGTTTGGGCTGCATGCCATAATACTTAATCTTCATTAAATCGATGTGCTTTTGCAAATCTAAGGGCATCTACATTTTGAAGCATCTTTTCTGCATGGTTTATCTGGTCTATCGAACTTTATTAAATGTTCGTAAAATATGTGTCTATTTTATTTCGAAGCTACTGGCTAGCTTAAATAAGCATTCTCTATTTGTAGTCTAGTAATCATTATCATTCACAAAGGGACCACTTTAGAACCCAAGTGAAGCTTCCCTAGACATCAGCCACCTGCCCAACCTAACCTTTTATAGAGATTTTAGTGATTTTTATTATTTATTTTCACGATTTCTCGATTTATTTATTTATTTAAGTCTATGGAAAATCCTTACAGACTATTACATTGAGTATATAAAAATCAAACAAACAATTAATGGCATTAAAAATTAATTAATTTAATGTGTTAAGATAAACGATTATATCATTTTTTATAATATCAAAACTTTTATTAAAGTCATTATGGCAATACAATTTATTAAAATCATTACAGATTCGGTATAATATTAAATGCTCAAGAAATTGTAGTATCTTGTAGGTCGAGAGGGTACACTAATGGTGACTTTTCCAAGAAGAAATTTAGAGTGGATGTTACCTTTAATAAGCTTTAGTAAAAAAACCGCATTTAGCATTTGTCGGCGACTTTTTAAAGTTGGCAACTTTATGAGCGCTAGGCGATTTTCGTAAGACGGTAACCTTGTTCCATCCCAATCCACGAAGACAAAAAAGTAAAAACTGAACTTGAATTCATTCAATTTTGATAGAGTGCACCGAATATTGAGAGTCTCATACAACAGATCCATATTCAAGAATTGGACGAACAAGTGTTGTAAACAAATGTTTGGTGACATAAGGATCAGAGAATTCTTTTGCCCATCGTTTAATGAATCCCAAAATTCCTGAAGCTTTATTAGTAACTGCTAGTATATGGTTTCGGAAATCTAGCTTGCTGTCTAAAATTATTCCCAGATCACTGAAGGTATCAACTCTATGGAGAATAGTACCATTCATAGTGAAAGGACCATTAGTTGGAGATGTTGTGGAAAAAATCATATATTTGCATTTTTTTGAATTCAGTTCCATTAAATTATCATTACACCAGGCTGTTAGATAATTAATATCATCCTGTAAAAGTACTTGGTTTTCAACTCTATTAAACGAAGAAAATATTTTGACATCATCTGCATACATCAGAATGTTAGAATACTTTATAGCAGTAGGTAGATCGTTTATAAATAGAGTAAATAAAAGTGGCCCAAGATGACTTCCTTGAGGTACACCTGATAATACATCAAAATGTTTAGAAAAAGTATTCCGGAACTTGACACATTGCTTCCTGTTTGTCAAATACGATTTTATCCATTTAAGTAAATGAGTGCAGAATCCAAGTTGATCAAGTTTGTAAATGAGCAAGTTATGATTTACTTTATCAAACGCTTTACAGAAGTCAATGTATATAACATCAGTTTGTTTACCAGAAATAAATCTTTCATTTACCAATGTTGTGAATTCAAGAAGATTTGTTACAGAAGATTTTGATTTACAGAAACCGTGTTGACTTGGAGATATAATGGGTGATGATTGAAATGATATTGTATCACATAGAAGTTTTTCAAAGAGCTTTGGTATAACGCTAAGTTTAGCAATTCGTCTATAATTTGAAATGTCACATTTAGAACCAGATTTAAACAGTGGAATTATAAAAGATTGTTTCCAAATTGAAGAAAAATAACCCAGTACAAGCGATTTATTAAACATGAATGTTAGTGGAATGCTCAATAATTGGGAATGATACTTTAAAATATTGCTAGGAACACCATCAGGACCAGCAACATATGACAATTTAAGATCATTCATGTATTTTAAGACAGTTTGATGATCAATCAATGATACATTGATGTTTTTAACTTCAGGGAAGGCAAATAGTTGTTCATCATTTTTATTGAAGCTAGAAGATGAGTAGGTAGATGCAAAGAAATCAGCAAACAGGTTACTTATGGTTTTATCATCAGAAGACTCATTACTGCCAAACTTCATCACTGATGGAAAATCTGTTGCTTGACGTTTCGTATTGACAAAATTATAAAATGATTTTGGATCATTTTTTAAGTTGTTTTTCACCTTATTTAAATATACATTGTAGGCTATTTGATTTGCAATGGTGTATTCGGATCTAGCTAAAGAGTATTTAGAATAGTTTATTAAAGTTCCATTTCTTTTGAAGATTTTGTATACTTTATTTTTTTTTTTTGTTTTTAAGTCTTGTAAGATATTTTTTGTGAACCGCCGTGGTATAGCAGGTTAGTCATCCGCCTAGCATACCAGAGGCCCAAGTTCGATCCCTGGCCAGACTCACTTGAAAAAATAAATTTTCAAAAAAGCGGTGGTTCACCTCATAACTCAGCTAGGCACTGGTTATTGAGTATTAGGCTATGTAAAACTTCTCTAATGCATTTGCCGTTCGGAGCCGGCGTTAAAACATAGGTCCCTTTCAATGAGTCTAAAAATAGAAACGGATGCAGCTCATTGTCTGAGAGAAGTACCCCTTGTTCCAATTGGAATGTTGTCGGGGAATTATATATATATAAGATATTTTGTATTCCAAGGCGGTCCATGTTGAGATTTAGGTAACATTTTTGGTACAGAAGCTTGAAAACATTTATGAAGTAGTTGATAGAACTCCATAACACACTGGTCCAGTTGATCGCCATAACTAGACAATTCATTTAGCCAGTCAATTTGAGACAGCAGGATATGTAGTTTGCTGTGATTTGTTGATTTAAAATAAAAAATTTTTTCTTGATGAGTTGAATTTTTAACTTGAAAAGAGGGCTGATGAAACAATGTTATTTCAATAGTTGGATGATATTTATCTTCAGGATTAGAGATGGGTGTATGTCGCATAATTGAAAATTCCGATGGTTCATAAACAAAAATAAGGTCCAGCATTTTCTCTGACACATTCGGAATAGAATTAATTTGAAAAAGACTATTCTCAAGTAAGTAGTTCACGATTTTTGCACAGGATTCTGATGACTGAGAAAGGATTAAATAGTTTGAGTCAGGAACAGCTTCCCAAGATGTCTGTGGCATGTTAAAGTCTCCTATTAAAAGTACAAGATCTGTTGTTTTTACTTTTTTTAAAAGAGTCTCAATCGCATTAAGATGTTCTTCATAAACTGAAACAGGTGAATGTGGAGAAATATAACAGCACACAATATATAATGATTGTTTACGAATTTTTGATAATATACATAGTAGTTCAAGGTGTAGAAATTCATTGAGAATAACTTCCTCGCACGAGAATTCATTTGAAATAGCAATAAGAACTCCACCTCCAGTTTTTTTAGTGTTAAGATTGTATTTTCCACAACTTTCTCTGTCTTTTCTAAAAATCTGATATTTAGAACAGAAAATCTCAGAGTTATTAATTTTATTACTGAGCCATGTTTCAGTGAATATTACTATTTGACTGTTAAAGCCAAAACTATTACGGTAAATTGATGCTAACTTTGAATTTATACCTCTGACATTTTGATAAACTATCGAAATTAGTTTTTTGGATTAGGATCTGCAGGATTAGGGAGACGGGCATTATTATTTTCATTGTATATAAATTCGCGAATAAAAGCGTATTTAGGCCAAAACTCAGGGTTAATAATTGGCTGGAATATATTATCAGGAACTATTATTTTAAATGAAGCTCTGTTTCTGGAATTAATTTTGAAGATAAGGATTTCATCTGAGCTACAGATTTTAATTTTGGAATGAATATATAGTTTCATATCCTCGACTGTCGTATCGACTGCGAAACGGGTAGCAAATATAGTTTTTTTTCGGTGAAATAGTACGCAATTCTCTTGGGTGAACCTCAGTAGAAATAATTTTATTTTAGAAATATTTTGATTATTTAAAGCGGTAGAAGTAGAAGGAATCGGAGAAATAGCATCAAGATTGATTAAACGTCCAGTATTTACAGGATCAGATATTAACTCATTTGAGAGTTTTGTATTCGAAACATTTTTAGGAAAATTTACTAGGGTATGCGAAATAATTGGTGCAGCGATAACGTTATTTAATCCAGAGGACTGCATAGAACCATCAGTGAGAACTTCCTTATCGTTACCATTGTTAAGATTTTGTTGATAAGAATTTGTTAGCAACGCAGAAGACATAGTGGTGGAAGAATTTCCATGGTCCATTACTATTCTAGATGATGACGCCACCGAAAAGCTTTTCGTTTTCCGACTCTTAATTTTAAAGACTCTTTGCATATAATACTAGTATAACCAAATATTGCTAGGAATTACATTAAGTACTTTTGGAACACCATTGGTGAAGGGTATTCAAGATTCTGCAAAGCCGAATATACCACTCTTACTTGTTTAAATATTGTTTTTAAAAAAAAAATTTCTAAAATATGCCAATTTGCATACATCTATATCTTTTGTCTTGGCGATATCTCAGTTATTGATCTACCGACTTTGATGAAATTCAGTAGTGTGTTGCGTTGAGTGATTTCCTAAAATTTGATATACAGTTCAAAAAAGTTTTTTTTTTTTAATTGTTAAATTCGGTGATTTTCGGGACATCGAATTTAGAGTTTTGGCAATATCTCAATTTGGCAATATTCATGTCTGTACAATATCCCTTAATTGCGGAATTTTAAACAAAAATACGATTTTTATACAAATTAAAAAAAATACAATTTAAAAAAAAATAAAAAAATTGTAATTTAGCATCGAATTTCGAGTTCTGGCTATATTTCAGTTGTAAGTAGAAGTATATGTTGCAATTTAATAATGTACTTCTTAGAACACGAACACGAACTATTAACATATAATACCTATAAATATAAGTTATGTCGGTATGCCATCTAGAAGCTCATCAAAATTGATTTCGGCATACCGAAATATGTCTTAAATAAGTGACTTTTGAACATTATGATGGCCTTTTTTCATATCTTACGTAAGTGTTGTTGTCAAAAGGCTAATCTAAATAGGTCCGCTAAATATACTAACTTTAAAGATATATGCATTTAAATAGAGAGGTCGTATTCAAATGCATATATCTTTAAAGTGCGAAATGTTACAATGTTGTGTAATTTCTGAAATTGTTTGTATTTCAATCTACCTCCAAAATGCTTTAGACCCAATGTAAAACAAGGTTATTCACTTAAACTATTATTCATATATCGCCCTTAAATTAAATGTATGAGGACATACATATATTGAAAAGCCGTATTAATTATCGAGATTTGAAGCTTTCTCAGATCAGAAAATCAATATACATATAAAATTATTTTTGTAGGATTCACCTAAATCAGTCTTCAGAAACATACACACTTGTCATTTACCAAAAACTCTTTCATTTCTGTACTTTACTTTTGTAACACCATTGGTGAAGGGTATTTAAGGTTCGGCATAGCCGAATATAGCACCCTTACTTGTTTGGAATCAATTTTGTTGATAGTATTTTTATCTGGTTAACACATCATTGATTGCGACAGCTTGCCAATTTGTTCATCTACCCGGCATGCATCCAAAATTTCGTCGATAATCTTGTGCTTAAAACAAATTTCCTCGATTTCTGCCTTGTTATTGCGAAACAAGCATTTAGCTATTTGTTGTCGCAATCTTAGAACAAATTTGTCATGAAATAAACGTATTTTCCGTTAATTTGAAATTAATTTACTATTTTTGAAAAGTAATTGTAATATGATGCAAGTATATTCTTGTCAAGTCATGAAGCATTGTATTTTTCTTTGACTGCGTTGTGTTTATTTTAGTTATTGACTTTGTACTAGTTAACGCCTATGCAACACGGCAACATTGAAGTTTGTATTTTTCTGGAGAAAAGTTGAGTTTTTATTAATATTGAATTTGTGATTGTAATTAATTGTATTTCATAGAAATAAAACGACACACCTAATCATTTGTTTTCATTTTAATACAATTTGGTTTTGTTAATTATTTGAGGCTCAATAATCTCCGACAAAGAAACTTTTATTTCGCGTTGAAGACCTCAGTGATAGAGAGATGGTAGACGACGAAAAAGTACTTAGAAGAAGCCCGAGATTTGCAAACAACGGAAGTGCCTTTCCAGGAATCCCTACCAGCCAATTAAATACAATGGAACAGCCGAATATTTCGCATGGCATCCAGCCAAGTACAGTGCCATCAACGCAGCAGTCAGCAGGTGCTACAGGTGTTGAAGGAGCAGATGCAGTTTGTCAAGTAATTGTTTGCATTCAAAAAAATATTGAAAATGCAATTTAAATTTCGAAAATTAAACATCAACGGTCTTATGTTAAAAAAAATCTTAAATATTGCTTAAAGAACACGTTAGTTACCAAATACTTTAAGGCTAACAAACGATTGTTAAAAAATAGAATCCAAAAACAGTTCTTTAACTAATGAATACGTCAAGTCAATTTTACATGTTAATGCTGGCAACATCGTAATTCTCTCTTGTCTCTTTATAGATAAATATACAAAACAACGAATTAATTATTCATTGTTTCCTCCGGGTAGTCGAATTTCTAAATAATGTTTTGTATATTTTTAATATAAAATAACATTTTTCTTCTTTTCTTAATGTAAAATTATGTTTATGTTACATAAAAGCATAAACTAAACACATTTATAATACAGTAAAATAATAAATAGACAAATTTTTATAAAGGGTTTAAACCGATTATTTAAAAATCGAGTACTTTTAACTCATGTTGAGTATATATACATCACTATAATGTTTTTTGTAAATTTCATTGACCGATGTCTGTTTTTTGTTGAAAACACGAATTTTTTTGTTAAAAATTAGAATTTGTATTATCAATTTCTTTGAAAAGTTTGATTTTAGTATGAAAGACATACGTAAAATAGAGTATGAAATATAATGGAAATTAATTACCCCCTGAAACCTTTTATATGATAAAAAAATAGCAAATTACAAAAAATATGATAACGAAATTTAGCAAAAACATTATTTTTATTAGATAAGTCTGAAAACTTAAATATTTTCTTTAAAAGTTTTCACAAAATATTATTTGTCAAAACAGTAAAATATTTAACGTAGCTTTAAATTATGTAGACAGCTACTTTAAATTATTTGATGTTAACAAAAGATTAACATCGGTTTGTTAAGCTAACAATCGTTTTAGAATAATACTTTAAGGAATTTTAACTTTAGTTTTCCAATCGTTGTTAAATTTTTTTGCATAAGACCGCAAATCGTTTTAAATTGTTTATTTTGTTTAACACATACCGTTAATGTAACTGTTTACTACAAAAAGTCGTACAAAAATTTAAATAAATACATGCATTGCAACAACAACAATAAAAAAAGAAATATACCCAATTAAAAAGGCGTCAAATAAATGTTTGCGCAATAAGTAAAAATAACACCAAATGTTTATATTTACCGTTATATTTTTGATTTTATAATGTTCTGTAGTGGTCGTTTTTGGGATTTCATAGATTTTCAACTTCAAAACAACTTAAATAATTATTATGTTAATTTTTTTTTTTCTTTTTTTGATGTAAAATAACTTTTTATTAACTTAACTTAACTTTAACTTGTTAGTTTGCATATAAACGATTTCAAAATATATAGTATTTTGTCTGGTCATGGAAATTCATTCGAGCGGCTCTTCATACTTTCTGAAAGAAACAAATCATAAAATTTGTGAAATCAAACTAAATTAAAAGAATAAAATGCTTACTTGGACTAATATTTTAGGTCAATAAAAACTTGTGTTCATATTTAGTAATTCCAGCACCATCGTCTTAAAGTGTATCACCTAAAACCATAGTCAAAAGTGGGTTAATTAGAAATTATAACAAAATATTTTCAAATAATAAATTTTGCTTACTTTAACATTTGATTATCACACTGCAACAACCAGAATTTTCTCTTATACTTATCCAGGTAATTTATTCCATCAGCTATTATTTTTTTTTTGTTTTAATATATATTAAAATTTACTTTAAATTTAAACAATCAAAATTTAATTATCACTTCTTTACTTCATTCATACGTTCTATTATTTTCTTTTGTATTGATCTCAATTTAAATGAGCACCTACACATAGTTGTGTATTCAGCCATTAGATCACATACAAAAAGTAGTAGGGGTTTGTGTCTAAGATAGAATGGGTAAAATTTGAATGGGTAAAATTTGATTGTGATGATAGATTTTATTTAAAGATAAAACTTTGTAAAAAGAAAACAAAAATAATCATTATTAACAAAAAAATATAGATTGATGATTAAAAACAAAGTAAAAATTAATTTTAGGAACATTTTGTGAGTATTTGGTGTAAATGTTAATGTTATACACATCTCAAAAGTTCTTATAACATGAGAGATTGACAACACTGTGCTGCATCAAATGTGACTCCATTTTTTACTACCTTCTCATACAACATTTTTCGCTCAGTTTTAATTGCGTTTTGCAATTAAAACATAAAACCAAGGTATAGAGAAAGATTACCAAAGAGCTTTTAACTCTTTTCTTTCTGAATTTCAACCAATAAACATCAAAAACATAAGATATTAATCTTAGTGAAATATTAAAGTTAATATACATGAGGTATTCAAAACGAATCTAAAAGTGCAAGTTCTAAGATAAACTCAAACAAGATTTCCTAAAGAACTACAAGTTTTATCAAATAATCAAACGAATTAAAGGTAAAGTCATTAACGTTTTGGTGTTTTAAGTGAAATTATGAGAAAATCAATCAAATTATTCCATAGAAAACTCTGTGCGAAAATCTTCTCCAAGTCAGACGCGCCTAACCTCAATTTTGCCACAGGCATAGACCACGAGGGCCTAGAATGTGCTTTGGTGGTATAGTTTGGATTTAAGGAAGAATCTTGGCACATCTCCTAAATTAATAAGCCCAACGTAATTCATTAATCATGGATATCCAATTTGGGACTTTGGAGTGTTTTAGTCCCATTTAAATCCTCCAGAATTTTCACTCTAAGGCTTTTCCAGAACACGTTTGCATAACATCATTACATAATCGCATTATATAACATTATCAAGTAACCTAATTTGAACAATAACCTAATCTATTTTAAATATGCTTTATTCTAATTTTGAATCCTAAATTTATCTAATTAAAATCACAACTATTTTTAACTAAATTTAAATTTCTACAAGTAATTAAAAACCTATAAAAAAATATGTGCTTAACCTAATAATGACCTAACTATTGCTAAAAAACCCTAAGCCTAATCAGTCTTAAATTACCTTATAATGCTTCTAACTCCAAATACATTATGAAACATGTTACTATGTCATCTATAATATTATTCTACTTAACCTAAACATAGATAAATTTTAGTAATATCTGAAATTCATCTATGTTGACTATAATTCTCGCGTGTCTTTCAATTTAGTGTTTACAAAATGAAACTTTTTCAAAATTAAACTTTCAATGTTTAAGTTAAATTGAATTTTGAAGTCATTGTACTAATTGGTTTCCGAATTTTAATAAGTCAAAATGCTTTTAATGGTTAATTAAATAAATTTATAAATTTTAAAATTAATCCTAATCATAAATATGAATAAATAATTACCTATTTTATAAATCCTATTAACTATCTTAAATTTAACCTACACTTATTATAATTTACCCTTAACTTAAAAACTAACCTTATTACCTATGTATAAAATATGAAACACCTACTAATACTTTGGCAAAAATATATTAATGCAAAAATTTAGCAAACTCTTCCACCGCATTCAGCGTGAGTTCCAATCCACATCATCAGTTCCTGTTGGAGGCCTTCATCGGATATGTATGATGCGGTAAGTCTGATAAAACTTAAATTTTACATTAAAACCTAAATTCTTATGTGGCAATTTAAAACTATCAAAGCAACAATCCTTTTAACATAAAACAATAATGTTAAACTTTGCATTACAACCTAATGTTAATGTTCGATCTGTCTAACAGTTTTTTTTTCTGTTAATTTGATACTGATCTTAACATTATGTGAAGTTTTAAATGCACTACAAGTAAATACTCTTTGATGTGTTTTTTTTTCATTTGATTTTTATGAATGAGAATACCAAAACATCTCACTAATATAAGAATTTCATTCAGAAATAATCTCTGTAAATCTCAATGGATTTTTGCTTTTATCGTTAATCAATTGTTTTCGTAGTTTTATTTTGCTATTTCATTGTATTCTTAACCCATAACTTTCGGTTAGGTTTATTCGTATAAAAAAATGTCATAAGTATTTAAAGATTTTGTGAACATGTATTTATAAAAACTTAGTATTGAAATATATTCAGATCTAAAATTTTTCTTGTAATTTTGATATAATGATTAGAAATATTATTATGTTTAGTATGAATTTAAGTTATTTTCTAATTTTGTTTAAAATTTCATTTGTTTAAGAATAAATTAGTTTAAGCAAAATGAATTGCTAGTCGGAATTGATAAGGGTGTTTTCTTTCGATATGGATAGGTTGATTATAAAGTAAAATCTTTTAGTTTTTTTTTTAATGTGGGGTTTCCAGAAATATTTAGCCTTGGAAACATGGAAGGCGCGGGTTATGAGGCTTTTCTCTTTCAAGGACATTAGAGAGAGATACATAAGGATTAAATCTCGAACATCTTTGCTTTTTTTTCTATATTAATTCGTAAATGACTAGATGGGGTAAAATTTAGTTCGAAAGCTAGTCATTCTGGCCCTTACATCTAAGAATAATTAAATAAATAGGGAGTCTATAATAAGACTTTATGTAACGAGACTGGAAGTAATAGGAAAGGACCGAACCTCCCCACATCACTGTTGCTAGCATTACAAAGGCTCCCGTAGTCCTATCCCTATATCTTCTCTGGGCTTTTGTAGTTTATTTGGTGCATTGTCTGGTAATTCCTAAATATAAAGTTTCGAGGACTTTTCGGTGAAATATAACCACTGTGCGTTTGATTCAAATTTGGACTTAAATTACAAGGTTTTTGACATGGTCTTTGGAGTCTCGTTTGGCAAAGTATTTGTACGTTACATATAAATAAAATGGCGCCCAACGTGGGGCCGATAAAACCAAAAATATTCGATAGTTTTTGGTCGATAAAACCAAAAATATTCGACTGTTTTGGCTCAATATGATAATTTAAATTTTGTCAGATTTCAATACCAAAACATTTTCATCGTTTAATAATCTATCATGGTTTTATCTGCTCTGCAAATCAGTTTTTTTTTCTCATTAACTAAATTTCAATATTTAGCTTTACGTTCAAATGTTATAGTTTTAGAAAGTTTGTTTTTTGTCAAATAATTTTTAGAATTTGGCTGGAATTTTCGACTATTTGAGGACGTTAATTTCGAATAAGTTGACCGCTTAATTTCTAAGGATTCTTTTTTTTCAATTAACATTTTCTTTTCTATAAGATTTGCTTGTTTATGCATATATTTTAAAAAATGATTTTAAAAAATCAATATTTTATGAAGCGTGATTAGCAACCAAGAAGCATTTTGGAATTTATTATCTTTGCTGTTTGCGAGTTAGTGACCAATGGTTCTTTGGTGATACTGGTAGAAAAAGATTATATAAGTATCTAGCTATGGCTAAAAGATTTTGAGTTTATTTTCATTTTTGAGTATATCCTATAGCCCGGATTTTTTTTATTTTATGTGAGAGATTTTTATCCTAGATTTTTGCATTACCCTATCCTTATATCCTTTGAAAACACCCGTTTATTTATATAAACAACTTAATTTTCTTAATAAAAGATTATTTGGAAATAATTTCATAATAATCGAAAAATAAATTGTTATACTGAGATATTATTCCAATATTTAATAAATTGATTGTTAAAAAATCACTTTTTCATAAGTTAAAAAAAATTTTAGAATTTCTTCATGTGAACTTTTAAGAAACATAATTTCGTTTATTATATTAGTTTTTTTTAATCTTGAGTTTTCTTCAGGTTGGTTTTTTTTTTTAATCTTCATTGAAGTTTTAAATAATATTTTTTTTTTTGACTTTTTAACCAGAAATTTTCATTAGTTTCCAGCGGTGATACTGGATTTAAATTTCCTTTTTTAAGGTATAGCTTTTTCTACACTTTTAGTAAGATTTTTGGTTTTGAATAGCAATCTGTGTATATTTGGGGAGAATTAAAATCTTCGTTAGTATAATTGGAACTTTACTTTGTTTAGTTTCCTAAATTTGGTATTGAAAATGTCGGTACCAGGTACATCACCAGAGTTGAATATGCCTCCACCACTTCCTTTGGCACCATTACAAATTGAGCCATCAGTTTATCATGTCTGTCACGAGACTATGGTGGAAGGATCGGATTGCGTTATAATCCATGTTTGCTCTCATGCGTTTCATAGAAATTGCATCGAGTCCTCTCTCTCTTCTAACTCAGAATGTCCTGAATGTCACCGACCTTTACAGCTGTCTGAACTACGGAAATTAATAATTGTCACAAGGCTGCCTACTGCTAGAACGGCTAAAGCTAAGCCTAGAGGTGCTTTGGCAAAGCATTACAATACCCGTAGTTCACAAAGAAATGTTTTTGAGGAAGCAAATGCTCAAATTTTAACAAATTTTACAGAAGACAGTTCAAATACAAACTTACCAAATGATAATGTTTTAGAATCTTCTCTCAGACAAGACCCTCGTACACCGCCACAACCTCTTACCAGTAGTATTGACTACACAGAAATAAACAGAATGATTCAGGAAAGTTTGACCCAAATGTTGCAAAACTTAAATTTACCATCTTAAAACCCAAATGCTTATTCCAATCATCAGAATTTTTCAAATAATAATGAAAATAGACAATCAAATTATGCCGAATCACACAGGCAACAGCCTCGTCTTAACCCCAATAATCCCTATTCTCTTTCACCTATTGCCATTTCAAATTTTAGTTCAAATTCTATACATGCAGATAAGATTCCTTCAGTCATACAAAACTGGAACTTGAAATTTGATGGTTCATCATCCGGTTTGCATGTAGAAGAATTTTTGTGTCGTATTAGATCCTTGACCAAAGATAATTTCAATGGTGATTTCACCGTTATCTGTAGAAATTTACATATTCTTCTCACTGGGAAGGCCCGCGATTGGTACTGGCGGTACCATAAACAGGTCCAGACCATCCAGTGGGATGAATTTTGCGACGCTATTAGGTCACAGTATAAAGAGTACAAATCCTCCTTTGACATTCGCGAAGAAGTGCGAAATCGCAAACAAAAGGCTGGTGAAACTTTCGACGCATTCTTCGAAGCAATTTTATCCATTATGGATCGTCTTCCAACTCCCATGTCGGACATGGAGTTGATTGAAGTCCTTGCTAGGAACTTACGTCCTGAAATTAGTCAGGACTTACTCTACGTACCAATTCACTCCATTTCGCATTTGCGTAAGCTTGTGCAAATGCGAGAGCACTTTTTAAATGAAAAATCGGTGCGCAAAACACATTCAAACAGAAATCCTGAGCCGGCAATGAAGCGTAGGTATATTGCAGACTTGGAGACTGCCACCGAAAATGTTATGGATCATGAGCAATTTGACTGTTCAATAGATGCCATTCAAAAATTAGAAGCTTCAACCACATGTTGGAACTGCGATGAAATCGGTCACCATTGGCAGAACTGCTTAAAAGACCGAACAATATTTTGTTACGGCTGTGGATTGAAAAATACGTATAAACCGAATTGTGCAAAGTGTTTGGCCCGTAAAAACCAGGGTCCAAAAAACTTTCGATCCTCGGGTCCTCCGATGGACAAACTTTAATTAATACCAAGTGTGACAATATTTTAACGACCAAATATGACAATAAAATATTTACCAAATGTGACAAGTCGATTAATACCGATTTTGATAACTTTTTACATGACTTTCCACTTTCAGAACATAAAAACAAGCCAATAACTGTTCTTAAACGTCCCAAAACTCAGAATAATTTGAATTATGATGTTGATTTAGCTCGATTAATTAGTCCTAAAACACCTTATCATACCCGATGGAAAAATTATATTAGAAAACGCGATGAAATTTTCAACGTAGACTCATTGTCTGAAAGTATCTGCAGAAAACCGAAACGTTCTACAATTCGCTTACGTAAATTCTTGAAACTTCGAAAATTTTGTCGTAGTTTTGTAGTTTCGACAATTATTTCAAATCCCCAGGATTTGAGATATTATGCCAAAATTTCATTTTTACAATTTGAAGAACTAGGTTTACTAGATACTGGGGCAAATATAAGCTGCATAGGGTCTGAATTAGCGTCGTTTGACTTCTCTAAATTTTCTTGCTATACGAAAGTCAAAAGTTAAAACAGCTGACGGAAACTTACAACAAGTTTATGGTTGGCTGGATGTCGATGTAACATTTAGAAACGAGTGCAGAAAGATTCAATTGTTTGTGATACCTTCAATATCTCAAAGATTGATTCTTGGGATTGACTTTTGGAAGAAATTTGCACTGTTTCCAGACTTTGTTGGATCTGTTGACATGATATGTTTAAACAATAAGTCCAACTTGTCCATATCTGGTTTATCCGATCTCAAAAAGAAATCCGAATGGTTGTCCGAGAAAAATGGTGAATCTTCCATAGATAAAAATTTATATCCATTGACCGATAGGCAACGGCAACAGCTTAATTCTGTTATTAATCTCTTCCCGAATTTTGAAAAACAAGGGTTGGGGAGAACCAGTCTTATTAGACACTCGATCGATGTAGGTAACACTACACCTATTAAGTCACGGTTCTATCCGGTTTCTCCCGCGGTTGAGAAACTGATGTTTGGTGAACTTGATCGAATGTTGGCGCTAGGGGTAATAGAACCTTCAAATTCCCCCTGGAGTTCACCAATGCGTTTGGTTGTAAAGCCAAATAAGGTCCGCTTGTGCCTTGATGCACGAAAGGTTAATTCCGTAACCAAAAAGGATGCTTATCCTTTACCGAACCTTGAGGGTATATTTGGTTGACTTCCACAAGCCAACCTAATCACGAAGCTAGATCTGAAAGATGCTTACTGGCAGATTGCCTTAGATGAAAAATCCAAAAGTCTGACAGCATTTACTGTTCCGGGAAGGCCTTTGTACCAGTTCGTGGTAATGCCTTTTGGGTTAATGGATGATATCATTCCACCTGATCTTCGGCACTGTGTCTTTGGGTATCTCGATGATTTAGTTATCGTTTCTGAAGATTTTACATCGCATTTAGAAGTTTTAGTTCGTATAGCATCACAATTTAGGAAAGCCAATCTGACTCTAAATGTGTCGAAATCCAAATTTTGCGTGACAAAGGTGAACTACTTAGGATACGTGATAGGAAACGGAGGTATTACAACTGATCCCGAAAAAGTAACAGCGATAAACAACTGGCCTGTTCCAAAAACATGGTATCGACGCTTCATCGAGAACTTTTCGTCAGTAGTATTTCCAATATCAGAGGTCTTATCAACAAAGAAAGTATTTAGGTGGACGCAGGAAGCTCAAGAAGCATTTGAGAGAGTGAAAACGTTACTCACCTCGGCTCCTGTGTTGACGAATCCCGATTTCAGTAAGAAATTCTTTCTTCATTGTGACGCCAGTGATTTCGGAATCGGCGCAGTTCTGGTGCAATTGGAGGAACAAGGTGAAGACGTCCAATTGCATACATGAGTAAGAAACTTAATTCCGCGCAACGAAATTACAGCGTCACGGAGAGAGAATGTCTTGCTGCAATGGAGGCAATCAAAAGATTTCGCTGTTATTTGGAGATGCAGGAGTTCGAGGTGATAACCGATCACTCTAGTTTGCTATGGCTCATGCGACAACCAGACTTGAGCGGAAGATTGGCCAGGTGGGTCTTTAAACTGCAAGCCTACAACTTTACAATTAGCCACCGAAAAGGTAAAGACCATATCGTTCCTGATGCTCTATCCAGAATTCCTACAGAACATATTGAAGCTTTAGAAATATTAGAACCGGAAATTGATTTAGACTCTCCACATTTTAAGGACAATGATTATGAAATTTTGAAAAATAAAGTATCTTGTAATCCAAAACAATTTCCAGACATCAAGATAATCGATAACTACAATTATTATAGAAACCAACATTATAATGGTAATGAGAACGAAGAAGAACTTTGTTGGAAGCTTTGGATTCCATACCAGTTACGAAAAGACACTATCAGAAAAGCACATGATGATCCAGTAAAAGCTCACGGAGGTATGGCCAAGACTTTGGAATTGCTCAGACGACACTTTTTCTGCAAAACAACAAAATCCCCAAATTTTGTGATGAAACCACCAATGTCGGTCTCAACTGTGTCTGAACGTCCATTTCAGCGCCTTTTCATCGACCTACTTGGTCCATATCCTCGCAGCAAATCTGGCTATATTGGTCTATTAATTGTGCTAGATCATCTGTCGAAATTCCACTGGTTGTGTCCATTGCGGAAATTTACCTCTACAGCAATTCAAGAATTTTTAAAGAAACACATTTTTCATGTATACGGCGTTCCCGAAACAATCGTGAGCGATAACGGCTCTCAGTTTCGTGCAAACGACTTAAATGCATTTTTTACTACGTATGGGATCAAACATATCTACACTGCGTTATACTCCCCCCAGTCCAACGCCTCGGAACGCGTAAACAGGTCACTTATTGCTGGTATCAGAGCATATCTAAAGTCCGATCATCGCTTATGGGATGATAAGCTTTCGGAAATCAGTTGTGCCCTCCGGAATTCTTATCACCAGTCTATTAATACTTCTCCTTTTCATGCTTTATTTGGATTTGATATGATTACTCATGCAGCTTCATACGAGCTGTTGAGAAAAGTGCAATTAGTAGATGAGCCTACAGCGAAAATATCCAAGGACGATAGTTTACAACTTATACGTCAAGACATCCGTAAATGTATAAAACTAGCACAGGATAAAAATCAGCATCAATACAATCTTAGAACACGATTACCAAACTTTAAAATCGGTGAAGAAGTTTTGCGAAGAAACTTTACGCAAAGTAGTTTTGAAAAGCACTACAATGCAAAACTTTCTCCCCTATTTGTGAAAGCCAAAATAAAGGAGAAGATTGGCAACCATTATTATCTATTAGAGGATATGAATGGGAAACAAATTGAAACTTATCATGGAAAAGATATTCGAAAATAACGCCCTTTTTCCACTCAATTTTCCACGTAAACCTTGAAAATAGTCTGGTTTTGTAGTGGTCGTTTTTGGGATTTCATAGATTTTCAACTTCAAAACAACTTAAATAATTATTATGTTAAATTTTTTTTTTTTTTGATGTAAAATAACTTTTTATTAACTTAACTTAACTTTAACTTGTTAGTTTGCATATAAACGATTTCAAAATATATAGTATTTTGTCTGGTCATGGAAATTCATTCGAGCGGCTCTTCATACTTTCTGAAAGAAACAAATCATAAAATTTGTGAAATCAAACTAAATTAAAAGAATAAAATGCTTACTTGGACTAATATTTTAGGTCAATAAAAACTTGTGTTCATATTTAGTAATTCCAGCACCATCGTCTTAAAGTGTATCACCTAAAACCATAGTCAAAAGTGGGTTAATTAGAAATTATAACAAAATATTTTCAAATAATAAATTTTGCTTACTTTAACATTTGATTATCACACTGCAACAACCAGAATTTTCTCTTATACTTATCCAGGTAATTTATTCCATCAGCTATTATTTTTTTTTTGTTTTAATATATATTAAAATTTACTTTAAATTTAAACAATCAAAATTTAATTATCACTTCTTTACTTCATTCATACGTTCTATTATTTTCTTTTGTATTGATCTCAATTTAAATGAGCACCTACACATAGTTGTGTATTCAGCCATTAGATCACATACAAAAAGTAGTAGGGGTTTGTGTCTAAGATAGAATGGGTAAAATTTGAATGGGTAAAATTTGATTGTGATGATAGATTTTATTTAAAGATAAAACTTTGTAAAAAGAAAACAAAAATAATCATTATTAACAAAAAAATATAGATTGATGATTAAAAACAAAGTAAAAATTAATTTTAAGAACATTTTGTGAGTATTTGGTGTAAATGTTAATGTTATACACATCTCAAAAGTTCTTATAACATGAGAGATTGACATCAAATGTGACTTCATTTTTTACTACCTTCTCATACAACATTTTTCGCTCAGTTTTAATTGCGTTTTGCAGTTAAAACATAAAACCAAGGTATAGAGAAAGATTACCAAAGAGCTTTTAACTCTTTTCTTTCTGAATTTCAACTAATAAACATCAAAAACATAAGATATTAATCTTAGTGAAATATTAAAGTTAATATACATGAGGTATTCAAAACGAATCTAAAAGTGCAAGTTCTAAGATAAACTCAAACAAGATTTCCTAAAGAACTACAAGTTTTATCAAATAATCAAACGAATTAAAGGTAAAGTCATTAACGTTTTGGTGTTTTAAGTGAAATTATGAGAAAATCAATCAAATTATTCCATAGAAAACTCTGTGCGAAAATCTTCTCCAAGTCAGACGCGCCTAACCTCAATTTTGCCACAGGCCTGGGACAGCCATAGACCACGAGGGCCTAGAATGTGCTTTGGTGGTATAGTTTGGATTTGAGGAAGAATCTTGGCACATCTCCTAAATTAATAAACCCAATGTAATTCATTAATCATGGATATCCAATTTGGGACTTTGGAGTGTTTTAGTCCCATTTAAATCCTCCAGAATTTCCACTCTAAGGCTTTTCCAGAACACGTTTGCATAACATCATTACATAATCGCATTATATAACATTATCATGTAACCTAATTTGAACAATAACCTAATCTATTTTAAATATGCTTTATTCTAATTTTCAATCCTAAATTTATCTAATTAAAATCACAACTATTTTTAACTAAATTTAAATTTCTACAAGTAATTAAAAACCTATAAAAAAATATGTGCTTAACCTAATAATGACCTAACTATTGCTAAAAAACCCTAAGCCTAATCAATCTTAAATTACCTTATAATGCTTCTAACTCCAAATACATTATGAAACATGTTACTATGTCATCTATAATATTATTCAACTTAACCTAAACATAGATAAATTTTAGTAATATCTGAAATTCATCTATGTTGACTATAATTCTCGCGTGTCTTTCAATTTAGTGTTTACAAAATGAAACTTTTTCAAAATTAAACTTTCAATGTTTAAGTTAAATTGAATTTTGAAGTCATTGTACTAATTGGTTTCCGAATTTTAATAAGTCAAAATGCTTTTAATGGTTAATTAAATAAATTTATAAATTTTAAAATTAATCCTAATCATAAATATGAATAAATAATTACCTATTTTATAAATCCTATTAACTATCTTAAATTTAACCTACACTTATTATAATTTACCCTTAACTTAAAAACTAACCTTATTACCTATGTATAAAATATGAAACACCTACTAATACTTTGGCAAAAATATATTAATGCAAAAATTTAGCAAACTCTTCCACCGCATTCAGCGTGAGTTCCAATCCACATCATCAGTTCCTGTTGGAGGCCTTCATCGGATATGTATGATGCGGTAAGTCTGATAAAACTTAAATTTTACATTAAAACCTAAATTCTTATGTGGCAATTTAAAACTATCAAAGCAACAATCCTTTTAACATAAAACAATAATGTTAAACTTTGCATTACAACCTAATGTTAATGTTCGATCTGTCTAACAGTTTTTTTTTCTGTTAATTTGATACTGATCTTAACATTATGTGAAGTTTTAAATGCACTACAAGTAAATACTCTTTGATGTGTTTTTTTTTCATTTGATTTTTATGAATGAGAATACCAAAACATCTCACTAATATAAGAATTTCATTCAGAAATAATCTCTGTAAATCTCAATGGATTTTTGCTTTTATCGTTAATCAATTGTTTTCGTAGTTTTATTTTGCTATTTCATTGTATTCTTAACCCATAACTTTCGGTTAGGTTTATTCGTATAAAAAAATGTCATAAGTATTTAAAGATTTTGTGAACATGTATTTATAAAAACTTAGTATTGAAATATATTCAGATCTAAAATTTTTCTTGTAATTTTGATATAATGATTAGAAATATTATTATGTTTAGTATGAATTTAAGTTATTTTCTAATTTTGTTTAAAATTTCATTTGTTTAAGAATAAATTAGTTTAAGCAAAATGAATTGCTAGTCGGAATTGATAAGGGTGTTTTCTTTCGATATGGATAGGTTGATTATAAAGTAAAATCTTTTAGTTTTTTTTTTAATGTGGGGTTTCCAGAAATATTTAGCCTTGGAAACATGGAAGGCGCGGGTTATGAGGCTTTTCTCTTTCAAGGACATTAGAGAGAGATACATAAGGATTAAATCTCGAACATCTTTGCTTTTTTTTCTATATTAATTCGTAAATGACTAGATGGGGTAAAATTTAGTTCGAAAGCTAGTCATTCTGGCCCTTACATCTAAGAATAATTAAATAAATAGGGAGTCTATAATAAGACTTTATGTAACGAGACTGGAAGTAATAGGAAAGGACCGAACCTCCCCACATCACTGTTGCTAGCATTACAAAGGCTCCCGTAGTCCTATCCCTATATCTTCTCTGGACTTTTGTAGTTTATTTGGTGCATTGTCTGGTAATTCCTAAATATAAAGTTTCGAGGACTTTTCGGTGAAATATAACCACTGTGCGTTTGATTCAAATTTGGACTTAAATTACAAGGTTTTTGACATGGTCTTTGGAGTCTCGTTTGGCAAAGTATTTGTACGTTACATATAAATAAAATGGCGCCCAACGTGGGGCCGATAAAACCAAAAATATTCGATAGTTTTTGGTCGATAAAACCACAAATATTCGACTGTTTTGGCTCAATATGATAATTTAAATTTTGTCAGATTTCAATACCAAAACATTTTCATCGTTTAATAATCTATCATGGTTTTATCTGCTCTGCAAATCAGTTTTTTTTTCTCATTAACTAAATTTCAATATTTAGCTTTACGTTCAAATGTTATAGTTTTAGAAAGTTTGTTTTTTGTCAAATAATTTTTAGAATTTGGCTGGAATTTTCGACTATTTGAGGACGTTAATTTCGAATAAGTTGACCGCTTAATTTCTAAGGATTCTTTTTTTTCAATTAACATTTTCTTTTCTATAAGATTTGCTTGTTTATGCATATATTTTAAAAAATGATTTTAAAAAATCAATATTTTATGAAGCGTGATTAGCAACCAAGAAGCATTTCGGAATTTATTATCTTTGCTGTTTGCGAGTTAGTGACCAATGGTTCTTTGGTGATACTGGTAGAAAAAGATTATATAAGTATCTAGCTATGGCTAAAAGATTTTGAGTTTATTTTCATTTTTGAGTATATCCTATAGCCCGGATTTTTTTTATTTTATGTGAGAGATTTTTATCCTAGATTTTTGCATTACCCTATCCTTATATCCTTTGAAAACACCCGTTTATTTATATAAACAACTTAATTTTCTTAATAAAAGATTATTTGGAAATAATTTCATAATAATCGAAAAATAAATTGTTATACTGAGATATTATTCCAATATTTAATAAATTGATTGTTAAAAAATCACTTTTTCATAAGTTAAAAAAAATTTTAGAATTTCTTCATGTGAACTTTTAAGAAACATAATTTCGTTTATTATATTAGTTTTTTTTAATCTTGAGTTTTCTTCAGGTTGGTTTGAATACAAAACAATTCTACATACATAATTTTTTTTTTTTTAATCTTCATTGAAGTTTTAAATAATATTTTTTTTTTTTGACTTTTTAACCAGAAATTTTCATTAGTTTCCAGCGGTGATACTGGATTTAAATTTCCTTTTTTAAGGTATAGCTTTTTCTACACTTTTAGTAAGATTTTTGGTTTTGAATAGCAATCTGTGTATATTTGGGGAGAATTAAAATCTTCGTTAGTATAATTGGAACTTTACTTTGTTTAGTTTCCTAAATTTGGTATTGAAAATGTCGGTACCAGGTACATCACCAGAGTTGAATATGCCTCCACCACTTCCTTTGGCACCATTACAAATTGAGCCATCAGTTTATCATGTCTGTCACGAGACTATGGTGGAAGGATCGGATTGCGTTATAATCCATGTTTGCTCTCATGCGTTTCATAGAAATTGCATCGAGTCCTCTCTCTCTTCTAACTCAGAATGTCCTGAATGTCACCGACCTTTACAGCTGTCTGAACTACGGAAATTAATAATTGTCACAAGGCTGCCTACTGCTAGAACGGCTAAAGCTAAGCCTAGAGGTGCTTTGGCAAAGCATTACAATACCCGTAGTTCACAAAGAAATGTTTTTGAGGAAGCAAATGCTCAAATTTTAACAAATTTTACAGAAGACAGTTCAAATACAAACTTACCAAATGATAATGTTTTAGAATCTTCTCTTAGACAAGACCCTCGTACACCGCCACAACCTCTTACCAGTAGTATTGACTACACAGAAATAAACAGAATGATTCAGGAAAGTTTGACCCAAATGTTGCAAAACTTAAATTTACCATCTTAAAACCCAAATGCTTATTCCAATCATCAGAATTTTTCAAATAATAATGAAAATAGACAATCAAATTATGCCGAATCACACAGGCAACAGCCTCGTCTTAACCCCAATAATCCCTATTCTCTTTCACCTATTGCCATTTCAAATTTTAGTTCAAATTCTATACATGCAGATAAGATTCCTTCAGTCATACAAAACTGGAACTTGAAATTTGATGGTTCATCATCCGGTTTGCATGTAGAAGAATTTTTGTGCCGTATTAGATCCTTGACCAAAGATAATTTCAATGGTGATTTCACCGTTATCTGTAGAAATTTACATATTCTTCTCACTGGGAAGGCCCGCGATTGGTACTGGCGGTACCATAAACAGGTCCAGACCATCCAGTGGGATGAATTTTGCGACGCTATTAGGTCACAGTATAAAGAGTACAAATCCTCCTTTGACATTCGCGAAGAAGTGCGAAATCGCAAACAAAAGGCTGGTGAAACTTTCGACGCATTCTTCGAAGCAATTTTATCCATTATGGATCGTCTTCCAACTCCCATGTCGGACATGGAGTTGATTGAAGTCCTTGCTAGGAACTTACGTCCTGAAATTAGTCAGGACTTACTCTACGTACCAATTCACTCCATTTCGCATTTGCGTAAGCTTGTGCAAATGCGAGAGCACTTTTTAAATGAAAAATCGGTGCGCAAAACACATTCAAACAGAAATCCTGAGCCGGCAATGAAGCGTAGGTATATTGCAGACTTGGAGACTGCCACCGAAAATGTTATGGATCATGAGCAATTTGACTGTTCAATAGATGCCATTCAAAAATTAGAAGCTTCAACCACATGTTGGAACTGCGATGAAATCGGTCACCATTGGCAGAACTGCTTAAAAGACCGAACAATATTTTGTTACGGCTGTGGATTGAAAAATACGTATAAACCGAATTGTGCAAAGTGTTTGGCCCGTAAAAACCAGGGTCCAAAAAACTTTCGATCCTCGGGTCCTCCGATGGACAAACTTTAATTAATACCAAGTGTGACAATATTTTAACGACCAAATATGACAATAAAATATTTACCAAATGTGACAAGTCGATTAATACCGATTTTGATAACTTTTTACATGACTTTCCACTTTCAGAACATAAAAACAAGCCAATAACTGTTCTTAAACGTCCCAAAACTCAGAATAATTTGAATTATGATGTTGATTTAGCTCGATTAATTAGTCCTAAAACACCTTATCATACCCGATGGAAAAATTATATTAGAAAACGCGATGAAATTTTCAACGTAGACTCATTGTCTGAAAGTATCTGCAGAAAACCGAAACGTTCTACAATTCGCTTACGTAAATTCTTGAAACTTCGAAAATTTTGTCGTAGTTTTGTAGTTTCGACAATTATTTCAAATCCCCAGGATTTGAGATATTATGCCAAAATTTCATTTTTACAATTTGAAGAACTAGGTTTACTAGATACTGGGGCAAATATAAGCTGCATAGGGTCTGAATTAGCGTCGTTTGACTTCTCTAAATTTTCTTGCTATACGAAAGTCAAAAGTTAAAACAGCTGACGGAAACTTACAACAAGTTTATGGTTGGCTGGATGTCGATGTAACATTTAGAAACGAGTGCAGAAAGATTCAATTGTTTGTGATACCTTCAATATCTCAAAGATTGATTCTTGGGATTGACTTTTGGAAGAAATTTGCACTGTTTCCAGACTTTGTTGGATCTGTTGACATGATATGTTTAAACAATAAGTCCAACTTGTCCATATCTGGTTTATCCGATCTCAAAAAGAAATCCGAATGGTTGTCCGAGAAAAATGGTGAATCTTCCATAGATAAAAATTTATATCCATTGACCGATAGGCAACGGCAACAGCTTAATTCTGTTATTAATCTCTTCCCGAATTTTGAAAAACAAGGGTTGGGGAGAACCAGTCTTATTAGACACTCGATCGATGTAGGTAACACTACACCTATTAAGTCACGGTTCTATCCGGTTTCTCCCGCGGTTGAGAAACTGATGTTTGGTGAACTTGATCGAATGTTGGCGCTAGGGGTAATAGAACCTTCAAATTCCCCCTGGAGTTCACCAATGCGTTTGGTTGTAAAGCCAAATAAGGTCCGCTTGTGCCTTGATGCACGAAAGGTTAATTCCGTAACCAAAAAGGATGCTTATCCTTTACCGAACCTTGAGGGTATATTTGGTTGACTTCCACAAGCCAACCTAATCACGAAGCTAGATCTGAAAGATGCTTACTGGCAGATTGCCTTAGATGAAAAATCCAAAAGTCTGACAGCATTTACTGTTCCGGGAAGGCCTTTGTACCAGTTCGTGGTAATGCCTTTTGGGTTAATGGATGATATCATTCCACCTGATCTTCGGCACTGTGTCTTTGGGTATCTCGATGATTTAGTTATCATTTCTGAAGATTTTACATCGCATTTAGAAGTTTTAGTTCGTATAGCATCACAATTTAGGAAAGCCAATCTGACTCTAAATGTGTCGAAATCCAAATTTTGCGTGACAAAGGTGAACTACTTAGGATACGTGATAGGAAACGGAGGTATTACAACTGATCCCGAAAAAGTAACAGCGATAAACAACTGGCCTGTTCCAAAAACATGGTATCGACGCTTCATCGAGAACTTTTCGTCAGTAGTATTTCCAATATCAGAGGTCTTATCAACAAAGAAAGTATTTAGGTGGACGCAGGAAGCTCAAGAAGCATTTGAGAGAGTGAAAACGTTACTCACCTCGGCTCCTGTGTTGACGAATCCCGATTTCAGTAAGAAATTCTTTCTTCATTGTGACGCCAGTGATTTCGGAATCGGCGCAGTTCTGGTGCAATTGGAGGAACAAGGTGAAGACGTCCAATTGCATACATGAGTAAGAAACTTAATTCCGCGCAACGAAATTACAGCGTCACGGAGAGAGAATGTCTTGCTGCAATGGAGGCAATCAAAAGATTTCGCTGTTATTTGGAGATGCAGGAGTTCGAGGTGATAACCGATCACTCTAGTTTGCTATGGCTCATGCGACAACCAGACTTGAGCGGAAGATTGGCCAGGTGGGTCTTTAAACTGCAAGCCTACAACTTTACAATTAGCCACCGAAAAGGTAAAGACCATATCGTTCCTGATGCTCTATCCAGAATTCCTACAGAACATATTGAAGCTTTAGAAATATTAGAACCGGAAATTGATTTAGACTCTCCACATTTTAAGGACAATGATTATGAAATTTTGAAAAATAAAGTATCTTGTAATCCAAAACAATTTCCAGACATCAAGATAATCGATAACTACATTTATTATAGAAACCAACATTATAATGGTAATGAGAACGAAGAAGAACTTTGTTGGAAGCTTTGGATTCCATACCAGTTACGAAAAGACACTATCAGAAAAGCACATGATGATCCAGTAAAAGCTCACGGAGGTATGGCCAAGACTTTGGAATTGCTCAGACGACACTTTTTCTGGCCTGGAATGGTTCGTGACGTACGGAATTATGTCCGAGAATGCACTATATGCAAAACAACAAAATCCCCAAATTTTGTGATGAAACCACCAATGTCGGTCTCAACTGTGTCTGAACGTCCATTTCAGCGCCTTTTCATCGACCTACTTGGTCCATATCCTCGCAGCAAATCTGGCTATATTGGTCTATTAATTGTGCTAGATCATCTGTCGAAATTCCACTGGTTGTGTCCATTGCGGAAATTTACCTCTACAGCAATTCAAGAATTTTTAAAGAAACACATTTTTCATGTATACGGCGTTCCCGAAACAATCGTGAGCGATAACGGCTCTCAGTTTCGTGCAAACGACTTAAATGCATTTTTTACTACGTATGGGATCAAACATATCTACACTGCGTTATACTCCCCCCAGTCCAACGCCTCGGAACGCGTAAACAGGTCACTTATTGCTGGTATCAGAGCATATCTAAAGTCCGATCATCGCTTATGGGATGATAAGCTTTCGGAAATCAGTTGTGCCCTCCGGAATTCTTATCACCAGTCTATTAATACTTCTCCTTTTCATGCTTTATTTGGATTTGATATGATTACTCATGCAGCTTCATACGAGCTGTTGAGAAAAGTGCAATTAGTAGATGAGCCTACAGCGAAAATATCCAAGGACGATAGTTTACAACTTATACGTCAAGACATCCGTAAATGTATAAAACTAGCACAGGATAAAAATCAGCATCAATACAATCTTAGAACACGATTACCAAACTTTAAAATCGGTGAAGAAGTTTTGCGAAGAAACTTTACGCAAAGTAGTTTTGAAAAGCACTACAATGCAAAACTTTCTCCCCTATTTGTGAAAGCCAAAATAAAGGAGAAGATTGGCAACCATTATTATCTATTAGAGGATATGAATGGGAAACAAATTGAAACTTATCATGGAAAAGATATTCGAAAATAACGCCCTTTTTCCACTCAATTTTCCACGTAAACCTTGAAAATAGTCTGGTTTTGTAGTGGTCGTTTTTGGGATTTCATAGATTTTCAACTTCAAAACAACTTAAATAATTATTATGTTAAATTTTTTTTTTTTTTTTGATGTAAAATAACTTTTTATTAACTTAACTTAACTTTAACTTGTTAGTTTGCATATAAACGATTTCAAAATATATAGTATTTTGTCTGGTCATGGAAATTCATTCGAGCGGCTCTTCATACTTTCTGAAAGAAACAAATCATAAAATTTGTGAAATCAAACTAAATTAAAAGAATAAAATGCTTACTTGGACTAATATTTTAGGTCAATAAAAACTTGTGTTCATATTTAGTAATTCCAGCACCATCGTCTTAAAGTGTATCACCTAAAACCATAGTCAAAAGTGGGTTAATTAGAAATTATAACAAAATATTTTCAAATAATAAATTTTGCTTACTTTAACATTTGATTATCACACTGCAACAACCAGAATTTTCTCTTATACTTATCCAGGTAATTTATTCCATCAGCTATTATTTTTTTTTTGTTTTAATATATATTAAAATTTACTTTAAATTTAAACAATCAAAATTTAATTATCACTTCTTTACTTCATTCATACGTTCTATTATTTTCTTTTGTATTGATCTCAATTTAAATGAGCACCTACACATAGTTGTGTATTCAGCCATTAGATCACATACAAAAAGTAGTAGGGGTTTGTGTCTAAGATAGAATGGGTAAAATTTGAATGGGTAAAATTTGATTGTGATGATAGATTTTATTTAAAGATAAAACTTTGTAAAAAGAAAACAAAAATAATCATTATTAACAAAAAAATATAGATTGATGATTAAAAACAAAGTAAAAATTAATTTTAAGAACATTTTGTGAGTATTTGGTGTAAATGTTAATGTTATACACATCTCAAAAGTTCTTATAACATGAGAGATTGACATCAAATGTGACTTCATTTTTTACTACCTTCTCATACAACATTTTTCGCTCAGTTTTAATTGCGTTTTGCAGTTAAAACATAAAACCAAGGTATAGAGAAAGATTACCAAAGAGCTTTTAACTCTTTTCTTTCTGAATTTCAACTAATAAACATCAAAAACATAAGATATTAATCTTAGTGAAATATTAAAGTTAATATACATGAGGTATTCAAAACGAATCTAAAAGTGCAAGTTCTAAGATAAACTCAAACAAGATTTCCTAAAGAACTACAAGTTTTATCAAATAATCAAACGAATTAAAGGTAAAGTCATTAACGTTTTGGTGTTTTAAGTGAAATTATGAGAAAATCAATCAAATTATTCCATAGAAAACTCTGTGCGAAAATCTTCTCCAAGTCAGACGCGCCTAACCTCAATTTTGCCACAGGCCTGGGACAGCCATAGACCACGAGGGCCTAGAATGTGCTTTGGTGGTATAGTTTGGATTTGAGGAAGAATCTTGGCACATCTCCTAAATTAATAAACCCAATGTAATTCATTAATCATGGATATCCAATTTGGGACTTTGGAGTGTTTTAGTCCCATTTAAATCCTCCAGAATTTCCACTCTAAGGCTTTTCCAGAACACGTTTGCATAACATCATTACATAATCGCATTATATAACATTATCATGTAACCTAATTTGAACAATAACCTAATCTATTTTAAATATGCTTTATTCTAATTTTCAATCCTAAATTTATCTAATTAAAATCACAACTATTTTTAACTAAATTTAAATTTCTACAAGTAATTAAAAACCTATAAAAAAATATGTGCTTAACCTAATAATGACCTAACTATTGCTAAAAAACCCTAAGCCTAATCAATCTTAAATTACCTTATAATGCTTCTAACTCCAAATACATTATGAAACATGTTACTATGTCATCTATAATATTATTCAACTTAACCTAAACATAGATAAATTTTAGTAATATCTGAAATTCATCTATGTTGACTATAATTCTCGCGTGTCTTTCAATTTAGTGTTTACAAAATGAAACTTTTTCAAAATTAAACTTTCAATGTTTAAGTTAAATTGAATTTTGAAGTCATTGTACTAATTGGTTTCCGAATTTTAATAAGTCAAAATGCTTTTAATGGTTAATTAAAATAAATTTATAAATTTTAAAATAAATCCTAATCATAAATATGAATAAATAATTACCTATTTTATAAATCCTATTATCTATCTTAAATTTAACCTACACTTATTATAATTTACCCTTAACTTAAAAACTAACCTTATTACCTATGTATAAAATATGAAACACCTACTAATACTTTGGCAAAAATATATTAATGTAAAAATTTAGCAAACTCTTCCACCGCATTCAGCGTGAGTTCCAATCCACATCATCAGTTCCTGTTGGAGGCCTTCATCGGATATGTATGATGCGGTAAGTCTGATAAAACTTAAATTTTACATTAAAACCTAAATTCTTATGTGGCAATTTAAAACTATCAAAGCAACAATCCTTTTAACATAAAACAATAATGTTAAACTTTGCATTACAACCTAATGTTAATGTTCGATCTGTCTAACAGTTTTTTTTCTGTTAATTTGATACTGATCTTGACATTATGTGAAGTTTTAAATGCACTGCAAGTAAATACACTTTGATGTGTTTTTTTTTTCCTTTGATTTTTATGAATGAGAATACCAAAACATCTCACTAATATAAGAATTTCATTCAGAAATAATCTCTGTAAATCTCAATGGATTTTTGCTTTTATCGTTAATCAATTGTTTTCGTAGTTTTATTTTGCTATTTCATTGTATTCTTAACCCATAACTTTCGGTTAGGTTTATTCGTATAAAAAAATGTCATAAGTATTTAAAGATTTTGTGAACATGTATTTATAAAAACTTAGTATTGAAATATATTCAGATCTAAAATTTTTCTTGTAATTTTGATATAATGATTAGAAATATTATTATGTTTAGTATGAATTTAAGTTATTTTCTAATTTTGTTTAAAATTTCATTTGTTTAAGAATAAATTAGTTTAAGCAAAATGAATTGCTAGTCGGAATTGATAAGGGTGTTTTCTTTCGATATGGATAGGTTGATTATAAAGTAAAATCTTTTAGTTTTTTTTTTAATGTGGGGTTTCCAGAAATATTTAGCCTTGGAAACATGGAAGGCGCGGGTTATGAGGCTTTTCTCTTTCAAGGACATTAGAGAGAGATACATAAGGATTAAATCTCGAACATCTTTGCTTTTTTTTCTATATTAATTCGTAAATGACTAGATGGGGTAAAATTTAGTTCGAAAGCTAGTCATTCTGGCCCTTACATCTAAGAATAATTAAATAAATAGGGAGTCTATAATAAGACTTTATGTAACGAGACTGGAAGTAATAGGAAAGGACCGAACCTCCCCACACCACTGTTGCTAGCATTACAAAGGCTCCCGTAGTCCTATCCCTATATCTTCTCTGGACTTTTGTAGTTTATTTGGTGCATTGTCTGGTAATTCCTAAATATAAAGTTTCGAGGACTTTTCGGTGAAATATAACCACTGTGCGTTTGATTCAAATTTGGACTTAAATTACAAGGTTTTTGACATGGTCTTTGGAATCTCGTTTGGCAAAGTATTTGTACGTTACAGTTCTTTGAGTGTTTTCCAATGAAATTAAATTAAAAAAAAATTATTGTAAAAAAAATTTGTCCTAAATTTAAAAAAATGTCGGGAAAATTGATTTCGAAAGGCGTTATAGAATTAGCGTATTTCCATCACTATAATGGCAAATCCGCCAGGGGCTAAAATGTTCTCCTGTATAGTTAGGGCATCAGATCCCGTGCTGAAAATGAAGGAATGTTGCAATTAAAAGGGTAACCATGCAGCCCCAAATAATATACAATATGAATTAAAAGTAAAATTATTAAAACCGTCTGGAAAAAGTGGCACTCCAGCACTAGGGGCTTACCTCGTAAGTGAAAAATGATCATGGGCTATGTGTATCCCAAGAAGTAATCCGAAATATACCGGTAAACCTGAAATATTAATCTACAGTGGCTAGGAAAAGTATACTGCTATCGACGCAAAATATTAAAAATCTTTTCAAGTTTGCTACAGGGCACTTAACTCGGCTTCCAAACTTTTGGGGATCCATCATGATAATACAACATCATTTTAGCATGAATAGAGAAAAACATGTACCCCAATACTAATTCTTTTTCAATAATTTATGTTGAAAGAAGTAGATTTTTCCTAGCCACTGTAGATGAATACATCGGTTTTACCTGTATATTTCGGATTGCTCCTTGGGATACACAGCCCATGACCATTTTTCACTTCACACTTAAGCCCCTAGTGCTAGAGTGCCGCTTTTTCTAGAAGGTTTTAATAATTTTATTTTAAAATCCTTTTAATTCCATCATTCCTTCACTTTTAGCGCGGGATATGATGTCCTAACTATACGGGAGAACATTTAAGCGATTTCCCTGGCGGATTTGCCCTTATAGTGATGGAAATATGCTAATTCTATAACGCCTTTCGAAATTAATTTTGCAGGCATTTTTTTTAAATATAGGACAACTATTGTACACATTTTTTTTATACCCTTCACCAATAGGTGATAGGGTATTATAAGTTTGTGATTCCGTTTGTAATTTTTTTATTAGTGATCGTAGACCCCATAAAAATTATACCGATCGACTCAGAATCGGGAGGAGATTAAGCGATGTCCGTCTGTCTGTCTGTTGAAATCAAGTTTCTGAAGCCCCCGGAGGATGTTCTTACATAAATTATATATCAGATTTTAGGAAATTCTCCCGCAATGAACGCTATTAAATTTCATTAAAATCGGTTTATAAACACCGAAAATATCGAAAAAATACCAAAAATTAGACGAAAATTTTAAAATTTTTGATTGAAACACACTTTTAAATAACAAGAGAAAAAAGATACTCCTTTTATATTGTAAAGAAGTGTGGCATGTAGAAATAAAAATATAGTTTCTATTTAACCGGCAGAGTTTGCCACTGGTTAGACTATTACATTTGCCGTTCTTACTTTGGTAAGGGCAAATGGAGTATTCAAAAAACAAAGACAAGGCAGATGTTGCCGATTTGACTTTAATAATTAGAATCTGGTTTATTTTGGGAAGCAAGCCCTTTTTATACAAATTTCACTTAGTTTACTAATTACAAGAATTCTTATTCTATCTTATTCTAATGTTTAATCTATTCATGTTCTTTGTTTCATATTTTGGGGAATCAACCAATCATATTTAAGTTCGTCTTTGCAGTCTTGAATGAATATGTTAATAAGCAATCAATACTACCAAACGATCAACAGAACATTCGTAATACTCAATATAGTATGTGTTAGGTTTATGTGCAGTGACTGCATTGCAGTTCATTACACTAACCCACTTGTTACAAATTTGATGACGAGTAGTTTTTGTTCACGTTATCGAATGACAATTGCATTTCAATAGGGTGTTCCGTTATGATTAGTTAATCAGAGTGTTAGTCATGGATACACTACACCATCACCCTTAAGAGAAAAATTCGGGGTAAATTTTTCTAAGAACATGGATAGTTACAAAATTAAGTAAATTAATATTATATTGTATAATTATATATATTTTTTTTAAATATTTTAATTTTTTGATGGGAAAGTTTTGTTTGTGAAATTTTAATGTGTTAAAATAATATGATGTAATTAATTTACGTGGAAACATATGGCTTTAACATGTTGTTATGGAATTCTTTTTCTATTCCGTTGTAATCTATAGTTGTGTTTACATTATTCTTATCTATAATTTTATACGGTCCTTTGTAAGGGCTTTGATTTTTCTTTCTATTTTCTATTTTTACTAAAACTAAATCTCCTATATCTAACTTAAGTCTGTTTTCATAATTGTTGTTATTTGTTCTCTTTTCTTTTACCTTAATTGTCATTTCTTTAGCTCTACGAATCTAAGCGAATTGTAATCTGACTCGTAGTTCAGTTACATTGTCATCATAATTGTAAATTTTAATTGTTTGGTTGGAAATATTATCTGAAGGCAAGTATGGTAATTTCCCATATACTAATTCATATGGTGAATAGCCAGTATCAATATGAGGAGCTGTATTATAGGCGAAAGTAAAGTATGGAATCCAAGTATCCCATTCCTCATTGTTCGCTGTTGTTAACAAAAACTCATTCAAAACTCTATGATTTCTTTCAATACTACCAAGTGTTTCATGGTGATAAGGGGTTGAAAATATTTGTTTTATCTCAAGTAGTTTACACACATGTGTCATTAATTCATTAACAAATTCTGTCCCTCTGTCAGATTTTAGTATTTTGAATTGTCCATATCTTAGTATTAATTGTTCAACCAACGTTTTGGCTGTGGTGACAGCGTCTTTTGTTTGCATTGGGTGTGCGATGACAAATTTTGTCAACTCACATTGCATTGTCAATATGTAGCGGTAACCGTTTGACATGCGTAACGGGCCTACGGTGTCGATAGAAATCATTTGAAAACTGTTGTCTGGCGTGCTTGTTTGTGTAAGTGGTTCTTTGTTGTGTTTTGTCTGTTTATTTTTGTTACATCCCAATAAACCAAAAAATGATACTGTATCGATTATGATATAATATTTCAAGAGTTTTTAGACTCATAAATTATAAGACAAAATGATATAATTGTAATATTATATTTTTTAAAAAATGTAATGAAAACTCGTTAAGAAAATTTTTGACTTAGAAATAAAAATCAAAAATTTTCTGTAAAATTAATTGTGAGAATAAATTACAATCTATATACATGTGTGTATAATTGTATGAAAATACCGCGGATTAAAATACAGTTGCAGTCATATTTGGTAAGAATATTAACATAATTATATCTTTTTGTCTATTCTTTAAAATATATAATATAAAACATTAGTTTTTTCAACAGATTTGGAAAGAGTTATCTTAAGGCGTTTTACTTAATCGATATTTATTTCGCCTATTTAATTTATAAAGCGTGTAAGTATTATTGTTATTTTATTTAATAATTCTGTAAATTAATACTTCAATATGTTCTTTTTTAGATTTCGTGGAGCGATTAGTGTAGATTGCTGCTCAAAGTCGCATCTGATGTCGATTTATCAAAGAAGAGGTAAGAATATTCCCCCTTTTCTATATACATTATTGTAATCCTTTGATTAGTTTAAAATCTTAAATACAATTCGGTCAATTGATGACAATAATAGACCCTAAGTAAATGTCTCCTTTATTTTATACAACTGAACCACTGCACAACAATTTGTGTAACAATTAGTTCACATTTTATCGACTATACATTACGAATTATTTAACAACTCTGTATACATCTTCCTTAATTCTTATTTTTTGCAGATAATCATCACCTTGCAGAAATCACAAATATAAGTGTAATAGATGTTCAACTTAAATTGAGAAAAAACTCATTATTTTATTTATTTTATAATATTAAATTTAATAAATAATATAAATATAACACTTAAGAGCTTAAAATGCAGCATTTTCATTTTTATTGATATCATTTATGAATTATTATTAGTTATAATTAATGATATCATTACAATATCATTATTTTTTGAAATCTCGGCTTATATCGCGAAACTATCGTTCTGCCTCTTATAATCGATATCGTTAATGATATTATTTTTTTCAATAAATATAATATCATTATCGAGTGTACCTTTTGTTAGGAGACAGCTATTACTTTCGAGTCTAAAATGATATCATTCTCGGAATTGCTTGCCGAGTAAATGATATCGTTATGATATCATTACGATATCGTTTGGTTTGTTGGGATTTGTCGCAATATGATACAAACATTTTTACCATTTTACTCATGTTTTTCCAGATATATTTTTGTTTAAGTTTAATAATTGTTTTTCTAAACCCTAAGTGTCCAGAATGTACAGCACTGTGGAATTCATCTATTAATTTATATTGTAATATATTATCAGTTATTTTTGTTGGGGCATTGTATATTAGTATATTCAATTGAGGACTTACATTGTTAATTTTTATCTTTGCGTACGCTTCTTTTAAATTTTCTTTCGTATACGTTTTAAATATTTTATCATTACTTGCTAGCGCTAATTCTTTTATATTTTCTTTCTTCATTTTTGATATCAGTTTCCTCAGAATCGAATCTAATTTCGCTGAGTTATCACTGAATCTTGTATGCATACTTTTCTGGTTTTGAATATCTTTGGCATGCAATTTCTTCATAGTCGAATCTTGTTTCGATGAATTATCGTTACAGCCTATATTCAATTTATTCTTATTTTCATTCTTGGTCTGAGATTTCTTCATAAACGAAACTAGTTCCGATGAATTATCATCCCGACCTACGTGCACTTTATTATTATCTATGTAAATATCAATATTTTCAAAATTTTCTATATTATTAAATTGCAATTTCTTCATATTTTTGACGTCATTAATGGAGGTGCAATCCCATATGTGAAGTTTATCAGGCTTCTGAGAGATGCATTTCTTCGTTCTACTTTGTTCTTTTTCTACCATGGTACCATTATTATTATTATTCTTTGCCACATTTTTTGTCATTGCCCTTGTCGTTATTAATACTTTTTTTTTGTTTTTCGTCATATTCGATGGGTATCATCTGTTTAAGAATATCTGAGTCTATCTGTATTCTAGATAGTGCGTCTGCATTTGTATTCATTTTACCCTTTTTATATACTATAGTGAAATCATAATCACATAAATCTAGTCTTATTCTTGTCATCTTGGAAGATGGATTTTTGTGTGTAAATAGGGATATCAACGGTCTGTGGTCAGTTACTACTATAAACCTTCTACCATATAAATAAGGTTTGAAAAAATTTATTCCCCAATGTATGGCTAGTAGTTCTTTTTCAATAATTGGTTTATTAATGTCATGTTTTTGCAGTGACTTACTAGCGTACGAAATTGACAAGTCTTGGCCTATTTCACCTTGAGATAGTATTGCACCTAATGCGAATTGTGAAGCGTCCGTTGTTAATATGAATGGTTTTTCAAAGTCTGGATATTGTAATATTGGGGGATTGATTAACTTTGTTTTTAGGGTTTCAAAAGCATTTTGGCATTCGACTGTCCATTCGAATTTTGTGTTCTTTTTTAATAAGTTATTCAAGTGTTTTGCAATATCTGCAAAATTTGGAATAAATTTTCTATAGTAGTTGCAAAAAGCAACAAATCGTCTCACTTCGTCTAAATTTGTGGGAACCGGATAGCTGTTAATGCTATCATACTTTGAAGGATCAGTTTTTATTCCGTCCTTTGTTATAAGATGTCCCAAGTATACGACCTCAGGTCTAAGAAAACAACATTTCTTGGGGTTAAGTTTTAAGTTGTAACGTTGTAACTTTTCGAGTACCTTAATTAGGTTTTCATTGTGATGGTTTAAGCTACAGCCATAGACTATGATGTCATCGACATACAAAAAGGCTTCGGAATCCAAACCAGCAAGAGCTATGGTTAACATGCGTTGGAAACTGTTGGAAGATATCTTTAAACCGAAGGGTAGTCTCTTGAATTGGTAATGTCCATTTTGTGTAGAAAATGCTGTTAGTGGTCTAGATTCTTTGTTAAGTTTTATTTGGTGGAATGAACTAGTCATATCCAAAGTTGAGAACCATTTTGCTCTACCAAGTTTGTCCAGTACGTCTTCTAGTCTTGTTAGTGGAAACTTGTCATTTATTATTTTGTCATTTAGTTTTCTAAAGTCAACTACAAGTCTCCATTTATTTTTATCTTCTGTATTCTTTTTAGGAACTAGAAGTATAGGGGCATTATATGGACTTACTGATGGTTCTATTATATTATCATTAAGCATCTCCTGTACATGGTCATTTATAATATCTGTATCTGCTTGTGGGAGTCGATAATTTTTTATGTAGACTGGTGTATTATCGGTTAGTGCAATGTTTTGTGTATAAAAGTTATTTACGGACAATTTTTCGTCGTCTAAATAAAAAACATTTTGATATTTCTTAAAAATATTTATAAGTGTTGACTTTGCATTATCGTCGTTGTTATTAATTTGTAGTTCATTTAGTTTAATATTTCATAATTATTGAGTAGGTCAGTTGTGATTTCAATTCCACTTAATGTGACGCTTGTATTTTTTCTTTAATTTTTTGTGTTAAAATTATATATACTTTTTAAATAACATATATAAAAAGACGACTTAAAGTATAGAGTGAAAAAAGAAATTTTTCCTCTTGTCAAATGAAAATTTTCGCTTCTTAAAAAAATTAAAATATATAATTACATATTCGTACAAATAAAATTAAAATAAGAAATAAAAATATTTCTTAACATAAAAATTTTGACATATTTGTGTTTTTTTTTTCAATTAATTATTAATTTAAGAGTTTTTGACTACTATATAATCACTACGCCTGATCGTCGGAACCCGACCCATCATCATTTTCATCATCATCATCTTCGCATTCTATATCATCTTCTTCACCATCATAAGGGATGTCATATTCGTCACTTTTAATATCACTATCGCCTTCATTGCCCTCTTCATCGATGACTTCTTCATCATCTGAGTCGGCATCGTGGGCTTTATCTTTATTGGCTTTCTTTGATTCTGAATTTTTAAATTCAGTTGGCCGTTTTGTTCCTTTGACGTGTTCTTTAGCGGGTGCGGGGCGTAAATCCTTTTGACGCATGTTGCTCATTAATAATGTTAATACAATTAATTAAAAAAAATAAAAATTTTACAAACTTATTTTAGGCTTAAACAAATTTTTCTCTGTTTTTCGTATGATTTTGGTTCTCCTTGTGTTACATATGTCTTTTCTTCTAATATCTATATTATTGGGTTTGACAGGATCAGTCAGTTTACAGGATAAGTCCGCAGGCACGCCATGTAAAGAAGTGTGGCATGTAGAAGTAAAAATATAGTTTATATTTAACCGGCAGAGTTTGCCACTGGTTAGACTATTACATTTGCCGTTCTTACTTTGGTAAGGGCAAATGGAGTATTCAAAAAACAAAGACAAGGCAGATGTTGCCGATTTGACTTTAATAATTAGAATCTGGTTTATTTTGGGAAGCAAGCCCTTTTTATACAAATTTCACTTAGTTTACTAATTACAAGAATTCTTATTCTATCTTATTCTAATGTTTAATCTATTCATGTTCTTTGTTTCATATTTTGGGGAATCAACCAATCATATTTAAGTTCGTCTTTGCAGTCTTGAATGAATATGTTAATAAGCAATCAATACTACCAAACGATCAACAGAACATTCGTAATACTCAATATAGTATGTGTTAGGTTTATGTGCAGTGACTGCATTGCAGTTCATTACACTAACCCACTTGTTACAAATTTGATGACGAGTAGTTTTTGTTCACGTTATCGAATGACAATTGCATTTCAATAGGGTGTTCCGTTATGATTAGTTAATCAGAGTGTTAGTCATGGATACACTACAATATATCAGATTGTAGGAAATAGTTTCCCAAAGCACTCTGTAAAATTTTATCAAAATCGGTTCATAAACAACTGAGATATCGCCAAAACACTGAATTTGATGTATCGCAAATTGCCCAAAGTTCGCATTAGAGAATGTTTGTTGAAAAAATGAAATGCAGAAATAGGAAAAACCATCCTCCTTTAGCACGGACTTACATAAATTTTATATCAGATTTTAGGAAATTCCCCCGCCAAGCACGTTATTAAATTTTATTAAAAGCGGTCCATAAACAATTGAGATATCGCAATAACACTACATTTGATGTACAGCAAATTGCCCAAAGTACGTGTCTAAGAAATTTTGTTTACATTTCGTAAGTATTGTTTCAGCGATATCTCAGGTGTTTATGGACCGATTGTGATGAAATTTGACATCGTTCTTTGTGTGAGGATTTTCTAAAATCTATACTCCACAAATCTGATTACGAATACCATTCAAACTGTACCGATCAACTTTGAATCGGCAGGAAAATCGATTTCGCGACCTCCGTCCGTCCGTCCGTCTGTTTGTCTGTCCGTCCGTCTGTTTGTTTGTCCGTCCGTCCGTCCGTCTGTTTTTTTTGTCCGTCCGTCTACCTGTCTGTAATTTTTTCTGTTGTAGTCAAGTTTTTGGAGTTCCTGTTTTGTCGATATCTCAGGTGTTTATTTTGATGAATTTTAATAGCGTCCTTCGCAGGAGATTACCTAAATCCTGATGCATTCGGTAATTTGTGGTAGATATAATTTAGCGTTTAACCGATGGTGTTTTGATCGACAATGATAAAATTCAGGGTGGCCCAATATCCTAAAATTTTGTGTAAAATCCAGGAGCTCCACAAATCTGACTTTTGAACATTATGATAACATTTGAGAATGTATTATATATCAAATTATAGGTAATCTTCCTAGGAAGTACAAAAATGCAGCTAACTACATGATATCCGTTCAAAACCTACATATGTATGTAAGTATCTCACATATCAACGAAAATTTAAATTTTTTAATTGCAATTGGGAGAAATCCGTTCATGTTTGACAATTGATCCCTTATAACTTCGCCTAAGATACGATGATGACATTTAGTATAAAGACGTTGTGCAATATTGATATTCAGAGCGATAGCGCCTAAAATAAACTTTCTAGAGGGACAATATTTGACAAAAGTATTTCTGATCTCTTGAAAAGTTCGATATTGAAAATGGGCGAGCTCTATTCACATTTAGTGAAATCTCCCATATAACCCCGACCGGGAATCGATTTAATGCTGATAAATTAAATCACATTAAAATTGCACAAAGAACTAGAGCAAAACTTTCCAAACATCCATCGGACAGATCGAAAGAACAATACATGTACAATACAATACATTATTGATGAAGTGTTCATTTTAATTAATTAACTAACTTCAGATAAATAAGTAAATCTTTAATAACTTTTCCGACAAAGCTGATATCCATCCATTCAAAAGCTATATATTTCACGTATGTATCTAAAACTAAGAGTGTATACCCTATAATTTTATGGCTTATCATTGTAATAAGTAGTTATTAAGATTATTTATAGTATACAACATTGTAATTATTTATAGTTTACAACATTGTAATTTACAATTAAGTGGCAATATTATATTTGATAATTATAATTAATATGGCGGTAAAAAGATGAATAGCACATTGTACTATGAGCATTAGAAGCGTCCAGAAGGATATAGACAATAATAAAAAGACGACATTTTGTAAAATAAATAATATTAAATTTTATTTGATAATAACATCAACCCTTGATGTTATATGGTGTCAGAAGTTGAACGTATCCACATTGAATCGATTCATTCGAAATCATTGGTTAAAACATTTCGTTATTGCCAAAGCTTAGCACGTGGATATCAGGACGAAGAAAATTCCTAAACCAAGCAGCACAAGGTAATTTTTGTCAGGAAGTTTGTAAGTTTTCCCGAAATGGCAGCAGCAGATCGCTTACCACCTGAATTAGACTGCTCTAACTTGGCCAATGAGTGGCCAAATTGGAAGCGCAGCTTTATGGTATACATGATAGCTAGTGGAAAGTCAAAGGAGCCAGAAATGACAAAGATAGCCAACTTTATCTGGCTCATTGGTACAGGCGGTGCAAATATTTACAATTCGCTATTTCCTAATGACGGTACGGAGAAGTCTCTGTTAGGTACTACGACTGTAGGGGAGAAGGTAAATCAGCGCAAACTAAATGACGTGTTGAAAAAGTTCGATGAACATTGCCTGCCACAACGTAATGTGGCGATGGAATCCTACAAGTTTAACATGATATCCCAGAAGGAACGTCAAACATTTGCTGAATTTGAGACCGAGCTAAGAACGCAGATGCGGTACTGCGAATTTAAATGTAAATGCGGAGAGGTTTACGAAAACCGCATGCTGCGTGACCGGATTATCGTTGGTGTTTGTGATAAGAAATTACAGCTGAAATTGTTAGATGGTCGTGACGAAGAGTTGGCACGTGTTATTGAAGTGTGCAAGACTTACGAAGCAGCAAACGCCAACAAAGACTTATTGGATGCGAAACTAACAATAAATGCCGTTAAAACCACTGAGAAGTCCGAACTAACAACAGTACCTAATAACAAATTCTGTTTTAACTGCGGTGGTCCATGGAAGGTTGGTCATCAATTTGAGTGCAAGGCCAAGGATATTACTTGTTTTTCATGTGAAAAAAAGGACATTTCCGGAAAATGTGCCGCAAGCCCCGGGTGAAAGGATCTGATAAGAAGCAGTACACGGGAAGTGAAAACAAGCCTAGAGTAGCTGAAATAAATTGGAGTCAAACGGAAGGTGAACAAATTAATGGTAATATTAGCAATTTAAGTAGTGTATTAAGTTATAATCACATTTTTAGGGTAAATTCATTAGAACCAGAAGGCAAACGCTGGACAAAGAAGTATATTATAGGGAAAGAAACAGTAACATTCAAATTGGACACTGGTGCGGACGTGAACTGTATTCCACTGAAAATAGTAAACAAAATAGGTGTTAATGTTATTAAGATTATTTATAGTATACAACATTGTAATTATTTATAGTTTACAACATTGTAATTTACAATTAAGTGGCAATATTATATTTGATAATTATAATTAATATGGCGGTAAAAAGATGAATAGCACATTGTACTATGAGCATTAGAAGCGTCCAGAAGGATATAGACAATAATAAAAAGACGACATTTTGTAAAATAAATAATATTAAATTTTATTTGATAATAACATCAACCCTTGATGTTATATGGTGTCAGAAGTTGAACGTATCCACATTGAATCGATTCATTCGAAATCATTGGTTAAAACATTTCGTTATTGCCAAAGCTTAGCACGTGGATATCAGGACGAAGAAAATTCCTAAACCAAGCAGCACAAGGTAATTTTTGTCAGGAAGTTTGTAAGTTTTCCCGAAATGGCAGCAGCAGATCGCTTACCACCTGAATTAGACTGCTCTAACTTGGCCAATGAGTGGCCAAATTGGAAGCGCAGCTTTATGGTATACATGATAGCTAGTGGAAAGTCAAAGGAGCCAGAAATGACAAAGATAGCCAACTTTATCTGGCTCATTGGTACAGGCGGTGCAAATATTTACAATTCGCTATTTCCTAATGACGGTACGGAGAAGTCTCTGTTAGGTACTACGACTGTAGGGGAGAAGGTAAATCAGCGCAAACTAAATGACGTGTTGAAAAAGTTCGATGAACATTGCCTGCCACAACGTAATGTGGCGATGGAATCCTACAAGTTTAACATGATATCCCAGAAGGAACGTCAAACATTTGCTGAATTTGAGACCGAGCTAAGAACGCAGATGCGGTACTGCGAATTTAAATGTAAATGCGGAGAGGTTTACGAAAACCGCATGCTGCGTGACCGGATTATCGTTGGTGTTTGTGATAAGAAATTACAGCTGAAATTGTTAGATGGTCGTGACGAAGAGTTGGCACGTGTTATTGAAGTGTGCAAGACTTACGAAGCAGCAAACGCCAACAAAGACTTATTGGATGCGAAACTAACAATAAATGCCGTTAAAACCACTGAGAAGTCCGAACTAACAACAGTACCTAATAACAAATTCTGTTTTAACTGCGGTGGTCCATGGAAGGTTGGTCATCAATTTGAGTGCAAGGCCAAGGATATTACTTGTTTTTCATGTGAAAAAAAAGGACATTTCCGGAAAATGTGCCGCAAGCCCCGGGTGAAAGGATCTGATAAGAAGCAGTACACGGGAAGTGAAAACAAGCCTAGAGTAGCTGAAATAAATTGGAGTCAAACGGAAGGTGAACAAATTAATGGTAATATTAGCAATTTAAGTAGTGTATTAAGTTATAATCACATTTTTAGGGTAAATTCATTAGAACCAGAAGGCAAACGCTGGACAAAGAAGTATATTATAGGGAAAGAAACAGTAACATTCAAATTGGACACTGGTGCGGACGTGAACTGTATTCCACTGAAAATAGTAAACAAAATAGGTGTTAATCTGTATAATAAAAATTGTGAGTTACCAGTGTTTGATTATAATGATAATAAACTTCAAGTCTTTGGTACTTGTAAACTAAAATTATTGGATTTAGACAGAAAATTATTTGAATTAGCGGAATTTATTGTAGTTAATGATAAATGTGAACCAATACTCGGATTAGCTGCATGTGAGAGATTGCAATTGATAAAGCGTTTAGACGTGGATAGCATAACTGGTATAGGGTCGAAAGCTTCATTCATGGAAAAGTATGATAGTGTGTTTCATGGACTTGGAAAATTCCCAAAAACATTTTCAATATCATTAAAGGAGAATTCAAAGCCAGTGCTTCATTATAGGAAGCGAATTCCTAATTCGCTATTAGGAAAATTGAAATTAGAACTAGAAAAGATGGCTAAAGATGGTATCATATCAAAAGTTGATTATCCAACGGATTGGGTCAATAATTTACAACTGGTAGAGAAGTCAAATGGCACAATACGAATATGTCTGGACCCAAAAGCATTGAATGAGTGTATAAAGAGGGAATATTTTTTGATTCCAACAATTGATGATCTTACTTCAAATCTAGCAGGCAAACGAATTTTTTCAGTATTAGATTTGAAAAGTGGTTTCTGGCATATGGAACTTGACAAAACGAGTTCAGACCTGACCACATTTTTAACACCTTTTGGGAGATATAAATTTTTGCGCGTGCCTTTTGGACTAAATTGTGCCCCTGAAATGGGAATATTTTTTGATTCCAACAATTGATGATCTTACTTCAAATCTAGCAGGCAAACGAATTTTTTCAGTATTAGATTTGAAAAGTGGTTTCTGGCATATGGAACTTGACAAAACGAGTTCAGACCTGACCACATTTTTAACACCTTTTGGGAGATATAAATTTTTGCGCGTGCCTTTTGGACTAAATTGTGCCCCTGAAATGTTTCAGCAGGAAATGATTAGAATTTTTGGGGATATAAAAGGAGTGCTTGTTTATTTTGACGATTTGGCAATCTGTGCAGACAGTGAAGAAGAACATGATCAGATCATGAATTTAGTTATGAATCGGGCTAGAGCAAATAATATTAAGTTCAATCCGGAAAAAATTCAATATCGTCAAAGGGAAGTTAAATTCATGGGAAATATTTTATCGGAAGGGAAAATCAAAGCGGATTTAAAATATGCTGAAGCAATTTTAAAAATGAAGAAACCTAATAATAAATCGGACGTGTTAAGATTTCTGGGGCTTTTAAAGTATTTGTCAAGATTTATTCCTAACTTATCACGACAAACGGCTGAGTTACGTAATCTAACCCGAAATGACGTGGAATTTGAATGGATAGATAAACATGACAAAGAGTTTGAAAATTTACTTGGTATAGTGACAACGGGACCTGTTTTGGCTATTTATGACCCAAATTTACCAGTGGTCATACAAACTGATGCTTCTAAGGATGGGTTGGGTTGCGTTTTAATTCAAAATGGGCATCCAATTATATTTGCTTCTCGCACACTCAGTAAAAGTGAACAGAAATGGGCACAAATTGAGAAGGAACTATTAGCGATTGTTTTTTCTTGTCAAAGATTTCATTTCTTTTTGTATGGAAGGGAATTCACTGTAGAAAGTGATCACAAACCCTTGGAAGCTCTTGTTAAGCGGGATATTGATGACGTAACCATGCGTCTGCAACGGATGTTTATGTTCCTTTTAAAGTATCCCCTTATGAAAGTAGTTTATAAACCAGGAAAGGACATGTTGGTAGCAGACTGTTTATCAAGGGCACAAATGTCGGAAGTTTCGGAAATAGAAGAATTATCAGATGTTATTCATTCGGTGACGAAATCAGTTTGTCTCACTGAAGAAAATTACAATTTTTACAAGAACGTACTTGCAAATGATTTAGAATATTCACGTATTCGTGGATATATTGAAAATGGTTGGCCCAGATTTCATAAGTTAGACCCGCTAAGCCAACAATTTTTTAAATTGAAGTCTGAATTGCATGTCGAGAATGGATTATTATTTGTAAATCATAGATTAGTAATTCCCTCTGACATGCAACGCAGATTAATCAATTGGTTACATACCTCTCACTTTGGCATTGAGAAAACCCTTTCTCGTGCGAGAAAGCTATATTATTGGCCGGGAATGAATAAAGACATCCGGGATGTAGTGTCCTCATGTAGGATTTGTGAGAAATTTAAAAAGAACCAGCAAAAAGAGCCTTTAGTGCAGGAGGAACCCCCAAGATATCCATTTCATATTGTAGGAATGGATATTTTTGAGTATGCAGGACGAGATTATATAGCGCTGTACGACGCTTATTCAAATTTCCTGATGTCAGCTAGAATACAGAATAAAACGTCTAGTCATGTCATCATGATAATTAGCCAGATTTTCAATACTATAGGCTACCCAACGATAATTAGGTGTGACAACAGTCCGTTTAGTTCAGGGGAGTTCAAACGTTTCGCGGATGAGTATAACATACAGTTTAAATTTTCAAGTCCAGGATACCCTCAAAGCAACGGATTGGCCGAAAAGGGTGTAGCGATAGCTAAAAACATTATTAAACGCTGTTTTGAAATGAATGAAGCTGATCGTTTCCCATATCATATACTGGATTATAACACTACTCCCTTGGCGGATATGCACATCGCTCCGACTGAGTTATTTTTTGGGAGATTGTTAAAAACAAAGTTACCAGTAAGCGATTCCTTGTTAACTAGAAATATAATAGATGAACGAGAAATTTCGAACAGGCTATATAAAAAAAAGAAAAGGCAAAAACATTACTATAATAGGAGCGCAAGATCTTTACCGGTTTTAAGGCAGGGTGATCTAGTAATGTTTAAAAAACAGGGGAAAAATTGGAATTATGGTCAAATTGCATCATCATTTAATGGTAGATCATACATTATCAGGGATAATTTTAACAATTACTTCAGGCGTAACAGACGTTTTATTGTTAAAACGAGGAACAGTGACTTTAATGCTAGTGATCTCGCATTTGAAGAGGATTGTGGGGGTGACGGAAATAATAGTGATGCGAACCTAAAGGAAACACAGAGCCCAGCCTCTAATCGGCATGAGTTAAATAATGATAGTGCAACTGATGTGGGTTTTCCTGAAGTGAACCGAAGAAGTATTAGTCAAAGTAGTAGTAACGCAAATGAATCAGTTCCTTCGGTGAATCTGGACTCTCCTATGGGGATTGCCACAAATGAAGTAATTCCCGAAGCAACTGAATCAAATGCTTTGGTAGACGGAAGGCGACAAGTAGATGTTGGGCCGCCTCGATTAACTAGAAGTGGACGTGTCATAAAGCCCCCATCGCGTTATGGTAGGGATTACGGAGTTTAAACGTGACCAAAATGCTACAATTTCTTCTAATAGATTAGTAAAAAAAAAAAATATAAAAAGAAAGCATGTAATAAGTAGTTATTAAGATTATTTATAGTATACAACATTGTAATTATTTATAGTTTACAACATTGTAATTTACAATTAAGTGGCAATATTATATTTGATAATTATAATTAATATGGCGGTAAAAAGATGAATAGCACATTGTACTATGAGCATTAGAAGCGTCCAGAAGGATATAGACAATAATAAAAAGACGACATTTTGTAAAATAAATAATATTAAATTTTATTTGATAATAACATCAACCCTTGATGTTATAATCATTGTTAAAGCTTTGACCTAAATCAGTCCGCTAACTTCAGAGTTTTACATAACTAATCAAGAACTTTTACTAGTTGGATAATTTGTACGAATTAAAGTGCACAACCCTCACTGGGCACTGTGTTTTTGGGTTGCATGCCAGAATACTTAAACTTCATCAAATCGATGTGCTATTGCAAATGTAAGGGCATCTACATTTTGAAGCATCTTTTCTGCATGGTTTATCTGGTCTATCGAACTTTATTAAATGTTCGTAAAATATGTGTCTATTTTATTTCGAAGCTACTGGCTATGCATTCTCTACTTGTAGTCTAGTAATCATTATCTTTCACAAAGGGACCACTTAAAAACCCAAGTGAAGCTTCCCTAGACATCAGCCACCTGCCCAACCTAACCTTTGGGTGCATAACTATTCTAGATGATGACGCCACCGAAAAGCTTTTCTTTTTCCGACTCTTAATTTTAAAGACTCTTTGCATATAATACTAGTATAACCAAATTTTGCTTGGAATTACATTAAGTACTTTTGCAACACCATTGGTGAAGGGTATCCAAGATTCGGCAAAGCCGAATATACCACTCTTCTTGTTTTACAATACTTTTTATAACTTTAATTTCATTGGATAACACTCATAAAACATCATAAAATAAAAAATATAATGGTAAATAAGAACATTTGGTGTTATTTTTACTCATTGTGCAAACATTTATTTGACGCCTTTTTAATTTTGTATATTTCTTTTTGAATTGTTGTTGTTGCAATGCACGTATTTATTTCAATTTTTTTACGACTTTTTGTAGTAAACAGTTACATTAACGGTATGTGTTAAACAAAATTAGCAAATTTAAATGATTTGATGTTTAATTTTCGAAATTTAAATTGCATTTTCACTATTTTTGTTTAATGCAAACAATTACTTGACAAACTGTATATCAACAACGTCAGTCGCAATCACCACATCAGTTATGCCCGGCCAAGGAGATATGAATTTAATTTATACGACATCAGCACCTTTAGTTACGCCAAGTACACAACAACAAGCTATAGATTGTATGCAGATGAAAATAGAGGAATTAGAAAGAAGGCTCAAAAGCATCATAGATTTGCAGTATCATCAAAACATTTCAGGTAATGTACAACAAAGCTACACATCAGCGTCGCAGTTATTGTCACAACATGCCAGAAACGACCGTTTATTAACAGAGAATTTGAATTGAGATCGTATGTATCTGGCAATGCCGTAGTAAGTATTGTTACCTCTCAGCGATTCAATATTGAGCTAGAGTTGAGTGGCATGAAAGTATGTAGCAATGCCAGCTCTAGTGTATATAACAATGTAAACAGAAATGCAAATGTTAACATTCCACAGAACAACAACAATATGTATGGTGGTAGTTTTATGTCATATCCAATTGGAATTACGAATCAGCCAATATTAAATGATTGTATGCAGTCAAGAGTACCTACTGCAATGAGTTTTAATCAAAATAGTTTTATGCCAAGAAAATTATTAGACTTACCCCAGTTTAGTGGTGAGCCGGAAATGTGGCCAATGTTTTCGACATCGTATTGTCAGTCAACAAATGAATACGGATATTCAAATTTTGAGAATTGTCAACGTCTTCAGAAAAGCCTTAAAGGTATAGCCTTTTAGACAGTCAAATCGTTACTGATACACCCAGACAATGTATCAGCCGTCATGCAACAATTGGAATATTTTTGCAATCTGCTGTTGCACATCAACATTAATTAAGGAATTGGTTTCCAAATTGCCTATGAGTAGAAAAATTTATTGGGCAAAGCATGCCGCCGCTATTAAGCCGTACCTTAGTGTAATCGACTTTAGTGAATGGTTGAGTGAGACAGCAAACATATTGTGCATGATTTCTAGTAACAAAGTGGATCAGCCTGATCAGAATCGGAAAACGGTGCCGCACACCAATGTCTCATTAGAAACAAAAGTGCCGGGTTGTTTTTTGTGTGGCCAGAACCATAAGATTTATAAATGTGAAAAGTTTTTGAATAAAAATATAGATGATAGATGGTCGGAAGTAAAACGACTCAAGTTATATTTTTCCTGTCTAGGTAAGGGACATTCAAGCGTGAATGTAAAGTTAAACAAGAATGCACGCATCCACAAGCAGACGTGACATCAATAATACTCAATTGTATCACAGTAAGTAGAATAGTAAAGGTGTTATTCAAAATTGTGCCTGTGACTTTATATGGTCCAAGTGATGTGATTTCAACGTATGCAATTATCGATGATGCCTCAGTTGTGACTTTGATGAATAAATCGTTAATGGCAAAACTCGAACTAAAGGGTAAAGCAAGTAGTCTCAACTTAGGTTAGCTTCGAGATGGTCTTGTCAAGGAGTCAACGACAGTAGTCGATGTTACAATTAGTGGTACACCTGGAAGCGAAAAATATCTGCTTAAAGATGTACATCCCGTAAATAATTTGTGCCTGCCAGTACAAAGCCTCCAAGATTCTGATTTGGAAAAGGCTATGTAAGTTCTCTGCCGATTAGTGAATACTCAGATGCGAGACCAAAACTGTTGATAGGTCTTAATAATGCCCACTTGAGAGTTTCCACAGAGACTATAGAGCTTTATGAAAAGGGACCATATGTCACCAACATAAAGTTGGGGTGGATTGTTTACGGGTCAACAAAGAATGGAAAAAATAATTCATCAGCTGCATGTCTTCATGTTAGTGTGACCGATGAGCCACAAATAGATGGAGTGCGTCCGGCTCCAACCGTAGAAAGTGACGAAGATATCCGTGCCCGAAATATTTTGAAGTCCACTACTAGATATGTAGATGGTCGACTCTAGATTGGTTGGCTCTGGAAAGAAGAAGACATACAGTTGCCAGACAGCATGCCCATGGCTGTTAAAAGAATGCAGAATATTGAAAAGAAGATGAGTCTAAATAAAGACTTTGCCTGTAAGTACAAAAATGCTATTAATAGTTATATCGAAAAGGGTTATGCTCGGAAACTAAACTTGCCACACTTTGCCGTTGTAAATCCCAATAAGACTAATAAGCTACGTTTAGCGTTTGATGCAGCGGCCACTGTTGATAATGTGTCGTTGAACTCATTCCTACTGAAAGGTCCACAGGAGTACCAGCCGTTATCATAAGTATTACTTAACTTTAGAATTGGATCAGTTGCCGTATGCGCTGACATCAGAGAGATGTTCCACCAAGTTATCATTCACCCTGAAGACACATGTGCAAAGAGTGTTCTGTGGCGCGATGGGTGTCAAGATCGACCGCCAGAAATATATAAGATGAAGGTGATGACTTTTGGAGCAGCCTGCTCACCTTGTTCAGCCCAGTATGTGAAGGTTAAAAATGCAAAGAGGCATACGAGCTGTTAATGCTATTTTGGAGAACCATTATGTGGACGACTACATCGACAGTTTTAAGGCTGTTGATTAGGCCATAAATATATCACGTCAGGTGAAAGCAATTCATAGTGATGCCGGATTTGAATTTTGTGGATTTGTATCTAATGAAAAGGAAGTCGTGAAAGCACTAAATGGAAACCAAATAGCCAAAAGAGTCGGCAGTGGAGAAGCCTTGTCAACAGAGCGGGTATTAGGAATGTACTGGTACCCTGAAAATGATACCTTCCGTTTAAGTCTAAAATTTAATCGAGTCAGTGAAGATGTTATTTCTGGGAAAATTGTTCCAACTAAAAGACAACTATTGAGCGTTATAATGTCCGTCTTTGACCCACTGGGACTCCTTGGTCATCTAACCATTACTGCTAAATTAATTGTGAGAGAAGTTTGGAGAAGCAATATCCAGTGGGGCGATATTTTGCCAGAACGGGTGAACGCTGCTTGGCTAAAACGGAAAAAAGATTTAGATGATATAATTAAAATTTAAATACCCAGAAATTATTTTATGTACGACAGCCCGGTACACATAGAGCTCCACATTTTTGTCGACGCAAGTGAAAGTAGCGTATTGGAGATTCATTTGTAGTAATGGAGACATCGGAGTCTCATTTGTATGCTCTAAAAGTAGAAGTGGTCCAATGCGACAACTGTCTGTTCCCAGAATGGAATTACAAGCTGAATTCATTTAATTTAACAAGAACATCAACTTGAAGTAGCAAATGTCCTATCGTGGAGCGATTCATCTACGGTCACGAAGTGGATTAACTCTACCAATCGTAAATACAAACAGTTTGTGGCCCACAGAATAAACGAAATTTTAAGTGTCACTAATACTTACAACTAGAGGTGGCTGCCGACCGAATATAATGTAGCCGATGAACCAACAAGTTTACGCCATGGTGTTGAAGTCAGTTCCAGTAGAAGGTGGACCACAGTTTTTAAAAGAACAACCTTGTTTTTGGCCAACAGATGTTTATCATAACCAGCCTTCCGATGCTGAGAAGTCAGAAGTAAGTGCAGATTATTTATTGCTGACAGTTGAAGAGCCCCTGTATGAAGTTAATCGTTTTTCGTCATTTTTGAAACTTAAAAGAACTATAGCCTGGGTCCTCAGATTTATAGATATGAGATGTAAGAAGAAGAAATTCAAAACCAAATCCTTATGTTCGGATGAACTGCATCGTGCCGAGGTAGTAATCGTTCGTCAACTTCAGTCAAATTATTTTGCTAAAGATGCCCAACTTCTTGAAGAAAAGGGATCTCTGCTAAAAAACTCATCATTACATAAGTTACTTCCGTATAAAGATTCAAATTTAATCAGTCAATGGCCGATTAAATGCCGCTACGTGGTTGTCGTATGATATAAAACATCCCATTATATTGCCAACAGATTGTGAAGAAACTTTCTTAATTGTCCGTCAGTATCATTTGAAAATGTTACAACAAAACCATGAAGCCACTATTTCTGAAATAAGACAACGCTTCTGGATACCCAGAATTCGACAAGTGCTGAAAAGAGTCATTGAAAAAGGTATTAACTGTAAAATTGATAAAGCCAAACCAGTAGTTCCTACTATGGGTCGGCTACCCGAAGACCGTGTGACGCCATACGTTAGACCGTTCACTTACACGGGTTTTGACTATTTTAGTCCAGTCTACATAACAAATGGGAGAAAACAAGAGAAAATATGGGTTGCTTTATTCACCTGTCTCAGTGTGCGTGCCATACATCTAGAAGTTGCATATGATCTTTCAACGGATGCTTGTATTTTAGCTATTAAAAATTTCATAAATAGAAGAGGAATAGAATAGAAGGAGAATAGGAAGAAGGAGTGATAAGGAGCGATAATGGCAAGAACTTTGTTGTCTAGAAGGTGGTGCCAAACAGTTTTCTGAAGTTTTTGATTGTAATCGAATCAACAATGAATTGCCGTCTAAAAAAAAACGCTGGCTATTGAACTGCCCTTTGAACCCATCATAGGAGAGGATGGTCCAGTGTGTGAAGAGAGTCCTGAAGCAGACAATGAACAACGTGTCTTCAAGGGAGCACACGTTCCAAAGTTTTTCTATAGAGGCAAAAAATGTTGTCAACTCTCGCCCTCTAACTCATGTACCTGTTTCTTCACATGATGAAGATCCAATAACACCAAATCATTTCTTATTGGGTGTACCCAACACAGCTCAAACCCCGTCATGTGATGCCATAGAAAACCAGCCTAAAGTCATGCGAAAACAATGGAAAATATCACGTCAATTAAGAGACCACTTTTGGAAGAGGTGGATAGCAGAATACCCGCCAACATTAACTCGTAGAGAAAAATGGTGAGAGCCTTCATAGCCGTTGAAGATAGGCGACTTAGTGCTGATATGTGTCGCCAATGTTCCTAGAAATGAGTGGCGAAAGGGAATTGTGCAGATGGTGTTCCCAAGAAAGGATGGCATAATACGAAGAGCCGATGTTCGAACGTCCCATATAATCTTTTCACGCCCTGTGTCTAAGGTAGCTGTATTGGATGTAGTTGGTTGTGAACTCTTGGATTAACTCCGACAAATTCCACAATACCTACACATTTTACTAAAACAAGTAGTACTTTATTGGATGTTATTTTTGTGGCCAATCAATCTAACATACTTTTGTATGATCAATTATCAGCACCATGTTTTTCAAAGCATGATCTAATTTTTATGTCATACGATTTTCAGCTTCAAATACCAAATCAAATAGTAACTTACCGTGACTTTACAAAAATTGATTATAACATACTGCAGCAAGAGTTTTTCAAAATCGAATGGGAACGTATATATAATATGGAAGCAGTAGAAGATGAATTATCTTTCCTAGAACAAAACATAAATTATTTATTTCAAAATGTACCTATTAAAACAAAGGTAGCAGGAAAGAAAGTAAGACCCTGGTTTAGCAAAGAAGTAAAAGAGTCTATGGTAAAAAGAGATAGAGCTTATTCCCGCTGGAAACGCTATAAAACCAATCAGCTACATAATGCTTACCGGATTGCGAGAAATGTAGCTAATAAGGCTGTCAGGGATGCAAAGTCTAAGTATTACACAGTTAAATTTACAAATGCTGTTGGGTCCAATAGAACCTGGCAAACTATTCGTGAAATAGGCATAGGTAAATCCAAAAAACAAGCCGACGTTTATGCTGATGCAAATACAATTAATGAAAAGTTTGTGGACATACCTATGGTTAAAGCAAATGCGAATTTTTATTCAAACAACTTAAACTTTAATACTCGACAACATAATCAGTTCAATTTTATATGTGTAAACCAGTTCGAAGTATATAAAAGCTGCTTGTCCATAAAATCGAACGCTATCGGATCTGATGAAATACATCCAAAATTCTTCAAAATACTGCTGCCAAATTTATTACCAATAATCACTCATATATTTAATAAAATTATTACAACCTGCTGCTACCCAGATAGATGGAAGAAAGCTAAAATCATCCCTATACCGAAAACAAATTCTGACTTTAGGCCAATAGCGCTTCTACCTTATTTATCCAAAGTTCTTGAAAAGCTTCTACATAACCAAATTTTCTTGTATCTAAGTGACAACAACCTGATCACTGATCGTCAATCTGGTTTTCGCGCAAATAATAGTTGCATTACTGCCTTGGTTGATGTTGCTGAAGACGTGAGGAGAGAAATTGATAAAAATAATATTACTTTTCTTGTACTTTTGGATCACTCAAAAGCTTTTGATACCGTTGACCATGATGTGCTAAGATATAAGCTACAAAATTTATTCAATTTTTCATCAACCTCAACACGACTATTGTCATCTTACCTTACTTTCCGATACCAGTATATTCATACCTCAACAGAAGACTCAAGGACCCTAGCAGTAAAAAGGGGTGTACCCCAGGGTTCTATATTAGGCCCCCTTCTCTTTTCTATGTATGCCAACGATTTACCTGATCAACTAAATTCTTGTAAAGTTAGAATGTACGCAGATGACGTTCAGATATATATTAGCTGTAAATCAATTTCCATAAACGAGTGCATTCCAAAGTTAAATGAAGATTTACATCGAATCTACTTATGGGCAACGGCAAACGGATTGAGTATAAACCCGACAAAATCAAAATGTGTTGTAATTAAAAGAAGATTTACACTTATTGAGCAACTGCCTGCAATCGTGCTAAATAATCAGCAAATTGAAGTAGTGAACTCAACTAAAAACCTGGGAATAATTTTCAATAGCAATCTCACCTGGAACGACCATATAAACTATGCTTGCGGTCGAACTTACTCTTTACTCAGAAGCCTATGGAAAACCCACCTTTTTACCCCCTTTAAAACCAGAATGCTACTCGCAAAAGCGTACCTTATGCCAACTTTATTATATGGATGTGAAATTTTTGCTAACACTGATATTCAAAGCCAAAACAAACTTAAAGTTCTTTTCAATACTATTGCGCGATACATTTTTAATATAAAAGGCCGAGCTAACATTTCATCATTTGCTAACCAAATTTACGGTATATCTTTTAACAATATTTTAAAAACTAAAGTACTAATTTTCTTACATAAAATTATCTACAACCAAAAACCTGATCATTTATATGAACGTTTGGATTTTTCACGATCAAATAGAGGGAAAAAACTTACAACTTTTTCTCATAACAGTTTGGTATCAGAATGGCAATCTATATATATAAAACTCTAACGTGACTGACTGACTGATTGACTGACTCATCATCGCACAGCCCAAACGGCTAAAGCTAGAGAGTTGAAATTTTGACAGCGGGTACCTTTTTCAAAGTATAGATCCACTAAGACGGGATTTTTGGAAATTCGGCCTCTAAGGGGGTAAAAAAGGGAAAAATTAGTAATGCTGTATCTCCGGAAGTAAACGTCATAGGCCCAAAATTGAAATTGCGTTGGGATCAGCTGCAAAAATAAGTTGACACGTGTTTGGTACTTTTTAGCAGATGGGACAAATAGGGGGTAAAAAGGGTAAAAATAAAATGTTGGTACTTTTTTAAACCCATGTGTATCTTTTGAACCAATCAACAGAGTAACAAAATTCAAAATGGAGCCGGTAAACAAGAAAAAAATATTAGACACGTGTTTGGTACTTTTTTGATTCAGGGTTCAAAAAGGGGGAAAAGCGGGGAAAAAAATTTAGGGTAGGTCCATTTTTCTTTTTCTTTGTATTTCACTTGAACCAATAAAGCTAGAAATAAAATTTATAGGGAGGTCGATTGCCCAGTACAAAATATTAAATACGTGTTTGGTACTTTTTTCAATTAAAAGGGTAAAAAAGGGAAAAATCGGTAACATTCTATCTCCTTAACCAACAGCGATAGAAGCGAAGATTAAATTGGCTTGAGTTTAGCACTAAAAATTAAGGGACACGTGTTCGGTACTTTTTTGAAAATAGGCCGCCTAGCGGGCAAAACAGGGTAGAAAAGGGAGAAATTAGTAACATCATATCTCCGAAACCAACATAGACAGAAACAAAGTTGAAATTGGATTTGAATCGCCTAGAAAAATAAGGGGACACGTGTTTGGTACTTTTTTGAAAATGGCACTAATAAGGATAAAAAAGGGTAAAAACTATATTTTGGTACTTTTTTTAACTCATATGTATCTTTTGAACTAATAAACATAGAAACATATTTTATATCGCAACCGATAGATATTAGAAAAGAACTAAATACGTATTTGGTACTTTTGCGATTAATGGGGTACAAAAGGGTAAAAAAGGGAAAATATTCAAGGATAGGTTTTTTGCTTTTTAGCCATGGATATCTTTTAGGCTAATGAAGTTAGAAGTATAATCTATTAACTGGTCGATTGACAAAGAAAAAATAAAATACATTTTTGGTACTTTTTTTAATTTTGGGGGTAAAAATATATCTTCTAAATCAAAAGTGATAGAAACAAAAACTAAATTAGTCTGAGATCAGCACTAAAAATTAAGGGACACGTGTTCGGTACTTTTTTGAAATTCGACCTTTTAAAGGGTAAAACAGGGTAGAAAAGGGAGAAATTAGTAACATAATATCTCCGAAACTAACACCGATGCAAACGAAGTTTAAATTGGATTTGAATCGGATAAAAAAATAAATGGTCACGTATTTGGTACTATTTCAAAAATGGTACTAATAAGAATAAAAAAGGGTAAAAAATGTATTTTGGTACTTTTTTAACCCATATATATCTTTTGAACTAATAAACATAGAAACATAATTTATATCGCAACTGATAGGCATTAAAAAACTATTAAACACGTATTTGGTACTTTTGCGATTAATGTGGGACGAAAAGGTAATATTAGTAACGTCATATTTCCGAAATTCAAAACGATAGGAATAGAGTTGAAATTTGCTTCGGATGGGCTGAAAAAAAAACGAGAAACGTATTTGGTACTTTTTTGAATATGGTACTAAGAAGGGTAAAAAAGGGCAAAAACTATATTTTGGTACTTTTTTTGAACCCATACGTATCTTTTGAAATAACAAACATAGAGAAACAGTAAACGTCACAATTGATAAGTAACAAAGAATTATTAGACACGTATTTGGTACTTTTACGATAATTGAGGTGAAAAAGATAAAAACTGGGAAATATTCAAGGGTAGGTTTTTAACTAATGAAGCCAGAACTATAATTTACAGACGGGTGGATTCATATTGAAAAAGTATAAGACATGTGCTGTTTAGTGGTTTGAAAGTGGAGTAAAAAGGGGGAAAAATCGGTAACGTAATATCTTCTAAATCAAAAGTGATAGAAACAAAGATTAAATTGGTCTATGATCAGCATTAAAAATTAAAGGACACGGGTTCGGTATTTTTTTTTTTTTTTTAATTTGGCCGCTTATGGTTAAAACAGGCTAGAAAATGAATAAATCATATAATCGGCTAGAAAAAGAAAGGGACATGTGTTCTGTACTTTTTTTTGGAAATGGCACTAATAAGGGCAAAAAGGGTAAAAACTATATTTTTGTACTTTTTTTAACCCATACGTATCTTTTGAACTTATAAACATAAAGACTCACTTTATGCACAATCAATAAGTATTAATAAAATATTAAACATGTGCTTGGTACTTTTACGATAAATGGGGTTCAAAGAGGTGAAAACGGGAAAATTAGAAAAAAATTAGAAATGTGTCAATCAAAGGGGTAAAAAAGGAAAAAATCGATGACATTATATCTTCTAAACCTAATGGATGGAAACAAACACTAAAATGGTCTAAGATCAGCCCTAAAAATTAAGGGACTTTTCAGTACTTTTTGCAAATTAAACAGTTTTGGGGTTAAAATAGGGTAGAAAGTAAAAACATTAGTAAAGTTATATCTTTGATACCAATATCGACAGAAAAAAAATTTAAATTGGATTTAGATCGAATAGAAAAATAAAAAGTGATTTTTTTAGTAGGTACTTTTCGTAAATGACCTAAAAATAGGATAAAAACTAAATATTGGTACTTTTTTGACCCATATATAATTTTTGAATCAATTATTATAGAAACAAAATTTATACCGCAATCGAAAATAACAAAAACGGGTCAAAAATTTAAAGATAGCTTTTTCCTTTTAAACTGTGCATGTTGTTTAAATCAATAAAATAATAAATAAATCAATGATTTATGGACTGTTCTATTGACATTGAAGAAATATGTGACAGGTGTTTGGTATTTTTTTCAATTAACAAAAATGGAGTTAAGATCAGCAATACAAATATTAGGACATGTATCCGGATTTTTTTTTTAATTTGGCTGATCAGGGGTAAACAACGGGTAAAAACGGAAACTTTTGTAAAATATTCAAAAGCGACAAGAACAAAAATAAGGGAGGCGTGTGTAGTACTTTTTTGAAAATGTAGAGGGTAGGTACTTATTTTGTCCTATATGTATCTTAAGAACCAATAAGTATTTAATTTAATCAATTCAAATGGTGCCGCTAACGAAGTAGCGGGTTATAAAGCTAGTTCTTTATAAATGCAGTCTGTCATTGGAATTCCCTACCCCATAATGTACAAGTAGTTAGTGATGCTCACGTTTTTAAAAAGAAAATTTTACAACATTTTTCATAATTAATTTGCTTTGGTTTTGTAAACTTATTCTGTTTTTGTTAATCTTTATTTTCTTTTACTTTTTGTATTATTTTTATTCATATTGTTTAACATTAAAATTAATGTATGTTTTTATTTCTTGAAACTGTATTACAACAGTGCTAAATTCTTTTGTAAACTTATTCTGTTTTTGTTAATCTTTATTTTCTTTTACTTTTTGTATTATTTTTATTCATATTGTTTAACATTAAAATTAATGTATGTTTTTATTTCTTGAAACTGTATTACAACAGTGCTAAATTCTGTGCTGCAATATAAGACTATAAGTCTTTTGCACAGGATAACAAATAAATAAATAAAAATAAATCCAACTGATTCACGGGGGTGGGGATGTCATGAAATAAACGTATTTTCCGTTAATTTGAAATGTATTTACTATTTTTGAAAAGTAACTGCAATTTGTTGCAAGTATATTCTTGCCTGTCAAGTCATGAAGCATTGTATTTTGCTTTGACTGCGTTGTGTTTATTTTAGTTATTGACTTTGTACTAGTAACACGGCAACATTGAAGTTTGTATTTTTCTGGAGAAAAGTTGAGTTGCAACCGCGGTAACTATTATTTCATTTTTATTAGTATTGAATTTGTGATTGTAATTAATTTTATTTCATAGAAATAAAACGACAAACCTCATCATTTGTTTTTATTATAATACAATTTGGTGTTGTTAATTATTTGAGACTCAACAATCTCCGACAAAATTTATTGCCACTTTCACCTTCGAGAGGATTAATGTTACGAAAAAGATGACGCTCAAATGCGGATTTTTTTTTGGAATAAAATATTCATTAAGTTTATCCACTAAAACTGTATTAACATAATTGTTCCGTTTTTCATCATATTGGACCACTGCACAGTGGGAAAATACGGCCAAAACTCAATAACTTGGTCATTTCTTAACTTTTTTTCTTGAAATTTTATGTGTATGTAAATAATATACCTTTAGTTAAACTGAAATAGTTTTTTTTTAAGAAAATATAAAGGCTGTGGTCACTTAAAACTGGACTACTAAACATGCTGAAAAATCTTTGTTGGCGATTTTAAAAATTATTTACTTTAATGGGGTAATATATGAAAATAATACCTATCCTACGACATATGTCTTGTCAAAATCGGACATGTCCTTTTAAAGATATTGGCCTCATAATATGAGCTTATAAGTAATGAAAAGCAAGATTTTTTTCTTCGAATCTTTATTTAAGACTGACTGAAAAATAAAATTGACTTAAAATATATACTTAAACTAATTCGAATACTCCCATGAGTTTGTTTACTGTAACTTGAGCCGCGAATTCTTTCTTGGTGGGATTGTTTATGCCACCAAGAAATCATCAGCTTTTTCAAAAACAAACAAAGATATCTTGGTGGTCATTTTTATGACACCAAGGGATCTTTTCAATCATTCTTGCTTTTAATTAAATTTGTTTATTTATTTAAATTTATTTTCGCCACTGTCATCCAGATACAGTGGGTACAGAAGTGGAATCTTTAGATACAGTGGGTAAAGAAGTGGAGGGTTCTGTAACTCCCCCATCGTTAGTCAATGCTTCCGTCCTCGGAGCATTTAAATAAAATTTACCCTTTTTCAAAAGTTTTATCAAAATCACAGCAAACAAAATCATAAGAAAAACAAAGGTAAAATACAACAATATATTGTGATGTACCATTTTTGCGTTAGATTTTTCTATTAGTTTTCTGTTTTCAATATTCTTAAAGTTAACAATATTTAGTGACAATTCTTCATTAATTATACTTTCATTGTGTATTTCTTTTATATAACCAGGATTTACATAATGTTCTATAACAATATTATTATGATTTGAAAATATCTGATTATTTATATTAATTGAACAATTTTGAAATTTGATGATTTTATTTCCTCTGATTGTAATATTATTAGAATCACAATTATGTTTTATTTCCCTCAATTTTAGGTTTTTTACAATTATTAGCCCGGAGCCCATTTCTTTAATAAGTTCTTGAGGCTCCTTTTTCACCTTAAGTCAATTCCTTACAATGTTTGAGTTGAATATATCAATTATGCATTCATCTTTAATACTAATTAAATTTTTAATTTTATTCTCTTTTACAAAGGACTTATATACTACTTTCTTATTATCTAAAAGCACTTCATTAACTGATAGTACTAAACTTTCATTTTTCTTATTCAATAATGGCTCTATAATGTATCTCTCAAAAACCTCCTTGCCAAATCTTGGTATCAGTAATGTCAACACAATATTGTCTTCAAATGTAAATGAAGCCACCCCAATCTGTCTGAATTCGTCCATCGAAGTTACCAATTGCATCTCGCTTTCCGTTAATATGTTCTTTGTCAAAATGCCCAACCTACTTGTCAACATCACGTCCTCTATAGTATCAATAAAATGCAGCAAAGAATTTATATCATTATGTATCTGGAACACAATCTTTATATACTGAAAATTATCTTTTATTTGAGTGTTAAAAATTAGACTTTTTATATGATTTGAAATATATTTTTGCTGGTTTACAATATTCTTATTTAGATTTTCAACCTGTTTCTGTAGTTCTTTGTTGATTCTTACTTGTTTGTTGTTCTCTTCAATCAAGTGCGTCGCATCCGCATTAAGGCTTTGCAGCGTGCTAAAAATCATCTGTTCGTCCTCATTATCCATTGTCCCCGCAACAATTTTCAACGTTTTACCTAACAAATTAATCAATCCTCTTTTGTTTCTATTTCTTGGAATTAAATTTCCAAATTTCGCTTCCAATTCCTTAAAATTTCTTAGTATTGTTTTGAAAATGCTATAATTTATAGAATCACCTGGTAAAGTTCTTTCTAACAATTTTATGCTGTTGTCAATCTGATTCTTTGCAACTTCCAATTCTGAGGATTCTGGAATTTCTTTTTGGACTTCACATGTGACTTATAATAAACCTGTCTAGATCTTTCATCCCTTTAATGACTTTCATCTACCTTATTACCTATTATTTTTCTAAACTTGGAGTGGTTCTTTCCACCTCTGGTTTCCCTTATATAATTAATTCCGTCCTCTAAAAGACTTTCGTGGCCCCTCTTCACATTTAATCTAGAGATCTTTTGTTCTTTTCTTTGCAACATTCTTTCATATATATCATTGTATTGTATTTCACTAATCTTGCCCTGTACAAAGTCCATTGGTTTTATATTAGTGGTACTATGGATAGTTTCATTATAGTATCCATTAATTAGGATCATTTGTTCCTCTATCGGGGCATTGCTCATTGTATGCTTAAGAATTCTTAAATGCTCGTTTATTGTGTTATGCAATCTTTCTATATCACTATTACTATTGTGATTTAAACTAGAAGTAAAATGTATCCGAATACCCTTTTCCCTTAGAAATTCAGCCATTCCGCTTGATTTCATACCTAACTCATTATCTGTTACGATTTTTTGTATATTTCCGTATATGCTTATATATCTCAAAATTGCTCTCCTGAATTCAGAATCCGATCTACTCCTTATCTTTGTAATAAGTGCCAACTTCGAAAATTTATCGATCATTGTTACGAACAGAGATTTATGAACCGAATAAAATACATCCATATGAATGATTTCGTTCGGTTTCTTTGGAGTTTCTGACACAACAAACGGAACTAATTTTGGTTGTCTTTCATACTTTTCAAGCATGCAGACTTCGCAGTTATTCACAAACTCTGTTATCTTTTTAATTAAGGATGGGAAATAATATTTTACTTTCAGCTCTGCGTAATTTTCATTAATTCCCCTATGATTATTTTTTTGATGTTCAGCAGAGATGATCTCTTCTAAATGATCTTCATCGACAATATCAATCAATTTTACTTTACATCTTATTATTTCAATTTCTTTGAAATGTTGCATTCTAACAGCCCCAAGACTCTCAAACACATCGTCATCCAAGTAAACAGCATTCAGAATTTCGTGATCAAAATGATTTGACAGAACTGATTTAATAAATTCGTTATCAAAATTTTTAGATCTTACTATTTTCCGTTTATTGTTATGAACGACAATATTCCTGATAGATGCTGCACCTGAAGTAATTTTTTCAAAAACTATTTGATTTTTATACAAGTTCAATGGTCGATTTGTTTCAGATATATTATTGTTACTCAATTCAATGCCCACTGATTCGCTCCCATCGGGTATGATTGAACTTATTTCATTATTATTAACCTCAATTCTACTCAAACAATCTGCAACTTTGTTCAAATGACCCTCTTTATAATAGATTTGTTAATCGTATTCACTGATTTGTAATTTCCAACGCATAAGTTTTGAGTTTGGTTCCTTAATATTATTCAACCAAATAAGAGGTTTGTGATCGGTAAACAACTTGATTTTTCTACCATACACATATGGTCTAAATTGCTTGAGGCACCAAACTATTCCCAAGCACTCCTTTTCGATAGTCGAATAATTTAATTCTTGTTTATTTAATGTACGTGACACGTAAGCTATAGGTTTGTCGTTCTGGGAAAGGACTCCTCCGATCGCTACATTACTCGCATCAGTTGTGATCTCAAAAGGCATACCGAAATCTGGATATATCAATATTGGAGCCCTGATCAACTTTTCTTTAAGAATTTCAAACGCCTCGATATACTTTGGATCACCAATATTTATATTATTATTCTTCTTCAGGCATGCTGTCAATGGTTTTGAAATGTGTGCATAATTTTTAATGAACCGCCTGTAATAACCCGTCATCCCTAAGAATCTCTTTATTTCAGTTTCAGTTTTTGGCAATTTGATCTCTTTTATTACTTTTATTTTATCTTGGTTTGGAGATACTCCGTTCTCGTCAACCGTATGTCCCAAGAACTCTACTTCTTTCCTAAGGAACTCACATTTGTCCAACTGAACCCTAAGTCTTGCATTCCGTAATTTGGAAAGCACGGACCTCAAGTTTTTCATGTGCTCTTCCAACCCATTTGAAAAAATTATGATATCATCCATGTATACCATACACTCCCTTTTTGAAACATTTTCGCGTAAAATGTTATCAACCAATCTCTGAAAAGTGCTCGGTGCATTTTTCAGACCGAAAGGCATTCTGTTGAATTCATAATGCCCATTATCAACGGAGAAAGCTGTTTTTTGTCTGTCCTTTTCATCTACCTCGATTTGATGAAATCCACTTCTCAAATCTAGTATGGTAAAATAATTTGACCTTCCCAATTTATCTAGAACGTCCACGATGTTCGGAATAGGATAGTTATCATCTATGGTTTTTTCGTTCAGTTTTCGATAATCAATAACGAGCCTGTATTTCTTGATGCCCGATGCATCATTTTTCTTTGGGACAATCCATACTGGACTATTATATGGACTACTGCTCGGTGCAATAATTCCATTTTTCAACATTTCCAGAATTTGCCTTTGAATTTCGTCCCTATGAATGTACGGATATCTATAAATCTTACTTCGTACAGGAATATTATCCTTAGTGACAATATTATGTTTAATTTTATGTGTGAAACTCAATTTCCCCTCGTCCGAAAATATTTCCTTAAACTCTCGAATTAATCCCTGCAATTCAATTTTCTCCTCAGAATTCAGGTGATTCATTCTTATACCTTCCATAATCGAAGTGACATCAATATTTTCGTTATTGATACTCTTGGCATGAAAACCCTCCATGCCATGAACCTCCGATACCTCTTCCAAATTCAGAAACTCATTAGCACATATATTCAGTTCATTCCCGGATTTATTGTCCACCCTGCAAGTGATTTTTCCACCTCTACAACAATACAACCCTTCATCCAAAAACAACACCAAATTCGGGCACGATACATTGTTAACCAATACATCCCCATCCTTAATTGAAACAGGAATGCTATAATAGTGTTCCCCGGTTGAAACATTTAATTGTCCTTTATTTGTTGTTCCAAAAAACAATGGGATTTGTGATTTATTTAAAATTAAACAGTTTTTCCCGTAATCTACAACTGCTTTATATTTTCTCAATATATTATTTCCCAATAAACCCTCAAAACTATCATTAAAATCATAGACAAAAAATTCAAAAAACTCATTTGACAAATTAAATTCACTAAAGGACCTGACCACAGCTTTTTGCTTTACGATGTGTAATTTATTCATAGCACACATGGTTCTTGGCATTCTTAAATTAATTATTTTACTTGAGTGAAACACATTTGGATTTACTAATGAATCCGTGGCACCAGTATCGATTAGGAATTTACAGTCCCCAATCATTATATATGCGAGTTTGTTGAAGTGTCCCGATGAAAATTTCCTATTTCCATAGGCGTAGGTCTATCATTTGTTTCATAGTTGACGTTTGGATTTTGGTTATTAGAATTTTGGTAGTTCCGTTGAGGAATTGAAAAATTTTGTGGGTGGACTTGATTATGATTATTATTAGTATTGAAGTTGCCATGATTTGAATAAAATTATATCGATAGCCATTACGATTATCTTGACGGTTATAATTGGAGTTATTGTTATAACGATTTCTTTTAAAATTTTTATTATGATTTTGATTTATATTACTCTGATTTTGGTTTGCACTTTGGTTTCTGTTCTGATTTGAACTTGCATCGGGGTTAAAATATGCATGGTTCGCGTCAAATAAAATTTTCATGGCATTCTCAATATTGCTAGGGTCCCTACAAATAATTACCGACCTCATCGGTTCACTTAATTTGTTCTTAAATACTTCCAAGGCTGTTCGCTTATTTGCAGCAATAAGTGCATCATATCCCACATCATTATGATGTACGGCTCTAGTTTTCATATTAAGCCTTCTTAGCATAATGATAATTCCGTCGTAGAAATTCTTTGCATTTGTTTTGAATTTTAACGATCTCATTTGGTCATAAAGTTGCTCTACCGATAGGCGGTCGCCGAAATTATTTACTAATACTTCTTTCAATTCGGACCATCGCGTTAAATTATTATTTATGTCTGAAATGTCTTTTGCTGGTCCTGTTAATTTTGATTTTATTATGTCTAAAAATATTCTTTGTGATAGTTCGTCGTATGTTTCTAAAACTGTGCCTATTCTGTCTATAAGGTCAGTAAAGGTATATAGACCTGCAAAATTTCCATCATAATTTGGTAATTTCGTGAGATACTTTATGGGTTCTATTTGGACCACAGCCATTTTAATACCTTATTATTTTTTGTTAACAATACCAAATAATAAAAATTTTATAAATTAGCTTAGTTTACTGTATAATTGTCTTTCCTCAGTGTGTGTTCTCCTGCCCTTCTTCTCTAACGAGCTCAATTAGTGATCCTTTTTCTTCACAGATTTTTATGGTGTGTTTTTTTTCTTGGCTTCCCTTTTTTATTTGTTTTATTTTAAGAAACGTTCTCCTTGTTATTTTGTAACAAACTTGTAAAACACATAAGTTTTAGTTCATTTAATTAAACAGTTTTTTCCTTAGCTTTTTGTAAAAATCTTTTTTACTTTTTTGCTATTTTTTTCATTGATTTGGCTTAAACAAAATTATCGTAGTTTTACAAATATTAACAGTTTTTTCTTAAGAAAGGTTCTCTTTATTATTATTTAATTTTTTTGTAAAAAAAAATTGTTAAGTAAATAGGTTTTTTTTTTAAGAAATATTTGGTTTATTTGGTTTTTTTTTTTTTATTCATTAACTTTTATTAAGATTTTCACGTTAGGTATATATTTTTCTCAGTAAAAGGGTTTTTCTTTATTCACTTTATAAAAAATTTTAGCTTTCCACTTTTATAAAAAAAAATTTTAGTTCTAGGTTCTTTATTATCCGTTACGACTGCGCCAGTAATGAAAAGCAAGATTTTGTTCTTCGAATCTTTATTTAAGACTGACTGAAAAATAAAATTGACTTAAAATATATACTTAAACTATTTCGAATACTCCCATGAGTTTGTTTACTGTAACTTGAGCCGCGAATTCTTTCTTGGTGGGATTGTTTATGCCACCAAGAAATCATCAGCTTTTTCAAAAACAAACAAAGATATCTTGGTGGTCATTTTTATGACACCAAGGGATCTTTTCAATCATTCTTGCTTTTAATTACATTTGTTTATTTATTTATATTTATTTTCGCCACTGTCATCCAGATACAGTGGGTACAGAAGTGGAATCTTTAGATACAGTGGGTAAAGAAGTGGAGGGTTCTGTAACTCTTATAACCAGATTTTGTATGCTTTTAATAAATCTACAGAAAAACTCTAAACGTTTAATATTCTTATAAAAATAATTACTAGTCCTTGAATAATATAAAATTCGTGGATTTAAAAATTTGTACTGCGTCCACAATTATGTGACCACTACCTGTATACTTAAATAGACTATATAAAGGTCACTCAAAATTAAAAATTTTGTTGTTTTTTTATGTTTGTATATAAATTTTGCATTGAATTAGAAAGAAAGCTAAAGAAAAAAGAAAATAACTTAAAATTTTACACCTTTTTCAATATTAGCCGAATTTTATTTATAGGTTCAAATATACGGTAAATTTTTTTAAGAACATAAAAGTAAATATTCAAACTTTGAGGAATTATTACAGTCCTAGTAGACATTGCAGAATGGTAAAAATTTGGAATTACATGTTTTGAAATGCCAGCTCTAATCTGACATCAAAATTTGTTAAAAAAAATTAAAAACAATTTTATGGGTTTTGGCCATAATTTCCTACTGTGCACTGCTTCCGGTAATGAATAAGCTACAGCTTGCAGCTGTTGTTCCCCAAAATGAAGCAACTTATTCCTCTAACGTACGGCTGATGTTATCTCTTCCGCGTCCACATACATTTGAAAAGCACGAAGCCATTTCTCCCATTCAGAACGAACCAACGATTTATCTATAGAATCGCATAAATATGGTTTAATTGTATCAGCCATGATAAAAAATGAAAAATAAATGTTTCTTACCAAAAAGAATATTTGTCTTCTTTTTAACTATTGGCTTGCATTAACCATTCAGCCTCTGATCTTTGTCAGATTGTTAAATTCTGGCTTGTGCATAGCGCCCGGTCATTGACTTTTAAACAATTCTTTTCTTTCGGAAACATATTTTAACATATTTTTTTTTCAGCCTGCATTAATAGCACGGCTTCTGACATTTGTCAGATATTTCATTTAACCATTGACTTCAACTTATTTTATTTTTTTTCTTCCCTTCAACAAACCTTTAATAACTTTTTTAAACAAGAACTTTCTTTTCGTTAATAAAAAAACGAGTTCACATCATCGTCGCCACTGTAACAACCCGTAAAGCTCCCAATAATGATACAACAAGGATTTATTGTTATTATATTTAGTTTAACTTTTTTTTTTTATTTAGGACCAGCACTCAGGGGATGACCCCTACTCGGTCGAATATAGGTGGTGTAAATAGTTAGGAGATCAGATGGAGTGAAGTATCTCTTACACCGTTTAAGAAAACCGAAACACTTGAATGCTTCTTTCGACACATGAAAAATGTGATCAGTCCAACGGACATCACATTGAATTCTCATGCGCAGAACATCAAGAGTATCTGATTCCTCGATATATTCACCACCCATTAATACAGATGAAGTAACATGATCCGCCGTGCGTTTGTGCATAAGCATACAACACTGAGTTTTCCGCGCATTAAAATCGACTCTATTCGCACGACCCCATTCTGAGATTGCTTCTAAATCGCGGTTTAATGATTCATTCATGTTTTGCCTCATAGTGCCAATCTCTAAAAGGTTTGGTCTATGATTGAATGAATACGAATGGCAAATGTTACTATCATCTGCAAAAGAGTAGAAAGGATTAGAAGTTTAACGTAGAAGGTCGTTTATAAAGATAGAAATAGAGGAGAAAGAACGGAGCCTTGCGGTACCCCTGAATTTAGCTTGAACTCGTTTACAACAACTCTTATAGTGCGATCTCTGAGAAAGCTCGATATAAATCGAGAGAAGTTATCACCGACACCAAAAGCAATAAGTTTTGATAGAAGTGCTACGTGCCACACTCTATCAAACTCCTTGGAAATATCCAGAGCCACAACTTTACTTTCGCCAAAACGGTGTATTGAATGACACCATTTTTCCGAAATGAAGGCTAGCAGGTCTCCCGTAGAGCGCCCCCTACGAAATCCATACTGGCGGTCGCTTAGTAGGTTGTTAGATTCCAGATATTTATCAAGATGGTGGTTTACCATACTCTCCAATACTTTGGAGAGTGCAGAACAAATTGCTATTGGGAGGTAATTTTCAGGGTTGGTAGCCTCACCCTTTTTAGGGATTGGCGTTACATTAGCAACCTTCCAACACCGAGGAAATTTACCAGCATGGTACAAGGTGCTGAAAAGGTTAGCTAATGGACGCGAAAGCGTCGAACAGCACTGCTTCAAGACCAGTGCTGGAATACCATCCGGCCCTGGCGACTTGTTTATGTTGAGATCTGCTAAAAAAATTGTAGAACTAGCATTATTCTTGACTCGTTTAACCAATGACCAAAAACTCTTACTGCCCCGAGGAACAGCAAGAATTTTAGTACGAAGACGCTGCTCGTACAGAGCTTTTTCACGTCTTAATACTTTGGCACATGTACGCCTCTCACGTCCAGTAACTGGATTTTGGTTATTACGCCAGTTGCTGAAAGCTTCCTCTCGGGATCTGACTGCTTGTTTGCACATCTGATTAAACCATGTTTTTACTTTTGGTTTTTTCACTGGGATAAACATTTTCATTCCCAGCTTAATAACATTTGAAACCATTTCCGCCGAGGCATTGACATTGCTGTCGAGGAAACAAAGTTTCCAGTTAAAATGCCTATAGAATTCGTTGAGCTCTGCCCAACGACCTTTTTCGTATATAAAAGTTGAACGTTTCGTGACTCTTTTCGAAATGCTGCGAAGTGAGGAGAGAGAAAAAGAGGCGGAAATGGCACAATGATCGGAATTTCCGAGAGGTGCAAGAACCTTTACTTCATACTTATCAGGGTGTGAAGTAAGGAAAAGGTCAAGGATGTTTTGTTGGTGCCCATCAACACATGGAATATGTGTTGGCTCATTCACCAGTTGCGCAAGGTGATTGTGCGCTGCAAATAACTCAACATATTGGCCTTCAGGAGTTGTGTGGCTTGAATGGCGAAGCCAGAACGAGTTGTGAACATTGAAATCACCAGCAATAACGATTTCACTGCTCGGACAACTCTCGAGGATCTTCGAAGTTGTATCGGAAAGGGCATCGAAGCCAGATAGAGTTGTGTCCCTTTCCGCGTTTGGGCATACATTGCAATCCCTCCTCTATACTGTGTTGTGTGATTCACTGGCCAATCGACAACAAAAGGATGAGTTCTTGAGGACATATGAATACTACGTTCAAAAGTTCGGGTCTTGGGAACAAGGTCCCAGATTTCATTATAACACATACCATTGTAGTATCGATAGAACAGTGAAACACAACCCACTTTGCAACGATGCTCTAGTGAGTCAATAGAGGTGGCTACCCTACTGTCATTAATAAGCACCTTCGCCCTTTCCTGTACACGGTCGAGTAACTCCAAACTAGATTTTTTAGCACCGGCCCATACATGAGAGTTGTATTCCTTTTTTGGTCGGATAAAGGTGGTATAAATAGGAGATCAGATGGAGTGAAGTATGTCTTACGCCGTTTTAAAAAACCTAGACACTAGAATGCTTCCTTCGACACTTGAAAAATATGTTCAACGGTCATCACACTGAGTCCAACGGACATCACACTGTATTTTCATGCCCAGAACATCAAGAGCTTATAATTCCTCAATATTTATACCACTCGTAGTAACAGATTAAGCAACATTGTTAGCCATACGTTTGTGTGTTAATGTACAGCATTGCGTCTTTATGGCATTAAAATCAACCATATTTATACGTCCCACTCAGAAATTGATATTAGGTCTGAATTTAGAGTATCATTCATAGTGTTCTGTCTCTTGTCTTAGCAACACGCGTTTATCGTCCAGTCCGTGGAATTATTGTGTTTTTTTTTATGTTAATATGTGCCTAATTTTTTCTTTTTATCCGTTGTCCGCGTTATCATTTGTTAATTGTGTCTACAAAAACTAAATAAATAAACTGCGGTGGAAGCAAACACCAAATTATAAAATAAATCTAAAATATCAAAGAAAAAAATAGATGAAAATAACAATTAAAACAAGAAAATAACAATTGAAACAACAACAACACCAAATAAATTACAACGAAAATAAAAATCAAATAACAAAAATATTGCCAAACTCACTACCGCTATCATACAATAACAAATCGTCTTCATCAGTGCTTTCATATATAAACAACCAGTGTTAGCACTAGTAGTGGCTTTTAAAGCACAATGTCCAAATCAGGGCTTTTATTGCCCTGTTTAGCAACATCACAGTGTTATCCCTTCCAATCCCTTTATTTATTTCCTTTACATTTAGAATATTTGTGTATTTGATTCGATTGTTGTTGGACTGTTTTGGTGATGAAGGTATATACACTGGTCACCAAACAGTCATATTATTCAACAACTCGTTTCGTCTGCATCAATACTCTAGGTAGATAATTTATTTAATCTTTTTTTCTCATAATGCGGGGGCATTTTAGAATCGATTTCTGCAATATACGTGGTCTAAGAATAAACTTTTTTTCCGTGTACGCTCACATTTGTCACTATAAGCCGAATGTTCTCGCCTTATGTGAGACCCAGGTATATGAAAATACTGATCCACAAGATTTTCAAATACCTGGGTATCACCTTCTATCCCTTTTCGCTTTCCACCGGGGCCTTTGCGTGTATATAAGCAATGAGGTCGCATACCAGTGCTTGCAACCCTTAGGCACATTTGATGCCGAATTTAGCTGCCTTTGGGTGAAATTTAGAATCCGGACGCATCATCTACATTTCGGGTTTTTATACAGAAGCCCAAACGCGGGAAGGGACCTAACAGTATCCAGCTTCGACGCCCTTTCCGACTCTATAACATCAATTCTTGAGAGTTGCCCAACTAGTGAAATTGTTATCGCTGGGGACTTCAACGTCCATAACTCTTCATAGCTTCGCCATTCGAGTCATGTCACTCCGGAAGGGCAATACGCTGAACTGTTTGCTGCCCATAACCATCTCGAGCAACTGGTGAACGAGCCGACTCATATCCCCTGTGTAGCAGGGCACCACCTTAATACCCTGGATCTCTTTCTATCATCACATCCTGAAAAATACGCTATTGACATTCTTGCACCTCTCGGCAATTCCGACCATAGTGTCGTCTCCGCTGCTTTTCCTCTCGACAGCCTAAAAAACACTCTACCTGCAATCCAAAAGCGTTTAGTTTTTATCTACGGGAAAGCAGATTGGGTCCAGCTTAATGAGTTCTTTCAGAATTTTAACTGGAGCCTCTGCTTTTTAGACGACGATATTGATGCCATGTCCAAAATGGTTGTAAACATTATAATGATGGGCATTAAAAAATTCATACCTTCCAAGAACGCTTCGATAAAACTAAAACATAAAACTTGGTTTAATAGGACGTGCGGGGCTGCAGTTCGAAAAAGAGAAGCCGCATTTAGAATTTGGCGCAGAAACAAAAACAACACCACTGATTTACTTCGCAAAAAAGCTAGATCCGCATGTGCCAAAGTACTGAGCCGTGAAAAGGCTCTCTACGAGCAACGTTTTCGCAGTAAAGTTCTTACTGCTCCGAGGGGCAGTAAAAGTTTTTGGTCATTCGTTAAGAGAGTAATAGTTCATAGCAGTTCATCGATTCCCACTCTCTTAAAAGACGACCAAATCTTTACTGACCCGACTGACAAAGCTAATATTTTGGCCGAATTGTTTGCAAAAAATTCGCACCTACCTGATACCAATCAACTACTACCAGAACTGCAGAGAGTATCGGTATCTATGCCAGCAATTTTCTTTCGAGTCCGCGCAGTCAAAAGTGTTTTATCAAGTTTAAATACAAATAAATCTCCTGGTCCAGATGGCATTCCAGCATTGGTTTTAAAACATTGCTCTTCATCTCTAGCGCGCCCATTAGCCAAACTTTTTAGTATATTATACCATTCTGGAAAATTTCCCATGTGCTGGAAAGTTGCTAATGTAACTCCCATTCCCAAAAAGGGTGACTCAAACAACCCTGAAAACTACCGCCCAATAGCAATTTGTTCCGCACTCTCTAAGGTAATGGAGAGTATGGTTAACTACCATTTGGTTAACTATTTGGAGTCAAACAATCTACTAAGCGACCGCCAGTATGGGTTTCGTAGCGGACGCTCTACGGGAGACTTACTAGCTTTTCTATCAGAAAAATGGTGCCGTTCAATTCACCGTTTCGGCGAAAGTAAAGTTGTGGCTTTAGATATTTCCAAAGCGTTCTATAGAGTGTGGCATGATGCACTTTTATCCAAACTCAATGCTTTTGGTGTCGGTAATAAATTCTGCCGATTTATAGGGAGCTTCCTCAGAGATCGCTCTATAAGAGTGATGATAGATGGGATATCGTCCAAAGAGTTCATTATTAACTCAGGGGTACCGCAAGGCTCAGTTCTTTCTCCTACACTTTTTCTTATATTTCTAAATGACCTTCTATGTCAAACTTCAAATCCTATCTACTCTTTTGCAGATGACAGCAACATATGTCATTCGTACTCATTCAGTCATAGACCAAGTCTCTCTGAGATTGCAGTCAATAGACAAAACATGAGCGATACGTTAAATGCGGACCTTATTTCAATATCTGAATGGGGTCGTCTTAACAGGGTGGATTTCAATGCAAATAAAACCCAATGTTGTATGTTAACACATAAACGCACAACTGATAATGTTGCTTCATCTGTAACCATGGATGGTATAAATATCGAGGAATCTTGGCATGAAAATACAGTGCGATGTCCGCTGGACTCAACACATCTTTCATGTGTCAAAAGAAGCACTCAAGTGCCTTGGTTTCTTGAAACGGTGTAAGAAATACTTCACTCCATCTGATCTCCTTAATATTTATACCACTTACATTCGGCCCAAAATGGAATACAACTCTCATGTATGGGCCGGTGCTTCAAAGTCTATTTTGGAGCTTCTCGACCGCGTACAGGAGAGAGCGAAGGTGCTTATCGGTGACAGTAGGGTAGCCAATTCTATTGATTCACTGGAGCATCGTCGCAATGTGGGTTGCGTTTCACTGTTCTATCGTTATTATAATGGTAAATGCTCTAATGAAATTAGGGAACTTGTTCCTGAAACACGCTCATTTTTACGTAATACTCGCACCTCAACTAGAGCTCATCCATTTGTAGTCGACTGTCCAATGAATCGCACAACACACTACAGGGAAAACTCATTTTTTAGTCGAACACTTCGTATATGGAATAAACTCCCAGCAGAAATATTTCCCCCAGTTATAATATAAAAAAGTTTAAATCAAATATCCACAAACACTACTCCCTCTATCCTTCTTCCCATAACCTATTTTCCTAATTCCAACACAATGCATTGCATATGTAGGGGCCATCCCCTGAGTGCTGGTCTAATAAATAAAAAAAAAAAAAAGACTAGTCCCCTGTAGAACGGCCCCTACGAAATCCATACTGCCATTTGGAAAGTGCAGAACAAATTGCTATTGGGCGGTATTTTTCAGGGTTATTAGCCTCGCCTTTTTTGGGATTCGCGTTACATTAGCCACCTTCCAACACATAGGAAATTTACCAGCATGATATAGTGTGCTGAAAAGGTGAGCCAATGGACGAGCTAAAGTCGAAGAGCACTTCTTCAAGACCAGTTTTGGAATGCCATCCGGCCCAGGAGACTTATTTGCGTTCAGATATGCTAAAACCTTTTTGACAGCACGGGCTCGAAAGAATACTTACAGATACTCTTTCGGACTCGGGCAAATAGTTTAGACAAGAGGTTAGCTTTATCAACCGGGTTATTGAATGATTCCTTAAAAGAGTAGGAATTGAAGAACTAGCATTATCCTTTGCCCTTTTAACGAATGACCAAAAGCTTTTACTTGCCCTAGGAGCAGTAAGAACTTTGGCACCAAGACGCTGCTCGTAAAGAGTTTTTTCTCGCCATAGCACTTTGGCACACGAAGACCTCGCCTTTTTGCGTAGCGAATCAGTATCTGGTTTTATGTCATTACGCCAGGTTCTGAATGCTTTCTTTCTGGATCTGACTGCATTTTTGCACATCGAATTAAACCAAGATTTTTGTCTGGGTTTAATGGTAGAATTTTTGCATGGGATGAAGGCTTTCATTTCCAGCATTATCACATTTTCGAGCATTTTTGCCATTGTATTGCCATTATTGTCTAGGAAACAAAGCTTCCAATTGAAATGCCTAAAGAAGTCGTTGAGATTAACCCAACGAGCCTTTCCGTAAATGAATCGAAGCCGCTTCGTAGCTGGTCGAGAAGTGGTATGAAGTTCTGGGAACGGAAAGGAGGCAGAAACGGTACAAAGATCCGAGTTACCGAGAGGCGTACTTGTCAGGGTTCGAAGTTAAAAACAGGTCGAGGGTGTTATTTTGGTGCCCTTCAACACACGAGATATGGGTTTTACCATTCACTAGTTGCGCAAAATGGTTGTGCGCTGCGAATAACTCCACATATTTGCTGGCCTTCCGGAGTTGTATGGCTGGAATGGCGAAGCCAAGAGGTGTTGTGAATATTGAAATCCCCAGCAACAACGATTTCACAGCTCGAACAACTCTCAAGGATCTTCGTGATGGAGTCAGAAAGAGCGTCGAAGTTTTATATTGTAGTTTCCCTTTCCGCATTTGGACTTCTATACAGAAACCCGAAGTGCAAATAGTGTGCTCTGCTATTGAATTTAACCCAAAGGCAGCTAAATTCTTTATCTCTCGTGCCTGATGGTTGCTGGCACTGATACACAACTTCTTTGCGTATGTACATAGCAATGCCTATGTTTCACATAAGGCGAAAATATCCGGCCTATTATGAAGATAAAAAATCTAAAACAGATAGTCTAATTATTTGTACTGATAACAATGAAAAAAGTTGCTATAATGTAACTGTTTAGTGATCAGTGTTATACCTTCATCACTAAACAGTTTATAACAACTAATTCAAAGTCAGTATTACAATAATTGAAAAATAAGCAAAGATGGGGATATCACAATGACAGTAGGAAAAGGGGCCATAAAAGCCCTGATCTGGTCATTGTGTGAAAGATTTCCCCATAGTGCCAACACTGGTAATAGTAGAAATGTCAACACTGATCTCTCAAACAGCTGATGTTTGTTTTTGCTTCTGTTGTATATGTATCGGCGTGAAAATATAAAACGGAGATATAAAACTTTTTTGTTTTTACTCTCTTTCACTCAAAGAGATACAAATATTTGTGTTGGGTTTTAATTTCTCTGAGCGAATCAAATAAAATCCCCCTCTCTTTTTTTTTTAGAATTTTAGAACAATTTTACTCATTTTAGTACATTTTCTAATGTGGCAACAATGAGTTTTAAAGAAAAGATATAAAACTTTTACAACAACAACATGAAAATAAAATTAAATAAAACCAAATTTAACAAATAAAAAATTAATATTTTAATAATTGCAATAATATTAATTTGTATTTGTAATTTAAGTTATTTTGTATAATATAATTATAATATTTTAGTTTTTGTTGTGTTTTAAAATTAGTTAACTTTCAACTAATTAGTGTTTTTTGCTTTGTTATATTTTATTTTGGCCATTGAAGGCTTTGTATTATGTACATATATGAATAAGCATATAAATTAATAAAAAAAAATAAATAAAAACTAAGTTAAAATAAAATAATATTGGGGTAATAAAGAGCCTAATTGGGCTTAGTTTGGTATATCACACAAAGTTTTGAAATAGTTAAATTTCACTCAATTTACTTTCCGGGCCCTAGCTCCGAAAAATGGCTAGGGCTATATGGGGGTGATAGAGGACCTAACTAGGCTTAGTTTGGTATATTACACTACACCTCACACCGTTTTTGGTAGAAAAAAGTTGTTAAAAAAAAGTTTTAAAATAGTTAAATTTCACTCAATTTACTTTCCAGGCCCTAGCTCCGAAAAATGGCGTTGTATATTACCTTGGCTATATGGGGGTGATAGAGGACCTAACTGGGCTTAGTTTCGTATATCACACTGTACCTTACACCGTTTTTGGTAGAACAAAGTTGTTAAAAAAAGTTTTGAAATGTTCTAAAATAAGCATTTTTAAAATTTCACTCATTTTAACACTAAGAACATACTGCCGTGGGTACTTCGCTTTATATGCCTTGTTGTTGTTGTAAAAAAGTTTTATATCTTCCCAATTTGTTGCCAGGTTAAAATTTTTAAAAGCACCGGCAAATTAGGTTGCCACTTCGTATAGTTCTAATTATTAGAAGACAGGCGTTGCCATGTATGCCATATATATAAGTGAGATGCCACATAATTTAAAAAGTGTATGGCATCCTGTAACTCATGGCCAACTACACCAGACAAAATCACAAGGAAGAGTTGTAAATTTTTTTGACCCTGTTATATCAAGAAAGCAAAAGGAAACTCGAAGTAAAAGATAATATTTGCACCACACGCATCACTCTATAGTTTATTCTTACTTTTCGGACTTCGTACATACTTCACATGTTTTTGCTGATAAAATGCTTTACAAATGTTTTTTTATGAACATTTAAGATATATTTTAATCTATTTATTTTTGACAAACAACAATATTGTATAAAACAAAAAAGGTCGTTAAACTTTTATAAAAAAATGCATGTGAATTGTTTGAAAAAATATTTTTTAATAAAGTTCTATATATAAAGATGTCTACCAAGTTATTGAGATGTTTCAAATGATAAAGAAAATTCAAATAATATTAGAAAATAAAAGTTTGAATACAATATAAATTTAATCAAATCGTACATACTTTTCATAAAAGTCACAGAATGATGATAAATTCAATAGGAGGGCATAAAATTCAATACTTGTTTCAATAAAGGAATTTATGCCTGAACTTTATTTTTTCCATAATTTTCAATTACAATTTTTCAAATCTCTAGAACTTCTAAAAATTTTCCATGAATAAAACCAGGAAATTCTTAATGAAATAAAAATGAATAAAAAACATTTTCTTTCTCAAACACAATAAAGCTTTTAGCAAAAAATATTGACAAGATAAGTCATGTAAAAACATGATTTAGAAATAAAATAGCCCATAGTAATTTAATATTGATTTATATAAATAAAAAATTTTCTTTATAACTTTTTGTTATTTTACCGCCACTAGAGGTTTTTTTTCAATTTACTATAAATTGAAGTCTAGATTTGAAGAAAAATACAAATACGCATAAATTAACCAAATTTGGAAAATCAAAACAAATTGGCAATGGGCAAATTAATATTGGTATATTCGGCTTTGCCGAATCTTGGATACCTTTCACCAATGGTGTTGCAAAAGTACTTAATGTAATTCCAAGCAAAATTTGGTTATACTAGTATTATATGCAAAGAGTCTTTAACATTAATAGTCGGAAAAAGAAAAGCTTTTCGGTGGCGTCATCATCTAGAATAGTTATGCACCCAAAGGTTAGGTTGGGCAGGTGGCTGATGTCTAGGGAAGCTTCACTTGGGTTTTTAAGTGGTCCCTTTGTGAAAGATAATGATTACTAGACTACAAGTAGAGAATGCATAGCCAGTAGCTTCGAAATAAAATAGACACATATTTTACGAACATTTAATAAAGTTCGATAGACCAGATAAACCATGCAGAAAAGATGCTTCAAAATGTAGATGCCCTTACATTTGCAATAGCACATCGATTTGATGAAGTTTAAGTATTCTGGCATGCAACCCAAAAACACAGTGCCCAGTGAGGGTTGTGCACTTTAATTCGTACGAATTATCCAACTAGTAAAAGTTCTTGATTAGTTATGTAAAACTCTGAAGTTAGCGGACTGATTTAGGTCAAAGCTTTAACAATGATAAGCCTTAAAATTATAGGGTATACACTCTTAGTTTTAGATACATACGTGAAATATATAGCTTTTGAATGGATGGATATCAGCTTTGTCGGAAAAGTTATTAAAGATTTACTTATTTATCTAAAGTTAGTTAATTAAAATGAACACTTCATCAATAATATTTGGGATGTATTGTTCTTTCGATCTGTCCGATGGATGTTTGGAAAGTTTTGCTCTAGTTCCTTGTGCAATTTTAATGTGATTTAATTTATCAGCATTAAATCGATTCCCGGTCGGGGTTATATAGGAGATTTCACTAAATGTTGTAAAGCCCTCTCATCTCTAGCTTTTAAATTAAAACAACCGGCTTAGTCCATGGTCCAATCATAACTCACTCTTTTATTATTTAATTATTTCTTATGAGCCTATATTATTATAATACGTTTTGTTTGACATTTATATGGTTGCTAATTAATGTAATAGTTATCCAAGGTTGGCATTACACCTCCCTTTTTTATAAAAAAATAAAACATAGCTTAGAATATTTATATGACAAATTTTATAACGCTAAATAGTATTTAAACTAATTCTTATTTAAAGCAAGTTAATAGTTTGGAGTTTAAATTTGCTACTTTATATTTCAATGGAAGTGACATGATACACCTCCCTTTTTTTTATAAAAAAAATTTTGAATCAAACAAGTTGATCAGTTTTGTTTGGTTCAATATTTTTGTTATATATCTACATCTAATATTTCATTTATATTCTGGATTTGTTTTTCTTTTATATTTAATAATAATTCAAAAATGAATTTGCTTTTTTTTTATTTTTAAATTTAAATTCAATTTGTTTGGTTACTTTTCCCTATGTTGTAGTGTTTTTTTTTATCAATTTTAAGTTTAAATTTTTCGTACTCTATTTTTATGAACATTTTTTTCTTTTTTCGTTAATTTGTTGTAAATTGTAACATTAGTATCATTTATATTTTTTACTATATATGGACCATCATAGATATTTTTATGTTTATCATAAGGTTCTTTCTGGAGTAATACATTATCATTAATTTTCAAAGTTATTGGCTTACAAAATTTATCATAATAATTTTTGTTTCGGTTTTTGTGTTTTTCAATCAATTGTTTAGCAAGAATATTAGTTTTTTGCAATCTAAATTTTACTTCCTGGCTATAATTGTCTATGTTGTAAATGGGATCTAGATTAGTATTCAGTTCGTTTGGTAAAGAAGCAACTCTACCAAAAACGAGTTCGTAGGCATAGATAAAACACATAGATTGAGAACATATGTTCTACTAAGGCACCAAAAAAATGTGGTGAATAAATTAACTAAGGTGGTGAACTCACATACAGGTACTGTGAATTCAACATAGTCATTTTGACAACTGTCAAATGAAAATGTAAACAAACAAAAATTATTTGTAATTGAAAAGGGTATGTAAAGAAATTTTGTTTGTTTTTTTAATAATATTAAATAAATATATTCAGGTATGTGATGGACATTTTTCGTTTTCAAATCGATCGATTTCAGACATATTTTTTAGCTAATTTTTGGTTATTTCCCCCAAATTTCCTTTTTAAAATGTGAAATTTTGAAAATTTCCTATATATTTCTGTAAAAATGGGAAATTTTGAAAATTTCACCTAAAAAAGGGAAATTTTGAAAATTTCCCATAAAAAAGGGAAATTTTGAAAATTTTTCATAAAAAAGGGAAATTTTGATAATTTCCCATAAAAAAGGGAAATTTTGAAAATTTCCCATAAAAATGGAAAATTTTGAAAATTTCACCTAATAACGGGAAGTTTTCAAAATTTCCCTTTTTTATGGGAAATTTTAAAAATTTCCCTTTTTTATGGAAAATTTTGAAAATTTCCCATTTTTATGGGAAATTTTCAAAATTTCCCTTTTTTATGGGAAATTTTCAAAATTTCCCTTTTTTATGGGAAATTTTAAAAATTTCCCTTTTTAATGGGAAATTTTAAAAATTTCCCTTTTTTATGGGAAATTTTCAAAATATGACTTTTTTATGAGAAATTTTCAAAATTTCCCTTTTTTATGGGAAATTTTCAAAATTTCCCTTTTTTATGGGTAATTTTCAAAATTTCCCTTTTTTATGGGAAATTTTCAAAATTTCCCTTTTTTATGGTAAATTTTTCTGTTTTATGGGAAATTTTCAAAATTTCCCTTTTTTTATGGGAAATTATCAAAATATGACTTTTTTATGAGAAATTTTCAAAATTTCCCTTTTTTATGGGAAATTTTCAAAATTTTCCTTTTTTATGGGTAATTTTCAAAATTTCCCTTTTTTATGGGAAATTTTCAAAATTTCCCTTTTTTATGGTAAATTTTCCTGTTTTATGGGAAATTTTCAAAATTTCCCTTTTTTATGGGAAATTATCAAAATTTGACTTTTTTATGAGAAATTTTCAAAATTTCCCTTTTTATGGAAAATTTTGAAAATTTATCATTTTTATGGGAAATTTTCAAAATTTCCCTTTTTTATGGGAAATTTTCAAAATTTCCCTTTTTTATGGGAAATTTTCAAAATTTCCCTTTTTTATGGTAAATTTTCCTGTTTTATGGGAAATTTTCAAAATTTCCCTTTTTTATGGGAAATTATCAAAATTTGACTTTTTTATGAGAAATTTTCAAAATTTCCCTTTTTATGGAAAATTTTGAAAATTTATCATTTTTATGGGAAATTTTCAAAATTTCCCTTTTTTATGGGAAATTTTCAAAATTTCCCTTTTTTATGGGAAATTTTCAAAATTTTCTCTTTTTTATGGGAAATTTTCAAAATTTCCCTTTTTAATGGGAAATTTTCAAAATTTCCCTTTTTCATGGGAAATTTTCAAAATTTCCCTTTTTCATGGGAAATTTTCAAAATTTCCCTTTTTTATGGGAAATTTTCAAAATTTCCCTTTTTTATGGGAAATTTTCAAATAAAAAAGGGAAATTTTGATAATTTCCCATAAAAAAGGGAAATTTTGAAAATTTCCCATAAAAATGGAAAATTTTGAAAATTTCACCTAATAACGGGAAATTTTCAAAATTTCCCTTTTTTATGGGAAATTTTCAAAATTTCCTTTTTTTTATGGAAAATTTTGAAAATTTCCCATTTTTATGGGAAATTTTCAAAATTTCCCTTTTTTATGGGAAATTTTCAAAATTTCCCTTTTTTATGGGAAATTTTCAAAATTTCCCTTTTTTATGGAAAATTTTAAAAATTTCCCTTTTTTATGGGAAATTCAAAATATGACTTTTTTATGAGAAATTTTCAAAATTTCCCATTTTTACAAAAAATTTTTATAATTTCCCATTTATATAGGAAATTTTCAAAATTTCACATTTTAAAAAGGAATATTCAAAATTTCCCCTTTTTACAAGAAATTTTTAAAATTTCCCATTTTTATGGGAAAATTTCAAATACTACGTTTTTATGGGAAATTTTCAAAATTTTCATTTTTATTGAAAATTTTTAAAATTTACCATTATTATGGGAAATATTTAAATTCTGTATTGATTTTTTCATTTTTGCGTTTTTTATTTGACAAATATTTTTGACAAAAAAAAAATTTAAATCAGAATAACAATTATTTCTGTTTAAAATAAATAAAAATCAGATCTTGACAAATATTTTTGCCAAAAAAAATATTTGTCAGACCTTGACAAATATTTTTGACAAATAAAATAAAAATCAATTTTTGACAAATATTTTTGCCAAAAAAAATATTTGTCAGAATTTGACAAATATATTTGACAAAAAAAAATAAAAATAATAATAAAAATAATAAAAATCAAAAATTTAAAAAGCATGTCATTTTCTGAAAATATAGTGGAAAACATGCAAAATGATGTTTTCAAATTAGTTCTGCGATATTTCCATATGATTGCTTTTTTTCTTTGAAAATTCAAGAATAATTATTATTTTAGGTCCCTGGTTTATTTTATAAACAAATAATTTATTGACATTTTATTGTTGAGTTTCTTTTTCTTGTGGGGAATTAAAATTCATTCAAACCAGTGTTGCATTTCTAGTGCAAATTCAAAAATAAAAATTTAAAAATCAACAATACCAAGCAACTCTGCTTTAGTATGTGGTGGATATTTTAGTATGCACTAATACCACTTAAACATAATTTTACCAATACAGTAATACTTATTACAATATGGCGCCTCTAAAATGTACCATGACATCTCTTAAATGTACTTGACAGTTGCCATAGATAAAACACATAGATTGAGAACATATGTTCTACTAAGGCACCAAAAAAATGTGGTGAATAAATTAACTAAGGTGGTGAACTCACATACAGGTACTGTGAATTCAACATAGTCATTTTGACAACTGTCAAATGAAAATGTAAACAAACAAAAATTATTTGTAATTGAAAAGGGTAAGAAAAGAAATTTTGTTTGTTTTTTTTAATAATATTAAATAAATATATTCAGGTATGTGATGGACATTTTTCGTTTTCAAATCGATCGATTTCAGACATATTTTTTAGCTAATTTTGGTTATTTCCCCCAAATTTCCTTTTTAAAATGTGAAATTTTGAAAATTTCCTATATAAATGGGAAATTATAAAAATTTTCTGTAAAAATGGGAAATTTTGAAAATTTCACCTAAAAAATTTTAAAAATTTCCCTTTTTTATGGGAAATTTTCAAAATTTCCCTTTTTCATGGGAAATTTTCAAAATTTCCCTTTTTTATGGGAAATTTTCAAAATTTCCCTTTTTTATGGGAAATTCTCAAAATTTCCCTTTTTATGGGAAATTTTCAAAATTTCCCTTTTTTATGGGAAATTTTCAAAATTTCCCTTTTTTATGGGTAATTTTCAAAATTTCCCTTTTTTATGGGAAATTTTCAAAATTTCCCTTTTTCATTGGAAATTTTCAAAATTTCCCTTTTTATGGGAAATTTTCAAAATTTCCCTTTTTTATGGGAAATTTTCAAAATTTCCCTTTTTTATGGGAAATTTTCAAAATTTCCCTTTTTTATGGGAAATTTTCAAAATTTCCCTTTTTTATGGGAAATTTTCAAAATTTCCCTTTTTTATGGGAAATTTTCAAAATTTCCCATTTTTACAGAAAATTTTTATAATTTCCCATTTATATAGGAAATTTTCAAAATTTCACATTTTAAAAAGGAATATTCAAAATTTCCCCTTTTTACAAGAAATTTTTAAAATTTCCCATTTTTATGGGAAAATTTCAAATACTACGTTTTTATGGGAAATTTTCAAAATTTTCATTTTTATTGAAAATTTTTAAAATTTACCATTATTATGGGAAATATTTAAATTCTGTATTGATTTTTTCATTTTTGCGTTTTTTATTTGACAAATATTTTTGACAAAAAAAATTTAAATCAGAATAACAATTATTTCTGTTTAAAATAAATAAAAATCAGATCTTGACAAATATTTTTGCCAAAAAAAATATTTGTCAGAATTTGACAAATATATTTGACAAAAAAAAAAAATAAAAATCGTAAAATAAAAATTATTTTTGAGAAAAATAATAAAAATCAAAAATTTAAAAAGCATGTCATTTTCTGAAAATATAGTGGAAAACATGCAAAATGATGTTTTTAAATTAGTTCTGCGATATTTCCATATGATTGCTTTTTTTCTTTGAAAATTCAAGAATAATTATTATTTTCGGTCCCTGGTTTATTTTATAAACAAATAATTTATTGACATTTTATTGTTGAGTTTCTTTTTCTTGTGGGGAATTAAAAATCATTCAAACCAGTGTTGCATTTCTAGTGCAAATTCAAAAATAAAAATTTAAAAATCAACAATACCAAGCAACTCTGCTTTAGTATGTGGTGGATATTTTAGTATGCACTAATACCACTTGAACATAATTTTACCAATACAGTAATACTTATTACAATATGGCGCCTCTAAAATGTACCATGACGTCTCTTAAATGTACTTGACAGTTGCGTCCTCAGTCTATGTTGTTAGTTTATGTTCGTAGGGAGTGAATTTGTTGTCAAATGCAGTGTTAGAAGTTGTATTGTGATAAAACGTAAAGTATTTGAGGTACGTGTCCCATTCGGTTATATTTTCATTTAAATACGATCGTAGATATTCATTAAAAACGCGATGGTTGCGTTCAACCGTTCCAATGGTTTGATGATGGTATCCGGTTGAGAAATTTATTTTAATTTTCAAAAGTTTACAAAGTTCTGTAAAAATTTCATTCTTGAATTCTGTTCCTAAGTCTGATTTTATTGTATTCATCTTCCCATAAACTAAAATAAAATTTTCGAAAATTGCACGGGCAACTGTTTGTGCGGACTTATCGGGTATAGGAATTGATACTAAGTATTTAGATAAATCGCAAATTAAGGTCAACGCGTACTTATTTCCATATGTAGATTGGGTTAATGGACCTATTGTGTCCAAAACTACAACGTCAAATGATTTGATCGGGGTTGGTGTAAGAACCAATTCCTCTGTATTTTTGGGTCTAACTTTATTTAACACACATTGTGGGCAAGCCTTTACAAATTTTGCGATATCTCTGGTCATTTTTTTCCAGTAAAACTTTGTTCGAAGTTTTGCATATAACTTCTTCTGGCCACAGTGTCCACCTACAAGGGGATCATTGTAATATATTTGCATTAATTTTAGTTTTTTGTCGTTTTCAGTTATTATTTCAACAGGATCGGTTAAAATAATTTCCAGATTTTTAAATAACTTATTACCGCATTCTTTTAAATCTTCTATTTTGAAAATTGTGAAAAATAAATCGTCTTTTGGCCATTCTATACTGTGAATTTTATGATTGTTGGCAGCATTTTGCAACCTCGAAAGCAATTGGTCTAAACCGAGTGTTTCGTTAACAAACGTAAATTCAAGTGATAGTAATTTTTGAAATTTTATATTTATATTTATGCGCAAAATTTTTACTTTTTGGTCTTCTTTTATTATTTCTGTTCTAATTTTTGGAATTTTCTTTGTAAAGTCGTGACAAAATTTATCATAAATTTTGAATTTTTGTAAATTTTGTTCTTTAGGTTGTTTTGGATCTGGCTTGTTGGTATTTCTATTATTTGTCATTGAACGGGTTGTCATAGCTAGTATTTGATTAGTCGAATTTTTTAAATCGTGAATTGTTACTCTTGATAGAGCATCTGCTCCTACATTGTTCTTTCCTTTGATGTATTCTACTGTAAAATTGTACTCTGAAAGTTCCAGACGTATTCGCGTTAGTTTTGATGATGGGTCTTTGATGTTGAAAAGATGTACTAAAGGTCTGTGATCGGACCGTACTGTGAAATGGGTACCGTAGACGTAGGGGCGAAATTGGGTGATAGCAAAATATATTGCTAGAAGTTCAAGTTCTATTGTCGGTTTCTTTTGCTCGGATTGAGTAAATGCTTTAGAAGCAAAGTATATTGGTAAATCACTACCTCCAAAATCTTGACTTAAGATTGCACCGCAACCCAGTTTCGAAGCATCTACTGTGATTACAAAATGTCTAGAAAAGTCCGGGTACTGTAAAATCTTTGGGGATAATAAGGCAGATTTCAGATTTTCAAAGGAATACTGACATTTGTCGTTCCAATTAAATTGGATATTTTTTCTCGTCATGTAGTTCAGAGGCGCTGCTAAGGTCGCAAAATTCGGAATAAATCTCCTATAATAGTTAGCAAATGCTACAAAACGTCTTGTTGAATCTTTATCAGATGGTACTGGGTAGTTCTTAATAGCTTTGATTTTCGAGTCATCCGGCAACAGACCATTTGCGGTACATTTGTGACCAAGAAATGTTACTTCTGGCCGGAAAAAATTACATTTGTATGGATTAATTTTTAAATTATGTTTCCTTAAGATCTCAAAAACATCTTTAAGGTTATTTAGATGGTGTTGTTTACTACATCCGACAATTATTATGTCGTCGACATATAGGAACGCTTTGTTGGGAGCAAGTCCCGAAAATGCAATATTCATCATTCTGGAAAATGAATTGGGAGCAACGTTAAGCCCGAATGGTAACACCTTCCAACGAAAGGACCCTTTATCGGTGCTAAACGCTGTGATATCGCGGGATTCAAGATCTAACGGAATTTGGTGAAAACCAGAAAAAAGATCAATTATAGAAAAATGTTTCGCTCGTCCTAGATTATCTAAAATATCGTCTATTCGTGGTAACGGAAATTTGTCGGCAATGAGTTTCTTATTCACGGCGCGATAATCAACACACATACGATAAGCTTTGTTGTCTGAACCTTTTTTTGGTACGAGAATCAGAGGACTATTGAAATTAGAGCTACTAGGTTCTATTAAGTCATTTTGAAGTAGATTTGAAACCTGTCTATTTATTTCTTCTCTTTGGCTATAAGGAAGTCTATAGTTTTTTACATATGTTGGGGATGAATCTGTGAGCCTAAGCTTCTGTTTGTAAAAATTATTAACGGTCATTTTATCAGTGTCTAGCGAAAAAATATCTGCATATGTTTCACATAATGGTATCAAACTACTTTCTACATCACTAGGCATTTGGGTTTTCAATATGTTTTTCAATTTTTCTAAACGCTCCTCATTAATCTTATTTTCATTAATTGAATAGACATGAAAGTTTTGAAGCTTCTCCATGTTAATTTTATCATTTCGGATACTTTTATATTCATTAGAAATATTAACTATGCGTAAAACTGGATTATTTGTATCAATTATTCCTTTTCCAATGAATACATCTTTGCAAATTTCTTGCGATTCGATGAACATAGGTTCTGTTATATTTCGTAAATGGAAGACTCTGAATACTTCTGATCTAGGTGGTATTATGCATGTGTAATTTCGTGTTCCCTGTAATAATGGTATTTTTGCTACATTGTTCCTAACATTAATCGTCAAAGTGAGGTCTTCATAATTTATTTTGCACTTATTGTCCTTGAGGAAATCTTTTCCTAAAATTCCATTGGATGGAATATTGAAATCATCTTCAACGATATGAAAAATTTGTGGAATGAGTTGGTCTGAAATTATTAGGTTTGTACAAATTGTTCCTAAAGTAAAAATCGGATTTGTGGTAATGCCAGTAATACTGATTATTTCATTTTTATTTAAAATATTTTCAGCATTTATGCAAGAAATTTTCATTAATGAAATGTCAGCTTGCGTATCAATAAGAAGCGAGCAACATTGTTTTGTGTTAGTACAATTTAATTTGATAAAGTCAGAGTAATTAAGATTCAATATGTAAATTGCTTTATGAGATTTTAGATTTTCAACATTTGGCTCTATTGTTCTTGATTTGATTCCCCCAACGACAATTGCTGAGGGACATCGGCGTTTAAAGTCCTTACTGAAGCCCGCTGACTTGGGTTTTGAGATAATTGATTTCTATTGTTGCCACGATAGGTGTTTGAAGTACGATTATTGTTATTAAAATTACGATTATTTCCTCTGAAATGAGAGTTACCCCGAGAGTTTCTATAATTGTTCCCACGATATGAATTGTTTTGGAAGTTTCCATAATTGTTTCCTCGATACGACGTATTACGATAGCTATTACGAAAATGACTATTATTGTTATATAAATTATTGGTTCTGTTATAAGTTTGGACAGCTAAAACTTGACGTTCCTTAGTTTCATTTGTTTGCTCTACTATAAGTTTTGCCACAACCTCTTTTGGGTCTGCGAAGACAGATGAGGCTAAAATTGATTTGACTAAATCTGATCTAGCATTCAAACGACACATTGCAATTGTTTGTTCGATTGCCATCTCATGAGCTTTACTTTTGGTAATGCCTTCGATAACTAGAGATCGCTCTAATGCGTCAGCAAGTTCTTCGGTTTCTTTAGCAAAATCGGTATAATTATTGTTTCTAACACTCAAGGCTGTAATTTTTCCTGCTATAACTTTAGAATTATCCGGTCTATTTCTTGTTTTTAATGCTGTTTTAATTTGTTCTATTGAAGTCACATTGTCTGGCAATGATTCCCTAGCTTTTGCTTCAAGCTTAGATTTAAGAAAAGTTAAAAGTGTAAGAGTTAAGTTTTCGTCGGTAAGTTCCTCTAAAAGATCAATTTTGTCCAAAAATGCATGAAGTGTCAAGGGGTTACCGTCATAATTTTCCCTAATTATTGAAGAACACATACTAACATAACTTCTTTTCTGTTCTGTTGTTGCCATTTTGTTATTTAATGTTTTACTATTTTCAATTATGATATCAGATTTATTTTTCATCATAACTTTTCTTCTAACACGTATTAACGAAGTTATGTCTTTTGGAACTTTTATTTTGCAATCTAGTTTAATAAAACAGTTTATTAGTATATTTCTACAGTTTAATATTTTCGAAAAAAATTTGGTTTTGTCATGGTCTGATAAATGTTCTAGGTTACTTTCTGTGTATTCTAATATGTTATTGTAATTTTCAATTAATAGGCTGATATATTCATTGAGTTTGTCCAAGTTCTTGGTTAAAGGTCTGTTTTGTAGTATTCTCTTTTTAATTTTATAAAATTGCAAAACTAACTTCGTAAATTTCTTTTTATCGAACTCAGTCATTGATTACAGGCATATTGTTTACATCATTCTATTTTTTCATTCATAGTTTTTTTTTTAGTTGTAAATGAGAAATATATTTATTTGTATATATATATTTTTTGTTTGTTTGTTTTTTTTATCTTTTATTTAAGATCGTTAAAAATAAAAAGTTAGTATTTCTCTTATATTTTCATTTCATCATCAAAACTACAAAGAGAGCGATAATTTACTCTTTAATATCACACAAAACTTACTCTTTAATTTTAATTATTACACGATTGAGTATTATAAAATAGACAGCAGAATAGGAAAAATATTCGGCTGGACAATTTGCTTACAAAGAGAATTTGAATAATTTAAAAGCATTTTGATTTTGATTTTTTTTTTGTAGATGTAAAATTTTTTTCAATTTAGAGATTTTTGTAGCTTAAGTTTTGATTTATTTATTAACGATCTTGTTTTTGTAATAATATTTATTAATTTTCTTGTACATCAAATTTTATGTAAATAGTAAAAAGATAATAAAGATTTAAAAATTACATATTTTTTCTGATACCAATGTAGCAAAATAATTGCGGGGGGTATTTTATATTTTTTCTTTTATTTATTATGATTTTTATCATTTTCTTTTAAATAGGGTTTTTTTTAGAAATATTTATTATATATATTTATATGTACCTATTTACATTAAAAATTACTTTTATATTAGAAAATTTTATTAAAGTATTTACATATATAATTTTTAGAAAAAAAAACATTAATTTTATATTAGAAAATAATAATAATTATTAATTTTTATAAATATATAAGTTTATTTATATAAGAAGTTTATTTATGTAAAAATAATTGGAAAATTGTAGAAGTTTAATTTATAGATATAAGTTTAGATAATTATAATAAAAAAAATTTATAATGTAAATAATTTATAATATTTATAGGTAGTAAAATATAAATATGTATGTAGATAAAAATAGAATATAAGATGAAGCTAGGCTGCATGTACATAAATTTGGTTGATCTCGACGAGTTTTTTTTTCAGGAATCAGAAAATCGATTAATGACGTCACTAGGGCTTGAAGGGCTTGATAAGCTGAAGGTTATTTTAAGGTTGATTTCGCAGAAGAAGTTTACTAAACCAGTTTAATAATTTTGTTTTTGTATCTTGTTTTTATAAGTGGAATTTTGAACAGTTATTTTTTTTATATTTATTATTATTCTTTTCATGCTAACGGTTTAATTTATTTCAAAACGAGTTTTTTTTTTTATTGAAATTCTTTTAAAACACGTTTTTTAAAGTATTTTTGGTTTTCTTTTTACTTTTCGCAGGACATAATTTATCGTTTTTACACCATAGTTAGTTTTATTAATCTTTGTTTTTGTATATTTGTGGATTAATAACTTTTATTTGTAGATTTCCTTTTTTTTTATAATAATTTTATATTTAAATTTTATAGTTGTTGAACAAAATTTTCTATTTATTAGCATGTATTTTTAAAGCTCTTTTTTTTAATTAGTACACAGTTTAATTTCTTGTAATTTTTAAATACTGTGAAAATAAATTTCCTTTTTTTTTGAAATTGTTTTAGGATTTTTATTTAGTTTGTTAGGGCACTTTTTTGTTTTTTTTTTTCATCACTGTTTTTTTCCACTCGTTTTTAAGTCACTTGTCTTTTTTAATTTTTCTAGATCTGTTTTTTCTTTTTTTCAAGAGTGTCACGGTCGCCATGTAAAGCCCTCTCATCTCTAGCTTTTAAATTAAAACAACCGGCTTAGTCCATGGTCCAATCATAACTCACTCTTTTATTATTAAATTATTTCTTATGAGCCTATATTATTATAATACGTTTTGTTTGACATTTATATGGTTGCTAATTAATGTAATAGTTATCCAAGGTTGGCATTACAATGTGAATAGAGCTCGCCCATTTTCAATATCGAACTTTTCAAGAGATCAGAAATACTTTTGTCAAATGTTGTCCCTCTAGAAAGTTTATTTTAGGCGCTATCGCCCTGAATATCAATATTGTACAACATCTTTATACTTAATGTCATCATCGTATCTTAGGCGAAGTTATACGGGATCAATTGTCAAACGTGAACGGATTTCTCCCAATTGCAATTAAAAAATTTAAATTTTCGTTGATATGTGAGATACTTACATACATATGTAGGTTTTGAACGGATATCATGTAGTTAGCTGCATTTTTGTACTTCCTAGGAAGATTACCTATAATTTGATATATAATACATTCTCAAATGTTATCATAATGTTCAAAAGTCAGACACAAAATTAAGATTAATGCAGAGTGTCTGTCTGCTAAAATCAGATTTGTGGAGCTTATGGATTTTACACAAAATTTTAGGATATTGGGCCACCCTGAATTTTATCATTGTCGATCAAAACACCATCGCTTAAACGCTAAATTATATCTACCACAAATTACCGAATGCATCAGGATTTAGGTAATCTCCTGCGAAGGACGCTATTAAAATTCATCAAAATAAACACCTGAGATATCGACAAAACAGGAACTCCAAAAACTTGACTACAACAGAAAAAATTACAGACAGGTAGATGGACGGACAAAAAAACAGACGGACGGACGGACAGACAAACAAACAGACGGACGGACAGACAGACAAACAGACGGACGGATGGACGGAGGTCGCGAAATCGATTCTCCTGCCGATTCTAAGTTGATCGGTACAGTTTGAATGGTATTCGTAATCAGCTTTGTGGAATATAGATTTTAGAAAATCCTCACAAAGAACGATGTCAAATTTCATCACAATCGGTCCATAAACACCTGAGATATCGCTGAAACAATACTTACGAAATGTAAACAAAATTTCTTAGACACTTTGGGCAATTTGCTGTACATCAAATGTAGTGTTATTGCGATATCTCAATTGTTTATGGACCGCTTTTGATAAACTTTAATAACGTGCTTGACGGGGGAATTTCCTAAAATCTGATATAAAATTTATGTAGGTCCGTGCTAAAGGAGGATGGTTTTTCCTATTTCTGCATTTCATTTTTTCAACAAACATTCTCTAATGCGAACTTTGGGCAATTTGCGATACATCAAATTCAGTGTTTTGGCGATAACTCAGTTGTTTATGGACCGATTTTGTTTTTTACAGAGTGCTTTGGGAAACTATTTCCTACAATCTGATATATAACATATTATCACATGTATACCAGGAGTATCTTTTTTCTCTTGTTGTTTAAAAGTGTGTTTCAATCAAAAAATTTAAAATTTCCGTCTAATTTTTGGTATTTTTTCGATATTTTCGGTGTTTATAAACCGATTTTAATGAAATTTAATAGCGTTCATTGCGGGAGAATTTCCTAAAATCTGATGTATAATTTATGTAAGTCCATCCTCCAGGGGCTTCAGAAACTTGATTTCAACAGACAGACAGACAGGCCGACGGACGGACAGACAGACAGACGGACATCGCTTAATCGATTCTCCTCCCGATTCTAATAAAAACAAGTAAGAGTGGTATATTCGGCTTTACCGAATCTTGGATACCCTTCACCAATAGTGTTTCAAAAGTAAAATACAAAATCGTATGAATATATTGATAATTATATAGTTTCTGATTACTGACTTAGTTGAGCCCCACACAAATGCTTCATATGTATATTAATTTTCTTTTGTTCATACTAAATGTAATTCCTAGCAATATTTGGTTATACTAGTACAAGGTGGCGCAAAAGTAATCCTCCTATCAGAAAATGGTCTAAATTTTGCGATTGGCCCCTAATGTCAATTCTGTTTTGGCATTTGTGTAGTAAACACTTGCAAAATACACGTTAATAAACAATGTTACTCTACACTGCTCCAGAACGCGGAATATTGGTGACTATTTATTTGGCCAATAATCGGTCGGTGACTTTGGCACAACGTGAGTTTCGTCGCAGATTTCCTAGTCGTCCAACGCCTACTGGTGAAATACTGCTCGCCTCGAAGAGACTGGCACAACACGAGATGCTGCCAGGCGTGGCAGACCCCGGAGTCGCCGTTCTGCAGAGAATATTGCTGCTGTAGCCGAGGATGTCATGGAAGCGCCGTCGACATCGATCAGACGACGTGCCACGCAAATGGGTATCAGTCAACGGTCTTTACAGCGAATTTTGGTAAAAAATTTGAAGATGTTTCCGTACAAAGTCCAGACGGTGCATCAGCTGTTAGCTGCTGACCGCCAATCGCGTCTAACATACGCTCAAGCCATCCCTAATCACCACCAAGAGGAAGACGATTTTTCATTAAAAATAATCATGAGTGATTAAGCCCATTTCTATCTTACCGGGTACGTAAATAAGCAAAATTTACGTGAAAATCCGCGTGTAACCCACGAAGAGCTATTACACCCACTCAAAGTCATTGTATGGTGTGCTTTTTTCGCTGGAGGAGTCATCGGACCTTTTTTATTCAAAGACGTAGCGGGCCAAACGGTTACTGTGAATGGTGAGCGCTACAGAGCAATGATTAACGAGTTCCGTTTGCCGCAACTTGATGAATTGGGATTGGAAAACATGTGGTTCCAACAGGACGGTGCAACGGCATACACTGCACGTGCCACAACCGATATGCTGAAGGATGCATTTCCCGGGCGCCTAATCTTCCGTTTTGGCGATTTGCACTGGCCAGCAAGATCGCCTGATTTGACCGCTGCAGACTTCTTTTTGTGGGGCTTTTTGAAGTCGCGGGTTTATGTCAACAAGCCTCAGACTCTTGCAGCTCTTAAAGACAATATCCGTCAAGAATGTGAGGACCTATCGCCGGAAGTTTTGGCCAAAGTGATGTAAAATGCTATAAAAAGGGCTCAAATGACAATCAACTCTGGCCGGAAAACGAAAAGCTTTTCGGTGGCGTCATCATCTAGAATAGTTATGGACCCAAAGGTTAGGTTGGGCAGGTGGCTGATGTATAAGGCAGCGTCACTTGGATTCTAAAGTTCGATAGACCAGATAAACCATGCAGAAAAGATGCTTCAAAATGTAGATGACCTTAGATTTGCAAGAGTACATCGATTTGATGAAGATTAAGTATTCTGGCACACAACCCAAAAACACAATGCCCAGTGAGGGTTGTGTACTTTAATTCATACGAATTATCCAACTATTAAAGGTTAATGATTAGTTATGTAAAACTCTGAAGTTAGCGGACTGATTTAGGTCAAAGTTTTAACAATGATTGTCAATGTATACAAGCCTTAGAATTATAAGGTATACACTCTTAGTTTTAGATACATGCGTGAAATATATAGCTAGCTATGAATGGATATCAGCTTTGGCGGAAAATTTATTGAAGATTTACTTATTAATCTGAAGTTAGTTAACTAATTAAGATGAATACTTCAACAATAATATTTGGGATGCATTGTTCTTTCGATCTGTCCGATGGATGTGTGAAAAGTTTTGCTCTAGTTCTTTGTGCAATTATAACATGATTTAATTTATCAGCATTAAAGTGATTCCCGGTCGGGGTTATATGGGAGATAACAGAAAATTTGAACCGAGCTCGCCCATTTTCAAAGCCGAACTTTTCAAGATATCGCCCTGAATAACGATATTGTACAACGTCTTTATACTAAATGCCATCATCGTATCTATTATAATAGATAGATAATTATAATTTGTCATTTATTAGCTACTAAGAGATTGCCTTAGGCGAAGTTATACGGGAGCAATAGTCAAACGTGAACGGATTTCTCCCAATTGCAATTAAACAATTTAAATTTTCGTTGATATGTGAGATACATACATACATATGTAGGTTTTGAACGGATATCATATACTTAGCTGCATTTTTGTACTTCCTAGGAAGATTACCTATAATTTGATATATAATACATACTCAAATGTAATCATAAAGTTCAAAAGTCAGACATAGAATTAAGATAAATGCAGTGTGTCTGTCTGCTAAAATCAGATTTGTGGAGCTCCTGGAAGGTATACCCATATGCATTTTACACAAAATTTTAGGATATCGTCCCACCCTGAGCTCCAAAAACTTGACTACAACAGAAAAAAGGACAGACAGGTAGACGGACGGACGGACAGACAGGTAGACGGACGGACGGACAAACAGACGGACGGACGGACAAACAGACGGACGGACGTCGCGAAATCGATTCTCCTGCCGATTCTGAGACGATCGGTACAACTTGAATGGTATTCATGATCAGATTTGTGGAGTTTATATCAGATTTTAGGAAATCCTCCCACAAGGAACGCTGTCAAATTTCATCACAATCGGTCCATAAACACCTGAGATATCGCTGAAACAATATTTACAAAATGTCAACAAAATTTCTTAGACACGTACTTTGGGCAATTTGCTGTACATCACAAGTAGTGTTTTGGCGGTATCTCAGTTGTTTATGGACCGCTTTTGATAAAATTTTATAATGTGCTTGGCGGGGGAATTTCCTAAAATCTGATATAAAATTTATGTATGTCCGTGCTCCAGGAGGATGGTTTTTCCTATTTCTGCATTTCATTGTTTCAACAAACATTCTCTAACGCGTACTTTGGGCAATTTGCGATACATCAAATTGAGTGTTTTGGCTGTATCTCAGTTGTTTATACACCGATTTTGCTAAAATTTTACAGAGTGCTTTGGGGAACCATTTCCTACAATCTGATATATAATATATTATCACATGTACACCAGGAGTACCTTGTTTCTCTTATTATTTAAAAGTGTGTTTCAATCAAAAATTTTAAAATTTTCGTCTAATTTTTGGTATTTTTTCGATATTTTCGGTGTTTATAAACCGATTTTAATGAAATTTAATAGCGTTCATTGCGGGAGAATTTCCTAAAATCTGGTATATAATTTATGTAGGTCCACCCTCCAGGGGCTTCAGAAACTTGATTTCAACAGACAGACAGACAGACAGACATACAGACAGACAGACAGACAGACAGACGGACATCGCTTAATCGATTCTCCTCCCGATTCTGAGTCGATCGGTATAATTTTTATGGGGTCTACGATCACTAATAAAAAAATTACAAACGGAATCACAAACTTATAATACCCTTTCACCTATTGGTGAAGGGTATAATAAGAGCAGAAACTCGATTCGGAATACCCAGCAAACAAAATATCTTAAAGTAAAGTTGTTTCCTAAAAACTTATTCAAATGCATACACTTTCATACAAAAGTTTTTTTTAACAGCTAAGTTACTTACTTATATCTTTCTATTTCTGAAGAAAACTTATTAAGAGATACTAAGATACTAAGAGATTGCCTTAGGCGAAGTTATACGGGAGCAATAGTCAAACGTGAACGGATTTCTCCCAATTGCAATTAAACAATTTAAATTTTCGTTGATATGTGAGATACATACATACATATGTAGGTTTTGAACGGATATCATATACTTAGCTGCATTTTTGTACTTCCTAGGAAGATTACCTATAATTTGATATATAATACATACTCAAATGTAATCATAAAGTTCAAAAGTCAGACATAGAATTAAGATAAATGCAGTGTGTCTGTCTGCTAAAATCAGATTTGTGGAGCTCCTGGAAGGTATACCCATATGCATTTTACACAAAATTTTAGGATATCGTCCCACCCTGAGCTCCAAAAACTTGACTACAACAGAAAAAAGGACAGACAGGTAGACGGACGGACGGACAGACAGGTAGACGGACGGACGGACAAACAGACGGACGGACGGACAAACAGACGGACGGACGTCGCGAAATCGATTCTCCTGCCGATTCTGAGACGATCGGTACAACTTGAATGGTATTCATGATCAGATTTGTGGAGTTTATATCAGATTTTAGGAAATCCTCCCACAAGGAACGCTGTCAAATTTCATCACAATCGGTCCATAAACACCTGAGATATCGCTGAAACAATATTTACAAAATGTCAACAAAATTTCTTAGACACGTACTTTGGGCAATTTGCTGTACATCACAAGTAGTGTTTTGGCGGTATCTCAGTTGTTTATGGACCGCTTTTGATAAAATTTTATAATGTGCTTGGCGGGGGAATTTCCTAAAATCTGATATAAAATTTATGTATGTCCGTGCTCCAGGAGGATGGTTTTTCCTATTTCTGCATTTCATTGTTTCAACAAACATTCTCTAACGCGTACTTTGGGCAATTTGCGATACATCAAATTGAGTGTTTTGGCTGTATCTCAGTTGTTTATACACCGATTTTGCTAAAATTTTACAGAGTGCTTTGGGGAACCATTTCCTACAATCTGATATATAATATATTATCACATGTACACCAGGAGTACCTTGTTTCTCTTATTATTTAAAAGTGTGTTTCAATCAAAAATTTTAAAATTTTCGTCTAATTTTTGGTATTTTTTCGATATTTTCGGTGTTTATAAACCGATTTTAATGAAATTTAATAGCGTTCATTGCGGGAGAATTTCCTAAAATCTGGTATATAATTTATGTAGGTCCACCCTCCAGGGGCTTCAGAAACTTGATTTCAACAGACAGACAGACAGACAGACATACAGACAGACAGACGGACATCGCTTAATCGATTCTCCTCCCGATTCTGAGTCGATCGGTATAATTTTTATGGGGTCTACGATCACTAATAAAAAAATTACAAACGGAATCACAAACTTATAATACCCTTTCACCTATTGGTGAAGGGTATAATAAGAGCAGAAACTCGATTCGGAATACCCAGCAAACAAAATATCTTAAAGTAAAGTTGTTTCCTAAAAACTTATTCAAATGCATACACTTTCATACAAAAGTTTTTTTTAACAGCTAAGTTACTTACTTATATCTTTCTATTTCTGAAGAAAACTTATTGATAACTTTTCATTTCTATAAGAAGTAACCGATTACTTTCTATTTCAATAGCAAAGTTATCGATAACTTTCTATTTTTATAGAAAAGTTATCGATTACTTTCTATTTCTATAGAAAAGTTATCGATAACTTTCTATTTCTATAGAAAAGTTATCGACAACTTTCTGTTTCTATAGAAAAGTTATCGATAACTTTTTATTTCTATAGAAAAGTTATCGATAACTTTCTATTTCTATAGAAAAGTTATCGATAACTTTCTATTTCTATAGAAAAGTTATCGATAACTTTCTATTTCTAAAGAAAAGTTATCGATAACTTTCTATTTCTAAAAAAAAAGTTACCGATAACCTTCCATTTCTATAGAAATGTTATCGATAGCTTTCTATTTCTATAGAAAAGTTATCGATAACTTTCAATTTTATAAAAATTTTTATATCGAAAATTTTTCTATAAAAATTGTGTACCGAAAATTTTCTATAACAAGTTTTAAACCGAAATTGTTTTATAAAAGTTTTTCTATAAAAATTTTTATACCGAAAATTTTTCTTTAAAAAATTTTATACCGAAAATTGTTCTATACAAATGCTTATACCGAAAATTTGTCTGTAAAAATTTTTACACCGAAAATTTTTCTATAAAAACTTTTATTTCAAAAAATTTTCTGTACAAATTTTTATATCGAAAATATTTCTATAAAAAATTTTTATACTAAAAATTTTTTTTCATAAATATTTTTCTCAAAAAATAACAAAATAGTCGGGATGTAAATATTATTCAAATAGAAGAGTATTCGCATTTGATCCCGAATCTGTTACATTTATTTATTAATGTAACAGACCAATTTATTGATAAAAACCCAAAAAATGTTTGCTGAGAAACCAAAGTCCTCGACGCGTTTCGATGGTTGGTTAAGCCATCTCTTCAGGAGGATTATCCCCAATTTAGACAGATCGAAAACCTCGCATTATTACTAAATTTACAAACACAACTATTTAGAATTATGTTCATAAGCCATAAGTAAAAGCGTAGATCATCGACTGAACAAAAACAAACAGCTTAATCGATTCTCCTCCCGATTCTGAGTCGATCGGTATAATTTTTATGGGGTCTACGATCACTAATAAAAAAATTACAAACGGAATCACAAACTTATAATACCCTTTCACCTATTGGTGAAGGGTATAATAAGAGCAGAAACTCGATTCGGAATACCCAGCAAACAAAATATCTTAAAGTAAAGTTGTTTCCTAAAAACTTATTCAAATGCATACACTTTCATACAAAAGTTTTTTTTAACAGCTAAGTTACTTACTTATATCTTTCTATTTCTGAAGAAAACTTATTGATAACTTTTCATTTCTATAAGAAGTAACCGATTACTTTCTATTTCAATAGCAAAGTTATCGATAACTTTCTATTTTTATAGAAAAGTTATCGATTACTTTCTATTTCTATAGAAAAGTTATCGATAACTTTCTATTTCTATAGAAAAGTTATCGACAACTTTCTGTTTCTATAGAAAAGTTATCGATAACTTTTTATTTCTATAGAAAAGTTATCGATAACTTTCTATTTCTATAGAAAAGTTATCGATAACTTTCTATTTCTATAGAAAAGTTATCGATAACTTTCTATTTCTAAAGAAAAGTTATCGATAACTTTCTATTTCTAAAAAAAAAGTTACCGATAACCTTCCATTTCTATAGAAATGTTATCGATAGCTTTCTATTTCTATAGAAAAGTTATCGATAACTTTCAATTTTATAAAAATTTTTATATCGAAAATTTTTCTATAAAAATTGTGTACCGAAAATTTTCTATAACAAGTTTTAAACCGAAATTGTTTTATAAAAGTTTTTCTATAAAAATTTTTATACCGAAAATTTTTCTTTAAAAAATTTTATACCGAAAATTGTTCTATACAAATGCTTATACCGAAAATTTGTCTGTAAAAATTTTTACACCGAAAATTTTTCTATAAAAACTTTTATTTCAAAAAATTTTCTGTACAAATTTTTATATCGAAAATATTTCTATAAAAAATTTTTATACTGAAAATTTTTTTTCATAAATATTTTTCTCAAAAAATAACAAAATAGTCGGGATGTAAATATTATTCAAATAGAAGAGTATTCGCATTTGATCCCGAATCTGTTACATTTATTTATTAATGTAACAGACCAATTTATTGATAAAAACCCAAAAAATGTTTGCTGAGAAACCAAAGTCCTCGACGCGTTTCGATGGTTGGTTAAGCCATCTCTTCAGGAGGATTATCCCCAATTTAGACAGATCGAAAACCTCGCATTATTACTAAATTTACAAACACAACTATTTAGAATTATGTTCATAAGCCATAAGTAAAAGCGTAGATCATCGACTGAACAAAAACAAACATTTTTCAGTTTTCATCTACCTTCACTTCCCCCATTCTTGCTGCAGCCGTCGGCTACTATATGCAGAATGCTGTGAAGAAGGGGGGTAAGATGTTTTAAAATAAACAAGTTTATTTAAAAACAAAAATAAGCTGAATGCATGCAGGTTTATCAAAAAATAACAAAATAGTCGGGATGTAAATATTATTCAAATAGAAGAGTATTCGCATTTGATCCCGAATCTGTTACATTTATTTATTAATGTAACAGACCAATTTATTGATAAAAACCCAAAAAAATGTTTGCGGAGAAACCAAAGTCCTCGACGCATTTCGATGGTTGGTTAAGCCATCTCTTCAGGAGGATTATCCCCAATTTAGACAGATCGAAAACCTCGCATTATTACTAAATTTACAAACACAACTATTCAGAATTATGAAAAATTAGGATTTATCAGGCTTGAGTTCATTTTTAATTTTCAAATTATTAATTTGAAAATTTGAAAGTAATAATGTGGAGAAAAACTGAAAAAATTATTTTTGAACGCGGCTAGTGGATTGCAATTTCTGTCCCGCCACAGGACGTCATCAGCACTTAGCGCCCTCGACCACAGTCGAGTTATCAAATTGCAGAGATAATCATCAATTTAACTCATTGAGTTTGATCGAACATCACTACGTTTAATTGATTGTGTATTCTCCTATTACTTGTTTTGCTCGATCTTTTCACTTGCCGTTGGCATGTAGAGAAGAACAAGACTTTTTGGTTTGATGCTATTTATAGAATAGTAACAGTGTTCACATATGTAAGTAAATTACATGAATGTATGTGTGTGTAAATGCAACGTGCCCTTTGCTTTTTAATTATTTGGAAATTAATTATTCGAACTTTAAATTGAATTAATTGAAAAATTAGGATTTATCAGGCTTGAGTTCATTTTTAATTTTCAAATTATTAATTTGAAAATTTGAAAGTAATAATGTGGAGAAAAACTGAAAAAATTATTTTTGAACGCGGCTAGTGGATTGCAATTTCTGTCCCGCCACAGGACGTCATCAGCACTTAGCGCCCTCGACCACAGTCGAGTTATCAAATTGCAGAGATAATCATCAATTTAACTCATTGAGTTTGATCGAACATCACTACGTTTAATTGATTGTGTATTCTCCTATTACTTGTTTTGCTCGATCTTTTCACTTGCCGTTGGCATGTAGAGAAGAACAAGACTTTTTGGTTTGATGCTATTTATAGAATAGTAACAGTGTTCACATATGTAAGTAAATTACATGAATGTATGTGTGTGTAAATGCAACGTGCCCTTTGCTTTTTAATTATTTGGAAATTAATTATTCGAACTTTAAATTGAATTAATTGAAAAATTAGGATTTATCAGGCTTGAGTTCATTTTTAATTTTCAAATTATTAATTTGAAAATTTGAAAGTAATAATGTGGAGAAAAACTGAAAAAATTATTTTTGAACGCGGCTAGTGGATTGCAATTTCTGTCCCGCCACAGGACGTCATCAGCACTTAGCGCCCTCGACCACAGTCGAGTTATCAAATTGCAGAGATAATCATCAATTTAACTCATTGAGTTTGATCGAACATCACTACGTTTAATTGATTGTGTATTCTCCTATTACTTGTTTTGCTCGATCTTTTCACTTGCCGTTGGCATGTAGAGAAGAACAAGACTTTTTGGTTTGATGCTATTTATAGAATAGTAACAGTGTTCACATATGTAAGTAAATTACATGAATGTATGTGTGTGTAAATGCAACGTGCCCTTTGCTTTTTAATTATTTGGAAATTAATTATTCGAACTTTAAATTGAATTAATTGAAAAATTAGGATTTATCAGGCTTGAGTTCATTTTTAATTTTCAAATTATTAATTTGAAAATTTGAAAGTAATAATGTGGAGAAAAACTGAAAAAATTATTTTTGAACGCGGCTAGTGGATTGCAATTTCTGTCCCGCCACAGGACGTCATCAGCACTTAGCGCCCTCGACCACAGTCGAGTTATCAAATTGCAGAGATAATCATCAATTTAACTCATTGAGTTTGAACAAAAACAAACATTTTTCAGTTTTCATCTACCTTCACTTCCCACATTCTTGCTGCAGCCGTCGGCTACTATATGCAGAATGCTGTGAAGAAGGGTAAGATGTTTTAAAATAAACAAGTTTATTTAAAAAAATAATAAGCTGAATGCATGCAGGTTTATCAAAAAATAACAAAATAGTCGGGATGTAAATATTATTCAAATAGAAGAGTCTTCGCATTTGATCCCGAATCTGTTACATTTATTTATTAATGTAACAGACCCCTTCTTCACAGCATTCTGCATATAGTAGCCGACGGCTGCAGCAAGAATGTGGGAAGTGAAGGTAGATGAAAACTGAAAAATGTTTGTTTTTGTTCAGTAGATGATCTACGCTTTTACTTATGGTTTATGAACATAATTCTGAATAGTTGTGTTTGTAAATTTAGTAATAATGCGAGGTTTTCGATCTGTCTAAATTGGGGATAATCCTCCTGAAGAGATGGCTTAACCAACCATCGAAACGCGTCGAGGACTTTGGTTTCTCCGCAAACATTTTTTGGGTTTTTATCAATAAATTGATCTGTTACATTAATAAATAAATGTAACAGATTCGGGATCAAATGCGAATACTCTTCTATTTGAATAAATATTTATCTATAAAAATTTTTATACCGAGAACATTTCTTTAAAAAAATTGTATACCTAAAAATTGTTATACCGAAAACTTTTCTACAAATATTTTTATACCGAAAATTTTTAGATCGAAAATTTTTATACCGAACATTTTTCTATGAAAATTTTTATACAGAAAATGTTTCTATAAATATTAATAACGAAAATTTTTGTTTAAAAATTGTTATTTCCAAAATGTTTCTAGAAAATTTTTCGTATAAAATTTTTTACTGAAAGTTTTTTTTTTAAATATTATACCAAAAATTTTTCGTTAAAAATTTTTATAGCCAAAATTTTTGTATAAAAATTTTTATACCGAAAATTTTTTCTATAAAAATTTTTATACCGAATTTTTTCTATGAAAGTTTTTATATCGAATATTTTTCATAACAAAAATGTTTCTATAACATCCTTATACCAAAAATTTTTCGATAAAAATTTTTATATCGAAAATTTTTCAATAAAAAATTTTTTACCGAAAATTTTTCTATGAAAATTGTTTTACCAAAAATTTTTATTCCGAAAACTTTTGTAGCGAAAATATTTCTATACAAATTTTAATAACGAAAATTTTTCTTAGAAAATTTTTACAACTTATTTTTTTAGAAAAAAGTTTACATCGAACTTTTTATACCGAAATTTTTTCTATACAAATTTTTATACCGAGACAAATTTTATACGAAATTTTTTATATAATAATTTAATAATTTTTCTTAAAAAAAATTTGTACCGATAAGTTTTCTATAAAAGTTTTTATACCGAAATTTTTTTTATAAAAATTTTTATACCGAAAATTCTTCTATAAAAATGTTTATACCGAAAATTTTTCTATAAACATTTTTATACCGAAAATTTTTCTATAAACATTTTTATACCGAAAATTTTTCTATAAAAATTTTAATACCGAAAATTTTTCTTGCAATTATATGACCAACTGTTCATTAGAGATTTAATTATAGTCAAAAAAGATACAATCGTTAGCTAAGGTGTTTGCATTTGTGATATTTTGTAGTGGTATATTGCTTCATAACCCGGTTTTTTTTCTACTAAGTTAGTCAAGTATATTATTTTTTTAACCCAAGCTTAGATCTAATTATTCTTTTAGAAAACACCCCAAACTATACATTGATTTGTGAACATATTTTTTATAAATTTTCAAAAAAAAAAACAAGTAAGCGTGGTATATTCGGCTTTGCCGAATCTTGGATACCCTTCACCAATGGTGTTCCAAAAGTAAAGTACAAAATCGTAAGAATATATTGATAATTATATAGTTTCTGATTACTGACTTAGTTGAGCCCCATACAAATGCTTCATATATATATTAATTTTCTTTTGTTCATACTAAATATTTATAATTCCTAGCAATATTTAGTTACACTAGTATTATATTCAAAGAATCTTTAAAATTAAGAGTCGGAAAACGAAAAGCTTTTCGGTGGCGTCATCATCTAGAATAGTTTTGTACCCAAAGGTTAGGTTGGGCAGGTGGCTGATGTCTAAGGCAGCGTCACTTGGATTCTAAAGTGATATGTGTCTATTTTACGAACATTTAATAAAGTTCGATAGACCATATAAAACATGCAGAAAAGATGCTTCAAAATGTAGATGAAGATTAAGTATTCTGGCATGCAACCCAAAAACAGTGCCCAGTGAGGGTTGTGTACTTTAATTCATACGAATTAATCAACTATTAAAAGTTCATGATTAGTTATGTAAAACTCTGAAGCTAGCGGACTGATTTAGGTCAAAGCTTTAACAATGAATGTCAATGTATACAAGGCTTAGAATTATAAGGTGTACTCTCTTAGTTTTAGATACATACGAGTACGTGAAATATATAGCTTTTAAATGAATGGATATCAGCTTTGTCGGAAAATTTATTAAAGATTTACTTATTAATCTGAAGTTAGTTAACTAATTAAGATGAATTCTTCAACAATAATATTTGGGATGTATTGTTCTTTCTTTTAGGCGCTATCGCCCTGAATAATGATATTGTACAACGTCTTTATACTAAATCGTATCTATTATAATAGATATGATGATGACATTTAGTATAAAGATAATTATAATTTGTCATTTATTAGCTACTAAGAGATTGCTTTAGGCGAAGTTATACGGGAGCAATTGTCAAACGTGAACGGATTTCTCCCAATTGCAATTAAAAAATTTAAATTTTCGTTGATATGTGAGATACTTACATACATATGTAGGTTTTGAAAGGATATCATGTAATTAGCTTATAGGAAGATTACCTATAATTTGATATATAATACATTCTCAAATGTTATCATAATGTTTAAAAGTCAGACACAAAATTAAGATAAATGCAGTGTGTCTGTCTGCTAAAATCAGATTTGTGGAGCTCCTGAAAGGTATACCCATATGCATTTTACACAAAATTTTAGAATATCGTCCTACCCTGAATTTCATCGTTGTCGATCAAAACACCTGAAATATCGCTTAAACACTAAATTATATCTACCACAAATTACCGAGTGCATCAGACTTTAGGTAATCCGCTGCTAAGAACGCTATTTAATTTGATCAAAATAAATATCTAAAATATCGACAAAACAGGAGCTCCAAAAACTTGACTACAACAGAAAAAAGGACAGACATTTGGACGAACGGACGGACATACAGGTAGACGGACGGACAAACAGACGGACGGACGGACTTCGCGAAATCGATTCTCCTGCCGATATTGAGTCGATCGATACAATTTGAATGGTATTCATAATCAGATTCGTGGAGTTTATATATCAGATTTTAGGAAATCCTCCCACAAAGAACGCTGTCAAATTCATCACAATCGGTCCATAAACACCTGAGATATCGCTGAAACAATACTTACAAAATGTAAACAAAATTTCTTAGACACGTACTTTTGGTAATTTGCTGTACATCACAAGTAGTATTTTGGCGATATCTCAGTTGGTTATGGACCGCTTTTGATAAAATTTAATAATGTGTTTGGCGGGTGAATTTCCTAAAATCTGATATAAAATTTAGGTATGTCCGTGCTCCAGGAGGATGGTTTTTCCTATTTCTGCATTTCATTTTTTCAACAAACATTCTCTAACGCGTACTTTGGGCAATTTGCGATATGTCAAATTTAGTGTTTTGGCGGTATCTCAGTTGTTTATGGACCGATTTTGATAACATTTTACAGAGTGCTTTGGGGAACTATTTCAAACAATCTGATGTATAACATATTATCACATGTACACCAGGAGTATAATTTTTCTCTTGTTATTTAAAAGTGTGTTTCAATCAAAAATCGATCTCCTCTCGATTCTGAGTCGATCGGTATAATTTTTATGGGGTCCCTTTCACCTGTTGGTGAAGGGTATAAAAAAAACACATTATAAATCAGAGGTAAAATACTCTGTATATGTTAACGAAAAACTAAAGCTATTACTTATACATAATTTTTCGATTTTGATTTTTTTTCATTATATTTAATTTTGAGCTTCATTGTATTGATTTTTTGATTATATTAGATTTTGAGTTACAAACTTAAAACAAATCATTTGATTATCTACAATAAAGTGAATTTTTAATTAAAAATAATTTATATAATGGTTTTGTAGTTTTTCTTAAGATTTCGACACTATTCTCTAAACGATCTTCGAACACAATTCCTATATATTCGAGTAAATTTCACAGTAAAAATATTTTTTCGTGAATTATTTCGATAAATCTATTGCATCTCAATTTGTTTTAAATTAAGTGATTTTTGTCAATCACTTTGCGTTTTTAATTTTTATAATTTTCTTTTAATATTTTCTTTTAATATTAGCATTACTACATAGATAGACATACATAGTTTCCAATACAAATTTCACAGTTAACAAATATGTTGTTCTGATATTTTTTTTATTCAACTATTTGTCTTCTTTAATAACAAGTTTTTAGTTTAAAAGTTTACAATACTTGGATTAGAATACTTTTTTATTTTCAAAACTTTTTGAATTTTCAATAACGTTTTAGTTTTCAAAATTGTTCCTAGTATACTATAACAATGTCAGTTGATAGAACGCCACAACCAAATATACCGCCACCACTTCCAATGGCTCCATTGTATATTGAACCTTCGGTTTGCCATGTGTGCAATGAAACAATGAACGATGGAGATGATTTTTTAATTATCAATGAACGTTCACATGCATTCCATAGAGCTTGCATAGAGTCACATTTATCAAATACTTCTGAGTGTCCAGTATGCAATCGAGCATGCCAGCTCTGCGATTTGCGCAAACTAGTTATAAACTCTCGTGCAACATCTATTTCTCAAGCTGCCAGAGGCAAAGGTAGAGGTGCTATGGCTCGACACTGTAACACTAGGAGTACTAGTAGAATACTTTTTCAGGATTTAAATCCCAACAACCCAACTACTTCAACAACCACACAAGCTAATGAATAAAACAATACACTAGTGGATAATGGAATTCAATTAGATCTGAACAGATCAAACGATATTGTTTTAAATTCACCTTTTCGACCACATGCTTCTAATCGACCACAAACTCAGTCAATTGTTAATAATCCTTACATTATGTCTCCATTAGCTTTGTCTAATTCGAGTACGATTCACGCAGATTAATTCATTCAAAACTGGAACATTAAGTTTGATGGTTCTTCGAATGGACTGCACGTAGAAGAGTTTTTATACCGAATTAAATCTTTAACTAGAGATACGTTTAAAAGTGATTTCACTATCATTTGTAAAAACTTACATATCCTATTGACCGGAAAGGCTCGTGACTGGTACTGGAGGTACCACAAACAAGTTCAAAATGTCAACTGGAATGACTTTTGTGATGCCTTCAGATGCCAGTACAAAGAGTTCAAGAGCTCTTTTGACATCCGGGAGGAAGTGAGAAATAGGAAACAGAAGCCAGGAGAATCATTCGACTCATTCTTTGATTCCGTGTTAGCGATCATGGATCGACTTCCTGCGCCGATGTCTGATTCCGAACTCATTGAGGTTCTAGCGAGAAATTTGCGTCCTGATATTCGACAGGATTTATTGTATGTTCCCATACACTCTATTTCTCATCTTCGAAAACTAGTTCAGATGAGAGAACATTTTCTAAACGACGAGAGCGTGCGTAAAAATTTTTCTGCTAGAAATCAAAATTCAAATATATGTCGAAGATATATTTCGGAAATTGATTCTACCAATCCAGACAATACTGACACTGATGGTGTTGAACTTGCATGTTCCATTGATGCTATCTAAAACAATAAATTATCGCACAAATGTTGGAATTGCGATGAGATAGGGCATCATTGGGAAAATTACTTGCAAGAAAGAACAATATTTTGCTATGGATGTGGTACAAAAAAGGTTTACAAACCAAATTGTTCTAAATGCGCAGCTCGAAAGCAAAATGCGTCAAAAAGCTATCGACCAATGGGTCCTCCACAGGACAAGATTTAGGTCTCAAGTATCAAAATAATAATAGTAATTTATATACCAAATGTGACAAATACACTTTCACTGATTTTGACGATAATTTTCCTGATGTTCCTTTAAAACCCGATTATGACAAACCTAAACAGATTTCCCTACTCAAACGTTCCAAAGTGTTAGATAATGATTCGAAAGATAATGATACTTCAAGGATTATATTTCCGAAAGTTCCTTACCATGAGCGATGGCAAAGGTACATTAAAAAACGGAATGAAATTTTTAATTTGTCCGAAATTACACTCTGTCCGATTAGAAAACCTAAACGTTCAACTGTTCGTCTGAGAAAATTTTATAAAATTAGAAACACTTGTCGAAAACTTTTAGTTTTCGCGATTGTTTCCAATCCTAAAGACTTGCGTTATTACGCGAAAGTCAAGTTTTTAGATTTTTATGAATATGGTCTCCTTGACACTGGAGCCAATGTAAGTTGTATAGGATCTGATTTAGCTTTAAATAACTTTTCAAAATTTCAAGGCTATACTAAGTGTAAGCATTTTGTGAAAACTGCTGATGGTCACTTGCAATCAGTTTGCGGCTAACTTGATGTAGTAATCTTCTTCAAAGATCAGTCAAAATCTTTGAAACTCTTTGTGATTGCAACGATTTCTCAAAGGCTGATCCTGGGAATCGATTTTGGCATTTGCATTGTTTCCAGACATTGTTGGGTCTGTAGACATTCTTTCTTTTAATAATTTGTCCAACTCGTCCTTGTCCGATTTATCCGTTCTTTCAGGTAAATCCGAAGTCCGAAGTTTAAGAAACAAGGGTTGGGAAGAACCAGTCTAATTAGACACTCAATTGATGTTGGGAAAGCAACACCAGTTAAGTCACGGTTCTATCCGGGTTCTCCCGCGGTCGAGAAACTGATGTACGGTGAACTAGATCGTATGTTGGCACTAGGGGTGGTTGAACCTTCCACATCTCCCTGGAGTTCACCTATGCGTTTGGTTGTGAAACCAAATAAGGTTCGTTTATGCTTAGATGCACGTAAGGTTAATGTAGTAACCAAAAAGGATGCATATCCGCTTCCAAATATAGAGGGGATTTTCGCAAGACTTCCAAAGGCGAATCTCATAACGAAACTTGATCTCAAAGATGCCTACTGGCAGATTGCTTTGAATGATGAGTCTGACAGCTTTCATAGTACTGGGTAGGCCTCTCTACCAGTTCGTGGTGATGCCTTTCGGTCTGTGTAATGCTCCACAAACAATGTGCAGACTAATGGACGAAATCATTCCTCCGGACTTAAAGCACTCTGTTTTTGGGTATCTGGATGATCTCGTTATAGTTTCTGAAGATTTCAACACTCACTTAGAAGTACTTGTACGTATTGCCTCGCAATTTAGAAAAGCAAATTTGACGCTAAACATAAGTAAATCTAAGTTTTGCGTAACATCGGTTAACTATTTAGGCTTCGTGATAGGAAACGGAGGAATCACCACTGATCCAGCAAAAGTTCAGGCGATTAGAGATTGGGCTGTTCCCAAAACCTTGAAACACGTTCGCGGTTTCCTTGGATTAGCGGGGTGGTATCGGCGCTTCATCGAAAATTTTTCGTCGGTCGTTTTTCCCATCACCGAAGTGCTCTCAACGAAAAAGATTTTCAAATGGACACCAGAAGCACAACAAGCTTTTGAGAAGGTCAAAATCCTGCTCACCTCGGCTCCTGTGTTGACGAATCCCGACTTCCGTAAGAAATTCTTCCATCACTGTGATGCTAGTGATTTCGGAATTGGCGCAGTTCTGGTGCAATTGGACGAACAAGGTGAAGAATGTCCAATTGCATACATGAGTAAAAAGCTAAATTCGGCGCAACGAAACTACAGCGTCACAGAGCGGGAATGTTTGGCTGCGATGGAAGCAATCAAACGATTTCGGTGCTATTTGGAAATGCAGGAGTTCGAGGTGATCACGGACCACTCAGCGGTCTCTTGCGAGATGGGTATTCAAGTTGCAAGGATATAACTTTTTAATCTCCCATCGAAAAGGTAAAGAAAATGTTGTCCCCGACGCTTTGTCCCGCATTCCAGTTGATGAAATCTTTGGTATTGAAATCAAAAAACCCGAAGTAGACTTAGAATCACCACACTTTTTGGATGCTGAATATCTTGAGTTGCAACATAAAGTTAAAAATAACATAACAAAATATCCTGAAGTCAAAATCATAGACAAATATATTTATTACCGAACAAATCACTATGATGGAAACGAAGACCAAGAACAGCTTTGCTGGAAGCTATGGGTTTCAGTAAAACTTCGACAAGATACAATATCAAGAGCACACGACACCCCAATCACAGCTCACGGTGTCATGGTCAAGACGCTTGAACTGTTACGTAGAAACTTCTTTTGGCCTGGAATGGTCAGAGATGTTCGAAAGTACGTTCGAGAGTGTGAAGTTTGTAAGACAACAAAAGCTCCTAACTTTGTCATGAAACCTCCAATGGGAACACAAAATTCGTCAGTTCGACCATTTCAGCGCCTTTATATAGATATCCTTGGACCATATCCACGTAGCAAGTCAGGTTTCATTGGACTTCTTATTGTCCTAGAAAACCACAGCAAATATCACTGGCTTTGTCCTTTGAAGAAGTTTACATCAAACTATATCCAGGATTTTCTACAGAAAAATATATTTCATATGTACGGGGTTCCCGAAATAATCGTAAGCGACAATGGTAGTCAGTTTCGCGCAAATGACCTGAATGCATTTTTCACCACCAATGGAATTAGACATGTTTATACGGCATTATACTCCCCCCAAGCCAACGCCTCGGAACGTGTTAACCGATCTCTTATCGCCGGAATTAGAGCCTATCTCAAAGCTGATCATCGCTTATGGGACGAGAAGCTCAGCGAGATCAGTTGTGCACTTCGTAATTCCTATCACCAATCCATAAATGAATCACCGTTTTATGCTTTATTTGGGTTTAATATGGCTACGCACGGTTCCTCGTATAACTTACTGCGGCAACTACAACTTCTCGATGAACCATCGGCCAAAATAGCTCGAGAAGATAATCTCCAATTTATCAGACACGATATGCGAAAATCTATTAAACAAGCATTCGAGCAAAATAGTCATCAGTATAATCTTAGAGCGAAACCCCAAACTTTTAAAGTAGGTCAAGAAGATTTAATGCCAAACTGTCACCTCTTTTAATTAAAGCCAGAATTAGAGAAAAGACTGGTAATAATTATTACATTCTCGAAGATTTGACTGGTAAACTAATAGGAACTTATCATGGTAAGGATATTAGACCATGAAAACCCCTTTTTTCCAACCAATTTTCCATCACAAAGTTCAAAAATTGTTTGGTTTTGTAATATGCGTTTTCGGATTAATGTTTTGATCTCTATTTACCATCAACTTTTCAACAAACAACTCCCTGTTAAAACAGTTAAAATTTTTTTTATTTACATTTTTTTAAATCTACATTTTGCACATTTATGATTTTAATAATTTGTCAAAAACTATATTTTTTTTAAAATCTGTAGAATATCACCAAAATCTTTCAAAAGAAAAATTTAACATTTTTCTGGACAAAACCTTCTGTAGAATAGTCATTACTGTAGAAATCCGAGTAATCCAGGAATCGGTGTACTGTACATCCCAGAATGGGACAATCTGTAATGAGAAGAAAAAAAAAATACAATATTCTTAATGATCATTTCATTAACTTACCCAATTGGATTTTACAGCATGCTAATTTTGGCTATTTAATATTATTTTCATTACATTAAGTATAATTTTTTTAATGCTTTTGTATATTTTTTTAATGACAGATTTATTACTTTGTCTGTTTTGTTTTTGTCTGAATTTTATCTTTGTTTCATTTTCTACTGTTCTAAGTGGTGACTTTGATCATTTAGGCATGATGAAGGTTGGTGTCTCGGCTTAAGTTTGAAAAGCACTGAACATGAGATTTCAATGATTTTGTATTAAATAAAATAATAAATAATTATATTAAAGAAATTTAGAAATATAATGAAATTTCTTCTAAATGTTATTCATGATGTTTCATCTATTAATAAATTGGAATCAATATTAAAGAAATTTCAATAAGTTTGAGCATGACTTTTTGAACAATTTTTACTGCTATAGTTTTAGCGATTTTTCGGAGATATTATATTCACAAAATTAGTAATGCACTAATTTACTGCAACTTAATGCAACACTGAAATAATAAGCTTTTGGCGAATATTATAGAACTCCAAACCATAGCAATAAAGAAAAGATAAAATCACGTTCTTTTACGTTTTTGATCTCAAAGTGATCAGTTTAAAATTGTTCCAAAATTCTACAAAGTGATCAATTGTCAAACAATTAATTATAAAACTTAATAACATCTTGTGAAAGCTAAAATTTTAAAACAGTGAAAATTCCAATTTCATAAAATAAGAAGATATACGTTTTAGAAAAAACAAGTAAGAGTGGTATATTCGGCTTTGCCGAATCTTGGATACCCTTCACCAATGATGTTGCAAAAGTACTTAATGTAATTCCAAGCAAAATTTGGTTATACTAGTATTATATGCAAAGAGTCTTTAAAATTAAGAGTCGGAAAAAGAAAAGCTTTTCGGTGGCGTCATCATCTAGAATAGTTATGCACCCAAAGGTTAGGTTGGGCAGGTGGCTGATGTCTAAGGAAACTTCACTTGGGTTTTTAAGTGGTCCCTTTGTGAAAGATAATGATTACTAGACTACAAGTAGAGAATGCATAGCCAGTAGCTTCGAAATAAAATAGACACATATTTTACGAACATTTAATAAAGTTCGATAGACCAGATAAACCATGCAGAAAAGATGCTTCAAAATGTAGATGCCCTTACATTTGCAATAGCACATCGATTTGATGAAGTTTAAGTATTCTGGCATGCAACCCAAAAACGTTGTGCCCAGTGAGGGTTGTGCACTTAAATTCGTAATAATTATCCAACTAGTAAAAGTTCTTGATTAGTTATGTAAAACTCTGAAGTTAGCGGACTGATTTAGGCCAAAGCTTTAACAATGATAAGCCATAAAATTATAGGGTATACACTCTTAGTTTTAGATACATACGTGAAATATATAGCTTTTGAATGGATGGATATCAGCTTTGTCGGAAAAGTTATTAAATATTTACTTATTTATCTGAAGTTAGTTAATTAATTAAAATGAACACTTCATCAATAATATTTGGGATGTATTGTTCTTTCGATCTGTCCGATGGATGTTTGGAAAGTTTTGCTCTAGTTCCTTGTGCAATTTTAATGTGATTTAATTTATCAGCATTAAATCGATTCCCGGTCGGGGTTATATGGGAGATTTCACTAAATGTGAATAGAGCTCGCCCATTTTCAATATCGAACTTTTCTAGAGATCAGAAATACTTTTGTCAAATGTTGTCCCTCTAGAAAGTTTATTTTAGGCGCTATCGCCCTGAATATCAATATTGTACAACGTCTTTATACTAAATGTCATCATCGTATCTTAGGCGAAGTTATAAGGGATCAATTGTCAAACGTGAACGGATTTCTCCCAATTGCAATTAAAAAATTTAAATTTTCGTTGATATGTGAGATACTTACATACATATGTAGGTTTTGAACGGATATCATGTGATTTGCTGCATTTTTGTACTTTCTAGGAAGATTACCTATAATTTGATATATAATACATTCTCAAATGTTATCATAATGTTCAAAAGTCAGACACAAAATTAAGATCAATGCAGAGTGTCTGTCTGCTAAAATCAGATTTGTGGAGCTCCTGGATTTTACACAAAATTTTAGGATATTGGGCCACCCTGAATTTTATCATTGTCGATCAAAACACCATCGCTTAAACGCTAAATTATATCTACCACATTTTCAATATCGAACTTTTCAAGAGATCAGAAATACTTTTGTCAAATATTGTCCCTCTAGAAAGTTTATTTTAGGCGCTATCGCCCTGAATATCAATATTGTACAACGTCTTTATACTAAATGTCATCATCGTATCTTAGGCGAAGTTATAAGGGATCAATTGTCAAACGTGAACGGATTTCTCCCAATTGCAATTAGAAAATTTAAATTTTCGTTGATATGTGAGATACTCACATACATATGTAGGTTTTGAACGGATATCATGTGATTTGCTGCATTTTTGTACTTCCTAGGAAGATTACCTATAATTTGATATATAATACATTCTCAAATGTTATCATAATGTTCAAAAGTCAGACACAAAATTAAGATCAATGCAGAGTGTCTGTCTGCTAAAATCAGATTTGTGGAGCTCCTGGATTTTACACAAAATTTTAGGATATTGGGCCACCCTGAATTTTATCATTGTCGATCAAAACACCATCGCTTAATCGCTAAATTATATCTACCACAAATTACCGAATGCATCAGGATTTAGGTAATCTCCTGCGAAGGACGCTATTAAAATTCATCAAAATAAACACCTGAGATATCGACAAAACAGGAACTCCAAAAACTTGACTACAACAGAAAAAATTACAGACAGGTAGACGGACGGACAAAAAAACAGACGGACGGACGGACAAACAAACAGACGGACGGACAAACAGACGGACGGACAGACAGACAAACAGACGGACGGACGGAGGTCGCGAAATCGATTTTCCTGCCGATTCAAAGTTGATCGGTACAGTTTGAATGGTATTCGTAATCAGATTTGTGGAGTATAGATTTTAGAAAATCCTCACACAAAGAACGATTTCAAATTTCATCACAATCGGTCCATAAACACCTGAGATATCGCTGAAACAATACTTACGAAATGTAAACAAAATTTCATAGACACGTACTTTGGGCAATTTGCTGTACATCAAATGTAGTGTTATTGCGATATCTCAATTGTTTATGGACCGCTTTTGATAAAATTTAATAACGTGCTTGGCGGGGGAATTTCCTAAAATCTGATATAAAATTTATGTAGGTCCGTGCTAAAGGAGGATGGTTTTTCCTATTTCTGCATTTCATTTTTTCAACAAACATTCTCTAATGCGAACTTTGGGCAATTTGCGATACATCAAATTCAGTGTTTTGGCGATATCTCAGTTGTTTATGAACCGATTTTGATAAAATTTTACAGAGTGCTTTGGGAAACTATTTCCTACAATCTGATATATAAAATATTATCACATGTACACCAGGAGTATCTTTTTTCTCTTGTTATTTAAAAGTGTGTTTCAATCAAAAATTTTAAAATTTTCGTCTAATTTTTGGTATTTTTTCGATATTTTCGGTGTTTATAAACCGATTTTAATGAAATTTAATAGCGTTCGTTGCGGGAGAATTTCCTAAAATCTGATATATAATTTATGTAAGAACATCCTCCAGGGGCTTCAGAAATTTGATTTCAACAGACAGACAGACAGACAGACGGACGGACAGACAGACAGACGGACATCGCTTAATCGATTCTCCTCCCGATTCTGAGTCGATCGGTATAATTTTTATGGGGTCTACGACCACTAATAAAAATTACAAACGGAATCACAAACTTATAATACCCTTTCACCTATTGGTGAAGGGTATAAAAATTTTGCTTAAGGAAATTCCATTTATCGGGAATTAAATTCCTAACAGAGATTTTGTGAAGAACCAGAGTTACGCAATACCCACATGGTCTTGGGACAGGGAACATTTGTCAAGATTTTAACAGTTCGAGATTTTATTCTAAAAGGATTTTTAAAATTTCGTTCATGGGCAATCGTCCCAAGGGACCCGTGTCAAAATATCTGCCAAAAATCATTAAAGATAAAGCCTAGTATAATAACCTCAATTTGTTCAACAAAATCAGCATCATTTGACAACTGAAACCAGCTTCTTCATAATTTCCAGAGGTACCCAAATAGTTTTGTGATCCAGAGTAAATCTGCATTTTTAAAATGGCGACTTAAGTTCAACATGTATCAGCAGATGGAAACATCTCTAACCAAACTTTCTTCTTTTAAAATGGATCTTCCATAAATATTCAAAAAGTTAAATTTGCCAACTATTTTTCTAAATATTTTTCTAAATAAATTATAAATTATTACAACTAAAATGTACAACTAATTTTTCTCAAACATTTAAAATACTATTCTATCTTTAACCTAATTCTATATTAAAAGAAATAACTAACAACTTATTATAATGGAAACTATTAACTAAATTTATCTAAATTAAAAACTATTTTTGATTTTCAATCACCTAACAACTTATTTTGAATATCACAGTTTATTATCACAGCTGTTTTAAAAACAAATTATCTAACAAATTATTTAACAAATTATTTAAAAATAATTCTAAATGAATTGATCTAAATATAACACTAGTTAACTCTTATGATCATTAAATAACAATAATGATTATAATCATATAGTAACTTCTCAAACTTTTTACTAACATTGGCAAACATCATGCAAATATAATGCAAGTAGATTTCTTAAATTTTTTATAAAATACACAACAACCAAATCCGTTCCGCATCAACTTGTTCCTGCTAGAGGCCTTCATCAGACAGTTCGATGAGGTAAGTTCGATACCAAAAACTTTCATACTTCTTGCATTTTCCATTTTACCAAAGTAATAACAGCCAAACGCATTCAATTTAAGAGAGACTTTTTTAATAATTATCAGAATGATAAAGAAATTTCTATGTTAAGTTCCTCAATTAGGACGTTGTCCGATTTAGCTCAAATTTTCAGAACTAAACTTTTAGATCTAGTGTTACAATATTCCGTTGAAAAAGTTTTAAAATTCGAAAAAAACATGTTCTTTCATACAAAAAATTGTCACCCTAATATTAGAAAGTCAGTGGTATACAAAGTCCATCTCCCAAGTAAGTAGACCGATTTTGATAGGTTCTTTCTGAACAATATTTAAAAGTTATATTTTATCGAACCATTTCAGAGTTTATTAGGTTTAGACGTATGTGCAAAATAAATTTTTAAAAAGATTTAAGGCTCTTATGGCCTGTTTGTCTAATTGGTTTTTTTTTAAACGTTCGTTCAAATGAGTATAATTTTGCCTCTACCGTTTTTATAACTAATGTGTCACTTTTTTTGAGTAAAAAACGTAAGCGGTGACGTTTTACTGAAAAATGTTGGTTTTTCCAACTCAATTACAAATGTCACTAATGTCAAAAAGCAACGAGCGCAAAATTATAATCGTTTGGAAACAAAATAAGTTTTGTGAAAAATAAAATAATATCAATTGGAAAATGAATAATAAATGGTAAGTATTTTTAAAATACAAATTTAATTATTTTAACTAGTTTAGTTATATATTTTATTTATTTGTAGCCTTAAAAAGACTACATTTTCCCAGTTTGAAAAACTGGTTGAAATGATGGAGCAATACCCTCAGCTCGCGACGTGTAACCCATCGTTTGGGTGCAATAGAGCTACTCTGGAGAAGACGTGGGAACTCGTAGCAGAAAAGGTTAATGCCCTTGGACCACCACTAAGAAACGGGCAGGAATGGAAGAAGGTAATGTATATAAAATTATTAAAGTATTTTTATTTTACTTGTGTCGATTTTTCCACTTTTTTTTTAACATTTACTTTTTAAGATATGGCAGGATCAAAAGTGTCGCCTTAAAAAAAAAATTGGTGCCAACAACAAAAGCATTCACGGTACCGGTGGCGGACCATGTGAAGTGATCAACCTTACAGATTTGGAACAACATATTGATAAAATATGCCACCTATCGTCCGCCGCAGCACCTAGTGGAAAAATCTTAGGGCTTCCAAGTTCAACACCACCAAGAAAATTTACTCAAGTTGCAGTTGTTACACCCAACCACACCAAAGAGACACCGACACTAAAAGACTCGAACTGTGACATGAATGAAATTTTTAAACCAAACGACACGAACATTACGGACATTACACCAACAATATCATCAACAATTTTCAAGACAAGTTACTGGGACATACCTACAACATCAAAAAGACTGACATCGACACCAAAATTAATTCAGAACAATAGAAAAAGAAAACGTACTGATACGGACACACATGACTCAGACAAAACAAAAATTATTAAGCAGCAAGTGGAGTTACAGCAAAAAACCATTGAAATAATGGAGAAACAATTGCAGGCTTCAATTAAAAATGCGGAGGCTGCATGTATTCAGGCAGAGGCGGCTAAAATACAAGCTGAAGCTTCTAAAATACAGGCCGAAGCTTCGAAAGCTCAGACAGTTTGTCTGCAAGAAATTGCAGATTATGTCAAATCCATGTCAAAGTCGTTAGAGCAACTGTTAAATCATTTAAAGAGTGATGATTAGCTATATAACATAATATATATATATACATATAAACCTGAATTTTTCTTTTTTTATTATAACTTTTATTTTATTGTTGTTATTGTTTTTGTTTTTAATGAAATATAAATAAAAAGTAATAAAAAATAAACATTTGTCTTATAATTATATTAAATTTCTTGAGATCTCGTCTCTTATTGATTTTGCAACACTTGTTTCGTCATATGTTTCATTTACGCTTTCGTCTTCGTGTGAGTTATCGGAGCTTTCCAGCGGCTCCAAATTATTTTTATATGCAATGCATATGTTATGCAAAATACAGCATGCATTAATGATTTGTGTAGTTTTTTCTGGACTGTAATGCAAACCTCTGGAACCAATAATACACCTAAACCGGTTTTTCAACACTCCATTACAGCGTTCAATAACATTGCGTATTTTGCAATGTTTTTCATTGAACTTCCTTTCGTGCGTATCATTTGGACTTCTGTAGGGTGTCATTAAATAAGGTTGCAGTTTATAACCGGAATCACCTACAGAAAAATTAAAAAATAGATAGATAGACAGACAGACAGACAGACAGATAGACAGACAGACAGACAGACATATAGATCTATCTATCTATCTATCTATCTATCTATCTATCTATCTATCTATCTATCTATCTATCTATCTATCTATCTATCTATCTATCTATCTATCTATCTATCTATCTATCTATCTATCTATCTATCTATCTATCTATCTATCTATCTATCTATCTATCTATCTATCTATCTATCTATCTATCTATCTATCTATCTATCTATCTATCTATCTATCTATCTATCTATCTATCTATCTATCTATCTATCTATCTATCTATCTATCTATCTATCTATCTATCTATCTATCTATCTATCTATCTATCTATCTATCTATCTATCTATCTATCTATCTATCTATCTATCTATCTATCTATCTATCTATCTATCTATCTATCTATCTATCTATCTATCTATCTATCTATCTATCTATCTATCTATCTATCTATCTATCTATCTATCTATCTATCTATCTATCTATCTATCTATCTATCTATCTATCTATCTATCTATCAATCTATCTATCTATCTGTCTGTCTGTCTGTCTGTCTGTCTGTCTGTCTGTCTATCTATCTATCTATCTAATCTTCTAATGTCTTTCAAAAAGATTTAAATCGGTTGTCATTTGTCTGAGTTGCAGGATAGTAAGTGCATACGGGTAACTCCAGATTTTGGGGGAGTTTTAAAAATTCCAAAAAAATCCCAGAAACTTTTACTTAATTTTCTTTGTCGCTGTGTATTTTTTACCAAGAAGCCAGGTATTCCTTTTTCCATTTATAAAGCTTCTTTTGAAGAAATGGTCTGCAGCACTTTGATCCCAAATGAAGGCATCATGATTTGCACCAGGGTGTCTAGCATCCACATACCTGATGATCAGCTTTTCATCACAAATCTAATCATATAACATAAAAAAACCTATTAGTTGTTTGTATTAGGAATACAAATCATTAATTTCGACTTGGACAACAAATGTAAACCCAATTACATTTGATCCACTATTATGTGTTATACTCACCAGCATGACATTGATGCTGTAATAACCTTTACGGTTATAATAAAGGTGGTTCTTGTCATTACCTGGCGCTTTTATACGTACGTGCGTACCATCTACACAGCCGACAACACCTGGCATACCAGCACTTCTATAGAAATAGTCTTTTGTTTCACTTTCCTCCTCTATCGTTCTATCTAGTTTTATCCACTTCGGTCCTAAACTCTCGAAAATGTTGAGAAGTTCTTTTAATATGGTACAAACCATGGACTTGCTCATTGACGAAATAAATTCATTTCCAATGGAGGCTTGGTAACCGCCAGTTGCCAAAAACGATAAAAAAGTCGCCAGCTTCAAAGGCGCCGGAATGTGGGTTTTTCTGTAAACCATCTTGAGCTTCGGCTTTATTTCTTGCAATAGCATCGAAAAAATGGTTTTGTTGATACGAAATGCGGCGATAAAACTAAAAACAAATGCATTTTAGTAACATATTGCAATTTTTTTTTAACTTACCGCTCATCCGACAAATCCATTACATTTTGGGCATCTCGAATATTTTTACGGCATATTCTAGTGTCGCCAATGCCACCATCACTTGATTCACTGGAATCGCTATAATATATAGCCACCAAAGGAAACATTTTCTTATTTTTTCAAAAAAACTATTTATATTTTGTTTGATATTTTAATTTTGTCAATAGAAAAAAATCTAACTCAATTGTTTTGTCAACAACATCAGCTGTTAATATGATAATTTTTAGGGTTACCAATTTTTGGTAAAAATATGTATTGAAAAGGTAAACAAAACCTTAAATTTAAATATGATGGCAACAAGAAGTGTTGACAAGAGAAAAAAACTCAACGTAACATAACGTAAGCAGACGAATATTTTATATGAACTCATTTTCTTACGAAATCGCCTGCCACCAAACGTTCGCTTCAAAAAACAAACTATATGTAAAAACGGGCCATTAATTTGAGTAAATTATTTTCTGTGTAAATCCTGAAAAATAATATATTGTTAAATATTTGCAATTTTTTCATGTACTTAGTACATACAAAACAAATACCCAGAAAATAGATTAAAAAGAAATAAAACAACAAAAATTAAATTTTCTGTTTTATTTCAAAAAATACTTGTTTTTAAGTATGTTTCGATTAATTTCGATTTAAAAATTAGTAGTTATATCATATATTATTGTGGGAGTAACCATCATCCAAAAGAATACTGATGAATGCCTCCGATTTCAATTAGATTAGCTACAGTTTTCCATGGCGATTCGTTTCAGAAATTGTGCATAACAACTGTTATAAGCATGAAATGTGTTGACGTGTACGAGTTCCAATATCTGGCTCATTTTTATACCATAAAGAACCATCCTTACCAAGAAAATTATCTTCGGCATAATTGTCACTATCAAACACTTAATTTTGGTGGGATAACCAAATAATTTTCGACATCTTAGGCAGAGTCATCATTTTGGCTTATAATTATTCAGAGTGCAAATATAGAGTAGTTTCAGTTGATTTGAGTAAACAAACATAAAAAACATTAAAAATGCATACAAATTACATTGTTCTTCATACAAAATACATGTGTATCTGGCCAGATACATGCGCTACGTATGTGATGTGTTGATGAAAAATCCTCACAAAATGTTTTTGTTGTTGTATTTTTTGTGTTTTTTCGTAAAACGATAGCCAACAATATTTTTAGAGGGTACCTGGAGACTCAAATAGCTAGCTGCATTATAAATTTATTTAACTCTGGATGGCTACTCTTCGTCGAATTGATGAAGGTCATTTGCTCTTTATCATATAACTCTTTTATTATTTAAAATATTTCACTCTTTTTGCAACAACGTTCGCTTATAACGAAAGCTTGCAGAGTGTAGACGTACGCTGACCACCCATTTTTTTTTAAGTTGACTTTCGCAGGTTTGTTGCCGTCGCAGCGGCGAAGAGTAATTTTAGTGTAACTTTTTACATATTATTTTTTTTTTTTTTAATTTCAAAATTATAAATATTACTTTTGTCAACGGCAACGTTATTTATACCCATAAAATGTTCCTAAAAGAACAAAATCCAAAAAGCAGATGGCAGTACCTAAAAAATCTGCTCAAATTCTTTGCGACTCCCCGTTTGAACCTAGTTTGTAGACTTTAATTTAAGAAAAAATCTAAATATAATGCCAAACCCGCAAGAAGCTTTTAAAAATGTTAATATAGGACGAAAAAAGCGTAAAATTTATCGCCTCTGTCCGTATAGCAAGCGCAGAATGGCCAAAACTGCTTGCAACATATATAAGAAAAGTATCTGTTGTGGACACAAAGTTGAACTCTGTGTCTCATGCATAAAAAAGGCTAATAATCAAATATTATTTTCTTTAGTAATACTTGATTGAATATTTTTGAAGACTGAATGTAAAAAAGTCATTTTTGCTTTTATGTTTTAAGTTTTTATTGTCTAAAATATATAATTAATTTAAAAAACAAAAAAAAAGAGTTCCAGTTCTCATCGAATTTTAAGAAAGAAAATAAACTTTTTATGTTAAATTCTTTTTATTTTTTGAATAAAATGCTTAACTAAAAATATTTTTTTTTAATTTCAACTTTAAAGTTGTTTCTGCTAGGATCATTTAAAAAAGTTGTTCGTCGATTCGACGAAGAGTAACCTTAATGTACAAAAATGAAGAGTAGCCATCCAGGGTTAAATCACTGTTAAATTCTTAAAAGATCTGGCCAGATACATGCGCATGACGGAGGGTTAATATATGAATGATATAATGGTTTTTCAATGTTCGAATGTCAGACCACAAATTCATCCTGGAGAAAATACTGACAAGAAATTATATATCATGTCTTAGAATTAAAATAAACACAGGAGATATCACAAAAATATTAGACTCACTGTTCCACAAATTACCAAAAACTATATTTTTTTAAAAAAATATATTTTGAATTTTATATCGCATTTTAGGAAATTTTCATATAGTGTACATCAAGCGTAGGGTTTTAGAGATATTACAGGTGTTTGTGGATCGCTTTTTATCAAATTCTATAGCGTGCTATGTAGGAAGATTTTCTTAAATCGGATATTGAATTATACGGAACCATCATACATAAATATATTTCCCTTAAAATGTTCAAAAGTCAGACTACTGATTTAAGATATACGAGTATAAAGTATATCCGTCTGCTGAAATCAGGTTTGTGGAGCTCCTCGGAAATACACCGACATAAGTATTATATTAGGTTTTAGGATGTACTCCCTCAGTACAGTCCATAAACACCTGAGAAATTGCAAAAAAATCAAATAAAGTTATCAAAAAAATTTTGAATTTGGCAATTTGCAATCCATCGATTTTACTATCTTAACCATATCATAGATGTTTATTGACCAATATTCATGAAATTCAATAGCGTGTTTCGCGGAAGAAGAATTTCCTAAAGTCTGATATATAACTTATCTGGGCCTATCGTCAAGGAAAATTGTTTTTCTTATTTTTCGATTGTATTTTTTAAACAAATGAGCACTTTTGGTAATTTGGGGAACATCAAATGTAGTTTTTTGGCGATAATTCGGGTGTTTATGGGCCGTTAAATATTACAGAGAACTTCGCGGGAGGATTTCCTATAATATGATATATAATTTATGAAGTATAGTCTATCATGAGTATGGTTTATCTTTTCTTTCTGAAATGTACTTTTCAATAAAAAATTTTATATGTCACACAAAAATTTTGGATTTTGATGAAATTTCATAAAATCTGATATACAATTTATATCGATACACTCTCTAGAAGCTTCACAAACTTGATTTCAAAAGACAGACAGACTTCGCTTAATCGATTCTGAGTCGATCGGTATAAATTTTGTGGGGTCTGCGACAAAAAATGAAAAAATTACAAACTGAATGACAAACTTATAATACCCTTTCACCTGTTGGTGAAGGGTATAAAAAGTTAAAATTGTACACGTATTCCAAAATTAAGCCAATTTTATATATAGGTTCAAATAGACAAATAATTTTATTGAGAACATATAAATAAACATTCAAACATTACATTACAGAATTATTACAGTCTTAGTAGACAATGCAATATGGTTAAACTTTGGAATTACATGTTTTGATATGTCAGCTCTAATCTGACATTAAAATTAAAAAAAAAATTAAAAACAACTTTGGGGGTAGAAATATATGTATATTAGAACTTAGTTCAAATATATATTTCTACCCATTAAAGCAATAATAATTACAGTTCTACTTATAAAAACTGTTAATATATAACAATTAACTTGCTTTTTTATAGAAAAAAAATAGGTTTTTGTCGAAATACATACTATGACTTTAATTCTTAGTGGTAATATGCAGGGTGATCTAACTAATGCCCGAACTTTTTTTACTTAAGAGTGCTATATTCGGTTATACTTGTTAAAAATGTAAATTTATTAATAAAGTGATATAACACATAATAATTTAATAATTATTTTTCTTCTATTTTTAAGGATAATCCAAATTTTAAAAAAATATTCGAAGATATTTATTCCAAAATGTTACAGAGTGAACTAAGCGCATGTTCGTCAACACTATTAATTTCACCAACATCAAAAAATCAATTAGAATCCCAAATGATGCCATCAAATAATCCAAGTCTTGTCAGTTTGATGCTACCACATACCCAAACTACAGCATTAGTTGAAAATCTACCTGGAACGTCAATTTATGCAAATTCATATAACGCCGACGAGGATCATTCCCATAAAAGTAAATCTATTTTAAAGCCATACAGCCGTCCCATTTACAATGAAGAGGAAGGCAGAAACTTTGATTCAATTGCTAATCAAGCAAATATTTTTGCTGCATACTCTAAGCTAGTGCATAATACAACATTGTCAAACATCGATTATAACAACAAGCAGTTAACAGCAGTAAAAAAAACGAATCCATTATTAAGTTCTCATACGAACCTTCCCAAGGCTTTAAAGGAACCTCAAGACGATGTCACTCAATTAAAAACTTCAACATCATACACCTCCCTTAATTTTTCATCCACAATGCCTCATCAACAATCTGCAACTATAATAAGTCCAACAAAAACTTTACAAGAAAAGTTAGCTGAGAGGCAAAAAGCGTCTCTATTAAATGAAAATTTATTATCGTCGGCTTCTAATAGTAAAAAAACTAAGTCGTCCGATGATGTAATTGTACTAGATTAACCACAAAAGTTTGCATTTTTTTCTCGAATAAAAAAACAGAATTAATCAATTATGAAAAACACAATTTGCTTATTCGGTGACACTTTACTTCTATTGAGTTTAATACTAATTACACTAAAAGTAAACGTTTAGCTTTTAAAATGACACTGAAAAACACAGAGACACACCAACTTAATTTTAGGCTGCAGCCAGCTGTAGAAAACAGTTTTATACTCCGTTTTAAAATATTAGGTAAAAATCGACTAAAATTTTGTAGAAATTCAAATTTGCAGAAATTCAACCCTTATGAGATATCCTTCGACCTTCCGGGTAGCACATTTCATTTATTTCTGTTGTGTGAATTATGAAATTAGGAATTTTAGTAATATTTTTTTAATTTAATTAATAAACTAATAAAGACCTAATCTTTCAAAAAGGAGTATGCCAAAATTTATTTCGGCTGTATCGCCGTTTATCTGTGTCATTTTGACTTACTAACAGTGTTATTAGTACATTAGGGGGCCAATTAACTATATGATTTTTTTTTTTTTGAAGAAATGTGTTTCCCCCCAGCCTCCAGATAATTTGAATTGCTAAAAAATAGTCCCTTGAAAAATTGAGCTAAAACGGATGAGGGGAAAGCGTGTCCATGAAGCGCCCAAACTGTTAAAATTATTTGAATTGAAAATAATGGGAGTACATTTGGTTTTAACAAATAAGAATTCATTTTTTTTAAATTATGGAATATAAAATAGAACTAAAATAGCCTTAAGTCGTCAAAATAAAAAAAATCTGAATTGAAGTAGTTTTGGAGTTATATATTTAATTTTTTTCCCCCAAAATTCATGTCCTTAACGACATGCCTTAGGAAAAGAATTTTATTTAGAAAAAAAGAATTTTATTTAGAAAAAAAAATCTATAGTAAGACAAATTTACTTTGTTTTTTTTTATATTAGGTTTCAAAAATCATGTATTGATTTCAAGAAAATTTTGTTTAGCAAATTTTACAAATAAGAGAATCAAACTAGCGAAATTTTATGTTTTAAATCTCATGTACGGCGAAACGGTTCAAGATATCAATTAATAATATGTAATATTTGCTAAACAAAATTTTCAAAAAATCAAAAAATAATTTTTGAAACCGATCTGAGAAAAAAAGTAAATTTTCTAATATGAAAAAAAACCTAAGTCAATTTGATAATATTTTGACAAAACTCAGCTTTTAGTACTTACAGGCCATAGAATTGTAAATCATTATGACTTTAGAATTTCTTTATTCTAAAGTATTTTTTTTTTGCTGCATAAGGATATAGCATTTTGTTAAAGACACGAATTTTTGGGGGGAATTTAACCCCTAAACACCTGACAGAAAAATATGTATGTTAAATTACTAAAATACTTAAAAGCATAAAATTTCAATCTCAATTCTGTTGTTACCGTTGTACTAAAAATAGTATAATCATTTAAATTTAAATTTTCTATAATACTAATGTTTTTGATGACCACCCAATGTTCCCAAGGGTTAAATAACTCCAAAACTACTTCATAAATTTTCTTATCTTGATGACTTAAAATAAAGCCATTTTGGTTTCTTTTTTATATTTCATTATTTTTTTTAAATAATTAATATTTTGTCAGAACCAAAAAAATCAATTAAACTCAACCAATCTGGGTTTTGGCGAGGAACAAATAAAAACTTTGAAAAATAACTGGCCCCATATTAGTACATTCGTATTGAAAGTACGAATACAGTTAATTGCCTGCGATCAAAATGGGGCAAACTTAAAAACTTGTGGTGTATTTCGTATTTTTATTATTTTTAACATATGTATGTTTTATATAACTGATAAAAAAATATTGTTTGATTGAAATTAATAAAAGCAGTATAATAATTATGATACAAAACTTAATTACATTTTATTTTAAATTGGAATACCATATTCGAAATGCCGTCAATCTTAATTGAATTTTGGCCAAAAGTTTATAAATTTCAAGATATTGCCTGTACACATCACTATAAAGAACATGCTCAAGCAGTCTTGAATATGTTAGCGGTTCCCTGTCGTCAAATGAGTAGTTAACTACAAAAAAAGTTAGCTTTAAGTTAACATATATCGACCTTCTTAAAGTCAACTACAATGCAATGCAGAATTTACATTACATAAAGTGTATACAAACACTGAGCAGTATGCTTTTTAGAAATAATAGAAATATTTTTCTAAAAAACTTCAACAAAGCAAAAAAAAAACAGTTATTGTCATATAATTTGGATTTCAAAATAGGAATTGTATAAATAAATTAAAAGCTGCAGGATTTTGATCATATGAAGTGGTACAGCGTAATAGTCTCCGCCTTGCAATCATGAGGTCGTCGGTTCGAATCCTGACAAAAATTTTTTTTGTTTTATTTAAAATTTGTTGTTGTGTTTTTTTTTTGTTTTATTCAGTGGTAGCCAAAACATTTGTATTAGTAAGTGTTAGTTGTATTGGTGAGAAATATTTTACACACTCGAAAAAATATTTTAATAAAATTATGGTATTTTCAATCAGATCTATTAGTCTTATTTACGTGTTAAATTATTTTAAAAAACCATAACAGTTTTTGGTTTTACTAGTAAGTTAAAACTTTAAACAAAAGAATTTTATTATAAATACTAAAAAATTATTTGTATAAATATGAAAATCTAAAGTATATAATAAAATTTAAAAACTATCTTAAAAGTAGCTCTACGTAACGTTACTATTTTAATTTAAAGTATTAATTTCATAATACTATTCATTCTTCTTTCATTTTTTTTATTGTCATAATACAATTCAAAAAGCGAGACGACAAACATTTTTTGAGTGTATTGAATTTACAAGAAAAAATGTGCATTTTTCGGTGGTTGATTGCAGATAGTCAAGGAGTATTCGAGTTGCTTTTCAAAAGCGTTGGTCCATGAGGGGTCGGGAGAGTGATTGATGGACCTTCAAAGTTGGTCACCTCGGGTGTTCGACTTTTTTAAAAACTCGTCAAAAATCCATTTATGGATGGATTGAAAAGAAATTTTAAACTTAAATTGTCCTTGAGAAGATCTACAAAAAATACGCTTACATGTGTAGGTTATCGCCTTTAGGTTTCGAGATATTTGGGTAAAAAGGAATTTTTGGGTTGATTTTTACCTATTTCTTTAAGGTTTTTTTGTTCTGGACCAACAATTTTTTAAGGATATTCGTTTAATTTGTAATAAAATTCTGAATAATTTTCGTGCAAGTCGGTTACAGATATCTTCTTTCGTTTAAAAGTTAAAAATATTCAAAGTTGAAACTTAAAAACAATTTCGTTTTTTTTTTTTTGAGTTTTTCCCTAAAAGATAGCTATATTTTTTCACAAATAAAAAAATATTTTCTTAAGAAACATAAAAAGTTTTTAAAAGAAAACATAATGAGAATGCGTATAAAATAAATTTCTTACTAATTGGACTTTTGGACCTCGCACATGCCCTCTCCAAAAAATGCCAATTTGTAAAAAAAATTTTGGTTTAAATAAAAATTTCTCAAAAGGCAAAGCACCGATTTGAAAAAAATGATAATGTTCATATTTTCTAACATATCTGTTATTGATTAGAAAAGTTTTTTCTGAAACCAGCTGCAAATAGAGTCAGTGTTACCATTTTTGTAAAAAAACTCATTTTTTGAAACCCTTTTTTCCCGAGTTGGGAATTGGGCAATTTTTTAGTTAAAACTGGTAATTTTTTTAGTCTATTGCTTTTAGATCTTATTGGTGTAGATATTTGCAAAATTTCATTGTGATATCTTTATCCATGTCATTTCTACAAAATATCAAAAATTGAAATTATTTTCCTTAAAAAAGTAGAAAAATAATATTTTTCTGCTTTTTTAAAGTGTAAAAGATTAACTCACTTAAAAAAGATTTTTAATTGGTGTTTATCTCCCGGTCTTTAACCGATCCAATGATACTAAACACGTATATCAAGCTTTAATACATAGCCTTTAAAAGCTCTGAAAACTTTGCCTCCCATAGCATTTTGAAGCTAAATATTGGAGTATTGGAGAGTAATGTGCAATTTCTAAACTACTAGGCGGATTTTGACAAAATTTGGAACGTCAATAGAAGAGGTGTGAGGCTTTTAGATCAATGCTTAAGAACGTTTGTAGCACAGTGGGCTCTACAGTAGGCCAAACCATTGGGTCCGTATAACTTTCGGCAATTGGGTCCGATCTAAAAGATTTTTACATTTTCGAAAACTTCTTAAAAAAATGAAGAAAAAATATGTCTTCTGGTCTTTTTTGGCCTATTAATCTTTTCTCGTCCTACGTAAAATTTTTTAAAAAATACTGCAAGATTGCTGATAAATTTCTAAATGAACTGGAAGAAAACACTTTTTTATTATGTAAACTTAATAACACAGAAAAATTCTTCAAAGTTTGTGTACCGAAAAAACGGTGAAAAATGATTTTTTTTTTTCAAAAAAATGTAATATTAATTTTTCAATATTTTTGAAAAATTTTTTCAAAAGACTCAATTCGTTTTGTACATTTTCTAAAAGACTGGACATGAGGGATTAGTATAAACTATATTTCTAAAAATTTTGGACATGCACCCTACAACCAGTGGTAGTCGAAAATCAGCCGTTTTTTAACAAAGCTTGTTTTTTTGTGACTGTAAAAAAATTGCTTATTTTATCTCAAAACTTTTCTTAACAAAATTGTATTAAGTATAATGTTCTTAAGATCTGTGCAAAAATTTGATAGATCCCGGCTACAAATTGGGTCACACGGGCCGCTTTTCTAAAAAAAACTCAAATTTGCGAAAAGCGTACTCTTCTGTATTCAAAAATTTAAATTCCAGAACTTGTCCCGAAATTTATATTTCAGATTTTCACGTATACAGGTCCATACTGTGTACAAAAATGGTAGCAATACCTTGTTTAGTTTAAGAGATTTTTGCGAAAAATTACAAAGTAATGTTAAAAAATTATATTAAAATTTTATGGAGTCAAATATCTCTTAAACTATAAGAGATAAGGTAGTACAGTACGCATGTTTTTTCTTCACTTTTTAAGAAGTTTTCGAAAAGATCGGACCCAATTGGCGAAAGTTATACGGACCCGAAGGCTTTATATAACCGAGGTAGGCAATTTTGGTCCACTGTAGAGCCCACTGTGCTACCGACAAATACGTTCTTAAGCATTGATCTAAAAGCCTCACACCTCTTCTATAGACGTTCTAGTAGTTTAGAAATTGCAGAGTTAATACCAATGTGCACCATTAACGTTATTTGCACACATTACTCTCCAATACTCCAATATTTAGCTTCGAAATGCTATGGGAGGCAAAGTTTTCGGAGCTTTTAAATGCTATGTATTTAAGCTTGACATACGTGTTTAGTATCATTGGATCGAGAAAGACCAGGAGATGAACACCAATTAAAAATCTATTTTAAGTGAGTTAATCTTTTTACACTTTGTATCGTAAAACAAAAAAATATTATTTTTTTACTTTTTTAAGGAAAATAATTTCAATTTTTGATATTTTGTAGAAATGACATGAATGAAGATATCACAATGAAATTTTGTAGTTATGTAGACCAATATGATCTAAAAGCAATAGACTAAAAAAAATTCCCAATTTTAACTAAAAAATTTCCCAATTCCCAACTCCGGAAAAAAGGGTTTCAAAATATGAGTTTTTTTTACGAAAATGGCAACACTGACTCTGTTTGCAGCTCGTTTCAGAAAAAACTTTTCTAATCAATAACAGATATGTTAGAAAATATGAACATTATAATTTTTTTCAAATCGGAGCTTTGCCTTTTAAAAAATTTTTATTTAAACCAAATTTTTTTTTTACAAATTGGCATTTTTTGGAGATGGCATGTGCGAGGTCCAAAAGTCCAATTAGTAAGAAACTTATTTTATACGCATTCTCATTATGTTTTCTTTTAAAAACTTTAAAACTTTTTTTATGTTTCTTAAGAAAATATTTTTTTATTAGTGAAAAAATATAGCTATCTTTTAGGGAAAAACTCAAAAGAAGCGAAATTTTTTTTAAGTTTCAACTTTGAATATTTTTAACTTTTAAACGAAAGAAGATATCTGTAACCGACTTGCACAAAAATTATTCAAATTTTTATTACAAATTTAACGAATATTCTTAAAAAATTGTTGGTCCTCAGGTGCGTCCACCAGATCAAAAAAATCTTAAAAAATAGGTAAAAAAATTAACCCAAAAATTCCTTTTTACCCAAATATCTCGAAACCTAAAGGAGATAACTTACACATGTATTTTGTAGATATTCTTAAGGACAACTTATGTTTAAAATTTTATTTCAATCCATACATAAATGGATTTTTGGCGAATTTTTAAAAAAGACGAACACCCGATGTTACCAACTTTGAAAGTCCATCAATCACTCTTAAGTTTAAAATTTTATTTCAATCCATACATAAATGGATTTTTGGCGAATTTTTAAAAAAGACGAACACCCGATGTTACCAACTTTGAAAGTCCATCAATCACTCTCCCGACCCCTCACGGACCAATGCTTTTGAAAACCAACTCGAATGCTCTTTGACTATCACCGTGCCAAATTCCATTAAAATATCTTTAGTTGTTCAAAAGTGACAGAATTATTTCCAAAAAAAAGGTCCGTAAACCACTGTGCGTCATCTAAAAACGCATATGTAGAAATAAATTTGTTGTTGTTTCCATAAATTCTTATTGGAATTACTTTAAAGCATTGCACAGTGGTTTACGGACGTTTTTTTTTTTGGAAATAATTCTGTAACTTTTGAACGACTGGAGATATTTGAATGAAATTTGACATGGTGATAGTCAAAGAGCATTCGAGTTGGTTTTCAAAAGCATTGGTCCGTGAGGGGTCGGGAGAGTGATTGATGGAAAAAAGCGTCTCTATTAAATGAAAATTTATTATCGTCGGCTTCTAATAGTAAAAAAACTAAGTCGTCCGATGATGTAATTGTACTAGATTAACCACAAAAGTTAGCATTTTTTTCTCGAATAAAAAAACAGAATTAATCAATTATGAAAATCACAATTTGCTTATTCGGTGACACTTTACTTCTATTGAGTTTAATACTAATTACACTAAAAGTAAACGTTTAGCTTTTAAAATGACACTGAAAAACACAGAGACACACCAACTTAATTTTAGGCTGCAGCCAGCTGTAGAAAACAGTTTTATACTCCGTTTTAAAATATTAGGTAAAAATCGACTAAAATTTTGTAGAAATTCAAATTTGCAGAAATTCAACCCTTATGAGATATCCTTCGACCTTCCGGGTAGCACATTTCATTTATTTCTGTTGTGTGAATTATGAAATTAGGAATTTTAGTAATATTTTTTTAATTTAATTAATAAACTAATAAAGACCTAATCTTTCAAAAAGGAGTATGCCAAAATTTATTTCGGCTGTATCGCCGTTTATCTGTGTCATTTTGACTTACTAACAGTGTTATTAGTACATTAGGGGGCCAATTAACTATATGATTTTTTTTTTTGAAGAAATGTGTTTCCCCCCAGCCTCCAGATAATTTGAATTGCTAAAAAATAGTCCCTTGAAAAATTGAGCTAAAATGGATGAGGGGAAAGCGTGTCCATGAAGCGCCCAAACTGTTAAAATTATTTGAATTGAAAATAATGGAAGTACATTTGGTTTTAACAAATAAGAATTCATTTTTTTTTAATTATGGAATATAAAATAGAACAAAATAGCCTTAAGTCGTCAAAATAAAAAAAATCTGAATTGAAGTAGTTTTGGAGTTATATATTTAATTTTTTTCCCCCAAAATTCATGTCCTTAACGACATGCCTTAGGAAAAGAATTTTATTTAGAAAAAAAGAATTTTATTTAGAAAAAAAAATCTATAGTAAGACAAATTTACTTTGTTTTTTTTATATTAGGTTTCAAAAATCATGTATTGATTTCAAGAAAATTTTGTTTAGCAAATTTTACAAATAAGAGAATCAAACTAGCGAAATTTTATGTTTTAAATCTCATGTACGGCGAAACGGTTCAAGATATCAATTAATAATATGTAATATTTGCTAAACAAAATTTTCAAAAAATCAAAAAATAATTTTTGAAACCGATCTGAGAAAAAAAGTAAATTTTCTAATATGAAAAAAAACCTAAGTCAATTTGATAATATTTTGACAAAACTCAGCTTTTAGTACTTACAGGCCATAGAATTGTAAATCATTATGACTTTAGAATTTCTTTATTCTAAAGTATTTTTTTTTTGCTGCATAAGGATATAGCATTTTGTTAAAGACACGAATTTTTGGGGGGAATTTAACCCCTAAACACCTGACAGAAAAATATGTATGTTAAATTACTAAAATACTTAAAAGCATAAAATTTCTATCTCAATTCTGTTGTTACCGTTGTACTAAAAATAGTATAATCATTTAAATTTAAATTTTCTATAATACTAATGTTTTTGATGACCACCCAATGTTCCCAAGGGTTAAATAACTCCAAAACTACTTCATAAATTTTCTTATCTTGATGACTTAAAATAAAGCCATTTTGGTTTCTTTTTTATATTTCATTATTTTTTTTAAATAATTAATATTTTGTCAGAACCAAAAAAATCAATTAAACTCAACCAATCTGGGTTTTGGCGAGGAACAAATAAAAACTTTGAAAAATAACTGGCCCCATATTAGTACATTCGTATTGAAAGTACGAATACAGTTAATTGCCTGCGATCAAAATGGGGCAAACTTAAAAACTTGTGGTGTATTTCGTATTTTTATTATTTTTAACATATGTATGTTTTATATAACTGATAAAAAAATATTGTTTGATTGAAATTAATAAAAGCAGTATAATAATTATGATACAAAACTTAATTACATTTTATTTTAAATTGGAATACCAAATTCGAAATGCCGTCAATCTTAATTGAATTTTGCATAAAATTTCTATCTCAATTCTGTTGTTACCGTTGTACTAAAAAAAGAATAATCATTTAAATTTTCTATAATACTAATGTTTTTGATGACCACCTGTATACGGTCTTAGGTTCCCAAGGGTTAAATAACTCCAAAACCACTTCATAAATTTTCTTATCTTGATGACTTAAATAAAATAAAGCCATTTTGGTTTCTCTTTTATATTCCATTATTTTTTTTTTTTAATAATTTATATTTTGTCAGAACCAAAAATCAATTAAACTCAACCAATCTGGGGGTTGGCGAGGAACAAAGAAAAACTTTGAAAAATAACTGGCCCCATATTAGTACATACGTATTGAAACAACGAATACAGTTAATTGCCTGCGATCAAAATGGGGCAAACTTAAAAACTTGTGGTGTATTTCGTATTTTTATTATTTTTAACATATGTATGTTTTATATAACTGATAAAAAAAATATTGTTTGATTGAAATTAATAAAAGCAGTATAATAATTATGATACAAAACTTAATTACATTTTATTTTAAATTGGAATACCATATTCGAAATGCCGTCAATCTTAATTGAATTTTGGCCAAAAGTTTATAAATTTCAAGATATTGCCTGTACACATCACTATAAAGAACATGCTCAAGCAGTCTTGAATATGTTAGCGGTTCCCTGTCGTCAAATGAGTAGTTAACTACAAAAAAAGTTAGCTTTAAGTTAACATATATCGACCTTCTTAAAGTCAACTACAATGCAATGCAGAATTTACTTTACATAAAGTGTATACAAACACTGAGCAGTATGCTTTTTAGAAATAATAGAAATATTTTTCTAAAAAACTTCAACAAAGCAAAAAAAAAAAACAGTTATTGTCATATAATTTGGATTTCAAAATAGGAATTGTATAAATAAATTAAAAGCTGCAGGATTTTGATCATATAAAGTGGTACAGCGTAATAGTCTCCGCCTTGCAATCATGAGGTCGTCGGTTCGAATCCTGACAAAAATTTTTTTTGTTTTATTTAAAATTTGTTGTTGTTTTTTTTTTTGTTTTATTCAGTGGTAGCCAAAACATTTGTATTAGTAAGTGTTAGTTGTATTGGTGAGAAATATTTTACACACTCGAAAAAATATTTTAATAAAATTATGGTATTTTCAATCAGATCTATTAGTCTTATTTACGTGTTAAATTATTTTAAAAAACCATAACAGTTTTTGGTTTTACTAGTAAGTTAAAACTTTAAACAAAAGAATTTTATTATAAATACTAAAAAATTATTTGTATAAATATGAAAATCTAAAGTATATAATAAAATTTAAAAACTATCTTAAAAGTAGCTCTACGTAACGTTACTATTTTAATTTAAAGTATTAATTTCATAATACTATTCATTCTTCTTTCATTTTTTTTATTGTCATAATACAATTCAAAAAGCGAGACGACAAACATTTTTTGAGTGTATTGAATTTACAAGAAAAAATGTGCATTTTTCGGTGGTTGATTGCAGATAGTCAAGGAGTATTCGAGTTGCTTTTCAAAAGCGTTGGTCCATGAGGGGTCGGGAGAGTGATTGATGGACCTTCAAAGTTGGTCACCTCGGGTGTTCGACTTTTTTAAAAACTCGTCAAAAATCCATTTATGGATGGATTGAAAAGAAATTTTAAACTTAAATTGTCCTTGAGAAGATCTACAAAAAATACGCTTACATGTGTAGGTTATCGCCTTTAGGTTTCGAGATATTTGGGTAAAAAGGAATTTTTGGGTTGATTTTTACCTATTTCTTTAAGGTTTTTTTGTTCTGGACCAACAATTTTTTAAGGACATTCGTTTAATTTGTAATAAAATTCTGAATAATTTTCGTGCAAGTCGGTTACAGATATCTTCTTTCGTTTAAAAGTTAAAAATATTCAAAGTTGAAACTTAAAAACAATTTCGTTTTTTTTTTGAGTTTTTCCCTAAAAGATAGCTATATTTTTTCACAAATAAAAAAATATTTTCTTAAGAAACATAAAAAGTTTTTAAAAGAAAACATAATGAGAATGCGTATAAAATAAATTTCTTACTAATTGGACTTTTGGACCTCGCACATGCCCTCTCCAAAAAATGCCAATTTGTAAAAAAAATTTTGGTTTAAATAAAAATTTCTCAAAAGGCAAAGCACCGATTTGAAAAAAATGATAATGTTCATATTGTCTAACATATCTGTTATTGATTAGAAAAGTTTTTTCTGAAACCAGCTGCAAATAGAGTCAGTGTTACCATTTTTGTAAAAAAACTCATTTTTTGAAACCCTCTTTTCCCGAGTTGGGAATTGGGCAATTTTTTAGTTAAAACTGGTAATTTTTTTAGTCTATTGCTTTTAGATCTTATTGGTGTAGATATTTGCAAAATTTCATTGTGATATCTTTATCCATGTCATTTCTACAAAATATCAAAAATTGAAATTATTTTCCTTAAAAAAGTAGAAAAATAATATTTTTCTGCTTTTTTAAAGTGTAAAAGATTAACTCACTTAAAAAAGATTTTTAATTGGTGTTTATCTCCCGGTCTTTAACCGATCCAATGATACTAAACACGTATATCAAGCTTTAATACATAGCCTTTAAAAGCTCTGAAAACTTTGCCTCCCATAGCATTTTGAAGCTAAATATTGGAGTATTGGAGAGTAATGTGCAATTTCTAAACTACTAGGCTGATTTTGACAAAATTTGGAACGTCAATAGAAGAGGTGTGAGGCTTTTAGATCAATGCTTAAGAACGTATTTGTAGCACAGTGGGCTCTACAGTAGGCCAAACCATTGGGTCCGTATAACTTTCGGCAATTGGGTCCGATCTAAAAGATTTTTACATTTTCGAAAACTTCTTAAAAAAAATGAAGAAAAAATATGTCTTCTGGTCTTTTTTGGCCTATTAATCTTTTCTCGTCCCACGTAAAATTTTTTAAAAAATACTGCAAGATTGCTGATAAATTTCTAAATGAACTGGAAGAAAACACTTTTTTATTATGTAAACTTAATAACACAGAAAAATTCTTCAAAGTTTGTGTACCGAAAAAACGGTGAAAAATGATTTTTTTTTCAAAAAAATGTAATATTAATTTTTCAATATTTTTGAAAAATTTTTTCAAAAGACTCAATTCGTTTTGTACATTTTCTAAAAGACTGGACATGAGGGATTAGTATAAACTATATTTCTAAAAATTTTGGACATGCACCCTACAACCAGTGGTAGTCGAAAATCAGCCGTTTTTTAACAAAGCTTGTTTTTTTGTGACTGTAAAAAAATTGCTTATTTTATCTCAAAACTTTTCTTAACAAAATTGTATTAAGTATAATGTTCTTAAGATCTGTGCAAAAATTTGATAGATCCCGGCTACAAATTGGGTCACACGGGCCGCTTTTCTAAAAAAAAACTCAAATTTGCGAAAAGCGTACTCTTCTGTATTCAAAAATTTAAATTCCAGAACTTGTCCCGAAATTTATATTTCAGATTTTCACGTATACAGGTCCATACTGTGTACAAAAATGGTAGCAATACCTTGTTTAGTTTAAGAGATTTTTGCGAAAAATTACAAAGTAATGTTAAAAAATTATATTAAAATTTTATGGAGTCAAATATCTCTTAAACTATAAGAGATAAGGTAGTACAGTACGCATGTTTTTTCTTCACTTTTTAAGAAGTTTTCGAAAAGATCGGACCCAATTGACGAAAGTTATACGGACCCGGAGGCTTTATATAACCGAGGTAGGCAATTTTGGTCCACTGTAGAGCCCACTGTGCTACCGACAAATACGTTCTTAAGCATTGATCTAAAAGCCTCACACCTCTTCTATAGACGTTCTAGTAGTTTAGAAATTGCAGAGTTAATACCAATGTGCACCATTAACGTTATTTGTACACATTACTCTCCAATACTCCAATATTTAGCTTCGAAATGCTATGGGAGGCAAAGTTTTCGGAGCTTTTAAATGCTATGTATTTAAGCTTGACATACGTGTTTAGTATCATTGGATCGAGAAAGACCAGGAGATGAACACCAATTAAAAATCTATTTTAAGTGAGTTAATCTTTTTACACTTTGTATCGTAAAACAAAAAAATATTATTTTTTTACTTTTTTAAGGAAAATAATTTCAATTTTTGATATTTTGTAGAAATGACGTGAATGAAGATATCACAATGAAATTTTGTAGTTATGTAGACCAATATGATCTAAAAGCATTAGACTAAAAAAATTCCCAAAAATTTCCCAATTCCCAACTCCGGAAAAAAGGGTTTCAAAATATGAGTTTTTTTTACAAAAATGGCAACACTGACTCTGTTTGCAGCTCGTTTCAGAAAAAACTTTTCTAATCAATAACAGATATGTTAGAAAATATGAACATTATAATTTTTTTCAAATCGGAGCTTTGCCTTTTGAGAAATTTTTATTTAAACCAAAATTTTTTTTTACAAATTGGCATTTTTTGGAGATGGCATGTGCGAGGTCCAAACGTCCAATTAGTAAGAAACTTATTTTATACGCATTCTCATTATGTTTTCTTTTAAAAACTTTAAAACTTTTTTTATGTTTCTTAAGAAAATATTTTTTTATTAGTGAAAAAATATAGCTATCTTTTAGGGAAAAACTCAAAAAAAGCGAAATTTTTTTTAAGTTTCAACTTTGAATATTTTTAACTTTTAAACGAAAGAAGATATCTGTAACCGACTTGCACAAAAATTATTCAAATTTTTATTACAAATTTAACGAATATTCTTAAAAAATTGTTGGTCCTCAGGTGCGTCCACCAGATCAAAAAAATCTTAAAAAATAGGTAAAAAAATTAACCCAAAAATTCCTTTTTACCCAAATATCTCGAAACCTAAAGGAGATAACTTACACATGTAAGCGATTTTTTTGTAGATATTCTTAAGGACAACTTAAGTTTAAAATTTTATTTCAATCCATACATAAATGGATTTTTGGCGAATTTTTAAAAAAGACGAACACCCGATGTTACCAACTTTGAAAGTCCATCAATCACTCTTAAGTTTAAAATTTTATTTCAATCCATACATAAATGGATTTTTGGCGAATTTTTAAAAAAGACGAACACCCGATGTTACCAACTTTGAAAGTCCATCAATCACTCTCCCGACCCCTCACGGACCAATGCTTTTGAAAACCAACTCGAATGCTCTTTGACTATCACCGTGCCAAATTCCATTAAAATATCTTTAGTTGTTCAAAAGTGACAGAATTATTTCCAAAAAAAAGGTCCGTAAACCACTGTGCGTCATCTAAAAACGCATATGTAGAAATAAATTTGTTGTTGTTTCCATAAATTCTTATTGGAATTACTTTAAAGCATTGCACAGTGGTTTACGGACGTTTTTTTTTTTGGAAATAATTCTGTAACTTTTGAACGACTGGAGATATTTGAATGAAATTTGACATGGTGATAGTCAAAGAGCATTCGAGTTGGTTTTCAAAAGCATTGGTCCGTGAGGGGTCGGGAGAGTGATTGATGGAAAAAAGCGTCTCTATTAAATGAAAATTTATTATCGTCGGCTTCTAATAGTAAAAAAACTAAGTCGTCCGATGATGTAATTGTACTAGATTAACCACAAAAGTTAGCATTTTTTTCTCGAATAAAAAAACAGAATTAATCAATTATGAAAATCACAATTTGCTTATTCGGTGACACTTTACTTCTATTGAGTTTAATACTAATTACACTAAAAGTAAACATTTAGCTTTTAAAATGACACTGAAAAACACAGAGACACACCAACTTAATTTTAGGCTGCAGCCAGCTGTAGAAAACAGTTTTATACTCCGTTTTAAAATATTAGGTAAAAATCGACTAAAATTTTGTAGAAATTCAAATTTGCAGAAATTCAACCCTTATGAGATATCCTTCGACCTTCCGGGTAGCACATTTCATTTATTTCTGTTGTGTGAATTATGAAATTAGGAATTTTAGTAATATTTTTTTAATTTAATTAATAAACTAATAAAGACCTAATCTTTCAAAAAGGAGTATGCCAAAATTTATTTCGGCTGTATCGCCGTTTATCTGTGTCATTTTGACTTACTAACAGTGTTATTAGTACATTAGGGGGCCAATTAACTATATGATTTTTTTTTTTTGAAGAAATGTGTTTCCCCCCAGCCTCCAGATAATTTGAATTGCTAAAAAATAGTCCCTTGAAAAATTGAGCTAAAATGGATGAGGGGAAAGCGTGTCCATGAAGCGCCCAAACTGTTAAAATTATTTGAATTGAAAATAATGGAAGTACATTTGGTTTTAACAAATAAGAATTCATTTTTTTTTAATTATGGAATATAAAATAGAACAAAATAGCCTTAAGTCGTCAAAATAAAAAAAATCTGAATTGAAGTAGTTTTGGAGTTATATATTTAATTTTTTTCCCCCAAAATTCATGTCCTTAACGACATGCCTTAGGAAAAGAATTTTATTTAGAAAAAAAGAATTTTATTTAGAAAAAAAAATCTATAGTAAGACAAATTTACTTTGTTTTTTTTTATATTAGGTTTCAAAAATCATGTATTGATTTCAAGAAAATTTTGTTTAGCAAATTTTACAAATAAGAGAATCAAACTAGCGAAATTTTATGTTTTAAATCTCATGTACGGCGAAACGGTTCAAGATATCAATTAATAATATGTAATATAAACAAAATTTTCAAAAAATCAAAAAATAATTTTTGAAACCGATCTGAGAAAAAAAAGTAAATTTTCTAATATGAAAAAAAACCTAAGTCAATTTGATAATATTTTGACAAAACTCAGCTTTTAGTACTTACAGGCCATAGAATTGTAAATCATTATGACTTTAGAATTTCTTTATTCTAAAGTATTTTTTTTTTTGCTGCATAAGGATATAGCATTTTGTTAAAGACACGAATTTTTGGGGGGAATTTAACCCCTAAACACCTGACAGAAAAATATGTATGTTAAATTACTAAAATACTTAAAAGCATAAAATTTCTATCTCAATTCTGTTGTTACCGTTGTACTAAAAATAGTATAATCATTTAAATTTAAATTTTCTATAATACTAATGTTTTTGATGACCACCCAATGTTCCCAAGGGTTAAATAACTCCAAAACTACTTCATAAATTTTCTTATCTTGATGACTTAAAATAAAGCCATTTTGGTTTCTTTTTTATATTTCATTATTTTTTTTAAATAATTAATATTTTGTCAGAACCAAAAAAATCAATTAAACTCAACCAATCTGGGTTTTGGCGAGGAACAAATAAAAACTTTGAAAAATAACTGGCCCCATATTAGTACATTCGTATTGAAAGTACGAATACAGTTAATTGCCTGCGATCAAAATGGGGCAAACTTAAAAACTTGTGGTGTATTTCGTATTTTTATTATTTTTAACATATGTATGTTTTATATAACTGATAAAAAAATATTGTTTGATTGAAATTAATAAAAGCAGTATAATAATTATGATACAAAACTTAATTACATTTTATTTTAAATTGGAATACCAAATTCGAAATGCCGTCAATCTTAATTGAATTTTGCATAAAATTTCTATCTCAATTCTGTTGTTACCGTTGTACTAAAAAAAGAATAATCATTTAAATTTTCTATAATACTAATGTTTTTGATGACCACCTGTATACGGTCTTAGGTTCCCAAGGGTTAAATAACTCCAAAACCACTTCATAAATTTTCTTATCTTGATGACTTAAATAAAATAAAGCCATTTTGGTTTCCCTTTTATATTCCATTATTTTTTTTTTAATAATTTATATTTTGTCAGAACCAAAAATCAATTAAACTCAACCAATCTGGGGGTTGGCGAGGAACAAAGAAAAACTTTGAAAAATAACTGGCCCCATATTAGTACATACGTATTGAAACAACGAATACAGTTAATTGCCTGCGATCAAAATGGGGCAAACTTAAAAACTTGTGGTGTATTTCGTATTTTTATTATTTTTAACATATGTATGTTTTATATAACTGATAAAAAAAATATTGTTTGATTGAAATTAATAAAAGCAGTATAATAATTATGATACAAAACTTAATTACATTTTATTTTAAATTGGAATACCATATTCGAAATGCCGTCAATCTTAATTGAATTTTGGCCAAAAGTTTATAAATTTCAAGATATTGCCTGTACACATCACTATAAAGAACATTCTCAAGCAGTCTTGAATATGTTAGCGGTTCCCTGTCGTCAAATGAGTAGTTAACTACAAAAAAAGTTAGCTTTAAGTTAACATATATCGACCTTCTTAAAGTCAACTACAATGCAATGCAGAATTTACATTACATAAAGTGTATACAAACACTGAGCAGTATGCTTTTTAGAAATAATAGAAATATTTTTCTAAAAAACTTCAACAAAGCAAAAAAAAACAGTTATTGTCATATAATTTGGATTTCAAAATAGGAATTGTTTAAATAAATTAAAAGCTGCAGGATTTTGATCATATGAAGTGGTACAGCGTAATAGTCTCCGCCTTGCAATCATGAGGTCGTCGGTTCGAATCCTGACAAAAATTTTTTTTGTTTTATTTAAAATTTGTTGTTGTTTTTTTTTTGTTTTATTCAGTGGTAGCCAAAACATTTGTATTAGTAAGTGTTAGTTGTATTGGTGAGAAATATTTTACACACTCGAAAAAATATTTTAATAAAATTATGGTATTTTCAATCAGATCTATTAGTCTTATTTACGTGTTAAATTATTTTAAAAAACCATAACAGTTTTTGGTTTTACTAGTAAGTTAAAACTTTAAACAAAAGAATTTTATTATAAATACTAAAAAATTATTTGTATAAATATGAAAATCTAAAGTATATAATAAAATTTAAAAACTATCTTAAAAGTAGCTCTACGTAACGTTACTATTTTAATTTAAAGTATTAATTTCATAATACTATTCATTCTTCTTTCATTTTTTTTATTGTCATAATACAATTCAAAAAGCGAGACGACAAACATTTTTTGAGTGTATTGAATTTACAAGAAAAAATGTGCATTTTTCGGTGGTTGATTGCAGATAGTCAAGGAGTATTCGAGTTGCTTTTCAAAAGCGTTGGTCCATGAGGGGTCGGGAGAGTGATTGATGGACCTTCAAAGTTGGTCAACTCGGGTGTTCGACTTTTTTAAAAACTCGTCAAAAATCCATTTATGGATGGATTGAAAAGAAATTTTAAACTTAAATTGTCCTTGAGAAGATCTACAAACAATACGCTTACATGTGTAGGTTATCGCCTTTAGGTTTCGAGATATTTGGGTAAAAAGGAATTTTTGGGTTGATTTTTACCTATTTCTTTAAGGTTTTTTTGTTCTGGACCAACAATTTTTTAAGGATATTCGTTTAATTTGTAATAAAATTCTGAATAATTTTCGTGCAAGTCGGTTACAGATATCTTCTTTCGTTTAAAAGTTAAAAATATTCAAAGTTGAAACTTAAAAACAATTTCGTTTTTTTTTGAGTTTTTCCCTAAAAGATAGCTATATTTTTTCACAAATAAAAAAATATTTTCTTAAGAAACATAAAAAGTTTTTAAAAGAAAACATAATGAGAATGCGTATAAAATAAATTTCTTACTAATTGGACTTTTGGACCTCGCACATGCCCTCTCCAAAAAATGCCAATTTGTAAAAAAAATTTTGGTTTAAATAAAAATTTCTCAAAAGGCAAAGCACCGATTTGAAAAAAATGATAATGTTCATATTTTCTAACATATCTGTTATTGATTAGAAAAGTTTTTTCTGAAACCAGCTGCAAATAGAGTCAGTGTTACCATTTTTGTAAAAAAACTCATTTTTTGAAACCCTTTTTTCCCGAGTTGGGAATTGGGCAATTTTTTAGTTAAAACTGGTAATTTTTTTATTCTATTGCTTTTAGATCTTATTGGTGTAGATATTTGCAAAATTTCATTGTGATATCTTTATCCATGTCATTTCTACAAAATATCAAAAATTGAAATTATTTTCCTTAAAAAAGTAGAAAAATAATATTTTTCTGCTTTTTTAAAGTGTAAAAGATTAACTCACTTAAAAAAGATTTTTAATTGGTGTTTATCTCCCGGTCTTTAACCGATCCAATGATACTAAACACGTATATCAAGCTTTAATACATAGCCTTTAAAAGCTCTGAAAACTTTACCTCCCATAGCATTTTGAAGCTAAATATTGGAGTATTGGAGAGTAATGTGCAATTTCTAAACTACTAGGCGGATTTTGACAAAATTTGGAACGTCAATAGAAGAGGTGTGAGGCTTTAAGATCAATGCTTAAGAACGTATTTGTAGCACAGTGGGCTCTACAGTAGGCCAAACCATTGGGTCCGTATAACTTTCGGCAATTGGGTCCGATCTAAAAGATTTTTACATTTTCGAAAACTTCTTAAAAAAATGAAGAAAAAATATGTCTTCTGGTCTTTTTTGGCCTATTAATCTTTTCTCGTCCTACGTAAAATTTTTTAAAAAATACTGCAAGATTGCTGATAAATTTCTAAATGAACTGGAAGAAAACACTTTTTTATTATGTAAACTTAATAACACAGAAAAATTCTTCAAAGTTTGTGTACCGAAAAAACGGTGAAAAATGATTTTTTTTTTCAAAAAAATGTAATATTAATTTTTCAATATTTTTGAAAAATTTTTTCAAAAGACTCAATTCGTTTTGTACATTTTCTAAAAGACTGGACATGAGGGATTAGTATAAACTATATTTCTAAAAATTTTGGACATGCACCCTACAACCAGTGGTAGTCGAAAATCAGCCGTTTTTTAACAAAGCTTGTTTTTTTGTGACTGTAAAAAAATTGCTTATTTTATCTCAAAACTTTTCTTAACAAAATTGTATTAAGTATAATGTTCTTAAGATCTGTGCAAAAATTTGATAGATCCCGGCTACAAATTGGGTCACACGGGCCGCTTTTCTAAAAAAAACTCAAATTTGCGAAAAGCGTACTCTTCTGTATTCAAAAATTTAAATTCCAGAACTTGTCCCGAAATTTATATTTCAGATTTTCACGTATACAGGTCCATACTGTGTACAAAAATGGTAGCAATACCTTGTTTAGTTTAAGAGATTTTTGCGAAAAATTACAAAGTAATGTTAAAAAATTATATTAAAATTTTATGGAGTCAAATATCTCTTAAACTATAAGAGATAAGGTAGTACAGTACGCATGTTTTTTCTTCACTTTTTAAGAAGTTTTTGAAAAGATCGGACCCAATTGGCGAAAGTTATACGGACCCGAAGGCTTTATATAACCGAGGTAGGCAATTTTGGTCCACTGTAGAGCCCACTGTGCTACCGACAAATACGTTCTTAAGCATTGATCTAAAAGCCTCACACCTCTTCTATAGACGTTCTAGTAGTTTAGAAATTGCAGAGTTAATACCAATGTGCACCATTAACGTTATTTGCACACATTACTCTCCAATACTCCAATATTTAGCTTCGAAATGCTATGGGAGGCAAAGTTTTCGGAGCTTTTAAATGCTATGTATTTAAGCTTGACATACGTGTTTAGTATCATTGGATCGAGAAAGACCAGGAGATGAACACCAATTAAAAATCTATTTTAAGTGAGTTAATCTTTTTACACTTTGTATCGTAAAACAAAAAAATATTATTTTTTTACTTTTTTAAGGAAAATAATTTCAATTTTTGATATTTTGTAGAAATGACATGAATGAAGAAATCACAATGAAATTTTGTAGTTATGTAGACCAATATGATCTAAAAGCAATAGACTAAAAAAATTCCCAATTTTAACTAAAAAATTTCCCAATTCCCAACTCCGGAAAAAAGGGTTTCAAAATATGAGTTTTTTTTTACAAAAATGGCAACACTGACTCTGTTTGCAGCTCGTTTCAGAAAAAACTTTTCTAATCAATAACAGATATGTTAGAAAATATGAACATTATAATTTTTTTCAAATCGGAGCTTTGCCTTTTGAGAAATTTTTATTTAAACCAAAATTTTTTTTTACAAATTGGCATTTTTTGGAGATGGCATGTGCGAGATCCAAAAGTCCAATTAGTAAGAAACTTATTTTATACGCATTCTCATTATGTTTTCTTTTAAAAACTTCAAAACTTTTTTTATGTTTCTTAAGAAAATATTTTTTTATTAGTGAAAAAATATAGCTATCTTTTAGGGAAAAACTCAAAAGAAGCGAAATTTTTTTTAAATTTCAACTTTGAATATTTTTAACTTTTAAACGAAAGAAGATATCTGTAACCGACTTGCACAAAAATTATTTAACGAATATTCTTAAAAAATTGTTGGTCCTCAGGTGCGTCCACCAGATCAAAAAAGTCTTAAAAAATAGGTAAAAAAATTAACCCAAAAATTCCTTTTTACCCAAATATCTCGAAACCTAAAGGAGATAACTTACACATGTAAGCGATTTTTTTGTAGATATTCTTAAGGACAACTTAAGTTTAAAATTTTATTTCAATCCATACATAAATGGATTTTTGGCGAATTTTTAAAAAAGACGAACACCCGATGTTACCAACTTTGAAAGTCCATCAATCACTCTTAAGTTTAAAATTTTATTTCAATCCATACATAAATGGATTTTTGGCGAATTTTTAAAAAAGACGAACACCCGATGTTACCAACTTTGAAAGTCCATCAATCACTCTCCCGACCCCTCACGGACCAATGCTTTTGAAAACCAACTCGAATGCTCTTTGACTATCACCGTGCCAAATTTCATTAAAATATCTTTAGTTGTTCAAAAGTGACAGAATTATTTCCAAAAAAAACGTCCGTAAACCACTGTGCGTCATCTAAAAACGTATATGTAGAAATAAATTTGTTGTTGTTTCCATAAATTCTTATTGGAATTACTTTAAAGCATTGCACAGTGGTTTACGGACGTTTTTTATTTGGAAATAATTCTGTAACTTTTGAACGACTGGAGATATTTGAATGAAATTTGACATGGTGATAGTCAAAGAGCATTCGAGTTGGTTTTCAAAAGCATTGGTCCGTGAGGGGTCGGGAGAGTGATTGATGGAAAAAAGCGTCTCTATTAAATGAAAATTTATTATCGTCGGCTTCTAATAGTAAAAAAACTAAGTCGTCCGATGATGTAATTGTACTAGATTAACCACAAAAGTTTGCATTTTTTTCTCGAATAAAAAAACAGAATTAATCAATTATGAAAATCACAATTTGCTTATTCGGTGACACTTTACTTCTATTGAGTTTAATACTAATTACACTAAAAGTAAACGTTTAGCTTTTAAAATGACACTGAAAAACACAGAGACACACCAACTTAATTTTAGGCTGCAGTCAGCTGTAGAAAACAGTTTTATACTCCGTTTTAAAATATTAGGTAAAAATCGACTTTCAAAAAGGAGTATGCCAAAATTTATTTCGGCTGTATCGCCGTTTATCTGTGTCATTTTGACTTACTAACAGTGTTATTAGTACATTAGGTGGCCAATTAACTATATGATTTTTTTTTTTTGAAGAAATGTGTTTCCCCCCAGCCTCCAGATAATTTGAATTGCTAAAAAATAGTCCCTTGAAAAATTGAGCTAAAACGGATGAGGGGAAAGCGTGTCCATGAAGCGCCCAAACTGTTAAAATTATTTGAATTGAAAATAATGGGAGTACATTTGGTTTTAACAAATAAGAATTCATTTTTTTAAATTATGGAATATAAAATAGAACTAAAATAGCCTTAAGTCGTCAAAATAAAAAAATTCTGAATTGAAGTAGTTTTGGAGTTATATATTTAATTTTTTTCCCCCAAAATTCATGTCCTTAACGACATGCCTTAGGAAAAGAATTTTATTTAGAAAAAAAGAATTTTATTTAGAAAAAAAATCTATAGTAAGACAAATTTACTTTGTTTTTTTTATATTAGGTTTCAAAAATCATGTATTGATTTCAAGAAAATTTTGTTTAGCAAATTTTACAAATAAGAGAATCAAACTAGCGAAATTTTATGTTTTAAATCTCATGTACGGCGAAACGGTTCAAGATATCAATTAATAATATGTAATATTTGCTAAACAAAATTTTCAAAATATCAAAAAATAATTTTTGAAACCGATCTGAGAAAAAAAGTAAATTTTCTAATATGAAAAAAAACCTAAGTCAATTTGATAATATTTTGACAAAACTCAGCTTTTAGTACTTACAGGCCATAGAATTGTAAATCATTATGACTTTAGAATTTCTTTATTCTAAAGTATTTTTTTTTGCTGCATAAGGATATAGCATTTTGTTAAAGACACGAATTTTTGGGGGGAATTTAACCCCTAAACACCTGACAGAAAAATATGTATGTTAAATTACTAAAATACTTAAAAGCATAAAATTTCTATCTCAATTCTGTTGTTACCGTTGTACTAAAAATAGTATAATCATTTAAATTTAAATTTTCTATAATACTAATGTTTTTGATGACCACCCAATGTTCCCAAGGGTTAAATAACTCCAAAACTACTTCATAAATTTTCTTATCTTGATGACTTAAAATAAAGCCATTTTGGTTTTTTTTTTTATATTCCATTATTTTTTTTAAATAATTAATATTTTGTCAGAACCAAAAAAATCAATTAAACTCAACCAATCTGGGTTTTGGCGAGGAACAAATAAAAACTTTGAAAAATAACTGGCCCCATATTAGTACATTCGTGTTGAAAGTACGAATACAGTTAATTGCCTGCGATCAAAATGGGGCAAACTTAAAAACTTGTGGTGTATTTCGTATTTTTATTATTTTTAACATATGTATGTTTTATATAACTGATAAAAAAATATTGTTTGATTGAAATTAATAAAAGCAGTATAATAATTATGATACAAAACTTAATTACATTTTATTTTAAATTGGAATACCAAATTCGAAATGCCGTCAATCTTAATTGAATTTTGCATAAAATTTCTATCTCAATTCTGTTGTTACCGTTGTACTAAAAAAAGAATAATCATTTAAATTTTCTATAATACTAATGTTTTTGATGACCACCTGTATACGGTCTTAGGTTCCCAAGGGTTAAATAACTCCAAAACCACTTCATAAATTTTCTTATCTTGATGACTTAAATAAAATAAAGCCATTTTGGTTTCTCTTTTATATTCCATTATTTTTTTTTTTAATAATTTATATTTTGTCAGAACCAAAAATCAATTAAACTCAACCAATCTGGGGGTTGGCGAGGAACAAAGAAAAACTTTGAAAAATAACTGGCCCCATATTAGTACATACGTATTGAAACAACGAATACAGTTAATTGCCTGCGATCAAAATGGGGCAAACTTAAAAACTTGTGGTGTATTTCGTATTTTTATTATTTTTAACATATGTATGTTTTATATAACTGATAAAAAAAATATTGTTTGATTGAAATTAATAAAAGCAGTATAATAATTATGATACAAAACTTAATTACATTTTATTTTAAATTGGAATACCATATTCGAAATGCCGTCAATCTTAATTGAATTTTGGCCAAAAGTTTATAAATTTCAAGATATTGCCTGTACACATCACTATAAAGAACATGCTCAAGCAGTCTTGAATATGTTAGCGGTTCCCTGTCGTCAAATGAGTAGTTAACTACAAAAAAAGTTAGCTTTAAGTTAACATATATCGACCTTCTTAAAGTCAACTACAATGCAATGCAGAATTTACATTACATAAAGTGTATACAAACACTGAGCAGTATGCTTTTTAGAAATAATAGAAATATTTTTCTAAAAAACTTCAACAAAGCAAAAAAAAACAGTTATTGTCATATAATTTGGATTTCAAAATAGGAATTGTATAAATAAATTAAAAGCTGCAGGATTTTGATCATATGAAGTGGTACAGCGTAATAGTCTCCGCCTTGCAATCATGAGGTCGTCGGTTCGAATCCTGACAAAAATTTTTTTTGTTTTATTTAAAATTTGTTGTTGTTTTTTTTTTGTTTTATTCAGTGGTAGCCAAAACATTTGTATTAGTAAGTGTTAGTTGTATTGGTGAGAAATATTTTACACACTCGAAAAAATATTTTAATAAAATTATGGTATTTTCAATCAGATCTATTAGTCTTATTTACGTGTTAAATTATTTTAAAAAACCATAACAGTTTTTGGTTTTACTAGTAAGTTAAAACTTTAAACAAAAGAATTTTATTATAAATACTAAAAAATTATTTGTATAAATATGAAAATCTAAAGTATATAATAAAATTTAAAAACTATCTTAAAAGTAGCTCTACGTAACGTTACTATTTTAATTTAAAGTATTAATTTCATAATACTATTCATTCTTCTTTCATTTTTTTTATTGTCATAATACAATTCAAAAAGCGAGACGACAAACATTTTTTGAGTGTATTGAATTTACAAGAAAAAATGTGCATTTTTCGGTGGTTGATTGCAGATAGTCAAGGAGTATTCGAGTTGCTTTTCAAAAGCGTTGGTCCATGAGGGGTCGGGAGAGTGATTGATGAACCTTCAAAGTTGGTCACCTCGGGTGTTCGACTTTTTTAAAAACTCGTCAAAAATCCATTTATGGATGGATTGAAAAGAAATTTTAAACTTAAATTGTCCTTGAGAAGATCTACAAAAAATACGCTTACATGTGTAGGTTATCGCCTTTAGGTTTCGAGATATTTGGGTAAAAAGGAATTTTTGGGTTGATTTTTACCTATTTCTTTAAGGTTTTTTTTTGTTCTGGACCAACAATTTTTTAAGGACATTCGTTTAATTTGTAATAAAATTCTGAATAATTTTCGTGCAAGTCGGTTACAGATATCTTCTTTCGTTTAAAAGTTAAAAATATTCAAAGTTGAAACTTAAAAACAATTTCGTTTTTTTTGAGTTTTTCCCTAAAAGATAGCTATATTTTTTCACAAATAAAAAAATATTTTCTTAAGAAACATAAAAAGTTTTTAAAAGAAAACATAATGAGAATGCGTATAAAATAAATTTCTTACTAATTGGACTTTTGGACCTCGCACATGCCCTCTCCAAAAAATGCCAATTTGTAAAAAAAATTTTGGTTTAAATAAAAATTTCTCAAAAGGCAAAGCACCGATTTGAAAAAAATGATAATGTTCATATTTTCTAACATATCTGTTATTGATTAGAAAAGTTTTTTCTGAAACCAGCTGCAAATAGAGTCAGTGTTACCATTTTTGTAAAAAAACTCATTTTTTGAAACCCTTTTTTCCCGAGTTGGGAATTGGGCAATTTTTTAGTTAAAACTGGTAATTTTTTTATTCTATTGCTTTTAGATCTTATTGGTGTAGATATTTGCAAAATTTCATTGTGATATCTTTATCCATGTCATTTCTACAAAATATCAAAAATTGAAATTATTTTCCTTAAAAAAGTAGAAAAATAATATTTTTCTGCTTTTTTAAAGTGTAAAAGATTAACTCACTTAAAAAAGATTTTTAATTGGTGTTTATCTCCCGGTCTTTAACCGATCCAATGATACTAAACACGTATATCAAGCTTTAATACATAGCCTTTAAAAGCTCTGAAAACTTTGCCTCCCATAGCATTTTGAAGCTAAATATTGGAGTATTGGAGAGTAATGTGCAATTTCTAAACTACTAGGCGGATTTTGACAAAATTTGGAACGTCAATAGAAGAGGTGTGAGGCTTTTAGATCAATGCTTAAGAACGTATTTGTAGCACAGTGGGCTCTACAGTAGGCCAAACCATTGGGTCCGTATAACTTTCGGCAATTGGGTCCGATCTAAAAGATTTTTACATTTTCGAAAACTTCTTAAAAAAAATGAAGAAAAAATATGTCTTCTGGTCTTTTTTGGCCTATTAATCTTTTCTCGTCCTACGTAAAATTTTTTAAAAAATACTGCAAGATTGCTGATAAATTTCTAAATGAACTGGAAGAAAACACTTTTTTATTATGTAAACTTAATAACACAGAAAAATTCTTCAAAGTTTGTGTACCGAAAAAACGGTGAAAAATGATTTTTTTTTTCAAAAAAATGTAATATTAATTTTTCAATATTTTTGAAAAATTTTTTCAAAAGACTCAATTCGTTTTGTACATTTTCTAAAAGACTGGACATGAGGGATTAGTATAAACTATATTTCTAAAAATTTTGGACATGCACCCTACAACCAGTGGTAGTCGAAAATCAGCCGTTTTTTAACAAAGCTTGTTTTTTTGTGACTGTAAAAAAATTGCTTATTTTATCTCAAAACTTTTCTTAACAAAATTGTATTAAGTATAATGTTCTTAAGATCTGTGCAAAAATTTGATAGATCCCGGCTACAAATTGGGTCACACGGGCCGTTTTTCTAAAAAAAACTCAAATTTGCGAAAAGCGTACTCTTCTGTATTCAAAAATTTAAATTCCAGAACTTGTCCCGAAATTTATATTTCAGATTTTCACGTATACAGGTCCATACTGTGTACAAAAATGGTAGCAATACCTTGTTTAGTTTAAGAGATTTTTGCGAAAAATTACAAAGTAATGTTAAAAAATTATATTAAAATTTTATGGAGTCAAATATCTCTTAAACTATAAGAGATAAGGTAGTACAGTACGCATGTTTTTCCTTCACTTTTTAAGAAGTTTTCGAAAAGATCGGACCCAATTGGCGAAAGTTATACGGACCCGAAGGCTTTATATACCCGAGGTAGGCAATTTTGGTCCACTGTAGAGCCCACTGTGCTACCGACAAATACGTTCTTAAGCATTGATCTAAAAGCCTCACACCTCTTCTATAGACGTTCTAGTAGTTTAGAAATTACAGAGTTAATACCAATGTGCACCATTAACGTTATTTGCACACATTACTCTCCAATACTCCAATATTTAGCTTCGAAATGCTATGGGAGGCAAAGTTTTCGGAGCTTTTAAATGCTATGTATTTAAGCTTGACATACGTGTTTAGTATCATTGGATCGAGAAAGACCAGGAGATGAACACCAATTAAAAATCTATTTTAAGTGAGTTAATCTTTTTACACTTTGTATCGTAAAACAAAAAAATATTATTTTTTTACTTTTTTAAGGAAAATAATTTCAATTTTTGATATTTTGTAGAAATGACATGAATGAAGATATCACAATGAAATTTTGTAGTTATGTAGACCAATATGATCTAAAAGCAATAGACTAAAAAAAATTTACAATTTTAACTAAAAAATTTCCCAATTCCCAACTCCTCTCCCAAAAATGCCAATTTGTAAAAAAAAAATTTGGTTTAAATAAAAATTTCTCAAAAGGCAAAGCACCGATTTGAAAAAAATAATAATATTCATATTTTCTAATATATCTGTTATTGATTGGAAAAGTTTTTTCTTAAACGAGCTGCAAATAGAGTCAGTGTTGCCATTTTTGTAAAAAAACTTATTTTTGAAACCCTTTTTTCCCGAGTTGGGAATTGGGGAATTTTTTAGTTAAAATGATACTAAACACGTGTATCAAGCTTTAATACATAGCCTTCAAAAGCTCTGAAAACTTTGCCTCCCATAGCATTTTTAAGCTAAATATTGGAGTATTGGAGAGTAATGTGTGCAAATAATGTTAATGGTGCACAGTGGTATTAACTATGCAATTTCTAAACTACTAGACGGATTTTGACAAAATTTGGAAAGTCAATAGAAGAGGTGTGAGGCTTTTAGATCAATGTTTAAGAACGTATTTGTCGGTAGCACAGTGGGCTCTACAGTGGGCCAAAGTTGACTACCTCGGGTATATAAAACATTTGGGGGCGTATAACTTTCCTCAATTGGGTCCGATCTAAAAGATTTTTACGTTTTCGAATACTTCTTAAAAAAATTAAGAAAAAAACATGCTTACTTTACTACCTAATCTCTTATAGTTTAAGAGATAATTGACTCCATACAATTTTAGTATAATATTTTAACATTACTTTGTAATTTTTCGCAAAAATCTCTAAAACTAAACAAGGTATTGCGACTATTTTTGTACATAGTATGGACCTGTGTATGCGAAAATCAGAAATATAAATTTCAGAACAAGTTCTGCAATTAAAATGAAAATTTTTGAATACAGAAGAGTATGCTTTTCGCAAATTTGAGTTTTTTTTTAGAAAAGCGGCCCGTGTGACCCGATTAATAGCCGGGCTCTATCAGATTTTTGCACAGATATTAAAAACATTATACTTAATACAATTTTGTTAAAAAAAAGTTTTGAGATAAAATAAACAATTTTTTACAGTCACAAAAAACACAAATTTTGTTAAAAAATTGCTGATTTTCGACTACCGCTGGTTGTAGGGTGCATGTCCAAAATTTTTAGAACTATAGTTTATACTGATCCCTCAAGTACAGCCTTTTAGAAAATGTAAAAAACGAATTGAGTCTTTTGAAAAAATTTTTCAAAAATATTGAAAAAATAATATTACTTTTTTTGAAAAAAAAAAAAAAAAATTTTCAGGCTTTTTTCGGTACACAAACTTTGAAGAATTTTTCTGTGTTATTAAGTTTACATAATAAAGAACTTGTTTCTTCCAGTTCATTTAGAAATTTATCAGCAATCTTGCAGTATTTTTTTTTAAAATTTAACGTAGTACAAAAAAAGATAAATAGGCCAAAAAAACCAGAAGACATACCATAAAAAGCAAAAGAAAAAAATTGGATTCAAATATCTCTTAAACTATAAGAGATAAGGTAGTAAAGTAAACATGTTTTTTTCTTAATTTTTTTAAGAAGTTTTCGAAAACGTAAAAATCTTTCAGATCGGACCCAATTGAGGAAAGTTATACGCCCCCAAATGTTTTATATACCCGAGGTAGTCAACTTTGGCCCACTGTAGAGCCCACTGTGCTACCGACAAATACGTTCTTAAACATTGATCTAAAAGCCTCATACCTCTTCTATTGACGTTCCAAATTTTGTCAAAATCCGTCTAGTAGTTTAGAAATTGCAGAGTTAATACCACTGTGCACCATTAACTTTATTTGCACACATTACTCTCCAATACTTCAATATTTAGCTTAAAAATGCTATGGAAGGCAAAGTTTTCAGAGCTTTTGAAGGCTATGTATTAAAGCTTGATACACGTGTTTAGTATCATTGGATCGGGAAAGTCCAGGAGATGAACACCAATTAAAAATCTTTTTTAAGTGAGGTAATATTTTTACACTTTCTATCGTAAAACAAAAAAATATTATTTTTCTACTTTTAGAAGGAAAATAATTTCAATTTTTGATATTTTGTAGAAATGACATAGATGAAGATATCACAATGAAAATTTGTAGTCATGTAGACCAATAAGATCTAAAAGCAATAGACTAAAAAAAATTCCCAATTTTAACTAAAAAATTCCCCAATTCCCAACTCGGAAAAAAAGGGTTTCAAAAAATGAGTTTTTTTACAAAAATGACAACACTGACTCTATTTGCAGCTTGTTTCAGAAAAAACTTTTCCAATCAATAACAGATATATTAGAAAATATGGACATTACTATTTTTTTCAAATCGGTGCTTTGCCTTTTGAGAAATTTTTATTTAAACCAAATTTTTTTTACAAATTGGCATTTTTTGGAGAGGACCAAAAGTCCAATTAGCAAGAAATTTGTTTTATAAGCATTCTCATTATGTTTTCTTTTTAAAACTTTAAAAATATTTTTATGTTTATTAAGAAAATATTTTTTTATTAGTGAAAAAATATAGCTATCTTTTAGGGAAAAACTCAAAAAAAAAAGCGAAATTTTTTTTAAGTTTCAACTTTGAATATTTTTAACTTTTAAACGAAAGAAGATATCTATAAGTAACTTGCACAAAAATTATTTAGAATTTTGTTACAATTTTAACGAATATTCTTAAAAAATTTTTGATCTTCAGATGCGTCCACCAGATCAAAAAAAGCTTAAAAAAATAAGTAAAAAATCAACCCAAAAATTCCTTTTTATCCAAATATCTCGAAACCCAAAGGAGATAACCTTGTAGACCTTCTGAAGGAGAACTTAAGTTTAAAATTTCTTTTCAATCCATTCATTTCAATTTTTAAAAAAGTCGATCACCCAAGGTGACCAACTTTGAAGGTCCATCAATCACTCTCCCGACCCCTCATGGGCCAGTGCTTTTGAAATACTCCTTGACTATCACCATGCCAAATTTCATTCAAATATCTCCAGTCGTTCAAAATTTACAGAATTATTTCCAAAAAAAAGCGTCCGTAAACCACTGTGCATTGGTCGCCAGCTCGAACTGAATTCAGCATTCTGAAATCACATGTATTCTTACGCTCTTCACACGCATTCTTACGCTCTTTCATTTAGTCTGCAATCAACCACCGAAAAATGCACATTTTTTCTTGTAAATTCAATACACTCAAAAAATGTTTGTCGTCTCGCTTTTTGAATTGTATTATGGCAATAAAAAAAATTAAAGAAGAATGAATAGTATTATGAAATTAATACTTTAAATTAAAATAGTAACGTTACGTAGAGCTACTTTTAAGATAGTTTTTAAATTTTATTATATGTTTTAGATTTTCATATTCATACAAATAATTTTTTAGTATAATAAAATTCTTTTGTTTAAAGTTTTAACTTACTAGTAAAACCAAAAACTGTTATGGTTTTTTAAAATAATTTAACACGTAAATAAGACTAATAGATCTGATTGAAAATACCATAATTTTTTTAAAATATTTTTTCGAGTGTGTAAAATATTTCTCACCAATACAACTAACACTTACTAATACAAATGTTTTGGCTACCACTGGTCTAAAATGGACTGGAAATGCTGAGAGAATATAAGAAAACTCTCAACGTTTAACTTTACATGTGTCTGGTAGTAACAGCAAATGGTTTGGTATTGATGTACGTTCAGTAAAGAGACTTTTACTGCCTAAGCAAACACTTGATTATGAAAATATTAACAACAAATTTAATCATTTAAAAGGGTTGTCAGTTGAAAGTTATTATGCTGCTGCACGAAAAATTCTTATTGGACTTAACAATATAAATATTACAGTAGCAAACAAGATTAAAGAAGGTGGAAGAAACGATCCAGTTGCTATTAACCCTTTAATGCCCAAACTGCCTTATCGCCAAAAAATTACAAATCTTTTTACAGAATCTGTGCTTTTGGCATAATTTAAGCAAATATAAAAAATTTCATAATTTTGTCGGATCGGGAAGTACCGTTGGCCCAATAGAACCTGAATATTGTTACTTAAAATCAAAGAATGGTATTTCATTAACAAAAATCATAAATTTTATTTCTATTTATAAAAAAAAAACACTAAATTCATTTATATTTAATATTTTAAAGCTATAGTAACTTTAAGTTCATGTCAAATTTATACCATGGTAATCACTGAAACAATTTTTTCCATAATTGCAACACAAAAAAACATCGCAGTGACTGCATTTGGAGTATGGATTTTTTTAATGCTGCAAAGCTCACATCTTCCTCGAGTTTCTACGAATATTCTATGCCACCATTTTTTAGACTTCCGGTTGATGCCAAATGAACGTAATTGATCGGCATGATCCACTCCACCCATAAATGTGTTATAATCTTTAATAACCACCGGGCAACTCACTTCATGTTGCACTCCTCTGTTATCTCGTCTAGATACGGTTGCAGACTCACTACCATGATAGTTTTAATGCTATGTAAATAGACTTTTTATCCATCCATTTATAGTAACTAATACCAGTATTTGAAATTCTAAAGTCCCAATCGCCTCTTTTCAGTTTTTTGTCAGATTTCAAATTTTGAGGAGTTAATTTTCTATTTGAACGGATTGTTCCATAGGCTAACATTTTTTCGGTTTTTAATTTCTTGAGAAGTTGTATAGAAGTAAAATAATTATCAAAATAAACTATTTTGTTTTGGCCCCATTCTTTTTCTGTTAATGATAAAATCACTCTTTCTCCTAGACCAAAATTGGAAAATTTATCTTCCAATTCAACATCTTTTCCTTGGTATATTGAAAACCTTTTTATATATCCCTTTTGATCAGCCAAACACCACATTTTGTAACCCCTTTTATTGGTTTCATAGGTCAGTATTGCTTCATCGTATTTCTACCCTTAAATAGAATCATAGATTCGTCAACAGACAACTGCCTAGTTCCATGATACACTTCTTCAAATTTCTCGTTCAATCCATTAATAACTGGTCTTACTTTTATGAGGCGATCAGTACAATCTGGTTGAACTAAGGTATTGTCGTTGCAATGTAAATATTTCAAAATCATTTCAAACCTGTTTCGGTTCATAGTTTTGCCAACTATGGGTATTTTTAAGTCTTCGCTTGTATTCCAATAGTCTTTCCAATTTGGTAATTTGTGATATCCCATTAAAAAATGTATTCCTAGGAATGCGAAAAATTCAGATTTTTGCAAGCTCAGCGTACAGGTTTGATTGATAAATAATGTCGTCTACAATATTGCCAATAAATGAAAGAAAATATTCAGTTGGCGTTTTTAGGGAGTCACAAAAACTAGAAGCAGGACCTTCTGACATAGAGAAATCAGGTATTACTGCATCATATTGTTTTATTTTCCATTGTCGATTAGGATCACGATTACTCTTACCGCTAGTACTTGGCAAAACTTCCTCCGCCTCTTCCTCTATGTTATTATCATTAGTTATCATCTGTTCTAGAAGTAAACTAAGTTCCTCGTCATCCGCTGTAAAGTCCTCTTCTTCGTCTTCGTCACTCTCTTCTTCAGTGTCCCCTCCATAATCTTCTGGAATTTCTGGGTGCTGTGGCTTAGTTGGTTAGTACTACTAAGCATAATATCACATTGAGCCTGGGTTCGATCCCTAGTCTCGGCAACATCATTTTCATTATTAATTTCTATTAAAATTCTTAATTACCACAGCATCTTCCGTGGGCGGTTAGCATACAGCAATAACATGCCGCACAGTGGTTCAGAATCGTTTTTCATTGGCCAAAACTCTGTAACTATTTAACTATTAAAGATTTTTTAGTAGTTCTTTTTTTAATCAATAGATAATATCTGTAGCTGTAGTATAGGTTTTATTAAGATCGGTACAGTGGTTCTTAAGAAATTTAAGCTTGAAATTCAATTTTCGATGTTTTTCTTTTTTATTTTGTTTCAAATCTGCCAACTCATTTTTGACCCACTTCCTTTTAACCGATTTTTATTAGGGTGGCCCAAATTTTAATTTATGCTTAATAATACTTACATATTACCTAGTTTTCTTTTTTAAATAAAAGAGTGCAACTTAATTTTTCTTTAAATATATATTTATTTGTAGTCATAAATAGATTGTAGATAAATAAAATAATATTTAATATTAATATTTGCATACTTTATTGCACTCAAATCTTAAATGCAAATTATAATTATTGTTTATTTGGCTAGAATATTTCTTGTAAATATTTTATATTCTGCTCTGTATTACTGCTGTCCTGTATCAGTGCTTTAACTTCAACACTTACATCCGAAGGATTTACTTTCCATTGACTTCGAATGCTAAAAATGAATGGATCTGACGTTGCTAATATGTGAAATAAGTCTTCATTTGTAGAACTTCGTGACGTTTTTCTGGTATTATGTTCTCTGTAAAATCTGTAATCCTTATTTCTTTTTTCCTGGGCTTCCTCTGATAAATCTCCAATTGGTAAAAAATGGTGCTTAATGACATCTTCTCCATGATAAAGAACTTTGTGCACTGTTGCTGACATATTTCTATAATTGTATTTGGATGTACAGGGTGGCCCAGAAAGACCGAAGTGGTGTGAATTCCTTATAACTTTTTTATTATAGTTTTTTTTTTCTTTTCTTTTCAGTATTTTGTAAAGAAGACTTGGATAATTTATAATGGAGCAATACACAATTGAACAACGTGCCCAAATTGTTGAAATTTACTTTTCAAATCAACGGTCCATTGTGTTGACTCAGCGTGCATACCGTCGTCAATTTAATGTGCGGGTTGCACCCTCTCAGTCAACAATAAACCGTCTGGTTGCAAATTTTCGAGAACAAGGAGCAGTAAGGTCCCGGCAGACACCGAACTGTCCACACGGCTGACAATATTCAAGTGGTACATAGGATTGTTTCCATACAAAATTCAACTTGTCCAAGAATTGAAACCAACAGATTACCAGCAACGACTTGACTATGCAATTTATTTCCAGCAAAAAGCACAAGAGAATCCAAATTTTATTCATAACTTAATAATGAGTGACGAAGCCTATTTTCAATTAAATGGGTTCGTTAACAAGCAAAACTGTAGGATATGGGCTACGGAAAACCCGAGAGTACTTCATCAACGACAATTGCACCCAGTTAAGTGTACCGTTTGGTGCGGTGTTTCTTCAGAAAGGATCATTGGCCCATTTTTTTTTTTTTGAAAATGAACAAGGTGTCGCCATTTCCGTCAATGGTGATCGATATCGGGACATGTTGCAAAATTTTGTAAGGCCAGCCGTGGAAAACCATCCGCAAATACGCGACATCTTTGGTGAAAGAATAATTTCTCGTAACAGCAATTTTAATTGGCCTCCGCGGTCCCCGGATTTAACCGCTCCAAACTGTTTTCTTTGGGGCTATTTAAAAGGAAAAGTTTATGTTAATAAGCCTAGGACTATTGAGGAGTTAAAAACCAATATTCGAGAAGAAATTAACAACATACCACCGGAAGTTTTGCGAAAGGTCATGGAAAATGTGTTGGAAAGAGCACATTTGTGCGAAGCAGAATATGGCCACCACTTGCGGGATATCATTTTTAATAACTAATCCAAAAATATTCCCCATAAATTTAATGTATTTAAAAAAAAAAATAAAAAATATCTCTTAAATAAAAAGTTATAAGCAATTCACACCACTTCGGTCTTTCTGGGCCACCCTGTATATATAGCAACAGTTTCCTTGGCATAATCACCAAATTTTTTAGCATTTGTTCATTGCACGCAAGTACTTCAGTAATTGTTTTAAATCTTGAAATAAGATCTATATCAACACCTATTATATCAGATGTAGTTTCGGGATCCAAAAAGAATCTTCTTGCGGTATTGCCATCGTTTGTATTGCCTGATCCTTGTTTTGGTTGATCTATAATTAACCCGTGTTTGAGAAATGCATCATGAACTTGTTTCTTTTTTAATTTTCTTTTCTCTTTGTTGGTGTCATTATTTCTTACTGATCCTGAAGATCCGAAGTCCAAATCATAGCTAATTTTCAGTGTATTTTCCATAAATCTTATTCTCGTATGTAGCGGTGATATTCCAAATTCAAATACACCAATACTATCTAGTGACTTTGTAGGTTCTTGGTTTAACTGACTTGATGTTACTTTACATATAATACAGCTGGATGAAGCTTTTGTATCAGTCAAAGCCTGGGCAGCTTTTCCGTCTATCATTGAAAGTATTAATTGATAATTCAATTTAATAGTATGTTCATCTATCTCTAACTCTAATAGCTTTAGTGTTGAAATTTGAGCTCTGATCTCACTTATTTCATTCCTTTTAAAATTAAAATTTTATTGGTCTGCAGTACTTCGATGGAGTATGATTTTTCCAAATAAAATTTGTTTGCATTGTGCTGGACGAAGGTTCCGAGTCTTCTAAGTTCTTTATTAATCGCAATGGCACAAATGACACCATGTACATATCTGTGTCTGAAAGATCTTCACATAAAAATTGTTTATATTGTTTTTGTCCTGAAGATCCATCGCATCCCCATTTAAAAAAAAAAGAGTTAAATTGCAGTTTACATGTTTTTTTTAAATCACTTCCATTAAGTGATTGCAGCAACCTTTCAGCTGTATGATCAAGTAGAGTAGAGAGAATTCAGGGAAGTTTTTTTTTAAGATACGAACCATTTGAATAAAAATTTAAACCACTAATAACTTTCCTCTTATTGAAATAACTATCCGCAATTTGTATTTATGACAGTGAATGATTTCTAAAGTAAATTTACTAGCAATTTTGATAGAATTTTGCTTGTAAAAATGTTGAGTATTTTCATTAAAATAAAAAAAGTGTTCTACGGGCGGGTCCGGGCGGTTGCAAAAGTATATATAGGCTTAAAGGGAACACTCTTGGCTTTCTTTGGGTGGTTTCGATTTTTGTTTCCATTTTTCCCTTTAAAAGTTATACACTACTAAACTTGAAATTTTATGAGTATATGGTGATTTTTAATTTATTACTAAAACCTTAACTACAAATTATACAGGGTGCGCAAATACCATTTGTTAAAACCAACAGTCCACCCAACATAACAAAAAAACCCATTAGCATTAATAGTTTTCAAGAAATCGTAATTAATATGAGATCAAAAATTACAATTTTTCTTTCATTTCTAAATTAACTAAAATTACTTGTCTTTAGCAGCATGCCACGCCCACTACAGTGAACATTTTGACCAAATTTTTTGGCCACCTTAGTTTTGATATGTTTTCTTTCTGATGGTATAAAAATTTTAAAAATCTATGTCAACAAAAAATATAGGTTTTGGCCAATGAAATTTGATTCTGAACCACCGTGCGCCGTCGACGATAAATAAATAAAATTGGCTGTAGAACAAAAAAGCTTAAACAAATGCGTCTAAAATAACAACAAATAGCGCAACTTCACTGTTCTAAAAATCGATATGATGTGCAATTATAGTGTTGAATTAATATAAAAGCTTTATCTCTCCCTTTCACCACCTTTCGCTTCTATACTATCCCCTTTCCAAAGAAGGTAACCCAATTCGTATATACTCTATATACAATTGTATAGGCAGTATTTGCCTGAGTGTTACTTCTCTTAAAAAAAAAAAAAATGTACAACACGTGCTCTAGTTGGCCAACGGTACTTACCAGTCCATGAGAAAAAAAAGATCATAAATAACAAAATATTTTATATATGGGAATTCTATCAACTCAGAAGTACCGTCGGTTATTAAAGGGTTAAAACTGCATTAGGCGGACAGTTTTTGGACCCTGTGGTAGCAGTCAACATTTACAGTACAATCTACATATTTGTGAGTGTTTGGAGACAGATAACAAAATGAATCAATTAGTTAAAAGTTTTTTCATTATTGAGAGTTTAGGTATCAATTATCAAAATTTGAAGGTCACTAAAGAGGATGAAAGATCGTTGCAACTTTTAAATAATTTTACCAAACAACGCACAGTGGTTTACGGACGCTTTTTTTTGGAAATAATTCTGTAACTTTTAAACGACTAAAGATATTTGAATGATATAGACAAGGAGTACTCGAGTTGGTTTTCAAAAGCACTGGTCCATGAGGGGTCGGGAGAGTGATTGATGGACCTTCATAGTTGGTCACCTCGGGTGTTCGACTTTCGATTCGCCAAAAATCCATTTATGGATGGATTGAAAAGAAATTTTAAACTTAAGTTGTCCTTGAGAAGGTCTACAAAAAATATGCTTACATGTGTAGGTTATCTCCTTTGGGTTTCGAGATATTTGGGTAAAAAGTAATTTTTGGGTTGATTTTTTATTTATTTTTTTAAGCTTTTTTTGATCTGGTGGACACATCTGAGGAACAAAAAAGAATATTCGTTAAATTTGTAGTAAAATTCTATATAATTTATGTGCAAGTAGGTTATAGATATCTTCTATCGTTTAAAAGTTAAAAATATTCAAAGTTGAAACTTAAAAAAAATTTCGTTTTTTTTTTTTGAGTTTTTCCCTAAAAGATAATAATAAAAAATAATAAAAAAAAAATAATAAAAAAATATTTTTTTAAGAAACATAAAAAGATTTCTAAAGTTTTTCAAAGAAAACATAATGAGAATGCGTATAAAATAAATTTCTTGCAAATTGGACTTTTGGTCCTCGCACATGCCCTCTCCAAAAATGCCAATTTGTAAAAAAAATTTTAGTTTAAACAAAAACTTGTCAAAAGGCAAAGCACCGATTTGAAAAAAAATATAATGTTTATATTTTCTGACATATCTGTTATTGATTGCAAATAGAGTCAGTGTTGCCATATTTTTAAAAAAAATATGGCAAATATGGCAATTTTTCAGTTAAAATTGGGAATTATTTTAATCTATTGCTTTTAGATCTTTTTGATCTACATAACTACAAAATTTCATTGTGATATCTTTATCCATGTCATTTCTACAAAATATCAATATCGAAATTATTTTCCTTAAAAAAGTAGAAAAATAATATTTTTTTGTTTTACGATACAAAGTGTAAAAAAATTAACTCACTTCAAAAAGATTTTTACATACTGTTTATCTCCTGATCCTTCCCGATCCAATGATACTAAACACTTACATATAATACATAGCCTTAAAAAGCTCTGAAAACTTTGCCTCCCATAGCATTTTTAAGCTAAATATTGGAGTATTGGAGAGTAATGTGTGCAAATAAAGTTAATGGTGCACAGTGGTATTAACTCAGCAATTTCTAAACTACTAGACGGATTTTGACAAAATTTGGAACGTCAAGAGAAGAGGTGTGAGGCTTTTAGATCAATGTTTAAGAACGTACTTGTCGGTAGCACAGTGGGCCAAAGTTGCCTACCTCGGGTATATAGAACTTTGGGCCCGTATAACTTCCGCCAATTGGGTCCGGTCTAAAAGAAATTTACACTTTCGGAAACTTCTTACAAAAATTAAGAAAAAACATGCTATTGTACTACCTTATCTCTTATAGTTTAAGAGATTTTTATAGTTTAAGAGTATTAAAAAATTTTAAAATAAATTTCAGAACTTTTTCCGAAATTTATATTTCTGATTTTCGCATACACAGGTCCATACTATGTACAAAAATAGTCGTAATACCTTGTTTAATTTTAGAGATTTTTGCGAAAAATTACAAAGTAATATTAAAAAACTAGCTTTATACTTCGTTAGCGGTACAATTTGAATGGACAAAGTTACAAAATTTACCAAAACTATTTTTTACTTGCTTATCGATTCCGATATAATTTAAATTATGTATGTATTAGTTCTAAAGATACATATAGGTCAAAATAGGTACCTACCCTCTACTGGTGTCATTTTAGAAAAGTACTAAACACTTGCGTAGCTGATCCAATTTTGATTGCTAACCCAATTTAAATTTTGAATATTTAGCGTTACAAAAATTTCCTTTTTACCCGCTTTTTACCTCTAGTAGGCCAAATTAAAAAATACCGAATACGTGTCCTTATATTTTTATTGCTGGTTTAAATCCATTTTTGTTAATGTTTGTTTTTAACCCCTTAATTGAAAAAAGTACCAAACACCTGTCTCATATATTTTAAATGTCAATCAATTATAAATTATTATTATACTACCTTTATTGATTTAAACAATATGCAAAGCTTAAAAAGAAAAAACCTATCTTTAAATTTTTTACTCGTTTTTGTCTTTTTCTACCCCATTAGTCGAAAAAGTACCAAACACGTATTTGAGAAGTGTTTAATTTGCAAAAAGTACCGAATACTTGTCCCTTAATTTTAAGTGCTGATCTTAGACCATGTTTGTTTCTACCACTTTTGGTTTAGAAGATATAATGCCATCGATTTTTCCCTTTTTTACCACTTTTATTGAAAAAAGTACCAAACACTTATTTAAGTTTTTTTTCAATATGAATCGACACGTCCCTAAATTATAGTTCTGATTTCATTAGCTTAAATCATATTCATAGCTAAAAAAAATAAAAAACCTACCTTTGAATATGTTCCCGTTTTTACTCTTTTGAACCCCATTTATAGTAAAAGTACCAACCACATGTTTAATATTTTTTGAATACTTATTGATTGTGACACAAAGTGAGTCTTTATGTGTATTAGTTCAAAAAGTACCAAAATATAGTTTTTAAACATTTTCACCCTTATTAGTGCCATTTTCAAAAAAGTACCGAACACATGTCCCCTTATTTTTTTATCCGATCCAAATTCAACATTGTTTTATCTATGTTATTTTAGGAGATATGATACTAACTTGTACCATTTTCTTCCCTGTTTTACCCATGAACTTGTGACGATAAAAGTCGTCCCTTGTTTTTATCCCCACAGAAGTTTGTAGTCTTTTTAATTATCCCGGAATATTTATATTTTTTTTTATTATTATATTATATTTTTATTATTTTCTAAAAGAAACTGAAGTGTTAATTTAGTTCAATTAGAAAGTTATATTTATTTATGTATTTTGAATTCAAATATTTAAATTTAACGGATTTTGAGTCGCCCACTAGCGGAGACTCATTTAAGTTAAGATCACTTAGTTGTTATATTTAGTAGTAATATTTGTAATGTTTAATACTAAAATAAGTAGCCATGAGAAAGTATAAAAGGCAACAGCGCCCAAAGAATGGGGTCAGTCTTGTTGCATCGTTTGCAGAGGTAAGATATAATTACTTGTTGGTTAGCTGCTGAGTAATTAATATCTTTCCGGATTGGTGACCCAAACAGTCATCAATAAGAGCAAACGAAATTAGGTTGGTAAGGGATAATCGTTTGTTGGTTAGCTGGTGAACAATTATTCCTTTCGGAACGGGTGAACAGGCCAAATAGGAGACGCTTTCTCTTATTTAGCAGGTTCCCAGTTTATATAGGCTTTAGGAAACAACTAGATAAAGAGAAGATATATATATTTTTTTTTGTGTAAATAAAGAGAATACTTTTGTATGTTTAAAAATTTAATTCGTCCAGTGTTTCTTTCTCAGCCCCTGCAAAAATAAAAATTTTTGTAGCTGAACCCTTGGCAACCGGTGAGTTTTACCCTAGCCACAGGAAAACTTCGTTACAATGGCGCCCGAGCAGGGACAGCTGAGAAAGAAGTAAAATCGTGTGCGTCGCATCAATAGCAAATACGTGAGCGAGTTCGTGTGTGTTTTGTCGTGTTGAGAGCGTGTACGCGTTGGAACGTTATTTTTTTCTGTTAAAAATAAAAAAAAAAAAAAAAAACATAATTTGCATAATAAAAACAAAAAGAAGAAAAAAAAAATAAATTGAAAAAAAATTAAAATAAAATGGGAAAAAATCTCTAAATAGAGTAAAAAAAAAAAAAAAAAAGAGAGAGAAGAATTAATTTTTTTTTTGTGTGAAATTGCTTTGGAAAGAGGGGAGTAAGAGAATTCTTGTGAATAATAACGGATATAACGGTGATGTAAAAAAAGAATATAAAAAAAAATAACTTCTAGATGTTTGTAAGAAATAAATAAATAAAAAAAGTACAGTTGACAATAAAATAAAGAAATAAAAAAAAAAAAATAAGAACAGTGGAATAATTTTTTGCGAAGAATTTTTTTTTTAAATTAAAAGAAAAATAATTCCTGTGATTGACAGCGGCATTTTTGGCTAACGATAGTTTGAAAAAAAAAAAAACTTTTTCTGAAATTACCTACTTCTGGTTTTTGTTTTCAATAGAGAAATAAAAAAAAGTACAGTTGGCAACAAAATATATGCCAAAAGAAGTATAAAATTCTTGAATTTGTTTTTTTTTGATTTGGGAAGAAAAATTTTAAAGAAGAACGAAAATCTATATAATTCTGATAAAAAAAAAGGAACTGTTACTATTTAGGAAAAATTGTTTTTGGATTCAGTCGGGAAAAAAAAGAAGAATTTAAATAAGTTGATAAAATTACAAATTATAGATACAAAAAAAAAAAAGAAAAAAAAAAATTTTTCTTATGTCGATAAATTTATAAAATTTGAAATTTGAAAAAATATATAATCAAGAATATTCTAAAAAAAAAAAAAATTTTTTTTGTACGGTTTTTTTTGATATCGAAATATTTTCGTTCAATATTAAGTTTATAAAAAAATAAAAAAAAAAGTAAAATTACTAATACATTTTTGTTTAAAAAAAAAAAAAAATATATATATCGCCTATTGTGAGGGAAAATGGAGAAGTCGCTAAAAACCAGCTGGGCATATTCGTTGAGACGCGAGGAACTCATAGCCCACGCTAATGAATTTTCCTTCGACTCTAACGGGACTGTAGAAGAACTCCGTAAGAAGTTTGCAAAATTCCTCAGCTCCGAACATAAGGACGATATAACTAAACGCTTGTTGGAATTACAAGAAAAATATGAGAATTCGACTTCAAGTTCGCTCGGTGTTCCCAGTAACCGAAATGCATTCACGTCTCCATTTAAAGTAGAAAATAGCCAACAAACTCGTCCAGATATAGGAAAGGTAGCCGATTCCCCAGGTATGTTAACATCGGATGTGAAGGTCAATTTAATCGATCAAGTGCGAAAATGGGGACTGGTTTATCATGGTACAAACGATCCCTTAGCTTTTATTGAACGCCTGGAGGAACTAGCTGAAATTTATGAGGTAACACGTGATTTTCTCCCTAAGGTAATGCCCGAGTTTTTGCGTAATCGAGCACTGGTATGGTATCGTAATAACAATTCTCATTGGCAAGTATGGCAATCTTTTAGAAATGATTTTTTAGCTTTCTTTTTACCAGCAAGATACTTTGAAAAATTAGAGGACGACATTCGGTCCCGAACACAACGCCCAAGAGAACCCTTTAAGGACTATGTCCTTGATATACAGAATTTAATGCGTCATTCCAGTCTCACGGAGGAACAAAAACTTCAGCGCATTTTCCAGAACGCACATGCTGACTACCAGTGGTACATCCGGCGTAAAGATTTCTCATCTTTGACAGAACTTATAAGGATGGCTGAAGATCTAGAGAGTATTCGGAAGGATTTTTCCCAAACTGAAGCCGAAATTTCGCGACCGACTGGTAACTCTAATAACGTCACATCCATCCAATGTTACAACTGTGGTAACCAAGGTCACTATGCATCAAACTGTCCTGAAAGGTCGCGTTCGGGAAATGCCAGCGGGAGCCGACGGAACTGAGGATGGTCGGTCCTCCCAATAAAAGGTTAAGATCCTCAACCCCACAGACTGCCCTGAAAAGTGAAGAAACCCGTTTAACCGCGAAAATTCTTCTAAATAACACTCTGGTTAAAGCTGTTATTGATACCGGGGCCAGTAGAAATTTCATGCGGAAGAAATTTATTCATAAGCTTAATAAGCCATTAAAATTTAACAAAGAAGATATTGAAGTTTTTTTAGCTGACGGTTCGACCAGCAAAGTCTCACAAACCATAGAAGTAAAAACAACACTAGGGGGGGTCACCAAGAACTGCAAGTTTCTCCTGATGCCCGAAGCTAGTGAAGATGTCATCATTGGGCTAGAGTTTTTGCGCCAGTTTGATACTACTATTCAGATGGCAGGTTTAACCTTAGACTGTTCCAAAACTGAGTCACCAAGTTCATCTCAAGAAAATACACCAGATAATCTATCCCTACAACAAATCGTTGAAGCCGATAAAACCATGAACTCCCCAGAAGCTGAGGAGCAGATTATTAACCGTTTCCTAGAAGAAGAGTTGCCGAAATTTCAGAGCCTACATGGAGTTTCCAACATTACAAAACATAAAATTGTCTTGACCGATGATCGACCAGTTAAAATACGCTACGCCCCGCGGAATCCAGCAATGCAAGCGATAATTGATGCCGAGGTAAATAAGTTGATCGCACAAGGTTGCATCGAACCTTCTCATAGCCCTTATTGTTTCCCCATCACCCTCGTCAAGAAGAAAGACGGAACTTGGAGAACATGTATGGATTTCCGCCAGCTAAACCACAGGTCAGTACCCGATGCGTATCCTCTCCCTCGTATTGATAGTATTTTAAACAGATTACGTAATGCCAAATATATTAGTAGCATAGATTTAAAAAACGGGTACTGGCAGATCCCAATGGATGAAGACAGCAAGCAGTATACGGCATTTGGAGTCCCTGGTCGTGGTCTCTACCAATGGAAGGTTATGCCATTTGGACTACACTCCGCTCCTGCAACGTTTCAGCGCGCATTAGATAGCATCATTGGCCAAGACATGGAACCCCACGCCTTCGCGTATCTAGACGATATCATAGTTATAGGTCGAAATTTCGAAGAACATTTACAGAACCTAAAGGAAGTTTTTAGAAGGCTTAGAGCCGCTAATTTAAAAATAAACACGGAAAAATGTAAGTTTTTTACCCGCGAGACTAAATATCTGGGTCACATAGTTAGTGACCAAGGAATTAAAACAGACCCCGACAAGGTATCTGCGTTAACCGAAATACCGCCGCCTAAGAGTGTGAGAGAGGTTAGACAATTTTTGGGAATCGCATCTTGGTATAGAAGGTTTGTGCCCGATTTTGCAGCTATTTCGCAGCCATTAACTCAACTTCTCAAGAAAGGTAAGCATTGGAAATGGGGCCCAGACCAACAACTTGCGTTCGAAACCTTGAAGTCAAAACTTACTGAGGCACCTGTATTAGTATGTCCCGATTTCTCGAAACGATTTGTTTTACAAACTGATGCGAGCAACTATGGGTTAGGAGCCGTGCTCACGCAAGATATCGAAGGAGAAGAACGAGTTGTAGCCTACGCAAGCCGACATTTAAATGCAGCTGAAAAAAATTACTCCACAACTGAGAAAGAGTGCCTTGCCGTAGTGTGGGGCATAAGGAAAATGCGAACCTATCTAGAAGGTTACCAATTCACCGTGATCACCGATCATCTGGCTCTTAAATGGCTGAATTCCATCGATAGTCCCACCGGTAGATTAGCCCGATGGGCATTGGAATTGCAACAATTCAATTTTACAGTGCAGTATAGAAAGGGCAAAAGCAATGTCGTGGCAGACACTTTGTCCCGTAATCCAGTTGAAACCGCAAATATAGCCAGTTGTCAACAAGCTCAACCGATGGAGTGTCCATGGTTGAGAAAAATGATCAGTAAAATCCAAGAAGAGCCTCAAAAATATACCGACTATACTATAATTGAAAATCAACTTTATCGCCACTTTCCCCGAGAACTCAACGATGAAGACAATACGCCCTGGAAACTTTGTGTTCCCACTTCCAATCGAGCACGAGTTCTGAAAGAAAATCACGATAACGTCACAGCGGGACATCTGGGCATTCGGAAAACTTTCCAGCGAATAGCAAGTCGTTATTACTGGCCAGGCATGTTTCGCGATGTTAGGCGACATGTTCGATGCTGCCAGTCTTGTCAACAGTATAAAATAAGTCAGCAAAAACCAACCGGTGAGATGCTCACGAAAATTCCAGATGAACCTTGGGCTATTGTTTGCGCAGATTTTGTTGGCCCACTACCTAGGTCCAAACATGGCAATACCATGTTACTAGTTATTCATGATAAATTCTCCAAGTGGACAGAATTGATTCCGATGCGTCAGGCCTCAGCGAAGGGGGTAGTCAAAGCACTGCGCGAGCGTATTATTTCCCGATATGGTGTGCCCAAAGTCCTCATTACGGACAATGGTACGCAGTTTACGTCTAAAATTGTTCAGCGTTTCCTAAAGGATATGAGCATACTTCAACAATTGACAGCACCGTACACGCCCCAAGAAAATGCTACGGAACGGGCGAACCGCACCGTGAAAACCATCATAGCACAATTTTCGAACGTGCAACACAAACTTTGGGATGAGCAACTCCCAGAAATAATGTTAGCAATTAACTCAAGCGTAGCAGAATCAACGGGTTATTCACCAGCCTTCATAACTCAAGGTCGAGAGCCGCGTTTACCCAATGCATTATACGATGAAGTGACAATAGGTACGGGAACTAAAGTGAGCAACCCAGAAGATCGGGGGTCAGAATTAAGAGAGATATTTGCGATTGTTAGAAGAAACTTAGTGAAAGCATCGGAGGATCAAAAACGTTATTACAATTTAAGACGGCGAAGTTGGAAACCAAGGGTCGGAGAGCTAGTGTTGTGTAAACAGCATCCACAGTCAAAAGCCAACGATAGTTTTGCAGCCAAGTTGGCCCCTAAATTTGACGGACCGTATATTGTTAAAGACTTTATTTCGCCTGTAATAGTAAAGATTCAGAATTATGAAAACAAAAAAGTCAAAAAAGCACATTTAAATGAAATTAAACCTTTTATACAATACTAATTCGCAGTACTAATATATTTTGTTTTTCTTTTCTTTTGTTTTGGCCAAAGGACGTAGGACGATTTTTATAGATGATGAGCTTCCCACAACCAGTAAGCGAAGTAGAAGGGTACCGCCCACTCCAGGGCGCGCAAGTTGCTACCGAATGAGCACAAAGAGGAAAATCACGTATCGCTTCTGGTGGACTAAATGCACTGAATGGCTAGCTTTGGAAAATTCAGACGAAAGAAAATGGAACCTAGATAGTAAAGCACCCTCAAGTTCGTCCACTGGGTCGTTTATTGAGGTTTCGCCAAAGCCCGCATACGACGTCAATCACCACCTCATCATCACCTACTTCAAGCCCCACATTTTCAACCACATCTTCCGACACTTCAGCATCCCCATCAACCTCACCGTATTCATCAATAAGATATCCACCACCACTAATAGGGTCCGAAATTCCAAACACACAACAATCATTGGTCATCAAACTATCCACATCATCAAAAGCGGCATCCTCAGCAAAAATATTACTAGCACAGCAATCAATACCATCAGCACCGCAGCCATCACCTAGCCATATATCCGTAGCACAGCCAACCGTACCAACCACTACAACAACCCCACAACCGCGTCATTCAACCCAATATCACCCCCAGTAGCACCATCTACAATAACATCACCTACAATACAACCATCCATAACAACATCATCTACAATACAACCATCCATAACAACATCATCTACAACACAACCATCCACAACCGTACCATCCACACCTACAATTGCATCACCTACCACAAAATCATCAAAACCAAGACTGTCCGAAATAGAAATATCGTCCACAATACAGCCTCAGCAATACACCCCTATGCCCACAACGACGCCACATACAACAGAATTACTTAGCATAGCCCCATCCTCCACCACAACAAACCCACCCGAACAATCCAATACACCATTACCGAGAGTCGATATCAAAACTTTGCCCGTGGAATTACAGGAAGAGATTGAGAAAAGATTGAGACTACGTTCATCACGACAAAGAATAAAGTTCATCTATCACATCGGTTCTGTGACATATCGCATCATCATCGCAAAGAGTGGAGAAATTAGCGTGCTATCAGACTGATGACATTAAGCTTTTCGCGGAAGAAAGAGGGGAGTGTGACGATAAAAGTCGTCCCTTGTTTTTATCCCCACAGAAGTTTGTAGTCTTTTTAATTATCCCGGAATATTTATATTTTTTTTTATTATTATATTATATTTTTATTATTTTCTAAAAGAAACTGAAGTGTTAATTTAGTTCAATTAGAAAGTTATATTTATTTATGTATTTTGAATTCAAATATTTAAATTTAACGGATTTTGAGTCGCCCACTAGCGGAGACTCATTTAAGTTAAGATCACTTAGTTGTTATATTTAGTAGTAATATTTGTAATGTTTAATACTAAAATAAGTAGCCATGAGAAAGTATAAAAGGCAACAGCGCCCAAAGAATGGGGTCAGTCTTGTTGCATCGTTTGCAGAGGTAAGATATAATTACTTGTTGGTTAGCTGCTGAGTAATTAATATCTTTCCGGATTGGTGACCCAAACAGTCATCAATAAGAGCAAACGAAATTAGGTTGGTAAGGGATAATCGTTTGTTGGTTAGCTGGTGAACAATTATTCCTTTCGGAACGGGTGAACAGGCCAAATAGGAGACGCTTTCTCTTATTTAGCAGGTTCCCAGTTTATATAGGCTTTAGGAAACAACTAGATAAAGAGAAGATATATATATTTTTTTTTGTGTAAATAAAGAGAATACTTTTGTATGTTTAAAAATTTAATTCGTCCAGTGTTTCTTTCTCAGCCCCTGCAAAAATAAAAATTTTTGTAGCTGAACCCTTGGCAACCGGTGAGTTTTACCCTAGCCACAGGAAAACTTCGTTACAAACTGCCAAATTTTATAAAATTATCGAACTCGTTTTCCTTAATTTTTAGTGCTGACCATAGACCAATTTAATTTTTGTTTCTATCACTTTTGATTAAGAAGATATTGCATTATCGAGTACCAAAATATAGTTTTTACGATCTTTCTCCCTTATTAGTTTCATTTTCAAAAAAGTACCAAACACCTGTCCCATTTTTTTTTGTCAGACGATCTAAATCCAATTTCAACATCGTTTCTAATGATATTAGTTTTGGAGATATGATGTTATTATAATTTATCCATTTTCTACCCTGTTTTACCCCTAAGTGGACGAATTTAAAAAAAATACCGAAACCGTGTCCTTTAATTTTCAGTGCTGATTCCAGGCTAATTTAATTTTTGTTTCTATCACTTTTGGTTTAAAAGATATTACGTAACCGATTTTCCCCCTTTTTAACAAATAAATTAAAAAAGTACCAAACACGTATCTTATGCATTTCAATATGAATCGACCCGTCTGTAAATTATACTTCTGGCTTCATTAGCCAAAATGAAATTCATAGTTTAAAAAAGACTATCCAGCCGATCCAAAGCAAATTTCAAAGTTGTTCCTATCGCTTTTAATTTCGGAGATATGACGTTACTAATTTTCACTTTTTTGCCCTGTTTTATACCCAAAAGTACCAAATACGCGTCCCTAAATTTTAAGTACCGGTCTCAGACCAACAAAGTTTTTGTTTCTATCACTTTTGGCTTAGAAGATATATTTTTTTCGATTTTGACCTCTAAAATTAAAAAAGTACCAAACACGTATTTTATTTTTTTCAATGTCAATCGACCAGTCAATAAATGATCCTTCTGGCTTCATTAGCTTGAAAGATATTCTTAGCTAAAAAGCAAAAAACCTACCCTTGAAAATGTTCCCTTTTTTACCCTTTTGGACTCCATTAATCACAAAAGTACCAAATACGTATTTAATAGTTTTTTTATACCTATCGATTGTGATATCAATTATGTTTCTGTGTTTATTAGTTCAAAAGATACATATGGGTTAAAAAAAGTACTAAAATATAGTTTTCACCCTTTTTATCTTTATTGGTGCCATTTTCAAAAAAGTACCAAACACGTGTCCATTTATTTTTTTAGCCGATCCAAATAGAATTTCAATTTTGTTTGCATCGATGTTGTTTTCGGAGATATGATGTTACTCATTTCTCCCGATTCTTCCCTGTTTTACCTCCTAATAGGTCGAATTTCAAAAAGTACCCTTAATTATAAGTGCCAATCTCAGATCAATACAGTTTTTTTATCGATCACTTTGGGATTAGAAGATATATTTTTCCGATTTTTACCCAAAAAATTAAAAAAAGTACCAAACACGTATTTTATTTTTTTTCAATTGATCAGTCAACAAATTATACTTCTGGCTTCATTAACCTAAAAGATATTCATAGCTAAAAAGCAAAAAACCTACCCCTTTTTCCCTTTTTTACCCTGTTTTTCCCCATTAATCATAAAAGTACCAAATACGCATTTAATAGTTTTTTAATACCTATCGATTTCGATGTTTATTAGTTCAAAAGATACATATGAGTTAAAAAAAAGTACCAAAATATAGTTTTTACCCTTTTTTATCCTTATTGGTGCCATTTTCAAAAAAGTACCAAACACGTGTCCATCCAAAGAGAATTTCAATTTTGTTTGCATCGATGTTGGTTTCGGAGATATGAAGTTATTAATTTCTTCCGTTTCTACCCTGTTTATTAATTCGCAAAAGTACCAAATAAGTATTTAATTGTTTTTTAATATCTACCGGTCGCGATATAAATTATGTTTCTGTGTTTATTAGTTCAAAAGATATATATGGGTTAAAAAACTACCAAAATATAGTTTTTACCCTTTTTTATCCCCTTATTTTTCTAGCCGATTTAAATCCAATTTCAACTTTGTTTCTATCTGTATTGGTTTCGGAGATATGATGTTACTGATTTCTCCCTTTTCTACCCTGTTTTACCTTCTAAGAGGTTGAATTTCAAAAAAATACCGAACACGTGTCCCTTGGTTTTAAGTGCCGATCTCAGACCAATTTAGTTTTTGCTTCTATCACTTTTGGTTTAGATGATATACTTTACAGATTTTTACCCCCAAAATTAAAAAAAGTACCAAATTCGTAGTTTATTTTTTTCAATGTCCATCGACCAGTCAATAAATTATACTTCTGGCTTCATTAGCCTAACCTATCTTTGAATATTTTCACTTTTTTACCCTTTTGTACCCCATTAATCGCAAAAGTACCAAAACATATTTAGTTCTTTTTTAATATCTATCGGTTGCGATATAAAATATGTTTCTATGTTTATTAGTTCAAAAGATACATATGGGTTAAAAAAGTACCAAAATATAGTTTTTACCCTTTTTCATTCTTATTAGTGCCATTTTCAACAAGTAAGACTGGTATATTCGGCTTTGCCGAATCTTGGATACCCTTCACCAATGGTGTTCCAAAAGTAAAGTACAAAATCGTTAGAATATATTGATAATTATATAGTTTCTGATTACTGACTTAGTTGAGCCCCACACAAATGCTTGATATGTATATTAATTTTCTTTTGTTCATACTAAATGTAATTCCTAGCAATATTTAGCTATGTCGGAAAACGAAAAGCTTTTCGGTAGCGTCATCATCTAGAATAGTTATGGACCCAAAGGTTAGGTTGGGCAGGTAGAGAATGCTTATTTAAGCCAGCCAGTAGCTTCGATATATGTGTCTGTTTTACGAACATGCTTCAAAATGTAGATGCCCTTAGATTTGCAAAAGCACATCGATTTGATGAAGATTAAGTATTCTGTCATGCAACCCAAAAACACAGTGCCCAGTGAGGGTTGTGTACTTTAATTAGTACAATTTATCCAACTAGTAAAAGTTCTTGATTAGTTATGTAAAACTTTGAAGTTAGCGGACTGATTTAGGTCAAAGCTTTAACAATGATTGTCAATGTAAACAAGCCTTAGAATTATAGGGTATAAACTCTTAGTTTTAGATACATACGTGAAATATATAACTTTTAAATGAAATTAAGATGAATACTTCATCAATAATAATGTATTGTTCTTTCGGTCTGTCCGATGGATGTGTGGAAAGTTTTGCTCTAGTTCTTTGTGCAATTATAATGTGATTTAATTTATCAGCATTAAAGTGATTCCCGGTCGGGGTTATATGGGAGATTTCACTAAATGTGAACAGAGCTCGACCATTTTTAATACCGAACTTTTCAAGAGATCAGAAATACTTTTGTCAAACGTATCCCTCTAGAAAGTTTATTTTAGGCGCTATCGCCCTGAATAACGATATTGTACATTGTCTTTATACTAAATGTCATCATCGTATATATTATAATTTATTAGCTACTAAGAAATTGCCTTAATTGCAAACGCGAACGGATTTCTCCCAATTGCAATTAAAAAAATTTAATTTTCGTTGATATGTGAGATACATACATACATACATATTAAATTATATCTACCACAAATTACCGAATGCATCAGAGTTTAGGTAATCCCATGCGAAGTACGCTATTAAATTTCATCAAAATAAACATCTGAGATATCGACAAAACAGAAGCTCCAAAAACTTGACTACAACAGAAAAAAGTACAGACAGGTAGACGGACGGATGGACAGACAAACAGACAGACGGACGGACGTCGCGAAATCGATTCTCCTGCCGATTCTGAGTCGATCGGTACATTTTGAATGGTATTCATAATCAGATTTGTAAAGTTTATACATCAGATTTTAGGAAATCCTCCCACAAAGAACGCTGTCAATTCATCACAATCGGTCCATAAACACCTGAGATATCGCTGAAACAATACTTACAAAATGTCAACAAAATTTCTTAGACACATACTTTGGGGAATGTGCTGCACATCACAAGTAGTGTTTTGGCAATATCTCAGTTGTTTATGGACCGTAAACAAATTTCCAATTATTTATGGAATTTTGTGGATAAATAAATAATTTTATTTTTACTTACTTTTAGTTTCCTTTGAAGTTAAAACTTAAGTATATTTTCCTTTGCACGAGAGTGCGTTTTATTTATGTTTATTGGCACGAGCGTGCTCTTTTGATTTTGTTATTAATTTAAATTGAGTAGCACTTGAAGTGCGTTTTTATTATTATTATAATTTTTTTTTTTTAATTTAAAAATTTCACTAGAAGACGGATGTCTTCGTACCACTTTTTATTAATTGCCGATCTCCTGGTGCTCGCGGTCCTTTTATATCATGGTCAACTTGACAGTTCTTAGCACCAGGGCTGGGAGCAGGTCAATTGAAGTCGTCGATAAGGCCGTCATCGAAGATCATCAGGTCATCATTCAAGCTGACCAGATCATCGCCGATGAGGCCTGATCGAACTTCAACATGCCGGCCCCCTTGCACTGGTGCAAGAGATGGCGTGGGCAAGGACGAGCCTGTTAGCTGCCACAACACAATCTGGTTAACCAGACCCTGAGTGGTTACCTCTGGTCTGGCGATTGTTGGTTGCAAAGGAGCTGGTAGAGCTGTCAGCTGGTTTTGGCGCCTTCGTTGTTGTCGTAGCTGTTGTTGCTGCAGCTGGTGCTGTTGAATTTGTTGTTGTTGAAGTTGTTGCTGTTGCTGATGGAGCCTTTGTTGTTGGCGTTGAAGGCGTTGCCTCAAATCATTGAGTCGCTCTTGAGCGGGTTGCCTTGCTGAAGGTTGAACCCCGGTTTGGCGTGTCTGTGGTGGTTTAACCCTTGCATGTTAGCGGCTGCGGGTTGCCGTTGGAGCTTGGGATGCGGCTCGTCGCTGTGATGCTCGCCGCTGCTGGCTGGAGTTCTGATGCAGGAGGGTGTGATGTAATTCCCCACATACTGTACATGCTATCATTGAAATGCAGCTTTCAATTTGATGGGTGCGAGCAAAACAGTTACTGCAGTATTTGTGGGCCCTTACTGCATACCAACGTTGTTGCACCGTTAGCTTCCGAAAGACCTTGCAAAACCTCAGTGGGTGGTAGGCAAAACAAACTACGCAGAATTCCGGATTTTGTGTAGGATCCATTTTCTAAAAATATAAATTTATAAAGAGAAAGGCAGATTATTGGGAAAAACAACCGAATGAACACAGATGGACATGGTGGTTATGTTAACAAGAACTTGCTACTCTACAACTTATCGCTAATTGGTAACATACATAATTTAACTACAGGGCGAGTTATAATGCCGGATGAAGTTCTTATATCAGCAACTCTGACGCGCTTGTCCGAACCCCTATAAACAGCCTCTATTCGACCTAAGAAGCTCATCTTTCACTATGACAAAATCGTTAGTCTTTAGGTCTTGCTCTGGAGTTTTCCATTTATACCTCTTATGTAATTCGATTAAGTATTCATTTTTCCATCTTTGGCTAAACTTGTGATGGAGAGCCTTTAATCTTTCCCATCGGTTGATGAGGGATAAGTTGTCAGACGGTAACTCTGGAGGAAATAACAAGGGAGCACCATGCAAAAAGTGGGCAGGTGTTAATGCTTGCAGCTCGTCAGGGTCCTCTGACATACAAGATATTGGCCGAGAGTTTAAGACGCTTTCGATTCTGGCTAGAAGAGTAGAAAACTCTTCAAAGTTAAGCTTTTGAGCTCCAGCTACTTTTTTAAAATATAGTTTGAAGCTCTTAACTCCAGCTTCCCATAATCCTCCCATGTGTGGAGCACTTGGTGGAATAAACTTCCATTCAAAGCCGTGTATGGCATATTTAGTTAAAACATACTTGGCTGTCTGTTTGAGGAATATTCCTTAAGCAATGATTTGCTAGCACCTACAAAATTTGTGCCATTATCAGACATTACGGATTTGGGCAATCCTCTCCTTGCAGCAAATCAGGCGAAAGCAGCAAGGAAAGCTTCGGATGTCAAGCTTGAGCAAGCTTCAAAATGAATTGCTCGTGTTGAAAAGCATACGAATACACAAGCATAACCTTTCATAAAGGGTGAATTTCGTAAATTTCCAGATTTTATTTGAAAAGGACCAGCAAAGTCGACACCCGTATAGGAGAACGGTAAAGAGTAGACCTTTCTAATGGCAGAGCTGCCATGATTTGTGACTTTACCCTTTGTTTATAGCGAACACATATTAGACAATGATGTACACATTTCTTAACGGTTCGTTTTAGTACTGGGACATAGAACTGATTTCTGACCGCACTCATAAGTATGATGAAGCTATTGTATGACCACCTGATAATATGTCATCGACATACGTCTCATTTCTTAGTATATGAGCAGACAAAGAAGCCTGTCCCTCTTCATCAATTGCTAGCTGTAACAATGTTCTTATAGCTAAATACGGAGCACTGTTAATGCCGAAAGTAACTGTTTTTAATTCATAATCTTCTATCGGACCGTTGGGTTTGCTTCGAAAAAGAATTCTTTGAAACGGATAATCTGCATCTGTTACTAATATTTGTCTGTACATTTTCTCTATATCTCCATTAATATTTGTTGTTCGCCAATTTAGGAGAATTGACATTAGGTCTGCTTGCAAAGATGGACCGGTATGTAAAACATCATTTAACGAAAATGAGCTTTTCGTTTTTCTAGAACCATTAAAAACTACTCTTACTTTTGTTGAAGCGCTTTCTGGTCTGTATCATAGTTCGAAAAAAAACAGTACCTTATTAGATTGTACTGAACTTACGCACACACAAAAGTTATTTATTTTTTAGGTACCTAACTAAGTCGGAAACAAAGTTAGGTACACAAAGACACAATAAAAAAAGAACAGTACGTTAAAATAAGGTACAGCTCTTTAAGATTTTAGAGTATTTTTTAGTTAACTTTAGAGTACTTTAAAGTACTAAGTTACGAATCTTTAGATAACTCACTTGTAGCTGCTTTCGTAATATTTTGACGAAGTTTTGTTTTTGTGCATTCATAAATAACTCGTATATTTTAGTAAAAAATACCCAACAGTTCCATGATGACAAAATGAGCAGCGATTTAAAAATGTACTTTTTGGTTAATAAATTACTTCGTAATATGGAAGTGCTGGCTCATTGCTGAGGTAAAAGCGATTATTAACCTACTCTAATCAGAAGTTTATCTTGAAATCTTCAGACATTTTACCAACTGGGAAACAGTCCATCAATTTGGAACTGTTGGGAAATTCTTAAACATGCATATACACGCATAGCATGTCAATTGTGTTTGTATTGGTGACACAATTTTTTATGATATACACACAAATATAAGAAAGTGTTGCCAGGTTAGGGTTTTACATCCTAAACGATAGAATAATTTTTATTTGTTCGATAGCGTTATAAATTTATAGTTTACACTAACGTATATGGAGTAAAATGTAGTTGCAATTAATAAATATATTTTATGTTTTTACTACTATTAAAAACAATTTTTAAACACATAAAAGTAGTATCGTCAAATATGGTATGTTTTTGAAATTGCGTAACACAACTAAACTCAATGAAATCTAGAAATCAACTTTGTTGCCGATTTCTCCAATTTTGTAGCAAAAGTTAGAAATTAATATATTCATAAAATATTTAAATATCCCGTAAACCGCCTTTAAAAATAATTAAAAAAGCAGATTGCTTAATTATTTTCCTATTGTGGATAATAGTTAGACAAAATTTAATATTCACTTTTGGCAATACTGTTATTCTCATTGTTGACAGCCTCATAAGAGTTCGTTAAAGTTAAGGTACGGAGTACGTTAAGGTACTCAACAAAGTACGTTATTTTTAGAGTACTTCGTGAAAGTTCGTTATGATAAAGGTTGTGTATTTTAACAGGTTCTCTAAAATTTTAAGGTACCTATACTTAAATTGAACACTTTGTTACGTATGTGACTTTGTACCGAACTTGCCTAGGTACAGTACGGTACCTTAAAATACAGTATTTTAGAGTATTTTTTCGAACTATGGTCTGTATACAGCATGATGCGGCAAATAAAATGAAAAATATTTATCATTGTGACATATTTCTAAAGGATATGTTTTTTTCATATGACCTAATGTGATATATTCTTGTAAAACGTCGTTATATATCTTAAGCAGATAATCTTGCTTTCCCAGTTTAGCTTCTAAATGTATATATTGACTTTTTGCTGACATTCTGGAGGATTGTAAAAACAAGGATTTCGGAAACTCTTTCTTAAATGGAAGTTTGACTACATATCTGCCATCGCTTTGACGATATGTTGTTTTTTTATATAATTCTTCACAGTATTGCTCTGTTTCAGAAAGAATTTTAGATTGTGGGATTTCTTCGGTCTCCCAAAATAACTTAAGCTGATTATTTATTTCTTCGTTTTCATTATTATCTTTACTACTAGCAACTAGAGAAACGCTGTGTAATTTAAGTGGTCCATAAATATACCATGCATATATTGACTTTTGTGCGATAAGATTACCTAATATATTTTTTTTGATTCCGTCTTGAATGATATAAGGAATTATATCACTTCCTAGAAGCATATCCACTTGCGAAGATACCAAGAAATTGGGATCCGCCAGCGTAATATCATTTAATTCTGATAAATCAGCGTTTGACACTGAAAAGCTTGGCATTAATCTAGTTAAATTAGGAATTATTATAACTTGGGTACTGAGTGAGAACTCGTGTTTTTTTTTACATAAAGTTATGTTGCTAACTTTATTTGAATTTGCTACCACTGTACCTCCTAATCCTCTAATCTCGAAGTTTGCATTTTGTGTTTGAAGTCCAATTCTTTTCGAAATTTTCTTTGTCAAAAACGAGCGTTTTGACCCTGAATCGATTAATGCTCGGACAGTAAATATTTCTCCTGAAATCAATATATCTACTAGAGCTGTAGGTAGTAATATGTCATCGTCATTCACAGAGAAATTTGATTCCGTGTTTGTTTTATGCGTTATAGATCTTGAACAACACGGCTGTTCAGAATTATTTGAATAGTTTGAATGCTGAGGGGAATCAGCATGAAATGTGTTTAATAAATTGCTTCTGTTTGTTGTCTTCTTTTGAGTTGTGTAATTATCTAAATGTAGTAAACTATGGTGCTTTTTACTACAATGAACGCAAGTATGAATACTTTGACAACTTGATAGTTTGTGAGATAATGATAAGCAATTGCTACATATGTTATTTTTTTCCACATATTCTATTCTTTGTTTAACGGAATAATTTTGAAATTTGGGACAATTACGAATATTATGAGGTTTGAGACATAATTTGCACATTATACTTTCATTTTGTAGAGCATTACTGTTGTATCTTTTGCTTTTATTAGCAGCGCTGGAAAATTCTTGTACTCTCTGTTGATTTTGAGGATAGTAAGACCGTTCGCCACGAATGGTTAATATTTTTTCTAATACTTGATGCCTATTAATTAAAAATTCTTCCATTTCTGTCCAGGAGGGAAGGCGAGTTGGTGAACCCAGAAACTGCTCCCATAAAGCTAAAGTTTCAACTGGAAGTTTTGTGGAGCATAAATAAATTCAAATTGGATCCCATTGATCGATTTTTATGTTATGAGCTTTTAGTATTGACAAACAATCGCTTATTGTTGTCTGTATTCTGTTTATGGACTCACAACTTTCTGTTTTTGCTGGTGTAATGTTAAATAATATTTTAAGTTGGTTGTCTACTAGTACACGTTTATTTTCGTATCGAACCTTTAACGCGTCCCAAGCTAACAAAAAATTTTGATTGGAAAGTGGATATTTCGCGACAATGCTACCTGCTTCACCTTTTATTTTATTCCTAAGGTGATACAATTTTTGTGCTTGCGTCAATCGGGGATGATTTGCATAAATAGCAGTGAACATATCACGGAATGATGGCGATTCTTCGTAACCCCCATAAAATTCTTGAGTATCACACGGCGGGACTTTAATACAAATTTCTGACTCAGAAAATGTTGCATTTATTGGGTACATATTCGAAGTATTAAATAATGTGGAACTAGTAGGATGATCAGACCTTGCGACATTATTATTAGAAATTTTATGCATTTTTATTTGATCTATCATATTAGCCTTTGTCCGTTGATACTCATCCCTAACTTCACCAAATTTAAGTTTTGCTGTGTATTTTTCAGCTACAGAAACAATGTTTTCATTTGCAAGACTAAAATCTTCAAATGCCTTTCGGACCGATTGCCAGTCTTCTTCAATAGATTGTAGTTTAGTCTCAAGCAATGATTCAGTTAACTCTTCTAAAGGAGTTATATCGAATTTAGTACAACACTCGACTTCTAATGTGAAGTTTGTGCATAATGTGGAGCCCATTTTTTATATTTTATTTGCTTTGTTTATGCAAATTGATAATTTCGAACGAAAAAAAAATTTTTTTTTAACTTAAATCAATATGCCAGTTTATTTAGTGTAGGGTGACCATCAAAACTTGCCAAATTTTAGTTTTATTTTAAATTGTGTAATGAATTTGAATTACCGTCAGAGTCAAATTTAGTAAAGAACTAATATTACCCACTAACAATGTGTAGCGCACACCCTTATTACAACAACAACAATAAGAATTGTGTGGAATGTATTTTTTTGTTATTCTCTTTATTAACTTCTTTCTTTTGTTACAGCTTTGGAATAGCGTAATAACAAAGAGTATTTATTTATATTATTGTATATTAAAGAGATTTGTTATTACAAATAAAACCACCACCACACTGAGTAAATTATTTGTTAGTATGTATGTAAATATTCAGTATTCAAATATGTGTTTTAAACACTGTTTTGATGAGAACAAAACTTAAGATCACTGATTTCAGTACCAATAAATTAACTTTTTACTTTTAAATACAATTATATGAAGAATGAAAATCTTGCAAATATAATTATATCTAAATAATTAAATAATTTATTAGCACTGTTTTTTCGAAGGACCATAAACAAATTTCCAATTATTTCTGGAATTTTGTGGATAAATAATTTTATTTTTACTTACTTTTAGTTTCCTTTGAAGTTAAAACTCAATAAGTATATTTTCCTTTGCACGAGAGTGCGTTTTATTTATGTTTATTGGCACGAGCGTGCTCTTTTGATTTTGTTATTAATTTAAATTCAGTAGCACTTGAAGTGCGTTTTTATTATTATTATAATTTTTTTTTAAATTTAAAAATTTCACTAGAAGACGGATGTCTTCGTACCACTTTTTATTAATTGCCGATCTCCTGGTGCTCGCGGTCCTTTTATATCATTGTCAACTTGACAGTTCTTAGCACCAGGGCTGGGAGCAGGTCAATTGAAGTCGTCGATAAGGCCGTCATCAAAGATCATCAGGTCATCATTCAAGCTGACCAGATCATCGTCGATGAGGCCTGATCGAACTTCAACAGACCGCTTTTGATAAAATTTAATAACGTGCTTGGCGGGAGAATTTCCTAAAATCTGATGTAAAATTTATGTATGTCCGTGCTAAAGGAGGATGGTTTTTCCTATTTCTGCATTTCATTTTTTCAACAAACATTCTCTAATGCGAACTTTGGGCAATTTGCAATACATCAAATTTAGTGTTTTGGTGATATCTCAGTGGTTTATGGACCGATTTTGATAAAATTTTACAGAGTGCTTAGGGACCATTTCCTACAATCTGATATATAATATATTATCCCATGTACACCAGGAGTATATTTTTTCTCTTGTTATTTAAAAGTGTGTTTCAATCAAAAATTTTAAAATTTTCGTCTAATTTTTGGTATTTTTGCGATATTTTCGGTGTTAATAAACCGATTTAATGAAATTTAATAGCGTTTATTGCGGGAGAATTTTATAAAATCTGATATATAATTTATGTCCATCCTCCAGGGGCTTCTGAAACTTGATTTCGACAGACAGACAGACGGACATCGCTTAATCGATTCTCCTCCCGATTCTGAGTCGATCGGTATAATTTTTATGAGGTCTACGATCACTAATAAAAAAATTACAAACGGAATCACAAACTTATAATACCCTTTCACCTATTGGTGAAGGGTATGAAAAAGTAACAAACACGTGTCCCCTTATTTTTCTAGCCGATTTAAATCCAATTTCAACTTGTTTTATCTGTATTTGTTTCGGAGATATGATGTTACTGATTTCTCCCTTTTCTACCCTGTTTTACCTTCTAAGAAGTTGAATTTCAAAAAAGTACCGAACACGTGTCCCTTGGTTTTAAGTGCCGATCTCAGACCAATTTAGTTTTTGTTTCTATCACTTTTGGTTTAGATGATATACTTTACAGATTTTTATCCCCAAAATTAAAAATTAGTACCAAACTCGTAGTTTATTTTTTTCAATGTCCATCGACCAGTCAATAAATTATACTTCTGGCTTCATTAGCCTAAAAGATATCCATGGCTAAAAACCAAAAAACCTATCCTTGAATATTTTCACTTTTTTTACCCTTTTGTACCCCATTAATCGCAAAAGTACCAAATACGTATTTAGTTCTTTTTTAATATCTATCGGTTGCGATATAAAATATGTTTCTATGTTTATTAGTTCAAAGGATACATATGAGTTAAAAAAAGTACCAAAATATAGTTTTTACCCTTTTTATACCCTTCACCAATAGGTGAAATGGTATTATAAGTTTGTGATTCCGTTTGTAATTTTTTTATTAGTGATCGCAAAATTATACCGATCGACTCAGAATCGGGAGGAGAATCGATTAAGCGATGTCTGTCTGTCCGTCTGTCTGTCTGTTGAAATCAAGTTTCTGAAGCCCCTGGAGGATGGACCTAAATAAATTATATATCAGATTTTAGGAAATTCTCCCGCAATGAATGGTATTAAATTTCATTAAAATCGGTTTATAAACACCGAAAATATCGAAAAAATACCAAAAATTAGACTAAAATTTTAAAATTTTTGATTGAAACACACTTTTGAATAACAAGAGAAAAAATATACTCCTGGTGTACATGTGATAATATATTATACATCATTTTGAAATAGTTCCTCAAAGCACTCTGTAAAATTTTATCAAAATCTGTCCATAAACCACTGAGATATCGCCAAAACACTAAATTTGATGTATTGCAAATTGCCCAAAGTACGCATTAGAGAATGTAAATATAATATATTATCCCATGTACACCAGGAGTATATTTTTTCTCTTGTTATTTAAAAGTGTGTTTCAATCAAAAATTTTAAAATTTTCGTCTAATTTTTGGTATTTTTTCGATATTTTCGGTGTTAATAAACCGATTTAATGAAATTTAATAGCGTTCATTGCGGGAGAATTTCATAAAATCTGATATATAATTTATGTCCATCCTCCAGGGGCTTCTGAAACTTGATTTCAACAGACAGACAGACGGACATCGCTTAATCGATTCTCCTCCCGATTCTGAGTCGATCGGTATAATTTTTATGAGGTCTACGATCACTAATAAAAAAATTACAAACGGAATCACAAACTTATAATACCCTTTCACCTATTGGTGAAGGGTATGAAAAAGTAACAAACACGTGTCCCCTTATTTTTCTAGCCGATTTAAATCCAATTTCAACTTGTTTTATCTGTATTTGTTTCGGAGATATGATGTTACTGATTTCTCCCTTTTCTACCCTGTTTTACCTTCTAAGAAGTTGAATTTCAAAAAAGTACCGAACACGTGTCCCTTGGTTTTAAGTGCCGATCTCAGACCAATTTAGTTTTTGTTTCTATCACTTTTGGTTTAGATGATATACTTTACAGATTTTTATCCCCAAAATTAAAAATTAGTAACAAACTCGTAGTTTATTTTTTTCAATGTCCATCGACCAGTCAATAAATTATACTTCTGGCTTCATTAGCCTAAAAGATATCCATGGCTAAAAACCAAAAAACCTATCCTTGAATATTTTCACTTTTTTACCCTTTAGTACCCCATTAATCGCAAAAGTACCAAATACGTATTTAGTTCTTTTTTAATATCTATCGGTTGCGATATAAAATATGTTTCTATGTTTATTAGTTCAAAGGATACATATGAGTTAAAAAAAGTACCAAAATATAGTTTTTACCCTTTTTATACCCTTCACCAATAGGTGAAATGGTATTATAAGTTTGTGATTCCGTTTGTAATTTTTTTATTAGTGATCGCAAAATTATACCGATCGACTCAGAATCGGGAGGAGAATCGATTAAGCGATGTCCGTCTGTCCGTCTGTCTGTCTGTTGAAATCAAGTTTCTGAAGCCCCTGGAGGATGGACCTAAATAAATTATATATCAGATTTTAGGAAATTCTCCCGCAATGAATGGTATTAAATTTCATTAAAATCGGTTTATAAACACCGAAAATATCGAAAAAATACCAAAAATTAGACTAAAATTTTAAAATTTTTGATTGAAACACACTTTTGAATAACAAGAGAAAAAATATACTCCTGGTGTACATGTGATAATATATTATACATCATTTTGAAATAGTTCCTCAAAGCACTCTGTAAAATTTTATCAAAATCTGTCCATAAACCACTGAGATATCGCCAAAACACTAAATTTGATGTATTGCAAATTGCCCAAAGTACGCATTAGAGAATGTTTGTTGAAAAGTGAAATGCAGAAATAGGAAAAACCATCATCCTTTAGCACGGACATGCATAAATTTTATATCAGATTTTAGGAAATTCTTCCGCCAAGCATGTTATTAAATTTTATCAAAAGCGGTCCATAAACAACTGAGATATCGCCAAAACGCTACTTGTGATGTACAGCAAATTGCCCAAAGTACGTGTCTAAGAAATTTTGTTTACATTTTGTAAGTATTGTTTCAGCGATATCTCAGGTGTTTATGGACCGATTATGATGAAATTTGACATCGTTCTTAATGGGAGGATTTTCTAAAATCTGATATATATACTCCACAAATCTGATTATGAATACCATTCAAATTGTACCGATCAACTCAGAATCGGCACAAGAATCGATTTCGCGACCTCCGTCCGTCTGTCCGTCCGTCTATTTGTTTGCCCGTCCGTCCGTCTGTTTGTTTGTCCGTCCGTCTACCTGTCTGTCCTTTTTTCTGTTGTAGTCAAGTTTTTGGAGCTCCTGTTTTGTCGATATCTAAGATGTTTATTTTGATGAAATTTAATAGCGTACTTCGCAGGGGATTACCTAAACTCTGATGCATTCGGTAATTTGTGGTAGATATAATTTAGTGTTTAAGCGATATTTCAGGTGTTATGATCGACAATGATGAAATTTACGATATTCTAAAATTTTGTGTAAAATGCATATATTTATAAATGCATATATTTATACCTTCCAGCAGCTCCACAAATCTGATTTTAGCAGACAGACACACTGCATTTATCTTAATTTTGTGTCTGACTTTTGAACATTTGAGAATGTATTATATATCAAATTATAGGTAATCTTCCTAGGAAGTACAAAAATGCAGCTAACTACATGATATCCGTTCAAAACCTACATATGTATGTATGTATCTCACATATCAACGAAAATTTAAATTTTTTAATTGCAATTGGGAGAAATCCGTTCACGTTTGACAATTACTTCCGTATAACTTCGCCTGAGGCAATCTCTTAGTAGCTAATAAATGACAAATTATAATAGATACGATGATGACATTTAGTATAAAGACGTTGTACAATATCGTTATTCAGGGCGATAGCGCCTAAAATAAACTTTCTAGATTCACAACATTTGACAAAAGTATTTCTGATCTCTTGAAAAGTTCGGTATTGAAAATGGTCGAGCTCGGTTTATTTATTTATTTATTTATATTTATTTTATTTAGTGAAATCTCCCATATAACCCCTACCGTGAATCACTTTAATACTGATAAATTAAATCACATTGTAATTGCACAATGAACTAGAGCAAAACTTTCTACACATCCATCGGACAGATCGAAATAACAATACATTATTATTGATGAAGTATTCATCTTAATTCAATTTAAGAGCTATATATTTCACGTATGTATCTAAAACTAAGAGTTTATACCCTATAATTCTAAGGCTTGTTTACATTGACAATCATTGTTAAAGCTTTGACCTAAATCAGTCCGCTAACTTCAAAGTTTTACATAACTAATCAAGAACTTTTACTAGTTGGATAATTCGTACGAATTATAGTACACAACCCTCACTGGGCACTGTTTTTGGGTTGCATGCCAGAATACTTAATCTTCATCAAATCGATGTGCTCTTGCAAAAATAAGGTCATCTACATTTTGAAGCATCTTTTATTAAGTTTTCGTAAAATAGACACATATATCGAAGCTACTGGCTGGCTTAAATATCCATAACTATTCTTGATGATGACGCCACCGAAAAGCTTTTCGTTTTCCGACATAGCTAAATATTGCTAGGAATTACATTTAGTATGAACAAAAGAAAATTAATGTACGTATCAAGCATTTGTGTGGGGCTCAGCTAAGTCAGTAATCAGAAACTATATAATTAACAATATATTCTAACGATTTTGTACTTTACTTTTGGAACACCATTCGTGAAGGGTATCCAAGATTCGGCAAAGCCGAATATACCACTCTTACTTGTTATCCTTATTAGTGCCATTTTCAAAAAAGTACCAAATACGTGTCCCCTTATTTTCCTAGACGATTCAAATCCAATTTCAACGTTGTTTCTGTCTATGTTGGTTTCGGAGATATGATGTTACTAATTTTTCCCTTTTCTTCCCTGTTTTGCCCGCTAGGCGGCCAATTTTCAAAAAAGTACCGAACACGTGTCCCTTAATTTTCAGTGCTAATCTCAAACCAATTTAATCTTCGCTTCTATCGCTTTTGGTTAAAGAGATATAATGTTACCGATTTTTCCCTTTTTTACCCTTTTAATTGAAAAAAGTACCAAACACGCATTTAATATTTTGTACTTGGCAATCGACCTCCCTATAAATTTTATTTCTGGCTTTATTGGTTTAAGTGAAATACAAAGAAAAAGAAAAATGGATCTACCCTAAATTTTTTTCCCCGCTTTTCCCCCTTTTTGAACCCTGAATCAAAAAAGTACCAAACACGTATTTTTTTCTTGTTTATTGGTTCAAAAGATACACATGGGTTTAAAAAAGTACCAACATTTTATTTCTACCCTTTTTACCTCCTATTTGTCCCATCTGCTAAAAAGTACCAAACACGTGTCTACTTATTTTGGCAGCTGATCCCAACGCAATTTGAATTTTGGGCCTATGACGTTTACTTTCGGAAATATAGCATTACTAATTTTTCCCTTTTTTACCCCTTTTAACCCCCTTAGGGGCCGAATTTCCAAAAATCCCGTCTTAGTGGATCTACACTTTGAAAAAGGTACCCGCTGTCAAAATTTCAGCTCTCTAGTTTTAGCCGTTTGGGCTGTGCGATGATGAGTCAGTCAGTCAGTCACGTTAGAGTTTTATATATATAGATTATATTAAAATTTTATGGAGTCAAATATCTTTTAAAGTATAAGAGATAAGTTAGTACAATAGGCATGTTTTTTCTTAATTTTTGTAAGAAGTTTCCGAAAATGTAAAAAGTACGTTCTTAAACATTGATCTAAAAGCCTCACACTTCTTCTCTTGACGTTCCAAATTTTGTCAAAATCCGTCTAGTAGTTTAGAAATTGCTGAGTTAATACCACTGTGCACCATTAACTTTATTTGCACACATTACTCTCCAATAATCCAATATTTAGCTTAAAAATGCTACGGGAGGCAAAGTTTTCAGAGCTTTTAAAGGCTATGTGTTATAGCTTGATGTAAGTGTTTAGTATCATTGGATCGGGAAAGATCAGGAGATGAACAGTATGTAAAAATCTTTTTGAAGTGAGTTAATTTTTTTACACTTTGTATCGTAAAACAAAACAATATTATTTTTCTACTTTTCAATATATTCAATATTTGATATTTTGTAGAAATGACATGGATAAAGATATCACGATAAAATTTGGTAGTTATGTAGATCAAAAAGATCTAAAAGCAATAGACTAAAAAAAAATTACCAATTTTAACTGAAAAATTCCCCAATTCCTAACTCGGGAAAAAGAGTTTTCAAAAAATGAGTTTTTTTACAAATATGGCAACACTGACTCTATTTGCAGCGCGTTTCAGAAAGAACTTTTCTAATCAATAACAGATATGTCAGAAAATATAAACATTATAATTTTTTTCAAATCGGTGCTTTGCCTTTAAGAAGTTTTTGTTTAAACTAAAATTTTTTTTTACAAATTGGCATTTTTTGGAGAGGGCATGTGCGAGGACCAAATTTGCAAGAAATTTGTTTTATACGCATTCTCATTATGTTTTCTTTGAAAAACTTTAAAAATCTTTTTATTTTTCCTAAAAAAATATTTTTTTATTAGTGAAAAAATATAGCTATCTTTTAGGGAAAAACTCAAAAAAAAAGCGAAATTTTTTTTAAGTTTCAACTTTGAATATTTTTAACTTTTAAACGATAGAAGATATCTATAACCGACTTGCACACAAATTATATAGAATTTTATTACAAAAAAATAGGTACAAAATCAACCCAAAAATTCCTTTTTACCCAAATGTCTCGAAACCCAAAGGAGATAACCTAAATTTCTTTTCAATCCATCCATAAATGGATTTTTGGCGAATTTTTAAAAAAGTCGAACACCCGAGGTGACCAACTTTAAAGGTCCATCAATCACTCTCCCGACCCCTCATGGACCAGTGCTTTTGAAAACCAACTCGAGTACTCCTTGACTATCGCCATGCCAAATTTCATTCAAATATCTCTAGTCGTTCAAGTTACAAGAATTATTTCCAAAAAAAGCGTCCGTAAACCACTGTGCAACGTGATGATGGTCATTATGAAACCTGTCTGTTGTGGCAAAATGATTAAAGATTTTTGCCAAATAATTATCAAATGGCAAAAAATAGACTTTTGTGCCTTGAAAAGCAAGTGAGAAAAAATAGTGATCTTTATGCAGTTTATGCTAAAACCATTGAAGAATATCTCAACAAGGGTTACATTACCAAAATTAATATAAATACACCAGCTGGAAGGGTGTGGTATCTTCCAATGTTTCCAGTATATAACAAAAATAAGCCAGGCAAATGTCGAATTGTGTGGGACGCTGACGCAAAGTTTAATGGAATTTCTTTAAACTCCATGCTTTACAAAGGCCCAGACCTGTTAGCTTCATTACAAGCGATACTTTTTCAGTTTAGAGAAAGGTCTGTAGCCATATGTGGTGACATTGAGCAAATGTTTCATCAGGTTTTCATGCGTGAAGAAGACTGACATGTTCAACATTTTCTGTGGCGCAATTGCGATGCTAGCAAAGAACCAGATGTTTATCTCATGAACGTTATGATTTTTGGAGCCTCATGTGCTCCGACTATCTCCCAATATGTTAAAAATACAAACGCCTCCAAATATGAAATTGAATTGCCACAAGCAGCTACCGCGGAAAAAATAACCATTACGTAGATGATTTTCTGTGCTCTGCCGGTATAGTAGAACAAGCCGTAAATATTGCAAAGGAAGTTAAGTATATTCAAATGCAAGCTGGCTTTAACCTCAGAAATTGGGTTTCGAATAAAATCGAAGTTGTTAGCAAAATAGAAAAACTGCCTGCTGAAAAGAATTTAAATATGGGGTCAGATAAAGAAACGGAAAAAGTTTTAGGTGTTTTTTGGAACCCAACAGATGATGTTTTTAAAATTTCACCTCTTATACTAAGCAACGATATTGTTCGTCTTAATAAAACTCCTACAAAACGACAAATATTAAGAATTTTAATGACAGTTTATGATCCCCTGGGACTAGTTGGTAATTTCGTCATGTACCTCAAAATTATTTTAGAAGAAATTTGGAGAAGCGGTGTCAGCTGGAATGAGCCAGTTAAAGAAGAGCAACTCGTTAAGTGGAATAAATGGTTAAAGTATCTTCCAGATTTTGAAAAAGTTAACATTCAGCGCTGTTATTTAAAATCAATCATTGATTATACGGATACATACATAGAGCTTCATACATTTGTGGATGCGAGTGAAAGCGGGTATGCAGCTGTAGCTTATTTTCGTATAGTTCGTAATAAAAATATTATTTGCTCTTTGGTGGGTTATTTGCTCTTTGGTGGGTTCCTCCTTTAAAAATCACCTTAATACCTTATTTGGAGTTAATGACTACACTCATCGGCTGTCATTTTGCCAACAACATTATAAAAAATCACACGATTTCTATAAATAAGAACTATTATTGGTCTGACTAGAAGATAGTAATAAGCTGGTTACGAAATAGTAATAACAAATATCATCAATTTGTCTCTTTACGTATAAGCGAAATTTTGGATACAACAGATCTGCAGGAGTGGCACTGGATTCCCGGAAAGTACAATGTTGCCGATGAAGTGGGCTAAAAAACCTGACATTTCGGTTGAAAGTCGTTGGTTCATAGGGCCTGATTTCCTTTAAACTCCTGTAAGTGAATAGGCAAGCTATGAAACCGAGTTAGAGTTATGCGATTCAGAAGCTGTTGAATATGTACAAGTTCATGATATAAAAGAAATGATTATTGATATAAATCGTTTTTCGAACTGGAATAGACTGTTGAGGGCCACTGCATATGTGATACCTTTTTGTGATGTCATTCAACAAAAGGCAAAATATAACAGTGAACTTGAGTCTACAGATCTAACCAGAGCAAAAAATTTGTTGTTTCGCCTCGCACAGCAGGAAATATATTCTGAGAAAATACAACTTCTAAAATCGAATAAAAAATTATCCAAATCAAGTTCTTTGTATAAAGTTACTCCAAAATTGGACCAAAACCAAATCCTTCATGTAGAAGGTCGAATAGATAAAGCTATTGTTCCTGAGGAGACAAAATCCCCTATAATTCTACCGAAAGGTAGCCGTATCACTCAGCTGTTAATTATGAAATTTCATATAAATTTCAAGCACCTCAATCATGAGACCGTGATAAACGAATTGAGGCAGCGATTTTATATTCCTCGGCTTAGAGCTGTTTTTAAAAAAGCGTTGAAACAGTGCCAAATGTGTAAAATAAAGAAAGCTGTTACAAACTGTCCGCAAATGGCGAAGTTACCAGAAGCCCGATTGGCAGCGTTTTGTCGTCCTTTTACATATACTGTTGTGGATTACTTTGCTCCAATTATGGTGACATACAGAGAAAAGGTATAGTGCTTTGTTTACATGTCTTACGGTAAGGGCTGTCCATATAGAGGTTGTCAACTCCCTAAATACTTCATCGTGTATAAAAGCAATTAGAAATTTTATCTGTCATCGTGGAACACCGAGGGAGTTCTTTAGCGACAATGGGACAAATTTTATTAGTGCAGAAATGGAGATTCGAGAAGCCGTGGAAGAGGTTGATAAAAATGAATTAGTTTGTATTTGTACTACGGCTTCTACAAAATGGAACTTTATCAGGCAATCGTCTCCGCATTTGGGAGGAGTCTGGGAGTATGATCGATTTTTTATAGTATTTCACATACCCGTACACCAAGTCTGGGAGTATGATCGATTTTTTATAGTATTTCACATACCCGTACACCAAGCGATGAACTACTTCGCGGAATGTTAGCTGAAGTAGAAAACATAATAAATTCCCGACCACTGGTATACTTTCCGATTGAACACGAAAATGATTAGGCAATAACGCCAAATCATCTGCTGGTATATTCATCAAATGGCATGATGCCCTTGGCGACATACGATGACAGCGGCGTGGCACTTAAACATAACTGGCTGGCTTCGCAACAGTATGCAGAGATATTTTGGCGTAGGTGGGTAAAAGAGTACTTGCCATCTTTAACGCTTAGAACTAAGTGGCATGAAAAGGCTAAGTCGTTGCAAGTTGGCGATTTAGTTATTGTGGTTGACCCGTCGAGTCCATGAAATGTGTGGCCAAGAGGTAAAATTATAGAAACTTACATGGCAGCTGATGGACAGGTACGAAAGGCGAAGGTCCAGACTTCAAATGGAATGATTGTACATCCGGCTACTAGACTGGCAGTATTAGATGTGACCTATATTAAGGAGTATGACTTCGAAAGCTTTTCGTCATACTGCAGGGGGTGTAACCGCCACTGTAAAAGTACGGAATATTCAGCTCAAAAAAGTAACTGATATTCTTCATTCTTACTTATTATATTAATTTTCTTATAAATTTGTCATTTAGACCTATTTTTATAATATTTTATATCCGGAACTTTCCTTTTAAAAATAATCGTCTTCTTAACTACAAGTAGTTGCGCACAACGCGTTTAAAATTTTCTTATTGAAAAAGTTGGTGGTTTCAAACCAAAAAGTAAGTTAATAATAATATTGAAAATTGTTTACTTGAATTAATGTAAAAATGTATATCTTAACGAATTAAAACATAAGGTTGCGTCACAAGTTGAAAATAAAAAATAATTAGATTCATCAAACTTAACCTGTGTTGTTAATCATTAAGCCATCACGAACTACTACTGTGAACACTAGTATTATATGCAAAGAGTCTGAAAAGCCTTAAGCTACGGTCACATTGATTAAACATTTAATCGAAATTATCAAATATTTGATCCTCGTAGTCTGACCACAAAATATTTTTGAGGTTCAAACAAGAAACATGTTGATTTGAACAAAACAAAATCATTTGCCAGCAAATAAAAATTTTCCTAATGTGACCACGCAAGAGCAAATATTTTATTAAATTTTGATCAAATAATTATTTAATCTTACAAAATTTTTGTAACATCAAACAGGGGCAAATAACAGCTGAGCATTTGTATTGTTTACTATTCAAACAGAAACAACAACATCAAATTTGAGAAACAACAACATCAAATTTGAGAAACAACAACATCAAATTTGAGAAACAACAACTCAAATATGAGAAACAAATTGCCAGATACACAATTTTGTTTTGAAAAAATTTGATCAAATATTTTTTGGGAAAATATTTAATCTTCAGTGTGACCATAAATAAAACCTGTTTTTTTGTTTATACTTTGAACATATTTTTTCTGTATTTTATCAAATAAAAATCGTCAAATAAATGTGCAAGTGTGACCACAAATTTTTTATTATATTGTTTTGACAATATTTTACTCAAAATATTTGATTTAAATGTTTAATGAGTCTGACCGTACCTTTAATGGTTTTTAAGGCAAACGATAAAAAAATTTAAATTTAAATAAATTATGAATTTCAAAATGGACACTTAAAAACTTTTCTCAACGAAATAGGGAAAGGATCGAAATGAAACACGTCTTGTTTGGTAAGTAATTATTCACAAACTGTAAGTATTTATTGTTTATTTACTTCATATTTCAATTATTTTATTTTTAGCATGAACACTTATATTTAACATTTTTATATTTTATTACATTTAGTATTTTTAATTCAGTTTTAAGGCAATTAGATTAAGGTTTTAGTTTAAAGTTTAAATTCAATAAAATTTAATTTTAATTATAAACAAGTAAGAGTGGTATATTCGGCTTTGCCGAATCTTGGATACCCTTCACCAATGGTGTTCTAAAAGTAAAGTACAAAATCTATATTCTTACGATTGATAATTATATAGTTTCTGATTACTGACTAAGTTGAGCTCCACACAAATGCTTGATATGTATATTAATTTTCTGTTGTTCGTACTCAATGTAATTCCTAGCAATATTTGGTTATACTAGTGTTATATGCAAAGAGTCTTTAAAATTAAGAGTCGGAAAACGAAAAGCTTTTCGGTGGCGTCATCAAAATTTAGGATATTGTCCCACCTAAATTTAATCATTGTCGATCAAAACACCTGAAATATCGCATAAACGCTAAATTATATCTACCACAAATTACCAAATGCATCAGAATTTAGGACGCTATTAAATTTCATCAAAATAAACACCTGATATCGACAAAACAGGAGCTCCAAGAACTTGACTACAACAGAAAAAAGGACAGACAGGTAGACGGACGGATGGACAGACAGGTAGACGGACGGAAAAACAAACAGACGGACGGACGGACGTAGCGAAATCGATTCTCCTGCCGATTCTGAGTTGATCGGTACAATTTGAATGGTATTCATAATCAGATTTGTGGAGTATATATATCAGATTTTAGGAAATCCACCCACAAAAGAATGTCAAATTTCATCATAATCGGTCCATAAACACCTGAGATATCACTAAAACAATACTCACAAAATGTAAACAAAATTTCTTAGGCACGTGTTTTCAGCAATTTGCTGTACATCAAATGTAGTGTTTTGGCGACATCTCAATTGTTTATGGACCGCTTTTGATAAAATTTTATAATGTGCTTGGCGGGGGAATTTCCTAAAATCTGATATAAAATTTATGTATGTCCGTGCTAAAGGAGGATGGTTTTTTTTCTATTTCTGCATTTCATTTTTTCATCAAACATTCTCTAATGCGTACTTTGGGCAATTTGCGATACATCAAATTTAGTGTTTTGGCAATATCTCAGTTGCTTATGGACCGATTTTGATAAAATTTTACAGAGTGCTTTGGAAAACTATTTGCTACAATCTGATATATAATATATTATCACATGTATATCAGGAATATCTTTTTTCTCTTGTTATTTAAAAGTGTGTTTCAATCAAAAATTTTAAAATTTTCGTCTAATTTTTGGTATTTTTCGATATTTTCGGTGTTTATAAACCGATTTTAATGAAATTTAATAGCGTTCATTGCGGGAGAATTTCCTAAGATCTGATATATAATTTTTGTAGGTTCATCCTCCAGGGGCTTCAGAAACTTGATTTCAACAGACAGACAGACAGACAGACGGACGGACAGACAGACAGACAGACGGACATCGCTTAATCGATTCTCCTCCCGATTCTGAGTCGATCGGTATAATTTTTATGGGGTCTACGATCACTAATGGGGTCTACGGAATCACAAACTTATAATACCCTTTCACCTATTGGTGAAAGGTATAAAAACAATAACCAGTGTTATTAATGAAAAATAGTTTTAAAAAAGTAAGTATTTTAAAAAATGGTAAAAAAACATAATATATGTAAAAAAAAACAATTGTGGAGAAAACCTTCAGAGGGTTAAAAACTCCACGCTCCAACATACCGGCCTCATTGAAGGACCGCACGTCTTCAAACATTTGGAAGTGGTGCGAGTTTAGTTATCGGACGCTTAAAGATGCCGTTTTTTGTCCTTACCTCCGCCACCCTGACCTTGCCGTCTTGGCCTTCGATTACACCGACGACTTTCCCGGTCAGTCACTCTTGGGGCGGGAGATTGTCCTCGTGGACCACCACTACTTGGCCGACTTGGTGATTGGGCTGCTCCGTTTGCCACTTGCCCTTTCCTTGCAGTTGCAGGACGTAGTCTCTGGACCAGGCCACATGGAAGAATCATTTATAAGAAATGAAAATGAATTTTTCAACTCTTCGACATCACGTCCTCTTGAAACAATATCAGCAGGATTTTGTGGGGTTGGCACATGGCGCCACGAAACACGTTTTGAACATTCCTGTATTTCAGCAACTCTGTTTGAAACAAAAGTTGCAAAGCTAGATGGATGAGTTTTTATCCAATGTAAAGTGATTTCTGAATCTGACCAGCAATTTACACTCTCGATTTCAAAGCTAATCATTTTCTCAATTCGAGTCCACAATTTTGCTGAAAGATGTGCTGCGCACAACTCAAGTCTCGACAGAGACTTTGTATTGAGTGGTGCTACTTTTGATTTTGCTGTTAGAAGAGTACAAACAACTTTATTTGAATCACAGCTTCTTATATAGATGCAGCACTCGTAAGCTCTAACTGACGACGAAGTGTGAACGAATCTTGGGATTTGTATTGAATCAATTTTCAACAAGTTATCTTTTAGATTTTCCCAAGCCGTATCTAATCGCAAGGGTATTGATTCATCCCAGTTGAGTTTTTGTAATTAAAGCTCTTGAAGGAGCATTTTGGATTTTGTTATTATTGGCCATAAAAGTCCGAGAGGATCAAACAACCGAGAAGAAACCGACAAAATGTTTCTTTTCGTTGCTTTTAAATCTTTAAAATTGTTTTCGAGATAAAACTTAAATGAATCATTCTTCGGAGCCCCAATCAGGGAGATTTGAAAACCATTTAGTTAAATGGAATCCAGCTGGACTCAATATTTGAATCACCTGATCTCGAATAGTTGAAAGTTCTTCAAGACTATCGGCACCAGTTAACAAATCATCAACGTAAAAATCACTGCGAACAACTTTTGCCCCAATAGGCAAAGTCTCTTTGTAGAGTTCGCTTAAATATATCAGACATCTGATCGCTAAAAACGGACCACTAGAAGTACCGTACGTTACGGTATTCAAACGAAATACTTGAAGCGGATCAGAAGGATTTTGTCTCCAAAGGACCAATTGAAAAATTCTATCTTTTTCGCCAACCAATACTTGGCGATACATTTTTTCAATATCCGCAGTGATAACATATTTATGGATTATTATGGATATTTATAATTCTTCTTGCACCGTGGGCCCAACCATTAATAAATCATTGAGCGAAGTTCGTGAAGAAGTCCAACACGAAGCATCAAATACAACACCAAGTTTTGTTGACGTGCTTTGAGGTCGCAAAGCGCATTGATGCGGTATGAAATAGTGAGGTTCATTTTGAACAACATTATTTGTTGCAACCATATGACCTAAACCGGCATATTCTTTCATAAACTTATGATACATTTCTCGCACCTCATTATTATGCGACAATTTGCGCTCAAGCGCTAGAAACCGGCGCTTCGCTGTATCATAAGACGATCCTAGCAGATTTGGATCTGATTTGAAAGGCAGGGAGACTTCAAAACGTCCTGACGTTAATCGTCGTACTGAATTTTTATAATGTTCCTCACAAACTTCTTCCAGTTCCCAGAATTTCCGAACAAATGAATCTATAGCTTCCTCGTTTTCGATTATGTTGCTAAGATTACAAACTTTTTAACTTGAGTTAGTAGCTTGGGTATATTTTCCAGCTACAATCCAGCCTAGCGAAGTTTTTTTAAGGACTGGAAGACTTGGATTGGACTTTATTAGTCCAACACACAAATGTTCAAAGAACATTTCACCACCAATTAATAAATCAACTTTTTGTTGTTTATTAAACTCAGGATCTGCCAATTGGAATATGCTAGTGCAAATCCTTTGATCAGGTTGGAAGCTCGTAATTGAACTCAATACTAAAAACTTTGAAATGAATTAGGTCGAATTAACCCGACATAACGGAGATCTCTATATTCGACTTATCAACAGAATAAATTTCACCTATACCCGTTAAATTTAATCTGCCTCCGTTGCATTTGATTCTCAGCCTTTGAGTTAGTTCCTCCGTAATTAAATTATTTTGCGAACCGGAATTTAATAAAGCTCTAGCAAATATATAATCGCCAGGGCTACATCTGACTTTTACCACAGCAGTGGCAAGAATAACATTTTGGTCGGATGCTGAGTGGTTTACTGTAGCATTTGAAGTTGGTGGCAAATGTGACATATAACTTGCCGACGAAGTTGAACCTGTATTTGAACTTGCACTCTCAGATTCAGAACTATACCGATGTAGAAGCTGATCATGTGCTCCGCCGCAAATTCGGCATTTTTAAGCAGTACATTTCGCAACGGTGTGACCTTTTTTCAAACAATTTATACATGCAGGCGCTGATTTGACAAAGTCAAATCTTTGAAGAACTGGCACTGCTGTAAAACATGAACAATTATAAATATAGTGATCAGCAGATTTACAAAACAGACATTTATCAACGGATTGTTTTGCTTTAGTTACAGTGAGTGATGTTTTATTATTTCTTCTAGGCCCATTGTTGTTATTATCATTACTATTTTTATTGTTATTATTATTATTATTATTATTATTATTATTATTATTATTATTATTATTATTATTATTATTATTATTATTATTATTATTATTATTATTATTATTATTATTATTATTATTATTATTATTATTAACATTATGGTGCTTCGCACCGGAAGTTTCATCAGCAGAAATGTGCTGGTATCTTTTATTTAACATGGCCTCGCAGTCAGACCACAATGGGATCTTTTCGAAGTCAAGCTGTTCTTCCCATTTGGATTTAGTGACTGGATCAACTTTAGACATCACTAAATTAATTAAAAACGCATTCGATATATTTTAATCATCGCCAATAGACAACAAAGATTCATAAATGGCCTGGAGCAGAAGGTTTACTAATCTGAGGGAGATCAAAAAGTTTTGAAATGTTTTTCATGAAAATTAAGCAATCATTATCGTAAACTTTCTTTAAGCTCGCCAGTGCCTTGGAATAATTTTCTTCAGTCACTTGAAAGGCTTTGACTGTACCTAAAGCTTCATCAGTTAAACATGATATCAAATGGTTGAATTTTTCAATATCCGTCAATGTAGGATCATTGTGAACTAAATTCTCAAACAGACTCATAAAGTTTTTAAATTCGGAATATTTTCCACTGAATTTTGGGAGTCTCATGTTTGGCAGCCTAGAATGATGCGGTTTCATAAAGGATGCACCCTGAAACTTGTTCTTCTATTTTTGGCCTAAAGACTCAGTAATAGAGACTTCGCAGTTACACATAAATCCTCAAGTTCAGATGTCTCACTATTTAACGGATCTAGAAAATAGATTGAAATTGCATAGCTTGGCTGATATGGTCTTTCAAAATTTCCAATCGACAATCGATCTCAAAGGCATTGCAAGAAATAGTCTTATCAACAATAGACTTTTTAATTCTTTTTATATTTGTAATCACTTTGGTTTTTCTCTGTAACAGTTTTTCTAAATTTTCTGTTTCAGGACCATTTTGATGTTTTTTACCACCAGCCATTTCGAAAATTCAAGTAAACTTTCTTTAAAACCCAAATTAATTAGAAAAAATAAAAGATTTCAACCAGTTTCAAGCTATTCTAACTTTTTTAATAAAGATAAACTCAAAGAATTGTAGATACAATTCGAAAATGCGCTCAAAAACAGATGTTTATTAAAACTCTATGTAAGAAAAGTTTTTGGAATTGGTGAAGTTAGAAATCAACCAACGCAAATTAGATAGCTGGAAAAGAAGTTTATATTTGTGTTAATATAGCACGCACACAACTAATATAGATAAAAAGATTGTAAAAATCGATCGCACTAAAATAATATGTTAATCGAATTGAAATATTCACAATAAATTTTAAAATTTATCTCGCCAGTAATTTTCGCTCTAATAATTTTGCACTTTATTCGGTTTGTTTAAATTGTTATTTAATTTTATACTCGAAATTACGAAAAATTTATCGATTTGTCTCAATTTTATAAATGTTATTATGAAATTGGAAACCTCGTTCGTAATAATTCTTAAATCCGCGTATGCCAATAGCCTTTGGTAATTCAAAATTGAAATATCTTATCAATTAAAGATATAAAATTACCAAGATTCCTTATGAAAGTTTATTATTTTTTTATTTTATTAGTAATAAATTACTAATACTTTTTGGGAATTAATTATTCGAACTTTTTATTACAAATTGATGGAAATTATGTTATATCAGGCTTGAGTTCATTATTTCTAATTAATTAGAAAATTTTGAAAGTAATATTTGTGGAGAATACTGAAAATTATCATTTTTGACGCAGCTCAGTGGATTGCAATTTCTGTCCCGCCACAGGACGTCATCAGCACTTAGCGCCCTCGACCACAGCCGAGTTGTCAAATTAACTTCATTGAGTTTGATCGAACATCACTACGTATGATTGATTGTGTATTCTCCTATTACTTGTATTGCTCGAACTTTTCACTTGCCGTTGGCATGTAGAGAAGAACAAGACTTTTTTGTTTTGATATTTTTATCGACCACTAGGTGGTGGTGGGTACATAATGTACGTGTGCGAGTTTTTTTTTTGTGGTTTTTATTCTTTTTGGTTTATTTTTTGTAAGCACGAATTAACACTTTTGGCTGTTCACTTTATGTGTAAGTATGTATGTAAATATGAAAATTTCAAAAATGAGGTGTAAGAAATATTTCGAATGTTAACTCGCAAATATGTATTATGCGGTCAAAAAAATTTCTATAATCTGATTAAATTGCAGATTATGAGTATTTATAGAAATATTTTTTATACTTTTACCTCAGGTAAACCGGAATCAGTACTCCCCTCTCTATTATGATGTGGACGGCAGTTTCGGCAAAAACAACGACGAGGCATTGATGTTGACAATTCAGTGTATTCGTATGTAAGTTGTTGCACTTAACTTTTTTTATTTGTTAATTAAACGAATAATTAAAACAACAAAAGTTTTTGCAGTAATTTAGCAAATTATTTAAATTAAAGTTTTTGAATTAATTTTGCAACAAATTAGCCAAATTTTTATTTAAGAAACTTTTTGAATTAATTTATCAAAAAAATATTGAAATTTTGAAGTAAATTATCAAAATTTATTCTAGAAACTTTTTTAATTGTCCCTGCTCGGGCGCCAAAATGAAAAGCCTTAATGGTTTTTTAGGCAAACAATAAAAAATTTAAATAAATTATGAATTTCAAAATGGACACTTCAAAAGTTTTCTCAACGAAATAGCGAAAGGATCGAATTGAAACACGTCTTGTTTGGTAAGTAATTATTTACAAACTGTAAGTATTTATTGTTTATTTACTTTATATTTCAATTATTTTGTTTTCAGCAAGAACAGTTATATTTAACATTTTTATATTTTATTACGTTTTTTTACGGTTGCCATTTAGTATTTTTAATTCAGTTTTAAGGCAACCTTAATCTAGGTTTTAGTTTTAAGTTTAAATTCAATAAAATTTAACTTTAATTATAAAAAAAAACAACAAGTAAGAGTACTATGTTACTTATTTAAGACATATTTCGGTATGCTGAAATCAAGTTTGATGAGCTTCTAGATGACATACCGACATAACTTATATGTAAAGGTAATATATGTTAATAGTGTTCTACGAAGTATACTATTAAATTGTAACATATAGTTCTACTAACAACTGAGATATAGCCAAAACTCGAAATTCGGTGGGAATCAAGATTTTTTTTAATAACTGTATTTTTTAATATAACTATGTTTTTTTAAAAAACTATATTTTTTTAAAAAATGTTTTGAACTGTATATAAAATTTTCAGAAATCATTCAACGCAACACACTATTGAATTTTATCAAAATTGGTAGATCAATAACTGAGATATCGCCAAAGCAAAATATATCGATTTACGCAAATTGGCATATTTAAGAAAAAAGTTTTAAAAAAACATTTTTTTTTTAAATTTCGAATTATATATCAGATTTTAGAAAATACTCCATTGCAGCATGCTATTAAATTTGATCAAAATCGGTGTATAAACACCAGGGATATCGCCAAAATTCAAAATTCGATGAGAATTTAAAAAAATTTTGTTTAAAAAACTGTATTTTTCATAAAAAAATTTTAATTTCGTCAAAAAACTGTTTTTTTTAAGTTTTTTGAACTGTATATCAAAATTTTAGGAAATCATTCAACCCAGCATGCTATTGAATTTCATCAAAATCGTACATCAATAACCGAGATATCACCAAAGCAAAATATATCGATATACGCAAATTGACAAATTAAAACAAAAAAAAAAAAAAATTAAAAACGGTATTTAAAAAAAGAATTGAATTATATATCAGATTTTAGAAATACTCCAACGCATCATCCTATTAAATTTTATCAAAATCGTTCTAAAAACACCAGAGATATCCTCAAAATTCAAATTCGATGAGAATTAATTTTTTTTAAACTATTTAAAAAAAAAATTTTATTTCGTCAACAAAATTTTCTTTTTTAAAAAAGTTTATTGAACTGTATATCAAAGTTTGTTTGTTTGTTTCATTCAAAGCTGCACACTATTGAATTTCATAAAAATAGGTAGATCAATAACTGAGATATCGCCAAAGCAAAAGTTATCGACGTAAGCAAATTGAAAAATTTATTTTTTTATTTTTTTTAAAAAACAGTATTTTGTTTTTAAATTTTTGAATTATATATCAGATTTTAGAAAATACTCCAACGCAACATGCTATTAAATTTTATCAAAATTGGTCTATAAACACCAGAGACATCGGCAAAAATCGATGAGATTTTAAAAAAACATATTTTTTTAAAAAACTGTATTTTTCAAAAAAAAGTTTTGCATTTGGTCAAAAAACTGTGTTTAAAAAAAAAGTTTTTTGAACTGTATATCAAATTTTAGGAAATCATTCAACGCTGCACACTATTGAATTTCATCAAAATCGGTAGATCAATAACTGAGATATCGCCAAAGCAAAAGTTCTCGATGTATTGACAAATTTTTAAAAATTGACAAATTTTTAAAAATTAAAAAAAAAACAGTATTTTTTTTAATTTTGATTTATATACCAGATTTTAGAAAATACTTCAACGTAACATGCTATTAAATTTTATCAAAATCGGTCTATAAACACCAGAGATATCGCCAAAATTCAAAATTCGATGAGATATAAAAATTTTTTTTTTTAAAAAACTGCATTTTTTAAAAAAAATTTTAAAATTCGTCATCGAAGTTTAGTATTTTAGCGATATCTCGGCTGTTTATGGACCGATTTCAATGAAATTAAATAGCGTGCTGCGTAGGGAAAATCTGGTGTAGAATTCGTCTTTGTACACCCACCAGGAGCTCCACAAACTTGATTTCAACAGACAGACAGACAGACAGACGGACATGGCTAAATCGACTCTCCTGGCGATTCTGAGTCGATATAATTTTTATGGGGTCTAAGACGAATAATGAAAAAATTACAAACTGAATGACAAACTTATAATACCCTTTCACCTATTGCTGAACGGTATAATAACCAGTGTTATTAATGAAAAATAGTTTTAAAAAAAGTAATTATTTAAAAAAATGGTAAAAAAAAACATAATATATTTAAAACAAACCAGTTGTGGAGAAAACCTTCATGAGGGTTGAAAACTCCACGCTCCAACAGAGTCTTTAAAATTAAGAGTCGGAAAACGAAAAGCGTTTAGGTGGCGTCATCATCTCGACTAGTTCTTGGGTTCTCGATTTTCGAAGATTCGATTTCGAATTTGATAAAGATTAAGTATTCTGGCATGTAACTCAAAAACGCAGTGCCCTGTGAGGGTACATATCAACCAACTAGTAAAAGTTCGTGATTAGTTATGTAAAACTCCGAAGTTAGCGAACCGATTTAGATCAAAGCTATATAAATGATAGTTTTGTCAATAGGGTATACACTAGGGGTGTAACAAAAAACATACATATCACGACGGGGTGGCTACCGATGTGTTTATCAAGAAAACAGTTTTTGGAGATTTAATTTGGATAAAAAAAAATCCCCCCAAACCGTTTTTCTAAAAACTTCCAAAAAGTAATAATATTTGAATTTTCATGTTTTAGATACCATACATACAGTAATGTACTATATTTTAACTTCAGATACTACAAATTATCTTTGTTGGAGGATATAAACCTAAAATAAAAAAAAACAACTTAGAGCGGTATATTCGGCTTTGCCGAATCTTGGATACACTTCACCAATGGTGTTCCAAAAGTAAAGTCCAATATCGTAAGAATTTATTGATAATTATTTAGTTTCTGATTACTGACTTAGTTGAGCCCCACACAAATGCTTAATATGTATATTAATTTTCTTTTGTTCATACCAAATGTAATTCCTAGCAATATTTGGTTATACTAGTATTGTATTCAAACGAAAAGCTTTTCGGTGGCGTCATCATCTAGAATAGTCATGGACCCAAAGGTTAGGTTGGGCAGGTGGCTGATGTCGAAGGCAGCGTCACTTGCGTTCTAAAGTGGTGCCTTTGTGAAAGATAATGATTACTAGACTACAAGTAGAGAATGCTTATTTAAGCCAGCCAGTAGCTTCGATACTACATTACGAACATTTAATAAAGTTCGATAGATCAGATAAACCATGCATAAAAGATGCTTCCAGATTTAGATGCCCTTAGAGCACATCGATTTGATGAAGTTTAAGTATTCTGGCATGCAACCAAAAAACGCAGTGCGCAGTGAGGGTTGTGTACTTTAATTCGTACGTATAATCCAACTAGTTAAAGTTTTTGATTAGTTATGTAAAACTCTGAAGTTAGCGGACCGATATAGATCAAAGCTTTAACAATGATTGTTTTTTCAATGTATACAAGCCTTAGAATAAAGGGTATTCACTCTTAGTTTTAGATACATACGTGAAATATATAGCTTTTGAATGGATGGATATCAGCTTTGTCGGAAAAGTTATTGAAGATTTATTAATCTGAAATTGGTTAACTAATTAAGATGAATACTTTATCCATAATATTTGGGATGTATTGTTCTTCCTATATGTACGATGGATGTGTGGAAAGTTTTGCTCCAGTTGTTTGTGCAATTATAATGTGATTTAATTTATCAGCATTAAAGTGATTCCCGGTCGGGGTTATATGGGAGATTTCACTAAAATGAGCGAGATCACAAAAACCTAGCGCAACTGGTGAATGAACCAACACATATTCCATGTGTTGAAGGGCACCAACAAAACACCCTTGACCTTTTCTTGACTTCACACCCAGGCAAGTATGAAGTCAAGGTTCGTACATATTGTTCTTCCGATATGTACGATGGATGTGTGGAAAGTTTTGCTCCAGTTCTTTGTGCAATTATAATGTGATTTAATTTATCAGCATTAAAGTGATTCCCGGTCGGGGTTATATGGGAGATTTCACTAAAATGGGCGAGATCAAAAATACCTAGCGCAACTGGTGAATGAACCAACACATATTCCATGTGTTGAAGGGCACCAACAAAACACCCTTGACCTTTTCTTGACTTCACACCCAGGCAAGTATGAAGTCAAGGTTCTTGCACCTCTTGGAAATTCGGATCATTGTATCATTTCCGCCTCTTTTTATACCCTTCACCAATAGGTGAAAGGGTATAATAAGTTTGTCATTCAGTTTGTAATTTTTTTATTATTCGTCTTATACCGATCGACTCAGAATCGCCAGGAGAGTCGATTTAGCCATGTCCGCCTGTCTATTGAAATCAAGTTTGTGGAGCTCCTGATGGGTGTACCCAGACGAATTATACACCAAATTTTAGGGAATTTCCCTATTTATTTAATTTCATTCAAATCGGTCCATAAACACCCTAGATATCGCTAAAATACTAAAATTCGATGACGAATTTAATTTTTTTTAAATACAGTTTAAAAAAATTAAATTCTCATCGAATTTTGAATTTTGGCGAAATCTCTGGTGCTTATAGACCGATTTTAATACAATTTGATAGCATGTTACATTGGAGTATTTTCTAAAATCTGATGTATAATTCAAATTTTTTTTTAAATACTGTTTTTAAATTTTTTTTTTTAATTTGTCAATTTGCGTACATCGATATATTTTGCTTTGGCGATATCTCCTTTATTGATCTACCGATTTTGATGAAATTCAATAGTGTGCTGCCTTGAATGATTTCCTTAAATTTGATATATAGTTCAAACTTAAAAAAAAAAAACACAATTTCTTGACGAAATTAATTTTTTTTTAAATACAGTTTTTTATTTTTTTTTAATTCTCGTCGAATTTTGAAATTTGATATCGTTACCTAAAAGACGAAATAACCTATCTGCAGTTTTCAAAAGTTTACAGGAGAGGGAAAAAACGTTATAAAATTGGAACTATTCGCAATATTTAAACGAAAATTATATATTTAGATTAAAATGAAACCAGAAATATATATCTGTTGAAAAAATTTTGTTTTTCTAAGCACAGCTTATGTTACGTCACTTAGGTTATTTGGAATTGCAAAAATCTGAAACCAAATAACCTATCTGCAGTACAAATTAATATGAATAAATCAAATTCGTTTATACATATAAATATTATATAAATTAAATATTAATAGTTATAGTTTCTTTTACTGGTTTAAGCAAATGAAAGTACTTAATGATTGTTTAAATTACACTATGCAACAAAATTAAACTTTTATCGCGATATTTGATGATTTAGTTTTATATTTTTGTAAGTGCGTATCGGTTCTCTAGGTACAAAAACTTTAATAATTTGGTCATTTGTGATATTAGATATTCAAAATTTTGCACAGATATACGTTATGATATAGGGAATAATAATCAATTAAAAACTAAATTTTTAAATTTTTGCAGATAGGTTATTTGGTCTTTAAGATGACGATATACAGTTCAAAAAAAAAAATTTTTAATTGTTTAATTCGGTGAATTGCGGGACATAGAATATAGAGTTTTGGCAATATCTCAGTTTTTAATGTACCTATTTTCATCTGATATATAGTTCATGTCTGTATAATATCCCTTAATTGTGGAATTTTAAACAAAAAGCCGTTTTTTATACAAATTAAAAAAATACAATTTAAAAGAAAATAAAAAATTGTAATTTATCATCGAATTTCTATATGTTGCAATTTAATAGTGTACTTCGTAGAACACGAACTAATAACATCTAATACCTATACATATAAGTTATGTCGGTATGCCATCTAGAAGCTCATCAAAATTGATTTCAGAATACCGAAATATGTCTTAAATAAGTGACTTTTGAGCATTATGATTTCTTTTATTCATATCTTACGTAAGTGTTGTTGTCAAATGTCTAATCTAAATAGATCCGCTAAATATTCTCATTAAAGCAAGCAAATTTATCGGTCCTCTAACTTTAAAGATAATGCATTTAAATACGACCTCTCTTAAGGTGCGAAATGTTACAATGTTGTGTAATTTCTGAAACTGTTTGTATTTCAATCTACCTCCAAAATGTTTTGGACCCAATATACAACAAGGTTATTTACTAATTAAAGTATTATTCATATATCGCCCAAAAATTAAATGTATGAGGAAATACATACATTTAAAAGCCGAGATTTAACTGTTTCGTCAGATCCTTCAGACCGAGAGGTTGCTTTTAGTAACTGGCGTAATAACAAAAATCCAGCTACTTTTTTGCTGAATTATTCACAAGCAATTCTCGCTTGCCGGAAAGCATTCAACCTCTGCTCGAACTCCAAAGAATATCTGTAACTATGCCAAATGTATTCTTTAGCGCTCGTGCTGTAAAACAGCTTTTAGCGGATCTCAATATAAATAAGTCCACAGTGCCGGATGGCATTCCTGCACTGGTCTTGAAGCAGTGCTCTTCGACGCTTGCGCGTCCGTTAGCTAACCTTTTCAGCACCTTGTACCATGCCGGGACATTTCCTCGGTGATGGAAGGTTGCTAATGTTACGCCAATCCGTAAAAAGGGTTAGGCTAGCAACCCTGAAAATTACCGCCCAATAGCAATTTGTTCTGCACTCTCCAAAGTTTTGGAGAATATGGTAAATCACCATCTTGTTAAATATCTAGAGTCTAACAACCTACTAAGCGACCGCCAGTATGGGTTCCGTAGGGAGACCTGCTAGCCTTTCTACCGGAAAAACAGTGTCAAGCTCTCGATATTTTCAAGGCATTTGATAGAGTGTGACACGGAGCACTTCTATCAAATTATATTGCTTTTGGTGTCGGTAATAACTTTTCTCGGTTTATATCGAGCTTCCTCAGAGATCGCACTATAGAAGTTGTTATAGATGAGTTCTTCAAATGAGTTCAAGATTAATTCAGGGGTACCGCAAGGTTCTATTCTTTCTCCTACTCTATTTCTAATCTTTATAAATGACCTTCTACGTCAAACTTCTAATCCTATCTACTCTTATGCAGATAATAGTAACATTTACCATTCATTTTCATTCAATCATAGGCCCAGCCTCCTCGAGGTTGACGCTAGGAGACAAAACAAGAATAAATCATTAAACCGCGATTTAGAAACAATTTCGGAATGGGGTCGTGCGAATAGAGTTGATTTAAACGCGCGGAAAACTCAATGTTGTATGTTTACGCATAAACGCACAGCAAACCATGTTACTTTATCTGTATTGATGGGTGGTGTACATATTGAGGAATCTTGACGTTCTAGTCATGAGAATTCAATGTGATGTCCGTTGGACAAAGCATATCTTTCATGTGTCAAAAGAAGCATTCAAGTGTCTCGGTTTTTTAAAACGATGCAAGAGATACTTCACTTCATCTAATCTCCTTACTATTGATCTCAGATTCAATATCATATTTACAGTTTTAATTACTTATATTCATATATGTTTATAAGACTCAAAGAACCGTACATGTATTAATAATAAATTGGGCTCCATTTAGAACTCAACTTGATACTTAATTGCACAATTTCCTTCTTGAGATCTTGTGTGGTAAATTAAGCTCAATAAAAAAATTACTTAAGTAAATTTTCATATGGCTCAATAAATTTGTAATGATGAACATACAATTAAAAAAAAGGTTTTTATTTTAATTGCACTAAAAATGTATGGGAATAATGCCTACAAAGTACTTTCTTAAGGCTTTCATATACAACACCTACCATGAACAATTTAAAATGCAAATTCATCATAGATTTTCATTACAATGCATCAAGTTATATCTAAAAATGTAGCAGTTAAATGAGTGAATTCTTAATTTTTAACATTTGTTGAACCAAATTATCATAAAACTAAAAAATAATTTTTGAAACCGACCTAAAAAAAATTTACCATTTTCTAACATTAACAAGTAAGATTCGGGCTGTGCCGAATCTTGGATACCCTCCACCAATGGTGTTCCAAAATTAAAGTACAAAATCCGAAGAATATATTGATAACACAGCACAACAAAATAAAAAAAATTTCATGTGCTCTTAAAACCACTATACAATTTTGATGTATCATGACTACCTTTGTACAAAAATGGTAAAATTTTTAAATTCTATGGCAAGATTTTTTTTTAATTTTTTTTTTTTAAATTGCAATTTTTTTTAGACGTTTCTTCAAATAATTAATGATAACTCAAAAACTACTAGTCCGATAATAAAATTAGAAAAATTAAGATTTACATAGCCTTTACTTCGTCTATATATTGCGTTTCAATAGGATCAATAGTATCGGAGTTATAATAAAAAACTTAAGAAAAAAATATATTTTTTATGTAAAAATGGCAAAAATTTTCGTTTTAAAAAAATCATGAAAAATCGAAAACGGCAAAAAACTTCCAAATTTATTATTTTATCGCATAGCGACATATAATTGCAACAAAATGAGATATCGACCATAAAAATCGATTGATTTTTTTCGAATTTATTCACAATTTAGTGAATTCGCTCATTTTCACAAAATTTTAGTTTTTTGCTTATAGCGGGTTTTCAAATGTATCAAAAAAATAAATTTTCCAATTTCAAGGTTTGCATGTCGGATTATTGTGAGATTTGGTGAGAAACTTCCACCCACAAAATTTTAGTCGAATTGGACAACGTTAACACGTAGCGCATAGGCCCCAAATAGCGTTTAAATCGAAAAATTGACAAATTTTCAGTTTTTGCAAAATTAAAGCAATTTATTCCCCCTTTTCCAAAAATTGGATTCTGGTTCTTAGTGCAAACGCAATGATTTTTCCAATAAGCTACATGTCTTTAAAGTCGGTTAAACAGTTTTCGAGTTATTACAATTTTCACTGGCCATTAATGACCTTGAGGACTTGCCGAAGACATTTCACTTAGTTTAAAATTTTTTATTTTTTTCTTTTTTAACTTTTACATGTAAACAATAAAATATAAAATTCCGGTAAAATTGACTGATATCTCCCTATTACTCAACGCAACAAAATAAAAAATTCGATGCTTTTGAAACCACTATATAATATCCAGGTACTGCCGCGAAATACTGTTTTGGGCAAAACACGTATTTCTGAGGGACACATATTACTGTGGAAATACAGTATGGAAGGCTGAGAGCAGGAATATTTGACGGCCCACAAATTCGCAAATTGGTCAAAGATACCGATTTTCTCAGTTCAATGTCAGAAATTAAGAAAAATGCATGGGATTCGTTTGTATGGGTTATTCAACATTTCTTAGGAAATAACAAGGATGTTGATTATGTTGCGCACGTTGAAGAGATGTTAACTCACTTCCAGAATCTTGGATGCAACATGAGCATCAAGTTACATTACCTTCACAGTCACTTAGATCGTTTTCCTGAAAATCTAGAAGACTTAAGTGAGGAACAGGGCGAACGATTTCACCAAGATATTCGGATAATGGAGGAAAGATACCAAGGTCGCTGGGATGCACACATGATGCCAGATTTTTGCCAGAGTATTTAGAGCAACACTTCGTTATTCAATAATAGAAAATGTCATAAAAGAAAATTCCAAAGTTTGTAGTTTATAATATTTATTTATTTCCTTATTTTATATGTTGTAATAAATTTAAAAAATAAAATATAAAATAAAATACATGAATAAAACAATAAAATACATTTTCAATCTATTCCATCGATTTTACTTAGTCACATTTTTTGGTCAATTGCCTTCGGCAAGTCCTCAAGGACATGTAATGGCCAGTGCAAATTGTAGTAACTCGAAAACTGTTTAACCGATTTTAAAGATATGTACTTACTTACTTACTTAAATGGCCTATATTACAACCTGTTAAGGTCAAAGGCCGAGCATATTTTAGAATTCCATGCGCTTCGATCTTGTGCGCATATTCTCCAATTTCGTAAGCCAAGCTTGGTTAAATTTTCTTTTACTTGGTCTTTCCATCGAAGTTTCGGTCGTCCTCGTCTTCGAGTTCCCTCGGGATCATGTTCAAACACTTTTCTTGCTGGAGTACTTTCATCCATTCGCACCACATGTCCCAGCCAACGCAAACGCTGCTGTTTAATGCGTTTTACTATGTCAATGTCAGCAAATAACTCATACAGCTCATGATTAAATCGATGCCGAAATTCATTGTTAATGCTGATTGGACCATAGATTGTGCAAGTGCCCATGATTCAGCACCATATAATAACACTGGTAGTATAAGCGTTTTGTAGAGCGTAATTTTAGTTTTTGTTGAGAGGATTTTATTCCTAAGCTGCCTGCTTAGGCCGAAATAGCATCTGTTGGCAAGTATGATTCTTCTTTTAATTTCGATATTTATGTCATTATTTATATTTACTGCGGTACCAAGGTAGACAAATTCTTTAACAACCTCGAAGCTATAGTTGTCCACGGTTACGTGTTGTCCAATTCTAGTGGATTGCTTGCTAGTAGAGACCATTAGTTTTGTTTTGGATTCATTGACTACTAGACCCATTTTCATTGATTCCTTCTCAATACTGGAAAATGCGGCAGTCACCTCACGCAATGTGCGCCCCATAATATCAATGTCATCGGCAAAAGCGAGTAACATGTGCTTTCTGCTAAAAATTGTGCCAGTTGTATTAACTGCAGCACCACGCAAGATTTTCTCTAACAAAATGTTAAAGAGATCACATGATAAACTGTCGCCTTGCCTAAAACCTCGCTTAGTTAAAAAGGGTTCTGAAAGGCTTTTACCTATTTTAACTGACGATGTTGTGTCAGTTAATGTCATCCTGCACAACCTTATTAACTTCGTAGGAATGCCAAATTCTGACATTGCTTTATACAGCTTTGTTCGTATTAGGCTGTCAAAGGCAGCTTTGTAGTCAACGAAGAGGTGGTAAGTGTCTATTTGCTTTTCTTGGGTCTTTTCCAGGATTTGACGCAGAGTAAAGATCTGGTCAGTGGTGGATTTACCTGGTCTAAAGCCACATTGGTAGGCCCCTATTATTTCGTTCATCTTGGGTTTTAGCCTTTCACAGGATGCTCGATAAAATTTTGTAGGCAATTGAGAGGATACTTATGCCTCTATAGTTAGCGCATACGGATTTATCACCTTTTTTGTGCACTGGACAAAGAACACTGAGGCTCCAATCGTCAGGCATACGTTCTTCTAGTCATATAGAATTCAGGAGTTGAAACATGTACTTTATTAATTCATCACCTCCGGTCTTAAAAAGCTCTGCTGGTAATCCATCAGCACCCGCAGCTTTGTTATTTTTTAGACGAGATATTGCAGCTCTTATCTCACTTATGTTGGGTGGTGGGCATATAATGCCGTCATCACTGATTTTTTCAGGCATGTCATGTACTCATTTATTTATTTGTTCATTAGTCTATGGATACAATGTTATCCTTACAGACTACTTAATATAAAAAAGAGTACAATATTATCCTTACCAACTAATTAATATAAAAAGAATACAAAAAAGGGGTATAACAAAGTTAAAGTATATTATTTAAGATTATTTTAAAGTCATTATTAGGTATACTTATGTCCAAAAAATCACTAAAATCATTAAATAATCTCATTGATCTAGTCAGCGGTTCATTTAATGCATATTCAGTATTGTGAAAGTCAATATAAAACAAATTTCCTCTTAGTCTGAGAGATCTAGAAGGAACATAGAATTTAATTGATTCAAGTAGAGCTGGACAGTCAATAACTCCACAAACAATATTATTCAAAAAGTTTAAAGAAAGCATTTTCCTCCTAGACTCTAATGTTTTCATTGAGAGTAACAGGCACTTTTCGGAATAAGTAGGAGAACGAGAGGGAGGTTCTGAATTGGAAAAATTTAAGGAGCTTAAAGCATATTTAATAAATTTCTTTTGTATTTTCTCTAGACGGTTACTGTAAGTAATAGCACTAGGATTCCATATTATCGAAGCATATTCAAGTCTTGATCTAACAAAGGAAATAAAAAGAACCTTTTTTGTATAATGGTCAAAATATTTATCACAATGTCTTCTTATAAAGCTGAACATGGACCATGCCTTAGGAATGATGTAATTCAAGTGGTTACAGAAAGTTAATTTAGTATCATAAAGAACTCCTAAATCCAAGATTTCATCAACAGTTGATAGTAAGATGTCACTTATGAAGTAGTTTGAAGGAAGTACAATTCTACATCTGTGGTAGGTCATAACATAACATTTTTTGATGTTGAAGGGTAACCCATTCTGTAACGACCACTGCCCAACTCTGTTTAAGTCATCCTGAAGTTCAGAAATATCTTTAGTATTTGATACAGATTTAAAGATTTTTAAATCATCTGCATATAACAAAAAATTCGAGTGTTTGAAACATTTTTGAATGTCATTAATAAATAGTATGAAAAGCAGAGGCCCAATGATACTCCCTTGAGGTACTCCTGAAGTTGGAATAAATGGTACTGAGCTTACACCATCAATAGTAACAACTGAAATCCTTCCGGTAAGATAGGAATGGAACCATCTCAACATCTTGGAATGAAATCCTAATTTTTCAAGTTTTGATAAAAGTAGGTTGTGCGGAACACTATCGAATGCTTTAGCAAAATCAGTGTATACCGTATCAACTTGAAGCCCTTTTTCAAAAGATGATATACAAAATTTATTGAAAACAGCTAAATTAGTAGTCGTAGATCTACCAGGTATAAAACCATGTTGTTCCAATGAAACAAAACGTTTAATTTGGAATAATATTTTTTCATACACAATATGCTCGAAAATTTTTGAAATATTTGTTAATTTGGAAATGGGTCTATAATTGGTAACACTATTTTTACTACCAGATTTATGGATAGGGAAAACTGAAGTATATTTCCATTTTTGAATGAAGTAACCGTGTTGAATTGATTTATTAAATATAATTAACAGGGGTAGCAATAACGGAGCAAGACATTTTTTCAATAAAAAGGAGGAAATTCCATCATTGTCAGATTTAAAAGAATTAGATAGTTTATTAATAGCATTAGAAATATCTTCCTCCGAAATTGACATTGAAGAAAAATCAACACTAGCATTAATTTGATTCAATTCAAAGTTGCTAGAGTTTAAGGAATCATTGTTGCAGTTAGATTGAAAATATTGTGCAAAAAGATTAGCAGAATCATTCAAAGATTTCGATGAGACGTTATTGTAAGTCATTAAGACTGGGATAGAGGAGTTATTTTTTTTAGAATTGATAAAAGTCCAGAAACGCTTTGGATTATGTTTAATTGAATCATTAATGCCCATTATATATTGATTGTATAAGAACTTGTTTAAAAAATTGAATTCACGTTCATAATGGCGATAGGTTTGATAATCTTCAGAACTATTAGAGGATTTAAATTTTTTAAAGAACTTATTTCTTAAATTTTTTAATTTTTTAAGACCTTTAGTATACCACGGACTTTTATAAACTTTAGGATTAGATATGCTTGTGTTATCATGAACAATACTTAAGAAAATTGACAAAAATACATCGAAATTAATTGAAACAATTTCAGAGTTTAACAAATGTAGCCAATTAACATTAAGAAGCAAAGAATTTAATAAATCAAAGTTGCAACTAGAATAATTAAAACGAGTATTATTATTGAAATTACTACAAAAATATTCATAGAATTCAATCTCTATTTCCATACCCAAGTGGTGTAATGTGGGGGGAGAAATAGGAGAGGCACAATCAGAAATTGAGAAATTAATATCCGGGCTAACAAATATTAAATCAAGAAATTTATTCAATTTATTTAAGATATTATTAATTTGGATAAGTCCAAGACTAAAAATTGCGTCCAATACACAAATTTCATGAGGTTTATTTACATTATTAGGAAGAAATAGATTAGAGTTAGGGATTTCAGACCAAAATAGATCTGACAAGTTTAAATCACCCAGGACACATAAAGAATCATTGGCAGTGCAGGAATCAGAAAGATCAGCAATATTAGATGCATGAGCAGCATGCAAGTCATCAGGGCTCTTAGGCGGAATGTATGAAGCGCAGATTAGAATATCATATGATCGAGCTTTTATTGAGACACACAATTGATCCAGAATTGTATCACTATTGGTTAATGGTATAGATTTGGTACATAACGTATTCCTAACAGCAATTAAGACACCACCGCCAATTTTCTTTCCAGTTTTAATTAAGTCTCTGTCTTTACGATAGACAACATATTTATTGGGATTAAAAAATTCTGCATCGAAAAATTCAGGATTTAGCCATGTTTCAGTAATAACTATAACATCGAAGTCGTGTTGAGACAAGAACAAATTGAAATTAGTCTGTTTAGTTCTCATTCCTGAGATATTATGATAATAAATTTTTAATGAATTATTAGTAGGTGTTGGATTATTAGAAAAAGCGATGACTTGGTCAGAAAGACAATTCAAACCCGTAACATTTTGACTAAGGAAATCGATGGGGAAGTTAATTAGTTTTTTGACAAATTCTGCACACGATGCGGAAGAACACCAACATTAGTGGAGCCATGATTTTCCTTGAAAATAAATTCCCGGACGAAAGTATTTGAAGGCCAGAAATTTGAGTCCATGTTGAAAGATATCTTCAGAAACCGTAATTTTGAAAGAAGCAATTGATCTCGGCTGCGAAAATTGAAATTTATGTATTATGACGTCCGGATTAGTCAAAATTTTATTCTTTATATAATAGCTGACGTCTTCAGATGAAGTGTTGCTAATCGTGAAACGAAAATATTCTTTTTGGGCGGAATAGCTCGTAAAGTATTGTGAGAAATGTGCGTATTAGTTTGTGGTATTGATGGTTGAGAAAATAAAGTATTGTTAAGCTCTTGAAAATTATTTATGTTCACCGGAGTATCTGGGAAAGAGCACTGATTATAAGGCACAAATGGCAAGCAGGTGGGATTATTTTTGTTATTATCCACATGATTTGATGAATTAGCTGCCGCAGGGAGGGTTACTTCCGGGATTACAGGAGACTTACTAAGCGCTTTTTTCCTTTTAGGGGAGGATATATCCAAAAAATTATCCAAGTTCGGGATTTTTGTGAAGAGATCACCGAAAGTTGAGAACTTAGTTTGAATGCATAGAAATTCTTTTTTTAATTGATCAAATTCATCTTTGTAGCTTTTAAAGAATTTGAAAAAATCAACATTTATTTGTTTACATTTTGGACATGTCCAATGCATACATTTGACAGGATCACCGAGAGCATCAGCATCACGAGCCTTAAGTGGAGTACATTTCAAATGATAAACTCCCAAACATAGCCAACAGTTGATCATTCGTTCATTACCGGTAACATTACAATTAGGTTTTAAGCATTCCATGGTTGAGTTAAAGAAATTAAAATAATTGATTTTAAAAGAAAAGTTTTTGCTGGGAAATAAAGTTGTAGTATCAATTGGTGTTGAAATTAGATAAAATCTTTTATTATAGACATAAACCAAATAGTTCACAGATTTAAACAGCAGGTGGCGGGTGGATGATATTGGCTGAAAGCTTTTATCCAAGACAATAGACAATATCAACAAAAAGAACGGTAGGTGGCGAGCACGCTTAAAATGGTGAAAAATTGATCAGATGTTTATTAACACAGAGTTGTTTAATAACACGGAGTTGAGTATATAAATAGATGATGAAAACAAAATAAAACAAGTTTTTTGCAAACAAAGTTTCAATGTATGAATTTCAATTTTGAAATTATAAGTAAAAACCACTAGAACAGCACTTAATTTATGAAACAGGAGATAGTATTTTTACTACAAAGTATATTTATGGTGTTGTAGGAATTATTTAACAGTTTGTTACACAGAAATTAACTCAAAAACACAGAGCGATAATAAAAAGCACGTCCGATATTGTCAGAGATGTATAACATGAATGCATCCAACTAGTAAAAGTTCTTGATTAGTTATGTAAAACTCTGAAGTTAGCGAACCGATTTAGATCAAAGCTATAACAATGATAGTTTTGCCAATGTATACAGGCCTTTGAATTATAGGGTATACACTAGGGGTATAACCAAAACAAAAAATACTGATGTGCTTATCAAGAAAACAGTTTTTAGAGATCAATTTGGATAAATAACCCGCCCCCAAACCATTTTTACTAAAAGCTTGCAAAAAATAATAATATTTGAATTTTTATATTTTAGATACCATACATACAGTAATGTACGATATTTTAACTTCAGATACTACAAATTATCTTTGTTGGAGGATATAAACCTAAAATAAAAAAAAAACAACTTAGAGCGGTATATTCGGCTTTGCCGAATCTTGGATACACTTCACCAATGGTGTTCCAAAAGTAAAGTCCAATATCGTAAGAATTTATTGATAATTATTTAGTTTCTGATTACTGACTTAGTTGAGCCCCACACAAATGCTTAATATGTATATTAATTTTCTTTTGTCCATACCATATATTTAATTATACTAGTATTGTATGCAAACGAAAAGCTTTTCTATGACGTCATCATCTAGAATAGTCATGGATCCAAAGATTAGGTTGGGCAGGTGGCTGACGTCGAAGGCAGCGTCACTTGGGTTCTAAAATGGTGCCTTTGTGAACAATAATGATTACTAGACTACAAGTAGAGAATGCTTATTTAAGCTAGCCAGTAGCTTCGATACTTCTTTACGAACATTTAATAAAGTTCGATAGATCAGATAAACCATGCATAAAATATGCTTCCAAATGTAGATGCCCTTAGAGCACATAGATTTGATGAAGATTAAGTATTCTGGCATGCAACCTAAAAACGCAGTGCGCAGTGAGGGTTGTGTACTTTAATTCGTACGTATAATCCAACTAGTAAAAGTTCTTGATTAGTTATGTAAAACTCTTAAGTTAGCGGACCGATTTAGATCAAAGCTTTAACAATGATTGTTTTGTCAATGTATACACGCCTTAGAATAATAGGGTGGTATACACTCTTAGTTTTAGATACATACGTGAAATATATAGCTTTTGAATGGATGGATGTCAGCTTTGTTGGAAAAGTTATTGAAGATTTACTTATAAATCTGATGTTAGTTAACTAATTAAGATGAATACTTTATCCATATTTATTTATTTATTTATCCACAATTGGAATGTATTGTTCTTCCGATCTGTACGATGGATGTGTGGAAAGTTTTGCTCTAGTTCTTTGTGCGCTAAATAACGATATTGTGCAACATCTTTATACTAAATGTCATCATCGTATCTATTATAATTTATCATTTATTAGCTACTATACATATGTACGTGCGTGCTCCAGGAGGATGGTTTTTCCTATTTCTGCATTTCATTTTTTCAACAAACTTTCTCTAATGAGTACTTTGGGCAATTTGCGATACATCAAATTTAGTATTTTGGCGACATCTCAACTGTTTATGAACCGATTTTGATAAAATGCTTTAGGGGACCATTTCCTAAAATCTGATATATAATATATTATCACTTGTACGCCAGGAGTATCTTTTTCTCGTGTTATTTAAAAGTGTTTTTCAATTAAACATTTTCAAATTTTCGTCTAATTTTTGGTATTTTTTTCGATATTTTGGGTGTTTATGTACCGATTTTGATGAAAGTTAATAGCGTTCTTTGCGGGAGAATTTCCTAAAATCTGATATATAATTTATGTAGGTCCATCCTCTCGGGGCTTCAGAAACGTGAAATGCAGAAATAGGAAAAACCATCCTCCTTTAGCACGGACCTACATACATTTTATATCAGATTTTAGGAAATTCCCTCGCCAAGCACGTTATTAAATTTTATCAAAAGCGGTCCATAAACAATTGAGATATCGCCATAACACTACATTTGATGTACAGCAAATTGCCCAAAGTACGTGTCTAAGAAATTTTGTTTACATTTTGTTAGTATTGTTTCAGCGATATCTCAGGTGTTTATGGACCGATTATGATGAAATTTTACATCGTTCTTTATGGGAGGATTTTCTAAAATCTGATATATATACTCCACAAATCTGATCATGAATACCATTCAAATTGTACCGATCAACTCAGAATCGGCACAAGAATCGATTTCGCGACCTCCGTCCGTCTGTCCGTCCGTCTATTTGTTTGCCCGTCCGTCCGTCTGTTTGTTTGTCCGTCCGTCTACATGTCCGTCCGTCTACCTGTCTGTCCTTTTTTCTGTTGTAGTCAAGTTTTTGGAGCTCCTGTTTTGTCGATATCTCAGATGTTTATTTTGATGAAGTTTAATAGCGTCCTTCGCAGGGGATTATCTAAATCCTGATGCATTCTGTAATTTGTGGTAGATATAATTTAGCGTTTAAGCGATGGTGTTTTGATCGACAATGTTGAAATTCAGGGTGGGGCAATTCAGGAGCTCCACAAATCTGATTTTAGCAGACAGACACACTGCATTTATCTTAATTTTGTGTCTGACTTTTGAACATTATGATAACATTTGAGAATGTATTATATATCAAATTATAGGTAATCTTCCTAGGAAGTACAAAAATGCAGCTAATTACATGATATCCGTTCAAAACCTACATATGTATGTAAGTATCTCACATATCAACAAAAATTTAAATTTTTTAATTGCAATTGGGAGAAATCCGTTCACGTTTGACAATTGATCCCGTATAACTTCGCCTAAGGCAATCTCTTAGTAGCTAATAAATGACAAATTATAATAGATACGATGATGACATTTAGTATAAAGACGTTGTACAATATTGATATTCAGGACAATAGCGCCTAAAATAAACTTTCTAGAGGGACAACATTTGACAAAAGTATTTCTGATCTCTTGAAAAGTTCGATATTGAAAATGGGCGAGCTCTATTCACATTTAGTGAAATCTCCCATATAAACCCGACCGGGAATCGATTTAATGCTGATAAATTAAATCACATTAAAATTGCACAAAGAACTAGAGCAAAACTTTCCAAACATCCATCGGACAGATCGAAAGAACTATACATCCCAAATATTATTGATGAAGTGTTCATTTTAATTAATTAACTAACTTCAAATTAATATGTAAACTTTTCCGACAAAGCTGATAACCATCCATTCAAAAGCTATATATTTCACGCATGTATCTAAAACTAAGAGTGTATACCCTATAATTTTAAGGCTTGTATACATTGACAATCATTGTTAAAGCTTTGAAATAAATCAGTCCGCTAACTTTAGAGTTTTACATAACTAATTAAGAACTTTTACTAGTTGGATAATTCGTACGAATTAAAGTGCACAACCCTCACTGGGCACAGCGTTTTTGGGTTGCATGTCAGAATACTTAAACTTCATCAAATCGATGTGCTATTGCAAATCTAAGGGCATCTGCATTTTGAAGCATCTTTTCTGCATTGTTTATCTGGTCTATCGAACTTTATTAAATGTTCGTAAAATATGTGTCTATTTTATTTCGAAGCTACTGGCTGGCTTAAATATGCATTCTCTACTTGTAGTCTAGTAATCATTATCTTTCACAAAGGGACCACTTTAGAACCCAAGTGAAGCTTCCCTAGACATCAGCCACCTACCCAACCTAACCTTTGGGTGCATAACTATTCTAGATGATGACGCCACCGAAAAGGTTTTCGTTTTCCGACTCTTTGCATATAATACTAGTGTTGGGGTGTAGCAGAGAAATATTGGTTCAAATATTAATAAGTAAAAAGAAATTGGGGATTAGTTGGGGGTTTATAAAATATTTATTCTTGCGGAATACGCACCTTTCTTTTTGACTGTTGTAGGATAAGTGATGGTAGTTACAATTTTAATATCTTAGCTAGGCGACACGGATAAAAACATAGATTTTGTATCTGAGTACCAAAGAGAGAAAAAGGATGGGAAAATTCCAGTTCTCTTTGGTACACTTGTGGATACTTAAAGAGCGGTAAGATTCAAAACTTAAAACTTAGTATCGCGCGTATACATCCCGCCCCCCTTGCTGTATATAAGGGTATACAAAGGTTGGTTTTAAATATTTATAATAATTCACATAAGTACTTATATCATAGTGTTAAGTTTCATACATTTCATTGGGATAAAAATAATTCATTTAGAAGTATAGAAAGTATTTATGAAGTAATAAAAGAAAGAAAGTAAATAAAAACGTAGATACAGCAACTGAAATTAAACTCCAAAAGTGCCAATAATGATCCAGCCAAGCATTGTATCCTGTGCCATTGGTGTGCCCACTCTTTCGGGCTGAATGCTAGGACGCATCAAACGAGGGTATAAATCGGCACCAAGAATAAAATTGATGTGTTGGTTCACGTAAAAATTCGGATCTGCGAGTCGCAAATTTGAGTACAAGGAGGCAACTCTGCTATCAATTAGCTCCGTAGGTTGCTTCTTAGGCAGATTTTTGTCAATCTTGAACTTGACATCATAGACATCATAGCACCAGCGTTCCATTCCGGACCGTTCAACGGTCAGTTTATATTTTTCAATAAGGAAGTCAGCTATTGAGCTATATTCCACACATGGATTTAGCATGCCTCTGACATTGGCCCAATTGTCACCCAGTTTCATCTGAACAAAGGCGGTCGGAAGCAGAGTGACGGTTCTCAATTGAGTAGTGGACGATGCTTGAGAGTTGTTGTCTCTACGGCCTTCTTGAAGGCGCCGATGACGGTGTAGCAAAGTATGGTGTTTGGCTTTGCATTGATGGCAACGTTCAGTGCTGCGGCATCTATTAATACGGTGAGAGTGAGTCAGGCAGTTTTCACAATACTGGAACTTGTCAACGACCTTCAATTTTCCGGACACATTCATGCTCTTAAATTTAAGGCATCTGCTGAGAGTGTGATTTTGGCGGCACAAACGGCATTTGTGTGATGGCTTTCGGTGATGCTGACGACGATTATTTCTTCGTCCTTCGATTGGTGAGACACTTCGGCGTTGGTGACGGGGCATATTGCTGTAAATATATTAAAGAGAAATAATTAGTTTTGTTCGGGGTTAGGAAGTAGAACAAGTTTGACTATAGGCCGAGTAACTACGCCATTAGCGGTTCGTACTTCGGCGATTCTAACACGATTATCTCTACCACGAATAACATTTTCTATGCGGCCTAGGCGCCATTGATTGGGGGGTAAGTTATCTTGCTTAATAACGACAAGATCGCCGGTGGCATAATCGCGTTGACGCGTTTGTGGAGCTCTTTTAAATACTCTTCTTTCCACCTTATAGCAAATTGGTGGTGAAGAACCTTTAACTTTTGCCATCGGTTAACGTGGCTCAAAGAGTGATCGGCTAGGTTAGGTTCTGGGGGGGATAACAGTGGACTTCCAATTAGGAAATGTCCAGGGGTTAAAGCGCATACATCTGTTGGGTTCTCGCTCACTGGACTTAGAGGTCTGGAGTTCAGACAAGCTTCGATTCTGTAAAGCATAGTGCAAAATTCCTCATAAGTAAAACTCTGATTATGGGCGATGCGCTTTAGATGAGTCTTAAAACTCTTAACGCCGGCTTCCCAGAGTCCGCCCATATGAGGCGCCCCTGGCGGGATAAAACGCCATTCCAATGCAGCAAAACTGTGCTGATCAAGAACTTTTCGTCGCACTAATTCGACGAAACGAGCTTTATCGGCATCTAAAATATGTGAAGCTCCAACAAATCCAGTGCCATTATCCGAGAAAAGTGCACTAGGGGTTCCACGTCGGCTAAAGAATCGAGCGAAGGCTGCCAGAAAAGCCTGCGTAGATACTTCGGTGGTGGCCTCAAGATGTATGGCCTTGGTCGCAAAACAAACGAAGACCAATGCGTAACCTTTCGTCACTTTACAGCCACGTCCAGCATACGTCTTCAGGTCAAAGGGTCCAGCGAAGTCTTCACCAGTGTTGGCAAACGGACGTGATAAAGTAGTGCGCTCTGGGGGTAAAGCTGCCATTATTTGTTCACTCTTGCGGCGTTTTAGTATCACGCAAATACGGCATCCTGAAATAATAGTTTTAATCAGTGTCTTAAGTTTAGGTACATAATAGTATGAGCGCATAAGACGGAAGAGTAAGGCATTTTGACCGTGGACTGAGTAAACATGGAGATAGGCCAAGAACAATCGGGTATAACGTCCATGGTATGGTAAAATAATGGGAAAACGTACGTCATAATTCAACGAAGAATTTGCTAATCGGCCATTGATTCTCATGATGCCATTTGTATCTAGAAATGGATTAAAAGTTAATAAAGAGCTTTTGCGGGGGATTTCCATTCCTTGAGATAATAAGCCGTATTCTTTTTCAAAGTATAACTTCTGGCAGGCGATAACCATTCGAGATTTTGCGTTTTCAATTTCGGCTTTAGAGAATTCATTACTTGTCACAAGCATGTGTCGCAAGTTTCTTTTGCATTTGTAGTAAAAACGGAAAACATTGTTCAAAATGTCTGAATTTTGAACTTGATTTAAGTGGACTTGTACTGGTCTGGCCTCTTCGTCGGTTGCAAAGTTTGAGGAACTAATTGGCCATTGATTATGGAGAAGTTTCAGCCATGAAGGTCCATGCCACCATAAGTCATTTGATGTAAGCTGAGAGAATGTCAAGCCACGGGTTGCCAAATCGGCGGGGTTACTTTTAGAGTCAACATGATACCAAGATTGACTCCCGACTTTTTCCACAATGGAAGAGACTCTGTTCTCAACGAAAGTTTTCCATCGGTTAGGGGGTTTCTGCAGCCATGCCAAGACTATAGTTGAGTCGGTCCAAAGAAAAAGCTTGAGTTCTTTAAGATTAAGTTGGGACTGGATAGATTCGATCATGGTTGCCATAAGTTCGGCTCCACACAGCTCTTTACGGGGTAACGAGATGAATTTTATCGGGGCCACTTTCGTTTTCGCAACTAACAAATGTATTGAGACGCAACCGCTATTTTCTGCCCGAAGATACAGTGTGGCAGCATAAGCTTTCTCCGACGCATCGCAGAACCCATGAAGTTCGATAGAATACGACGGATCAAAGTCAACGAATCGGGGAATTTTTATATTTTCTATATTGATGTAATCTTCAATGAATTCGTGCCATTGTTTTAGAGTTGATTCCTTTAAACTTTCGTCCCAGTCTGTCTCATCTTTCCAAATTTGTTGCATAATGATTTTGGCAACGATTATTTTGGGGGCTAGCCAACCGGCGGGGTCAAAGAGTTTGGCGATCTCAGACAAAACAGATATTTTTATACCCTTCACCAATAGGTGAAAGGGTATTATAAGTTTGTGATTCCGTTTGTAATTTTTTTATTAGTGATCGTAGACCCCATAACAACTATACCGATCGACTCAGAATCGGGAGGAGAATCGATTAAGCGATGTCCGTCTGTCTGTCTGTCCGTCTGTCTGTTGAAATCAAGTTTCTGAAGCCCCTGGAGGATGAACCTACATAAATTATATATCAGATCTTAGGAAATTCTCCCGCAATGAATGCTATTAAATTTCATTAAAATCGGTTTATAAACACCGAAAATATCGAAAAAATACCAAAAATTAGACGAAAATTTTAAAATTTTTGATTGAAACACACTTTTAAATAACAAGAGAAAAAAGATATTCCTGATATACATGTGATAATATGTTATATATCAGATTGTAGCAAATAGTTTTCCAAAGCACTCTGTAAAATTTTATCAAAATCGGTCCATAAGCAACTGAGATATTGCCAAAACACTAAATTTGATGTATTGCAAATTGCCCAAAGTACGCATTAGAGAATGTTTGATGAAAAAATGAAATGCAGAAATAGAAAAAAACCATCCTCCTTTAGCACGGACATACATAAATTTTATATCAGATTTTAGGAAATTCCCCCGCCAAGCACATTATAAAATTTTATCAAAAGCGGTCCATAAACAATTGAGATGTCGCCAAAACACTACATTTGATGTACAGCAAATTGCTGAAAGTACGTGCCTAAGAAATTTTGTTTACATTTTGTGAGTATTGTTTTAGTGATATCTCAGGTGTTTATGGACCGATTATGATGAAATTTGACATTCTTTTGTGGGTGGATTTCCTAAAATCTGATATATATACTCCACAAATCTGATTATGAATACCATTCAAATTGTACCGATCAACTCAGAATCGGCAGGAGAATCGATTTCGCTACGTCCGTCCGTCCGTCTGTTTGTTTTTCCGTCCGTCTACCTGTCTGTCCATCCGTCCGTCTACCTGTCTGTCCTTTTTTCTGTTGTAGTCAAGTTCTTGGAGCTCCTGTTTTGTCGATATCAGGTGTTTATTTTGATGAAATTTAATAGCGTCCTAAATTCTGATGCATTTGGTAATTTGTGGTAGATATAATTTAGCGTTTATGCGATATTTCAGGTGTTTTGATCGACAATGATTAAATTCAGGTGGGACAATATCCTAAAATTTTGTGTAAAATCCAGGAGCTCCACAAATCTGATTTTAGTTGACAGACACACTGCATTTATCTCAATTTTGTGTCTGACTTTTGAACATTATGATAACGTTTGAGAATGTATTATATATCAAATTACACTAGGTCACAAATAACAAACTTTTGTCTGTTATTTGTTTCTAGCATACTTTTTCTCATGGATTTGGACCTACTGAACACGAAAATGAATTTTAAAAATTTTTCTGTCGATTGGTTTGCGAGATACAAATTTTTTAATTTTTTTTTTAAATTTTTGGAGGTACACTTATTATTTTGAGCATATCTTTAGTCTTCTTTGACCTATTTTATCCTACTACTACTCAAATTAAAGACAATTGAGCCGTCTACTCTCTGAGCCGTCTATTCTCAGAAAATTTTCAAATCGGGTTAGTAGTTTTGATGTTGGCAGCTTAAAAAGGTTAAAAAACTGGGTTTTTTTAGTGAAAATGTGGCTGAAAAATTCATATAAAAATTCATATAAAATATAAAACGCGATGTTAACAGCGATTTTAATTTTTTTACGTATAGCTGACACTTTTCGAAAGAAAATAAGCCCTTACTTAACAAAATCTGATGACAAATGGCCGACTTATTATTTTTTTGGTAAACGACCGAAATTCCGCTATTTCACGATTTTTTGACTTTCATTATTTGCACAGCTTACCTACCCAACGCAAACGAATAAATACATTTGAACTTAATTTAAAATAAACAAATTAGTCTTCGTATATTATTTTTTAATTTATTTACAGCACTACATGCTCATACATATTTAAACATAAGGAGACACGGTTATCAATTACATTTCAAAACTGTCTGTGAAAGTGTAAAGAAGTTAATATCACTGGTCAACAGCAAAAATTGGTTTGAAGTCTAACTATTTAATTTCGATGTATTATGGCCCCCTAAGTACAAAAACACCCAAAATTTAAAATTTTATGGATACGATTTTTTTAAAAAAAATTTTTCAAAAATAGGTCAAAGAAGACTAAAGATATGCTCAAAATAGTAAGTGTACCTCCAAAAATAAAAAAAAAAAAAATTAAAAAATTTGTATCTCGCAAACCAATCGACAGAAAAATTTTTAAAATTCATTTTCGTGTTCAGTGGGTCCAAATCCATGAGAAAAAGTATGCTAGAACCAAATAACAAAATGGCTGTTGCCTATAATTATAGGTAATCTTCCTAGGAAGTCCAAAAATGCAGCTAAGTACATGACATCCGTTCAAAACCTACATATGTATGTATGTATCTCACATATCAACGATAATTTAAGTTTTTTAATTGCAATTGGGAGAAATCCGTTCACGTTTGACAATTGCTCCCGTATAACTTCGCCTAAGACAATCTCTTAGTAGCTAATAAATTACAAATTATAATAGATACGATGATGACATTTAGTATAAATACGTTGTACAATATTGTTATTCAAGGCGATAGCGCCTAAAATAAACTTTCGAGAGGGACAACATTTGACAAAAGTAATTCTGATTTCTTGAAAAGTTCGGTATTGAAAATGTTCACATTTAGTGAAATCTCCCATATAACCCCGACCGGGAATAACTTTAATGCTGATAAATTAAATCACACTATGATTGCACAAAGAACTAGAGCAAAACTTTCCAAACATCCATCGGACAGATCGAAACAACAATACATCCCTAATATTATTGATGAAGTGTTCATTTTAATTAATTAACTAACTACAGATTAACAAGTAAATCTTTAATAACTTTTCCGACAAAGCTGATATCCATCCATTTAAAAGCTATATATTTCACGTATGTATCTAAAACTAAGAGTGTATACCCTATAATTTTAAGGCTTATATACATTGAAAATCATTGTTAAAGCTTTTACCTAAATCAGCCCGCTAACTTCAGAGTTTTACATAACTAATCAAGAACTTCTACTAGTTGGATAATTCGTACCAATTAAAGTGCAGAACCCTCAATGGGCACTGTGTTTTTGGGTTGCATGCCATAATACTTAATCTTCATCATATCGATGTGCTTTTGCAAATCTAAGGGCATCTACATTTTGAAGCATCTTTTCTGCATGGTTTATCTGGTCTATCGAACTTTATTAAATGTTCGTAAAATATGTGTCTATTTTATTTCGTAGCTAGAACTATTCTAAATGATGACGAAACCGAAAAGCTTTTCGTTTTCCGACTCTTAATTTTAAAGACTCTTTGCATATAACACTAGTATAACCAAATATTGCTAGGAATTACATTGAGTACGAACAACAGAAAATTAATATACATATCAAGCATTTGTGTGGAGCTCAACTTAGTCAGTAATCAGAAACTATATAATTATCAATCGTAAGAATATAGATTTTGTACTTTACTTTTAGAACACCATTGGTGAAGGGTATCCAAGATTCGGCAAAGCCGAATATACCACTCTTACTTGTTGACGTTGACTTTTGATCGGGGTAGCTTTTTAATTGGAAGTAGAAATAATCACTTCCCGCATTCCAACGCAAGCCTAAAGTTTTTGTAGTACACGAGTCCGATAGTTTGAGAAACTCTTCACCTAAGAGGTGTTCGGGGGGTAAATCTTTGAGTAGGTACTCGTGGTTTGCAGTCCATTTACGGAGTTCAAATCCAGCGGATCGTAGGACTTCGATAAGCTGATTTCGAGCTTTTAAGGCGGTAGACAGGGTATGAGCGCCGGCCAAAACGTCATCAACGTACATAAAATTTCTTAAGATTTCTGACACTATGGGGTTTGTACTTTCACAGGACTTAGCTAACTCATGTAAGGTACGAATCGCCAGATACGGGGCACTGTTTATTCCGAAGGTGACTGTTTTTAATTCGAAATCTTGCGGATCTTCATCGGGAGTTTTTCGGAATATTATTCTTTGGAATGGGGTATGTGAAGGATTCACAAGTATCTGGCGATACATCTTCTCAATGTCAGAGACATATCTGAAGAGCCTCCAACGAAGCATCAACACATTTAGATCTGATTGCAAAGTTGGACCGGGGTAAAGTAAGTCATTGAGACTTTTTCCATTTGATGAGGGGCTTGAAGCATTGAAAACTACCCGCAGTTTTGTGGTAGTGCTGTCAGGTTTGATAACAGCGTGATGTGGCAAATAATATGTGCTATTAGCGGTGAACGAGGGGGAAACTTGAGCCATTTGGTTTAATGAAGAGTATTCACAAATGACTCGATCATATTCGGTCTTAATTTGGGGGTTTTTCAGCAATCTAGTCTCATTTCGGAGAAATTGAGACAGCGCTATATGACGCGATGATCCAATATTGATGTCCTCGGGATATTCTCTGCGAAAGGGTAAAGAAACCACAAAACGTCCTTGGCTATTGCGATAAGTGGTGGACTGGAACACATTTTCGCAGTGCAAGTCTTCATTCGAGAGACGGGGCTTCTTTGGCACTTCCTCCAGTTCCCAAAATCTTTTGATTTGGTCGTTTAGGGCGATGGTATTATAAAACGATGAAACCAACTTAATTCTGTTCACCGAACCAAGTTTTCCAGTGACAATCCAACCGAATACAGTTTGTTGTGCCACTAAAGACTGATTACTGTCCCAACGCAGTCCGTTTCTGAGTATCTTCGGGTAGATATCTCCCCCCAGCAAAAGTTCAATTTCCGAACATTTATGGGTATGAGTATCCGCCATCTTTAAGTCCGAAAACTCACTGTTTCTTAAAGCTGAGAGGGGGTAATATGGCAGTTCACCAGTCAGTTTTTTGACAACTAAGGCGTCTGTGTGAGTTTTAAATGATTCATCAAGAGGAGAGCCGATGCGAATGTAGCAAAGCTGAGTGGAAGTAGCAGTGAGTGCTTCATTAAGACCGTGGACTTGGGTTTGAGAACATCGAGTTTTGAGAGCAAGTTTTCCTTGAAGCTTCTTTGATATGAAAGTAGCTTCGGATGCTGAATCGATTAGTGCTCGTACGGTGTATTGAAGGTCATCAGAGTAGATGTCAACGAGGGCTGTTCCGAGCAAAACTGTTGAGTTTGTAGTGGACTGTATTTGTGTGGAGTAAGATTGTCTCATTTGGGCTGCGGCTTCAGCTGAAGTTGAGGGGTTTGTATTTAAAGGGGGGTTTGAAACATGAGGATTACTCATCGCTTTATTGGGGTTTGAAGTCGCTACCCTGGGACTGAACTGGGGGTTTGTATTAGAGGAATTCTCTGAACGGTGTAACAGCGAATGGTGTTTTTGTTTGCACAAGTGACAAACGTACTGACTCTTACATTTTTTGAATTCATGCGAAGTTCCTAAGCAGTTAGTACACCTCTTTTGCTTTTTCACAATTGAAAAACGCTCTTCCGTAGGCATACTAAGGAACGATGGGCAAAGTCTGAGGGGATGTGAATTTGGACATAGGAAACATTTTTCTGGCTTATCGTATTTGTGTTATAACTGTTTACCTTCTTTGTGTCAGAAAAGATTTGATTCCTGGGTCTCGAAAACTTCTGATTATTGGGATTGCAATTATGGGGATTTGAGAATGTGGTCCTAATATCTGCGACCGATTCCAGAGTTTGAAACCCCGATGTTAGGAATGTGTCCATCTGCTTCCATGTCGGCAACTCGGTATTATTCGGCAGATATTGTTCCCATAGACTGAGAGTAATTTCCGGTAAACATGTGGAACAGATATACACGAATATGATATCCCAATTGGCGGTGTCAATTTTTAGGAGGGATAGATTTGTAACGCAATCGTTGATTGTCCTCTGAATTTTTCGGATATTGCTAGCCGTTTCTTTGTATATGGGGGTTATGTTGAAGAGTATCTTAAGTTGAGCGTTTATAAGGATACGTTTATTTTCATATCTATTCACAAGGTTTTGCCATGCCATCTCGAAACCGTCATTGGTTATGGGGCAAGTCTTCAATAGTTCCCGAGCCTCTCCCTGGGTCTTCTTGATAAGATGGCACATCTTCTCGACGGGAGACAGACGCTTACTATTCCGGTACAGGGCGGTAAACATGTCCCGAAACGTTGGCCAAGACTGGTAGTCACCCTGGAAGACTTCTGTATCGCAAGGTGGCAATGAAATGTGAGGAGCAGAATCAACGATGGGGATAGAAGAGGGGGCTGCAATGACAGGGGGAGGTGTAGCAGGTTCAACTTGGTGAAAATCCACTAGCTCATTAAGTTTAGACAAAACTTTTACATGAGCCTCAAATGTAGAAAAGAATCTCGATTTAAGTGTCTCAATATCGATGTCTTCTTCTAACTCGTTAAACTTATACAGGATATCGTTATAACACCTTCTAAAATCAGCCCATAGCCGCACAATTTCATCCTTTTGGACCTCAAGCGTGTGTACTGAGTGGGCGTCGGCAGATAGCGTGTCAAAGTAGGCCTGGAATTCGACCACACGATCGGAAGCGCGGATGAATGTCTCGAGGGAAGCCATGATGTATTAGCAACGCTATATAAAAGCTCACGGGGGTATAAATCTCAAGGAAATTTTATAAAAAAGATATCAAAATCGAAACTGATAGCCAAGGGACCAGACAAGCAAAAAAAACTTAAATTTTTGATTGAAAACACTTCAAGAAATACGATTTCCAAAAGATGATGTACAAAACAATCCAGATTTTCGAAAATGTATCCGCAATAAATAATATA